>ML682021.1:26796023-26885415 GCA_007922195.1 Podocnemis expansa
GGGGGGGGGGGGGTTGGGGAAAAGTGAGCTGGCCTAGCAGGGAAAGGGCGTGGGGGAGGGGTTCAGCCTGGGACAGCGGGGAAGATGGCGTTGCATGGCGAGGCTTGGGAAAGGATTGGGGGACCAGTGGCAAGACAAGGCCTGGGGGCAGTAGGTGGGGTGAGGGGTAGGTGTGGGGGGGCAGTAGCTGGAGTAAGTGGAGGTGTGTGGGGGCAGTAGTTGGAGTGATGGGGCAGGCATTTGGGGGGCAGTAGCTAGGGTGCATGAAGGGGGCCTGGACTGGTATGAGGGGGTGCCGAACCAGCATGAGAGGGCCCACCAATTTAGGAGGGTTCCAGGCCCCCCCATATTATACTTTAACCCCTGCTTATCTTGACCTTTTCAAAATCTTTCCAAGGCTTGTGGAGTGGTGTGGCAGCCTTTCAACCCACCAAGCAGGGAGCCAAGGAGTTGTGAGACCATGAGAACTTTAGTCCCAGCTATAGTGCAGTCCATCTGGTGAGCTGCCAAGGGGTCTGGAAGCCCCATGACCCCAGCTCTGGAGCTGTTTGCCTGGAGGGCTGCCCAGGAATTGAGAAGCAGCTCATTAGGCAGGCCACCTCAGAGCCAGGCTTCATAGCAGTCACCTCATGGGCTACTTAGAAGCAAGGGAGCTGCATGAGGTGGGAACAGTTTTTCTGCTCAAAAAAGCCAATCTTTTCCAGCAAAATTTAATTTTCCACAAAAAAAATTTGATTTTTCTTGTGGAATGTCATTCCCACAGGAAAATTCTCAATCAGCGTAACTGCAGACTTTCCAGCTTCAGCAACAACAGTCTGGGTCTTACAGAAATCAGCTGCATTCATTATTCATTCCTGATTCATTCTCTGAGTACAGTTCCAGCCTGTGCAGGGTTAATTCCTCTTCTGCTTCTGTGCCTGTCTCTTCTCTGTTCCCTGCTCATCACCCCTTTGCATTTGAATCACACTGCTTTCTACATGTCCACAATAACCAGGGCAGCACTGAAAAAAGAGAGTTTCCCCGTACTTATCTCCAGTGCTCAGCAGAGCAACAGTTGTAGAAGTCCTGCTCACCCAGGGTGGGACATGATCTGTGGACCAGGGACATAGCCATATAGCCCACCTGCCTGCCCTCAGCACCTGGCAGCAGTGCGAACTTCACAGCTGCAGGGCAGCCCAGCAGCCAGCGGCTGTGAGCAGGCCAGAGGTGCTGACGCTGATGCCTCTGCTTTACTCATGGCTGCCAGGCCCTGCAGCTACAAGCGGAGCCTAGGCTCCAGCACCTCTGCCCTGCCTGCAGCCTTGTGGCTGCAGTGGCGAAGTTCATGCTGCTGCCAACCCAGGCACTCTGGTTCTCCCACCTCCTTAGGGGGCAGCTTCCAGTCACAGGACCGAAAGCTGCTCTTGGCTGGGCCCACCATGAAATTTCATGGGCCCAGTCAGAAAACAGGGGCTGCCTACACCACTGCTGTGGACACTGAATATAATTAATGGAGACTGAATATTTGGAGACTTTTGCTGCCTCTAACTAACCCATACTTAGCAGGTGGAAGCCATTTTTACAGGTCTATAACTTGGATTAATTAGGGTAGATTTTTCAGAGGACAAGTATACCCCTAACACCAAGGGGACCTCCTGCCAAATTTGAAATCCCTGCTCTAAAGAACAAATGCAAAAGAAACAGTTTTAAGAATGTTTTTAACACTGACAAACCAGAATATCTTAACCTCATTCTCAAACAGTTGAACCATTTTTGCTGACTCAGAATAAACTCAGCCTGAGTCAGATAGCTAGAATCGAATAGATCAAAACGGGCAGCCACGTTAGTCTAGTTCAGTAAAACAAACACGAAAGCTCATGCAATAAATAAATCTGTTAGTCTTCGAGTGCCACAGGACTACTTTCTTGTTTTACTGAACTAGACTAACATGGCTACCCCTTTGGAACTTGGCCACATTTCTGTTGTTAACATCAGTTTACCTGAATATTAATTCTCCTACTTTTTATCAGTAGCAAAAACCCCTGAAGAAACTTCTAACGCACTGGTCAGGTATTCCTGGACCTATTTCCTTCTAAAGACATAAAGAGTTTAAAAGAAGGTAATAGTCTTACCAAAGACAAAAAAGACAACCCTTTTTTCCAATAAATACGTTTTTTTCTTTTTAACATTCCTTACAGAGGACATGAAGGCCCCGATTCAAGACTGTGACTCTAGTTTTAAACCACTGATTTAATGGCATTACATCAGCATTCAGCTGGAGTAACACCATAAAGACCTGGACCTTAATATACTAGGATACGGTATCAGGTAAAAACTGGGGGCCAAATTCATCCCTAGTGCAACTTCTTTGACTTCAGTGAAATTACACAAGGGTTGCAATGGGACTGAAAAGTATAAATCTGCCAGTAAATGCTCGCAGAATTACAAATTCAACTTAAGGTGAGATATTACTGAAAATTACTCAAAGAATTTAACAGTGAAACATTAGAGAGCACCATAGGATTACACAGATGCTGTGTTTCTTTAAGACATTTTTTAAACTATACCTCAACAAAATGAGAAAGAATCTTTTTACCTACAATGCACTGTGTACCCATGATTCACCAAAGAACAGAAACAGGTAAAGTTCAGGATTTTTCCTCCTATTAGAGTCACAGTGTAAAGCTCACTATTATAAAGCCAGTGACAGCATGGCATGTCAGAAGAGATGTCTTCACGTTAACCTTCCAATGAACTCTAGGTTTAATTCAAGAATTAGAGAGCAGTAGAACAGTCTTTAGCTTTTCTTTCTTGGTGTACATCATGACTGACAGATGTCGGAATAACTGGCCTTTCTGCCTCCCAACTCTGCTCCAGGTCCTATTTAATTGCATTACACAATTATAATCCCATTTATGATATCACAGCCAACCTCCACAGAAGCAGGCTGAGGGGAGGTAAAACCAAGACACTGAACATCTCAGAGGTTTGGCCAGAAGACAAATTTCTATCATCGTTCTAAAATCACAAGCAAAAAATAAGATGTGTGGAAGCACAGATCAGGTATTTTGGACCTAATTTTGCTCCTACTGATTTCAGTGGAAGTTTTTTTGCAAATAATGTATATGGGAGCAAACACAGGCCTGTTATCACTGGCACAAATTTTTACTTCTATGAATTCAAGATCAAACCCTTCTTAATTATACATTCTGGGTTAAAGAACATATAAAACACAACTGGGTAAAAGTATAAATTGGAGGTAAAAACTTACCTAAGTTTTCATATTGCTTTTAAAATTGCATTAAGCCTGAATTACATTTTTAAGAGAGATGCTAGACAGCTTTTTAACTAATTTGTTTAATTTTTTTCTGTGATAAAACTGTATTAGTTACAGTTTTGAACTACTATTCACTACTCAATATTTATTGGTTTCAATCAAGTTGCAGTGGCACAAAACTGTTGCAACAGAGTGGAATATCAGGTCCAAAATCTCCATCCCAAGCAGCTTCCCTATTGGGAAAATAGTATTAGATCCTTTGTGTGTACTTCATTAACACCTGTTTACTAGATGTTTTCATGTTACAGAAATGTCATGCTACTCAGTCATGTACCTATGCTGTGCTTGCTTGGGTACACAGACTGAATTCTTGGAGGAGTTATAGGAAATATTTACAAAGTAAATCAGAAAGTACTGAAACCATAACTAAAACTAGAAAACAATACAATTAAAAGACAAACTGTTAATAATAGGTCATAGTTGCAGGAGGTGAAGTAGTGAATGAAAGAGCTTTGCTTAGCTGTCAGGATTCCTGATGAGAACAAGTCCTAAATGCTGAGTTGAAAGACATGTTTTCTTATAGATTTCATTGCTTTGGATTAGTTGGGTTCTACTTCAGGGTTGTTTTAGAAGCTGCTTCTCTTGCTCTGGTTGGCCCAAGATGAAGAGTACTATCCATATTATTTATTTATCTCTAGGCTATCAGTCGAGCCTCCCCCCTCATATAAGAGTAAAGTTAAAGCATACAAAACTCTAAAAGAAGAAAATTATTTTGGTTTTTTGTGATGACTGTTAGAAAAGACTTCTACAAAGCAAACCCAAGGAAGAACCAAACATTAACTGGCTCTGCACTGTTCAAATCCTTAAACTCTATGTTGCTAAACTCTATCATAATAGGTACCATGGGCTGAATTTTTAGAGTGCTAAGGACTCAATTCCACAGGACACCCTGTATAAATAGGATGATCTATTTTATTTGTTCAAGGAGGGCTGGGCTCCTGAATGTTTTAACCCACTTTGTCAGCTCTGCACTGAAATGCCATCTTGAATACTGGATACCAAGTTGCTTATTGAGGTAAAGCTACAAAAGTCCATTTTCCTTATACTTCTAATTACTAAAAAATGAGCTGCATCATGGAAACTACTATACATGAGTTGTCTGAGTGACTTAAATGAAATTACTCGTGTGTACCTTTAGTTATGTGAATAAGTAAGCGCACACTGTAACCCTGTGTTGGTATGTAATAGAGACCTTTTTCTCTCACACCAGTCTCTTCTTCCCTTTAAGTTGCTAACTGTGCTATCATATTAGAGTAGCCATGGACTAAGTGTTAACTCCCTAACAAGAAAGTGTCAGCTGGCCTCATGTATCTTCCTAAGGGACGTCATGTGTTTAGGAGCCATGCTGAAATGGGGCCAGGCACCCAAGTCTAAGAAATTATTTTAAATATGAATTGAGTGCTTAACACTTTGAAGCACAGACTCCCCCTTAGTCACAGTATTCCACATAGTGAACAGGTCAAAATTATTATCATTAAGTACCTCATACTTTAATGCACTGCCACCAGCCTGTCCTGCAAAATTCTCAGAAAAAGAGGGGTGCAACTTGGCAAGACAACTATGCACTGAAGCTGCTGAGATTGAATTTATTTGCAAATTTGTTGCACTGCCTTAGGACTTAATAGGGACATTGGATTTTTCTCTCACAACAGGTGATTTGACCTCATCTTCCTCTGTATGCTGTTCCCTAGTGTTTGAATCTCTACAGCTGCTTTGATTTGCTGTTACACTGTGACCTGTTCCCATGACTTACACTTCCCTGCATTTATTTCCTCCCATTCTGTAAGTTCCTCCCTCTTCAAAGCATCTGACAAAGTGGAATTTTCTCTCACAAAAGTCCATGTGATAAATAAACTTGTTAGTCCTTAAGTGCCACAGGACTCCTTGTTTGTTTTACACACACTATATGCCATTGCTCCTTCCAGTGGAGTGTTAGTTGATTAACCCACAAAACAATTGCCCTGTGCATCGTTGTTTACTTAAACCCTTTCCTAAACTGTGACATTAGCCTGCTGTTTATTTAAAAAACGATTTGGGAACTTTTACTTCATGCTTATCCCCCCCACACTCCCGCCCACCAGCCTGCCTGCCTCTCTGTGTAGCCCACAGCAGCCTTTTGAATTCTGGGGGAAGGCTCTGGCCTCCTTACAGAAATTTCCCTAACACCCCACCTACACCCCCTCTACAACCCCATGAATTTCCCAACACCCTGCATTGTCGGCTAGTAAATGTTGAACCAAATTAGTGAGCACCCCCCTACACCCACCTCCCCCAATTTCAAATCCTGGGGAAGCTGCTGCCTCCTTGTCCTTATAAACTGCCAGCTAAGGAGAGCAGGCAGCCTGCCAGTGTAAACAGTGTGGGACAAAGAGGGCCATTGTCTCCCTGCAGGCCTAGCACAAGGCGACCCTGCTGGGGGGGAGATGAACAGAAGTCCTGGGAGCTGTGGAGTCCCCAGCAGTATTGTCCCCAAGACTTGAAATTGGGGGGGGGGAGGGTGTAGGGAGAGGTGTGGGGGAAGGTATTGAGGTGTTCACTAAATTCATATAACACTATTACTAGTTGACAACTGGGGGGGGTGTTGGGAAATTCAGGGGAATGTAAGGAGAAGGTGTAGGGGGTATTGGGTGTGCTCACTCAATTGTTATAATACTGTTACTAGCTGACAAGTGGGGGGTGTTGGGAAATTCAGGTGGGTGTAGGGGGAGGTGTGGGGGTGTTGGGGTGCTCACTAATTTGGTGTAACACTGCTACTAGCTTACATCTGGGGGTGTCTGGAAATTTGGGGGTGTAGGGAGCATGTAGGGGGTAATGGGGGTGCTCACTATATTGGTACAACACTGTTAGTAGCTGACAACTGGGGGGTGTTGGGAAATTGGGGGTGTAGGGGGAGGTGTGAGGGGTATTTGGGGTGCTCCCTAAATTGGTATTACACTGCTACCAGCTGACAACTGGGGGTGTTGGGAAATTTGGGGGGTGTAGGGGGTATTGGAGGTGCTCACTAAATTGGTATAACACTATTAGTAGCTGACAACTAGGTGGTATTGGGAAATTCAGGGGGGAGGCAGGGGGCATGGGGGTGCTCACTAAATTGATATAATACTGTTAGTAGCTGGCAATGGGAGGTGTTGGGAAATTTGAGCAGGTGTATGGGGAGGTGTGGGGGGGCTCATTAAATTGGTATAACACTGTTGGTAGCTAGCAATGGGGGGTTGTTGGCAAATTGGGGGGGTGGAGGGGGAGGTGTGGGGGCACTCACTAAATTAGTATAATACCATTAGTAGCTGACAACTTGGTGGTGTTAGGAAATTCAGAGGGTTGTAGGGGGGTATTGGGGGTGCTCACTAAATTGATATAACATTGTTAGTAGCTGACAACCAGGTGGTGTTGGGAAATTCAGGGGGTGAAGGGGGTTTTGGGGGTGCTCACTGAATTGATATAACACTTAGTTGAGAACTGGGGAATGTTGAGAAATTGGGGGCTATAGGGGGAGGTGTGGGGGGTGTTGGGGTGCTCACTACTTTGGTATCACACCGTTAGCAGCTGACCACTGGGGGGGCTGTTGGGAAATTCTGGGTGGTTCAGGGGGTATTGGGGTTGCTCACCGAATTGATATAACAGGGTTACTAGCTGACAGCTGGGGCGGTGTTGGGGAGGTTTAGAGGGGTTCGGGGTGGTCACTAATGCGGTATACCTGTTACTGGCTGACAGCTGGGAAATTCAGGGGAGTGTAGGGGAGGTTCAGGGGGTGGTTGGGGTGGTCACTAATGCGGTCTAACACTGACAGCTGGGGGCTGTTGGGAAGTTGGGGGTGTCGGGGCAGGCGTGGGGTGTTGGGGTGCTGACTCCTTTGCTCTCACACCGCTGGCAGCTGACAGCGGGGGGCTGTGGGGCAGTCCGGGGGCGTTAGAGAAACCCCCGCCCCCCCGGCGGCGCCCCTGACCTGGTGCGGGGCGGGTGCGGTTGGCGGCGCCCAGGCTGTAGCTGCTGTAGCCGCGGTGCGGGGCGAAGCGGCAGACGGGGCGGCCGCGGTAGGTGCAGTTGAAGAGGTAGCAGCTCAGCGCCGCCGGCTCGCCCTGGGGCCGGGCCCGCTGCACCACGGCGAGCGAGCAGCGTGGCTCGGCGCAGCAGGCCTGCAGACACTGCCGCCAGCCCGCCACGGCCGCCGGCGCCCGCAGGAAGGTGGCGCCCGCCGCCAGCGAGTCCTTGGTGCGGATGATGGTGTCGGGCCGGGCGGAGAAGGCGCCGCCCCGGCAGCGGCCCCCGGCGGGCTCGTCCGGCAGCAGCTGGCGGCGGAACTCCTCCAGCAGCGACTCCACGCCCGAGATCTGCGAGCGCAGCTCGGCCAGCGGCGCCGCCGCCTCCCCGCCCGCCGCCCGCCCGCCCGGCGCCGCCAGCAGCAGCAGCAGCAGCAGCAGCGCCGGCAGCGCCCGGGAGGCCATGGCGGGGCGAAGCGAGGCCAAAGTCACCCGCCGCTGCAGCCCGGCGGGCCCGAGCGGGAGCTGGCGGCCTAGCGGGCTGGGGCGGGCTCCCCGGCGGCAGGAGGCGGCGGCATGGCCCGGCCCGGCCCGCCCCGGGAGCGGGGGAGGAGCCGGAGGCGGCCGAATCCGCCCGCGACAAGCGGCGGAGCCGGATCAGCACCGGCCGCCCTGGACAGCTCCGACAGCCACGCCCGTATGGGGCGGGGCCTCGAGAGGCTCCGCCCACCCATCGTGCCCCGCCCGGGGCGGGGCCTCGGCAGACGCCGCCCACCCATCGTGCCCCGCCCGGGGCGGGGCCTCGGCAGGCTCCGCCCACCCGCCGCGCGCTGGTTCTGCTCCCTGGGGCCTCAACGCCTCCCGCCCCATCACAGCCCCTCCCCCTGCTGCCCCACTCAGGGCCAGGGGGAGTTTCCTACTCTCAGGGCAGCCCCTGTGCCCCGATCCCATGCCTCACACTCCCCGGCATTTATGTTCATCCCCTTCTGACAGCTCCCCCATCTTCAAAGCACCTGAGGAAGTGGGATTTTCTCCCAGGAAGCTCATGTGAAAAATAAATCTGGTAGTCTTTAAGGCTATGTCCACACATACATCGTTATTTTGAAATAAGTTAATTCGAATTAAGAAAGTGTTAATTCGAATTAAGGGAAAGCCTGCTATCAAAACGGCTGTTATTTCGAAATGGTTATTTCGAAAGAAGGCTGTTTGGACGTGTTTCGAAACAGTTGTTTTGAAACAATGGTGTTGTTTCGAAACAACATGTCCAAACGGCCTTATTTTAAAATAACCATTTTGAAACAACAGCCATTTTGAAATGAATGGGGTTTAAACTGTTTCGAAATGACGGTTCTTATTTCAAAATGACAGAGCCCATCACTTCGAAAGAAGAAAATATCGTGTGGACCCATCTCTTTTATTTCGAAATAACCAGTGTTATTTCGAGATAAAAGAAACGTGTGGACGTACCCTAAGAGCCACAGGACTCCTTGTTTTTTTTTTTTTTTTGTTTTTTTTTGCCAGATCTTTACCCTCTGTCATACGGAGGCCTGGGGTGGACAGAGAAAACAGGTGCTGGGGTTGCAGATGCCTTAGGTTCTGCTACCAGCTGTGATCCTGGACCAGTCACTTGGTCCCCCTGGGTCTTCTTTTGTCTGACAAACAGGGATAAAGATACTTGCTTTCCCTGAGCAGGGCTGTAACTAGGCTGGGCCGAACAGGGCAATGCCCCAGGTGTGGAATTTTGCAGGGCGCAGGGGACGCATCCGGCTGCCAGCAGCAGCTGGGGATGGATCTGCATCCATCTCCAGCCACCGCGGGGAGCTGGATCCGTCGCCTGCGTTCTTTAAAATTCCACTCCTGGGACATCCAGCGCTGCTGGGGTTCTCTGCCAGAAGCCACTGCCGTGGCAGGCTGGGGGATCTTGGATCCATCCCCAGCCGCCACAGCCTGGCTGGGGTCGGATCTGGTTCCCCCTGGTCTGCTGGTGGCGGCAGAACCGTCCTGCTGGCTCTGGCAGCAGCTGGGACACTTTTGCCACCGACAGCGAGCTGGGGGGGAGTCTGTATCCATCCCCAGCCAATGGCCAGGCAGGGGGATCCAGATTCTTCCCCAATCGGGGCCAGTGAGGGGACGCATTTGGGGATGCTTGCCCCAGGCACCAAAACTTCTAGTTATGGCCCTGCCTCTGAGGAGCACTTGGAAGGGGCAAAAGCACAGTACGTGTGTGTCATATGAGCCTTTATCACTGTTAAGATCAGTAAAGAGCTTTGAGAGCCTTCTCTGAAAGGTGCTATAGAAATGGGGAAATGAAGCCCACCCAAACTGTGCCTTTGTCATCTGAGTAACTGAAAATTTTGAAAAGTGACTATTTTATGTAGGATTATGTGTCACTTCCTGTCATAAACTTCCCTCTAATGTCCTGTGCTCTTAAATTTGTCACATTTAATCTTGGATGGGCGTGACTGTCTTTTTTGTTTCCATCTCCCATTGCAAGATCTGGCCTGAGAACACCCAAGCCTTGCTTACCTCCATCTCCTGCTTTGGAGTGTCATTGGCAAAAGTTGAGTGACCAATTTCAGGCCAATTTTGTTCACTCCAAATTCATACTCTCCTCCTCCAGTTTTGCCATCTTCCCTACTAAACAGCTCTACTTCTCCAGTTTAATTGAAACCCACAGGTACAATTCCAGGGCCAGCACAGCACTCCCTGACCACCAGTGGAAGGGGATGATCCCAGCATGGTACTCTGCTGCTCTGACTGGTCTGCTGGGTCAGGCTAGCTAGGTTCTGATTCACTTTTGGGGTATGGGCAATAATTGGCTGTCTGGTGTGAATACTGTGATTGGCTGCAGAGTTGGGGACAGCTAACACTAATTGGCTGTTGGGTCTGAAAGTAGAGATTGGCTGTCTGATTGGGCTCTGAGGATTTATTAGCTGTTCTCTTTGAAAGTGCAGTGATTGGTTATGTAACATTATCTAATGGGAAGCAGTGACTGACTCCTTGGAAATTCTTAACTCATGTCATCAGCATCTACACTGATACCCACTTTTGGGCCACTTTTGTGTGGTGCTTGCAGTGTGAGAATGAGACTGGGTTCATCATTTCCCATTTAAGCTGAGAGCCAGGAGCAGGATTGTGCTAGCAGAATGCTTTGGTCCTTCCTGCTTGCTGAGCTAGGCTTTGACTAAGTGAGTTTGGCCAGACCCCAGACTTCCAACTCCCTGCCAAATCCCAGTAATGGACACTTTGCTGCCACCTCCTTCCGACTCCTCTTTCTCCAGCAACTCCCTCAGTTTCCTCTAATTCTGTCCCTTCTCTGTGATTTTTAGCTTGCCTATTATGCACATATGACCCAATGACAACATAATACTGCAACAGGGTTTCAGTCTGACTACACCACTGCCCTTGATTCTACTTGTCTCTCCAACTTCTACCCCATCTGCTTTCTCCCCTCTCATCTCTAAATTCACTGAATGCATTGTCTGCAGTGATTGGAGCTCTTCCCCAATGATTTCATTTTAGACCTTCTCCAAGCTTCCCTCTGTTACATTCCACTGAAACTGCTTTCACCAAAGCCTCTAAAGAATTTTCCCTAGCCAAAGGTTAGAACCAATACTCCATCCTCTTTGACCTGTCAGGTCCTTTCAACAAAGGTAATGATTCTCTTCTTCAAATCTTGTCTTCCCTTGGCTTCAGTGATTTTACTGGCTTCCATGGGGCTCAGTCCTTAGTCCTCTTCTTTGTTTCCTTTACACCCTCTCATTAGGTAGTTTAATCCACGAGCACAAATTCAACTCTCAATCTATGCTAATGACTCACATGTCTACCTTGCTCTTTCAGACCCCTATCCTGCTATTTCCGATAACCCCTCACAGATTTCTAGCTGTCAGCTCCAGCTCAACATCACTAAAACAGAGCTCTTACAGACCTCTTAATCTTTCCCCTTTAAAGACTTCCCACCACAGCCTTTCTCAATCACTGTGGACAGTTCCACCATCCTGCCTGTCACTCAGCTTGTAACTTGGAAATTTTTTTCAGTTCAGACCTCTCTTTAGATCTTTGCATCAGTCTAAATATTGCAGATTCTTTTTGCTCAATATTTCTAAGATCCAGCCTTTCCTATCCATTCACACAGCTAGGAGTCTCACCCAAGTTCTCATAATCATCTCATGTCTCAATTACTGCAATATTCTCTCTGGCCTAGATAATGCAGTTTTGCCCTATGTATATCCATGCAAAATGTTGCTGCTAGGGTCCTTTCCCTAGACCATCACTTTCACCATACCATCCCTCTCTTTGCAGCCCTCCACTATCTTCCATTTCTATATCACATAAAACATAAATTGCTTATCTTCACTTCCAAGGCTTTCACAGTCTATCACTACCTTCCCTGTCTTCTCTCATTCATTGTCAATATGACAACTGCCACCTCCAGTTGACCTACAACATCATCACTCTCTTATTAAATTTTCAAAGAGACACGTTGTGCTTTTCCTCAGGCTGCACCTCTTCTTCAGGATGTGCACCCAGTCAATGTCTGCAAACTGACTCATTTCTGAAAGCACTTCTTCGTTGTAATGCCTAAAGAAAACCTTGGCAATGGTTAGGCTGCTGGTGTGTTCAGACCATAGCCTAAAATGTTAACCATTATTGTCTCATTGTTTCCTAATTCTCCTCTGTTGGCCTATCTGTATCCATTTGTTGTCTCCAGTCTTAAACTTAAGGCAGCTTTGTACAGTGTCTAGCACAATGCGTTACTGGTCCAAGACTGGGGCTCCTGGCTGGTACAGTAATATAAATAAATAATAATAATAACACTGAGCATTATAATGTACTTTATTGCACCCATTCAATACCTTTGAACACAGGATATTATTACATATTACTAGATATACTGTAGAGGTCTTGTGATAATATTGTTGCATCTAGGTATGACCTTTATATGCAGTTACTGTTTCTCTATTTTAAATAAAGCAAGCCCAGATGAAATTAAAGATTAAAAAGGAAGGTGTCATTCTTCTATTAAAATGATTTATTTAATCAAGAATCCATAGGTCAAATCCTAGCTCTAATAAGGCCAATGACAAAATTCAGTGGGGCCAGGATTTCATCCTAAGGAGACAATTCTCCCTCCAGAACTTGGTGCAGGAACAGAAAATGGCAAAAATGATTTTAAGCTGTTTTTTTACCTCCTCATATTCTTTTTGACCTGTGTGAGGCCCACTTGGGACCCAGACAGGAATCTGAGTGCATTGGAGGCAGAGCTGCTCTAATTGCAGTGGCTTCACATTGGCTAACTTAGGGGTGGGCAAAACTGGCTCACAGCTAGGTGCCAGCAATTTTAGTTTTGGTTACCAGAGGGTGCTCCTCCATTACGTTTCTGCAGTGGAGCTAGGTGACAGGTTAGTAAAACTGATCACCTTGGTGACCAGAAACATTGATTTGTACAAGCCTGGGCTTGCCACAAAGGTCAGCTGCAGATCTGGGTTTAGTGAACTGGGAACTAAATCTGGAGGAACTCTACTGACATTAATGTGTTATTAACAGTAGATTTCCACTGGATTAACAGAGAGCAGAATTTGGGTCTCTGTCCATGTTTTGCTCCTGGATCAAAATGCTTACTTCAGTAATATGTTGTTTTTACATTTTGAAATTTGATTTTTATTCTGAAGGCTAGCCAGTAAAGGCACATTGTGACTGAGTGAGAGCTACATCAACTCTGTCTCTGAGGCTACTCAGAGTCCTGCTTGGAACCATTGGCTCAGATAGGCCAGGAATATGAAGGAGTGAAAAAAAGGCTTAAAGTCACTCTTGCCTTTTTCTAGCCCTTCACCAAGTTCCAGAAGAAGGAACTGTCCTGCTGAGATGAAATCCTGATCTCACTCATAGTCCTATTTGTGGTAAATCTGCATTTTATTCAGAAGGTGGCAGCAGTTTATTACTTATTAATATAGATTTTTTTGTGTATGTCTGAGTATGGATGAATATTTTGTAAGTTTCAATGCCCATTCTTTTTACTGGTTCATTATTTGAAATATCACTGATGATTTTTTCTAGATCATAAAAGTGCTTATTTTTTAATTTGGTCAATTTAATTGAAGATTTTTTCTTCTTAGCTGTCATTGACATGATTATAAAAGTATGTGTGTCGAGCAATGATGTTAGAGCTTGATAAAGATATTTGTATAGATTTCTTGTTCTTTTTCTAATTGTACTTGCCTGATGTATCCCAGTTCATTGTTAGTGCAGGTGCTTCATGAAAAATTGGAATAGCCTGAAAGAATACTAGTCTTCTGTTTCAGAGGATGATGTACCGTTAGACAATGTGTTTGATCATTAAATATAAACAACTGTGTGACTGCTTAATAGTCCATTTGGAGACTCATGAATGTTCATGTTTTAAGTTATTTATCAATTTATTTCTTCTCTGGTCACATTCAAACATCCTAGGACAACATAAATATGGAGCCCTGAGTAAGAAATGAACATTTCTCTTCAACACTAACGCTTCCATTTTTGTTTGAAAATGTATTCTAAAAATAAATATGCTTTCCTTTTCATGCAGTGTCTTCAAAAGGCTCTGTGAATAGTAAATATACCACATAAATCTTATGTACATAAAATCTGTCATCTGCTTGATTCTATGCTTAAACCAATTTTCTCTCCTCAAACTTGTTTGTGAGGATCTATCAACTACCCACCCACATGAAAAATGTGAATTTTCCTGCTTGCTGGAAATAGATTGGTGGTTGATGGCTGTGTGTGAACAATTTGTCCAAGTATAAATTGCAGTGATAACATTCTCTTTGAAATGTGGAGTTTCACACCTGCTCTACACTATAAAGATAAACAAGTAGTCCTGTGCCACTTTTAAAGACTAACATCTATTTATTGCATGAGCTTTTGGGGGAGAAAATCTCACTTCGGCAGATGCTTTGAAGATGGTGAAAGCATCTTATAAAGTAGGATTCCAGGACTCCTTGTTTGTTTTGCTGGACTAGACTAACACTTTGGAATTTGTCACTATAAAGATAGGTCAACATGGACAGCCTTGCATCACCCTAGCTATGCATGTGTTTGCACTTAAATTTGTCTCCCTCCAGTATAAGGGTTCTGTTATGCCAGCAGAATAACACCACATCCCCAAGTGGTATTGAACCATGGTCAATGTATGGAGGTTGATACAGTGCGAGCATAGACACGACACTACTTATGTCAACCCTGCCAGGCATCAGGCAGCTGTCCCATAATGCTCCTTACTAACCACTCTGTTCAGAATTGCAAACTCCACTGCCCATGAATCAAATAGACTCAAAGGTCCCACTCCCTTAATACCTTTGCAAACTTTTTAAATGCCTGTTCCTGGTAACCCAGCACAGTGAGCACACGTCTATCTGCTCTCCATTGTTGTATGAAACTGTTCAGCTGACTATGCTGGCTACAGAGTACAGCTGGGCTCCATCTTTGAGTAGACATGAGATACTGGATCTCTTGGGTCCTATGAGGAGAAAAAGTTGTCCCTGCACAGCTCTGAACCAGTCACAGAAACATCAACACTTATGAGTGGGTTGCTTGGGGGATGCAGGAGAAGGGGTACAACTGGAGCACCAGCAGCGCTGTGCAAAAGCCAAGGAGCTGCAGCTAGAATACCCGAAGGCCGGAGGGACCAACCGACAATCCAGTGTTGACTTTCAGATTTGCCACTTTTATAATAAGCAGCATGCAGTGCTTGGCGAAGACCCCACCACCACCCTGCACACCACTGTAGATACATCTGAGGATCCTCCGTAATAGGCCCTGCCCCCTGCAGTGACCAGTGATGAAGTGAATGATGATAAGGTGGAGTATGGTGGACAAGTGAGTGAGGGATCCAGCTATGCCACAAGCCAGGACCTGTTTTTGATTCCAATACTGTCCAGTAAGTCCCCACAGATGAGCATGGGCAAGGCTGAGGCAGGACAAATAAGCTCAGGGAAGTGTGGAATAAATTTTCCATTACAGTGGTCATAACTTCAAATTAACAGGACACAGCTATCAACTTTTTATTAATTTACTCATAGTAGAAGAGTTAGTGGTACAACAAAAAGAGGTAGAGTTGCTCCCTGCTTTCCATTCCTCTCTAGAGTTAGGTGGGGGTGGAGCACATGGAGTAGTTTGTTTATGTACACAAGGATGTCCATTGAATCTTCATGAGAGGTCTCAATGGGTATGTCTACACTGGAGGCTCTGTTAAGTCGACTTAACAAAGTTGACTTAAAGACGACTTTGTAAAGTTGACTTAGAGAGTCCACACTGAAAACTCCCATCAAATGCCTGCATCCACGCTGGCAAGTGCAAGGTTGACCCTTCTTGGTAGCCAGGAACTGTGGGAGGGGGCTTGGAGGCCAATTAGGTCTACTTAAGGGCTTTTCCCTGTCTACATTGGCTTAAGTCAACTTGATAAGGTTGACTTAAGCATTAAGTCGATCTTAAGAGGTGGTGTTATTAAGTCAACCTAAGGAAGCAGTTAAGTTGACTTAATAAAAGTCCAGTGAGGCTGCGCGGATCTGTAAGTCAACTTAACCTTCCTTATATCAACCTAAGGCTCCAGTGTAGACATATCCAATGAAAGTTCCATGTAGATATTCTGCAGTCCTCTGCTGAAGGTTTCAAGGGATCGTAGCCTTATTTCTTCCTCCATGGTAGGACATTTTTCCATGCCAGGAAGCAATAACTGTGGAAGGCACCATTGCAGTAAATGGTGTCATGGTTTACTGGTGCGGGCAGCTTCAGGATGATAGCAGCAGCTCAGGTTTCTGTGCCCTTGTTACCTCCAGAAGTGAGTGTGATATCAGTGCCAGTGGAAAATCCTGTTAGTGTTCAGGGCCATTGCCCTGTACTCAGGTTTATGAAACCAAGCATTTCTCTCCTCGTTTCCCTCACCCCAACAGGTTGGACTCATCGTGGCTTGAGCTCAGCCTAGCACTGCCAACCAGGAGCTCAAAAGCAGGAGTGTCAATTAGCTTGTCTTGTTTAACCATTTAGGAGAGCACCCTTTAAGGGAAATGGAGATGTTTAGAATGTTTCATTTCACTTTCCATTCCTGCTACAGTGACAATCATACCTTTTGTAAGTTTTATCCTTGGGTATCCAAAAGTTCTACAGCCACCACTCATCATCCCAAACCTGCATAATGATGAAACAAACAAGAAGTCCTGTGGTACTTAAAGACTAAAAAATTTATCTATTGCATGAGCTTTTGTGCGAGAAAATCCCACTTCATGCCCCTTTGAAACTGAATAATGACAGGATCCCACCAGTCAGTGCTTGTTTCTCAGACCCGGGTGTGGTGCTTCACCATGTGCAGTTGCTCTGTAAATGCCAGGGGTGGCCAAACTTATGGCACTTAAGAGTCACACAAGTTGATTGTTAAACCTTTGAGAGCCACACTGAGGCATATAGCCATATATTTTTACCTACTCCAAAATTACTAAGTTTAAAATTCATTGCACACTTTAATTTGATCATAAAAAGAGGACAAATATTGATCTACTAATGTCAGATTCTAATAATTACTTAAGGTTACCATGAAAATTAGGCCTATACAGTAAAAACTTAGCTGCTTCTCAATGTAGAAGACTGCAGGCTAGTGGCAAGTTTTTTAAAATCTCAACCAGGCTGCACTTCTCCCTGCCATCTCCGACCATGCTGCGCTTCTCCCCAATCCCTCCTGAACTGCTATGCTGGGGCTACTTTCCTAAATTGATTTGCTGGTGTTCTTCCAGGAGCCACAATTTTTCATTCAAGAGCCACATGTGGCTCCTGAGCCACAATTTGGCCACGCCTGGTAAATGCCAACAAAAAGCTGGAATTGGTTCTTGCTATGTTGCACAGCAAAGTGACCACCAGAAAATCATGTTGACCATGGTTCTACTTGTGGCTTTGCAAATATTGGAGGATCGCATGTCCTGCCCTTTAAATGCTCATGAGAATAGTGTCGTTTCTGTCACAGATGGTGCACAGTGACAAATCCCATGCAGATTCATGAGAAATTAAAAATAGGCTAAAAAGTATGGGACAGAGACGATACTATCGGATTTAAATATTGCTTTATGGGAAAATGACCTCTTGCTCCCAGTCAGCATGACATGTTGTTTCTGCTCCACCATGAATTGCCCAACCTACCCAAAAGATTATGCTGAATGGGCAGTAGGTTGTGCACTGGGATACCTGCCCACGGTGCACCACTCTGTGCATTGACACAAGCCCTCCTATTGAGTGCTGACACAAGGTGGCTCGTATGCACACACATGCAAGAGATATGTTAAATGTAACTAACTGTAGACCGGGGCTTAATCTGATGGTAGTAGATCCGGTGTGAAGATATGCAGCAATAAGTAGTGAGTTTCAGCTGGAATTTAGAGTTAAGAAAAGTATTAATAGGGGAGTAAGAGTTAGATAACTTCATTTCTGTGTGTTGTCATTTTCTAGCAAATTTTCACTTTCTTATTTTCTCTCTAGCATAATGCTGTAATGTTTGTGCTGTAGAAACAACTGGGGATTGTTTAGTTTTTTGGGGGGTTGGTTTGTTTTTAAATCTCTCCATTGAAAATTTAAAATAATAATTGTATCATATTGGACTAAATTCATTTCTGGTGCAAATCACCATAAATGAATGAAATTACAATAGAAACAGCTCTTGCCCTTCTGATTTTGTAAACAACCTTCAACCTCCTTAAGAACAAGGCAACTCTAGACAGCTGTCTTTTGAAATTTCATTGGGCTTTTTTATTGGTAAAATAAATAACAATTTAAATAAAAAATGTAAGTTTTACTAAGGATCAATAAATCGTTTATAGGAAGTGTTCTTCTTTCTGTGCTTTTGTCTGTGCAAATTATGTCCACACATAAAACATTTGTATGTCGTTTTATGCGCATTGTATATGCTACTAAATCAGGGACAAGTCGGAAGTGGGGCAGGGGAAGAGGTTTAAGATTTTTTTTTTTTAGAGATCTCCCTCATCAATGGCAGTAATAAAGATCAGACATTGAAAATCACATCATGTGATTATGTTAACATATATTAATTTGTGCTGTGTTGTTTCTCTGCTCAGACACTGCATAACTGATGGAACAGCATTAGCTTGACACCATGTAGTACAATAGCAGACACTGAGAGAGACAGCAAGCATTTGGTGTAGAGAAATCTTTCCAAACCTCTGTTTAAAAAAGGGAGACTGGAGGTGGAAAAAGTAAACAATTTTTTTCCGACTTTGATTATTTTTTTCTTGTTTATTGGTTCACTTAGTTTGAAATTGACCCATGGCAGTACTGGTCCCATAAGTGCCTCCTCCACCACTGCTGCCCCAGCTACTGGAGTTCCCTTGCCTTTGGTATGGCCATTTGTAGAGACAGCAAACAGTTGACCCCACAGAATGAAGGTTAGCATGGAGGGGAGTGTAGCAGGAAAGCACGGCCCCCCTTGGAGATAGGCCAGACAATTCTGCCTGTCTGCAGGGGGTGGAGCCAGACCCAGCCTGTCAATCCAGCTGGAAGCAGAGGGGCGGGGCAGGAAGTATAAAAAGGAAGGCAGCCAGCTCAGTCTAGCACCAGCTGCCAGAGAGGAAGGATGTGCCTCTGCTCTCTCCTGACTATAGGCTGCCCTGTGGGGAAGCCAGTCTCTGGCAGTCAGACCCAGACCTGGGCCCAGATGTTTGGTGGGGGCTGCTCACAGCTGGGGACTGGGAATTAATGCTGGGGCCCTGGACCACCACAGGCTCACAGAGGGAGTCATTGGTGGAGAGGCATTTGGGTGACCCTGAGCCATTCCCTGCCAGGGACCCTGAAGCACTGCATCCCCCCTGCAACTTGAAGGAGCTGCGCTTGGCTGCTGAAGACCCAGAGCTGCTGCCCACCTCATGTGACTTAGAGGAATTACCTTCTGTGGAGGAACTTGATGGACTCCCTCACCTGCTGCAGCCTGATGAGATGGAGGGGTTTTATAATGTCCCCCTGGGTGACTACCCTGAAGAACCGACGGACAAGCAGCATGAGGCTAAGGGTAGCTCAGGGGAGTGCAAGTCTCAATGTTTGATGGGGAGCCACACCTTGGGGGCAGCGTGTTGCAGCCTGGACCCCGCTGACCCTCCACTAAGGCCTCAGGCCCTACAGGGTCCACCTTGGGGTTGGTGTGTTGTGGGCTGGAGCCCGCTGATCCCTGCACCAAGGTTCCAGGCCCTAGAGGGCACACCCCAGGGGTGGTGTGTTGCAGCCAGGACCCCGCTGACCCCGGCCCAGAGGCCTCAGCCCCTACTGGGGACCTTGGCTGGGACACAGTGGAGCTGTGCAGCCCAATGCCTTCCTTGATTCCTATCCCTGACCCTATGCCCCCTCTGGGGTTGTAACCCTGAGAGGCAGCCCTGTACTTTCCCCTCACCAGCGAGACTGAGATTAAGACACTGAAACTTTTTGCCCTACCAAGGGCCCAGACACTGGGTGTCTGGCCCCATCAGGGGCCTGTGACCGTGAAACTGTTGTCCTGCCAGGGGGCTAAAGACTTGGCGGTCCCACCCCACAAGGGGCCAGGGACCTGAACCAGTCACCCATCCCTGGGAGGGTGGGCAGCTTGCTTACAGGGAGTTATGGCATGGGGCCTGAATCCACATAATTGCCATCTTGGTGGAATAAGATATCACCCAAATACTGGACTAGAACCTGGAATCAACCATCTGGGACACATGAAAGAAAAATGCAGATTTTATGTCCACCACAGGACCCCATGATTCCTTCAGCAATTTTCTTATTGGTGTAAGAGTTCTGAGAACGTCTGCATTTGGAAAGGAGTGTGAAAAAAGATGAAATGCTATCTTTTGAGACAGGGAGAAGAGAAGGGAACAGGTAACAGCAGAGTTATTGATACATATTGACCCCCCACATACAAGGAATTAAAGAAGCAAACTCCAGAAGAATAGTTGCATTTCAGTTTGAGAGGAAATATAAAAATATGATGCAGGGAATTTGAATATAGCTGCACATGTGTGTCCCCTTCCATCACATCAGAATCTTCTCCCATGAGGAAATGCCCCACAGCTCCATATGGAGGCTAGATTTTTCATCTCATTTACACTGGAGTGAAGATGGTGTACTGCCACTGAAATTAGCTGATTTTACTCTGGATTCATAATGATATCTTTGACATCAGAATCTGGTCCATGAAATCCAACACTAGCATCAGGCACTTTTCTTTGGAAAGGCCAAAAATTTCAGAGGCTCAACAACTTTTCCTTTCTCGTTATGCAGTTATCATGGACCAGATACTTGATACTCTTCATCAGTAGTAAACGATTTCCCACCTTCAGGGAGGGTACAGTGACACAAACAAATATCACTTTCTGAAAAGTGATAAGATTCCTGGCTATAAATCTTAACTTAGGCTCCAGGCCCTTGAACTGGGCCAAGCTGTCCCTGGTGCAAGAGCTGAGTGCCAAAGTGACTATAGGCCACTTTCTGACTTCTTAATCTGCATAATTGCTGGGGCCAGTTTATTCATAGCTTGCACCTACTCCTACTTGTGCTATGTTTACAGTACATAGGGATAAAAGACCCAGGGCTGACTCAGCTCAGCTTACTTAGGCCCATAGGACTGTAGCTTTGGGGCTAAAAATCACTGTGTAAATATTTGGTATGGAGCTGGACCCTGAACTTTGGGACCCTCCACCCTCTCAGGATCCCAGAGTTCAAGCTCCAGCCTGAGTCTGAATGTCTTCACAATGAATTTTGAGTCCCAGAGTCGTGAATCAGTTGCCCTGGGCCAACAATGGGGTGTGTGTGTGTTTTGTTTTTTTTTAAATCCTTTTGTAGACATACCCTCAGAGTTCTTGGTCTCAGGGTCCTGGGGCAGAGAGAGAGAAAAGGTAAGAGTAAGGACTCTAAGTCCCCTGACTCCAGAGACTAACTTTTTGTATAAAACTGGAACAACTTCAACAGAAGAAAGCAAAGGAGCCCCACATCAGAATATCTCAGTGGTTAGAGTGCTTTCCTGGGAGGAAAGTGACTCCTATTCAAATCCTTTCTTCCCCCTCCAACAATAGGGGTAACTGAAACTGAACAGCCCACTACTCAGCTGAGTATGCTAGCCACTGGGATAAAAGTTGTAAGGTGGGTAAATCTCACATCTCCTTCTCCTGCTAGATTGTGCTTGGGACTGGCACTGGTAGGCAGTCTCTGAGTACACTCACCAGATTGGGCCCCCAGGTGAGGTGGCTCTTTGCCTATCTTCCTCCCATTTTGTGGATCACACTGAGGCACAGGTGTTTAGCCATGTAAAAGGACGCAGCAGTGCACATACTCAAATGTAGGCAGCTAGGGAAATTTAACAGCAAAACTATAGGCACTCACAGTAATAAATGGTAGCTGAGTGGGAGTTTTGTGGATCTTTGTGGTCCTGATTTATTAACCCAGTCCCAGAAGGAAGGCTGTGAACTCTGGAATACAAATAGGATAAGCCTACTTGAATTATTGCACAGGATCAGGAGGAGACTCTTGAAGTTAGTTAGGAGAGGAGAACTGTCTGAAGTGAGGGGAAAAAAAAAAACCAAGCAGCTCATGGCGCTTAAAAACTAACATTTATGTATTGCATGAGCTTTTATAGGAGAACTTCCACTTCATCAGATGCTCTGAAGATGGAGGAACTTACAGAATGGGTATAAGTTAAATAAATAAAATCCCCCATCTTCAATGCGTCTGAAGTGGGATTTTTCTCCCACGACAGCTCATGCAATACATAAATTTGTTAGGTTTTTAAGTGCCACTAGACTCCTTGTTTTTGTTGAACTAGACTAATGCAGCTGCTCCTTTGGAACTTGTCTGAATTAAGATTCTCTGAAGAAGGGTGGACCTCAGACACTGAAAAGGCCTGAACTCTGAACAAGAATTAATAAATAACCCCCAGAAAGGGGTAAACTTGGTCTAAGTACCGAGATACTGCAGGGTCACCCTGTGCTGCAAAGGGACATGGTCAAATCTGGTGCTGGCACAATCACCTCTTGAATCATAGTAATCTCTACTTATTTTAATGATAGATTAGTCTTTTATTGCTTTTTGCTTCTGTTAGCCCTCCAGAATCAATGCAACTCAGAGTGAAAGTGAGCACCACCAGTGTAACTGTTTACCACATTCCAGGCATATAAGGTTGTGCAAGGGCAACTGATTGGGCCATAGTAAACAATTTATTTTGTTAACACACAGCAGGAAGGGAATCCAACTTACTTTCTATCTTAGATGTGTTGGCTCTTCAGCAAACAGCACAAAAACTATTTTTGTGTCATTAAAATAAGCGGAGGTGACCTTGAGTACCTTTTTCAGAGAAGGAAGTGATATCTGGGGCAGTAGGGTTGTGGATTGAGTTTGAACAGTTCAATCTTTATTATTAGGTGCTGCTGTATGACAAGTAGAAACCCAGCTTTACTGTCAGATCCCACACGGTGTTTGGAGCATAGCAAGTGAGAAGATAATCATCTTTTTACCTGAAAGCTCAGCATGCTTCTTATGGGAATGGGTGAAACAATAAACATGGAACCCAGTTATGCCATTCTTAGTCTCACCATATTTTAACCTTACTTTTCACCCACACACATCCTTTGCTCAGACTTGTGCTGAAACATAACAGCTTTGCTGCCCGAGCTGTTCGCTCTTCAAATACTTGTATGATCAAAGCCTCTATGTCCACTTACCAGTGACAAATTTCACTTGCATATGTTGTATAAACTTTAGTGAAATCTCTTCTGTGTCCTGCAGTGGAGTGCAAAACTGATAGCATGAAAACTTCATGCTAAGAGTTTGCTGAAATGTATGAAGTATTGATGTCATTTGCAAAACTGGCTTTACATTGACAAAAGTATAAAATTGATCTGAAAAAAAATTGGCTTTGTGTGATTTCAGCCATCTTGTTATGCAGTATGGTATATTAATAGCAATCAGTCATGTTATAAACTCAAGCATACTGAGCCAATGGAGGTTGTATTGATGAAAATCAATAATGTTCAAGACTTTCTGACCATTTATAGAAAAATGGTGTGCCTTAGTGCTGCAGATGAACTAGCATGTAAACAGGCTGTAACCATTCTGTTCCCCATCTCTGTATTATTAAATGGATTTTTTTATTTTTCATTTTGAAGACCAAAAATGAGCCATTTGGCTGTCCTCATGATCAATTTTATGATATTTAAATCTACTTGGCATATTTTTCATTTCTTTCTCTAGAAGAGCAATTTTGAATTGCTTTTACAGCTAGATATTGTTTGGTGATTTCAAAGGCCTTCAAAGAATGGATAAAACTCTGCTTCATGAATGCTCAATGGTGCTGCAAGTGGTTGTGACTGGACCCAGCTCAGTTTTTTAGAAGGGCAGAAATCTAATAATTATGCTATTTTCCCAAACAACAAGGGAATTGATGAACTTACTGGATATTTTGACTTCTGATAGGCTGTTTCCATAAACTTTACTTCATTCACTCCAACTGTTCCTGTTCACTGTAACTCATCACAAAGTATGACTCATTTTACAGCTAAATCTACTTCTATCTCCCACATCCCTGCTGCTACCTCACAGATTATTTAAGTGATAAACAGAAATACAAAATATTGAAACTATTGTAGTTAACATTATACATGTTAAAAACTGTATCAAGTTTCCTTCTTCACTACTTTGTGATTATTTTCATATTAGGTATTTTACATACATCACAAAATGCAGGAATCCTCCAGTTAGGTCTTGGAAGATCAAGGGCTATACCTACAACAGGCTGGTGAAAAACTATCTAGACACTTCTGTTACTCCACATTCTACACCAGAATGAAGAAGGGGATTCCTCCAAGTATAAACTAATGAAAACCTAACTGCATTCCTTCATACATCCAGGATGGCTCAGATTTCTAACAAGCATTATACTGCTAAAGAATGAAATTATTTCAGCCTCTTGATTAACAATTTCCTCAGTGAAGTAAGTAAATGAAGTGAATTTTGCCACTGTCTTTCTGGCCATGCAAGGTCAGCTTCAGCCACATTGTCTGTACCACATAATGTGTGGTATGATGGGGCATGCAAACCCTACATGGCCAGGAAAGGGTCAATGAATTGCTGAAGGCTCAGTTAGTTCTGCCCTGTTACCTTTGCCGTAGCTGAAAGGTTTGGAGGGAGAGGTTACAAAGGGAGAATACAGCTCATTTGGTAGTTGACTAGAGAGGAGAACAGATCTCCAACTCTTGCTTTGTGAGATCTCGTAAGATGGCTGCAAATCAGAGCTTTCCTGAGGGAAGGCAGGCCTGATGTGGAGCCAGTATTCTTGTGATTTGTTATGAGTGACCTGCCAGTAAACAGGTATCATACTGCCTGAAGGGTAGCAGCCAAATAACTCCACCTCCCTCCCCTTGCCCTTTACTCTTGCGTGGGGTCTTGGCAGGGCCGGTGCTAGGGTTTCTGGCACCCCCCTGCAGCTTATAAATCAGTGCCCGCTTCTCTCCCCCGGGCAGGGCTGTCCTTAGGGGGGTGTGGGGCCCCAGGCAAATTGCCCTTTGCAGGGGCCCTCCCCACCCCCAGCATTCGGGTTTGGAGCCGGCCGACCCAGGGGAGGGGCAGGCCCCTGCGCTACCCCTCCCATGCTGGGGTCCAGGCAAGCAGCCAAAAGGGCAGCCCAGTGCAGTGCTGCTGGTTTGCCTGCCTGGTCGCCCCTCCCTGCCAAATGCACTGCTCTGGGATCTGTGCCAGAGCAGCGGTGAGGGGGCAGGAGGCAGCGCGGCAGGGGGGACAGCAATACTGGCTCCGCACTGCCTCCTGCCCCCTTCCCGGTGCTCCGGCACGGATCGCAGAGCAGCGCATGTAGCGGGGGAGCAGGCGGGCGGACCAGCAGAGCTGCACCAGGCTGCCCTTTTGGCCACTCGCTTGGACCCTGACATGGGGGCATAGCGGTGCAGCCACATGGGGTCTGGCATGGGGGGGCAGTGGTGCAGCACTGCTGGTCCGCCCGTCTCCCCCCTTCCTCCAGCCACAGGTGCTATTCTCTGCTCTGTGCCAGAGCAGCAGGGAGGTGCCGGGAGGCAGTGTGGCTGGGTGGGGAGGAGCAATACCAGCTCCGTGCTGCCTCCCACCCGCTTCATGCTACTCTGGCACAGAGCCGAGAGCAGTGCATGTGGCGGGGGGCAGACTGGCAGTGCTGAACCCAGCTGTCCTTTTGGCCAGCTCAGCCGGTCCCTGCTGGCATGTGATGGCCAGGCCAGGGATGCATCCCCCCAAGGGCATTTTGGCACCCCTCAAACATTGGCACCCCCTTGCAATGCTTACCCTGCTTACCATGTTCTGCAGGCCCTGGGTCTTGGTAGTGGTTTCTTCTGAGCCCAGACATTATCTGAGGGTCACGTGGTGAGTGACTAGACTGAATTTCTGCTCTCAACTGTAAATTTGCCACCCTATTAATGTTTTCATCTTCTGATTAGTAAATCTTAGTTTATTCACCTTTATTACTGTTGTGAGGTAGAGCTGCTATCAAATCACAACATACAGTATGCCATTCTATAATTGATAGAAATGAAATCTGTTTGTTTACACTGAAAGTAGCTAAGGTGTAACATGCATGACTCCCAAGAAATGTTGGATTGGAAATGATGCAGAATAGCTCTTTATCTGTTCTCCAAACTGGACTTTAACAGGATTTATATGCTGACTCCTACCTGGAAACTTTGACATTCAGATGAAGATTTTCACACTGCCTGTAGGATATTTCTGGATCCCCAAAACATTTAACATCATTATGTTGCAATGTGACATTTTTGATGCAACATCATTTTGTTGCAGCTTGGTGGCATTTTTGTGCAATGCAATGCAAAATGGTTACTAATGAAATCTTAAGAGAGTGAGCTTCTTCAGCTGCCAATATATTGAGTAGTTCCAAAGGGGTAGCCATGCTAGTCTAGTTCACCAAAACAAGGAGTCCTGGGGCACTTAGACTACAAATGTATTTATCACAATAGCTTTTGCAGGAGAAAATCCCACTTTGTCAGATGCTTAGAAGAAGAACTAGACTAACACAGCTACCCCTGGAACTTGCAATATGGAGTAGGAACACTAGAGGGAACTTCTTTCCAGTTGTGGCTTTAAAGCTGACACTTCCCTAACACTTGTTGAAAGCAGTGGAGTAGAAGTTTGCAGTTGATTGAGAGAGAGACCTAGGTAGATTCCTCAAATCCAATCCTGGATACAAAAGAAAGCTTTATCCAACCCACAGTGAAATCAGGAACCCCCTTGCACCATGGATGCTCATGTACATCAGGTTGGTATATATGGCCTTGCCATTCTGTGTGTTGCAAATGGATGAGGGCTAAGTTTTCTCACCTTTTTCTCTCCTGCTGGTTAAAGTAAGGTTTATGTTAGAGTTCATTGCAGAATGCCAAGTAGCTGGTTTATAAAGAGTTCTTCAGTGGTTTACAGGCAGAGAAAGTTACCACTGAGAACAGGACCCAGGCTTGTTATCCCCTGAAGACAGTCATTCAAAAGGAGCCTTCTCTACATCTGCTGCACAATTACATAGGTAATTCCCTGCTTAGTTTAAGTAAATGGAGTTATACTAGAGATGAATTTGAACTATTTTATCAAGAACAAGTCATTGAGACATTTGAAACCAAGAGGAGAATCTCCCTTACACACAGACACAGAGCATGGTGATGGGATAGATCCCAAATCAGCCCTTTTCCATGCTAGCTTAGGTAACTCAAGGGCAGCAGGGCAGATAGCTGGGCTGGAACTTGATTGCCTCAGGGTAGGCAGCTGTGTGTAGGGACAGGCTGAGCAGCATCCAAGGTGTTTGATTAGGTCATGAGCTGCAGCTTCCCTGAGGTCCCAGCAGCATTTATAATCCAAGCCCCTGGAGGATTTGAGATGGTTAAGGTAGGGGTGCTGTTTGTTTCCTTGGACCCTGAAGCCCCAGTCTGTCTGGTGAGTCAGGAGGGTACCCCCAACTGGTGACTCAGGGGAGTCAGCTGGGGATGGCATCCCTCCCAGTAGCTGGAGGATTGCCTCTAGTTCAGTTCCTTGGCAGGGGGAGCACCCTTGGAGTGCCTGCCTGGTGGCCAAGTGGGGCAGGCAGTCACAAAGTCTATAGACAGCTCAGGCAGTTAAGGATCACTTGGGGCTTTTAGCAAAGGAAGGGGGTTGAGGAGGGGATGCAGGCCCACCCACTTCATTGTATCCCAGCCCAGGGCCCTGTCCAGTGGCAGAGCTGTCCACCACTGGGTCAGCAGGGCTCCAGCCAAAACATGCTGACCCCAGACAGTGTTTGGCACTTTGCTTTCCCTGGGCTACTTCCTCCCACCACAGCCCAAGTACTTATGTCCACTGAGGGTAGCCATCCTTGGGGGGTCACCTTCACAGGTGGTTCAGGGAATCCCCATAAAACCCTCAGCACCCATGGGCAGTAGCTCCAGGAACTCCTCTGGCCCATCAGCAAGGGGTAGCACCTCTAGGTCGCAAGGTCCATATGTCACCAGCAGCTCCTTTTCTGCCAGTGGGGGCTCCTCTTGTTGGGTTACTTTTACCCATTTTCAATATATTACCCACAAATAGCTCTGTTATGAGGTTAATGATGTTTGTTTAGAGTTTAGTGGTGATGTATGTATAATTGAGCTGTTATACTGGGAAGTTGATACTCACCTCTGCTCTTCCCCAGCAATGGGAGTCAAGCTGGCAGACTGCAGCTGTGCAGTCCCCAAGGGTTGGAAGGCAGTGGCCAGGGTAGGACAATCTGCCTAGCAAAACTAGAAGGCCACCATGTTGAAGAGGAGCCAGGCACAGAGATTAGAGGGTCGTGTGCAAGGCTTCAAGAATGTTCCCTGTATATCCCAATGAGGAGCATTTTGGTGCAAATAAGGGGATTTGCTGATTGGTTGAGGAGGTGAGTATATAAGCAGTTGTGCTGAAAAAGTGAGAGTTTTCGTTGCACCATGTCTGCGAGGGTGAGGAATCTGGTTGTGTTGAAGGGGGTTCTCCCTGAGGAGAGAGAGAGAGCGGCCCTTAGAATACCACCTCATGCAGGGACTGTGTGCGTGACTATTGGACTGCTACCCCTCTGAATCAAAAGGGAGCCTCAGGGACTGAGCAGTGTGACTGAATTCCTGGTTATTTTAATCAGGGCCTCAGTCTGAGAGATTGAGAGCCTCTGGCAGGCTCTGAAGTAGACAACTGCCTCATGGAAGTCCCTGAAGGCTGGAGCTCTGTTGGAAGGCGAGCCCTGTGGTTATGGACATTGTAAAGGGATGAACGGACATTTTGTTGTAATGACAGGCCTGAAGGGGGCCCAGAAGTGGATGGGTTGAGTGCGGACTGGGCCAGAGGATTCTTCATGGGACTTCACCTTACTCTGTAGATGACCTTGCCATCCGCTGAAGTGAAACTAAGGTACGGTCCAGGAAACTGGATCCCGCTCTCCAATTCTAAAGATGGGGTGGTGATTATAACACAGGTCTGGGAGGTTCAAGTACATCAGCCAAAGGACAGGGGTGGTCTTGTTTTAAGATTCCTCGATTAGAGTTTCTGGTTAATGTAAGTGATTCTGGTTGAGGTTATGTGTATCTTAGTGCTGTTTGTACTTACCACATACTTACCTGTTCAAAGAAGCCTGTAATTATCTCATTTCCCTTCCCATTTATTAAGGAACTTCAGATTTTGTTTATGTACAAGCTGCTTTGGGTGACTCTGAACTCTCACCGGGCAAAGCTGAATACACAGGTTGATAGACAACTGTGAGAGGAGGGCTTGCAGCAAAGGGTCTTGTAAAACACAATTCCGTGCTTTAACACTCTAGGTCACAGTGTAGGAGGTCCACCTCTATCTCTTCTTCTAGACAGGGGGCAGCCTCCTCACTGGGCAGCTGGTTTGAGCCCCAACAGGTCCTGAGGTGTCCTCCCCAGTTGGCAGACTCAGGGTTCCCCTCCCAATCACCCAGTCCCAGGAGGCTGGGTGGGCCATATGGCCTGCCTGCCGGAGGAGGAGGCAGGTACTCCACTCGGTCAAGGCTGGACTCCATCCCGCCAACTACCTCCCTGTATGCACAGCCTTCCCCTTCAGCAGCTCAGCCCCTAATGAGCTGCTGGCTGGGGTTTTTATACTTCCCCTTCCTGCCTTGGCCCCAGCCGCCGCCTTCTTCTGGACCCTTGTGCCTGCAATTCCCCAGTCTGACCAGGGGTGGCATTCAGGCCCTTCCTCTGGCCCCTGCTCTGAAGGAGGCCACAGCACCTGGTTACATCCAGCAATGGGCCTGTGTGGTGGTAGGAATTTCTTGTGTGTGCTGTAAGTAAGCAATAGGTGACTGCAAGTGTCTTGAGTCCTTTGTGGCCCAGACTGGTGCCAGAGATAGGGCTGGTGAGAGGATGCTTGCTACACACACATGCACCCATCAGGTGGTCTTCGTTACAAATGCCTGAAAACACTTTTTACCTGAACACATACTGCATCTTCATGTCTGTTTTGGAGATTTATTCAGGACATATGCAAGAACACACTGCTTAAGCGTGCTCAGTCAATTCTTCCTCCTTGGAGTTACCTCAATCTGTGACTATTTAGATTTGGTATTGATGAGTGCTTGTGATTAGGAGAAAAGAAATGGTCATTATCAGAACATGCATTAGTGTTGGTGAAATAGAGAAATCTATACCTCCTTGATTTGTAGAAAATACACTTTCAAAGTGCAGCTCTGTCAGCTAGCCTTGTTTCTCTAGTATTTTTATCCTTTTATATGTTATATGATCACATCACTCTACAGCTCCACTTGCATATGAAATACACACTATGCTCAGGATTAAGCTAATACATATTTCATGTTTTCTATATGCTCTATACCAGTTTTGCTTCTATATGTGGGGGATGCCTCCCACCTAAAGGAACTAGGTGGGGAACATGAAAGATGTATAAATGAAGATGGAGAGGCCTTTAACAAGACATGTCAGGGTGGAAGGTAAGTGAGATGTGTGTGTAAGTCGTTTCATTTTCCTAATGCTTGTCTTCACAAACTATGAACACACTCAAGCCAATCAAATTAATGAGATGGGAACATTTTGGGTCAAATTCAGAATGGAGTAAGTGGGTGCAACTTCCCATGGATGTCTTTGGCTTGAAGTCAGCAGTGATGCACACAGGGCTGTAAGTTACATTACACACCAGTGCATTCAGTGGATATCAGTGAAATTACTTCAGATTTATGTTGTCATAAGTACAAATAGAATTTGGATGGAGAAAAGATGGAGATGCTGCCTTATTTTACAACTGTCTAAGATCTACTGTTACCCTTGCCTTCTGTCCCATTGACATGTGGTGCTGCTCATGACACTTGGTAGAGCCACAGGTGTCCCCTGCTTACACTGGTGCTTCTGAACAGAGCTGCAAGCACAGACTGGTGGGATCACATCATCATGCAGCTCAGCACTAGGTCCAGAACTTTTGTAGGAAGAAAGCTACATTTCAGGAGCTTCGTGAGCAGCTGGCCATGACCTTTAGTATTAAAACACATACATGAAGGTGGCCGTGCTGGTCTAGAAACAGGTTGCAATATAGCCATGTGAAAGCTGGCTACTACAACCTCCTAAAGATCTGCTGTTGGCCAGGTTGGTGTTTGAAAAGTTGACTGTGGGTAGAATGGTTGTGGATGTTTCTAAAGCAATCAAGCATGCATTGCCCCAAGGTGGTGGACATACAGCCCTGTCCCTTTGGGTGGGGGGACAACAAGTGGGGTGACTGTTAGGACTCTGCTGTTGATTACGCGGGGATCCATTCTTTAGGCCAGGGCTGGAATGCATTGGAATGGAATTCCAGCACTTTAACTACATGGAGGATGCCATTTTTGTTCTCAAATTCTTTGAGGCAAGCCTAACCTAGAGCTGTGGCAAGCAGTCCTATATTGCTACATGTGAAAATCTACAGCTGGGTCATCTGTACGCAAGAGGGGATGGATCAGCATAGGCTGAGTGCCTGCTGTTATATGGATTATAGGGTATGCTACTGCTGGGGAATTCTGCACCAAAAAAATTACAAATTGTGTGCAATATTTTATAAATTCTGTAAAATTCTTCATATTTTATTTGTTGAAATAAAACAATGTAATCATGCAGGACTCAGTTATTTTGGTAATTTATTTCAAAATACCTGTCAGCAAGCATGACTAATAATACAGACAGCAAAAAGATTCCAGAATGTTTTGTGATTCCTTCTGGATATATTAATACAGAGCACTGAGTAATAATTCATTTAAACTACAACACAGAAAAGTATTTCCCATGTCCTTCAGAAGCCATGCAAAGGCTTTGGAGAATCAGGGGTGATAGATGAATGGAAGGAGTGGGAAGTAATTGCTAGGAAAGAGCCTGGGAGTGAACCAAGAGGGATGTCATTTGTGGGTGGTAAAAGTACAGAACAGTTTATTTTTTTGGGAGAAGAAATTGTTAGTGAGTTGAGGAGCCTCCCCTGTGCAGACCCTGGCTGACCATATATCTGACTGACTGAATGGGATCTGCCCTAATCTGCCCCTGCCCCTATGTGTCCCTGTATGCCCACTAAATCATCTCCCCCGTCCCCATATGGCCTGCAACCCACTCTCATCCAACCCCTGGCTTGATGCTGTTTGCCATTGGTTCCTCTGCCCTACCTCAATCTTCACCCCCTACCACTAACCCTTCTGACCCCCAGGATGTGTGACCCCCAACAACGCAATGAGCCACATGCTGTGTCCCCACCTATATTCTATGCCTCCTCACCTGGCCCTATGCATAGAGCACTATGAGGAATGCAGCCTCTCCTCTTCCATCTCCAAGATTGGCTCCCCCAGCCCGGAGCCAGATGCTTTCTCTTATGGACTCTAAGGTCAGAAGGGAACAATATGATCATCTAGTCTGACCCCCTACACCATGCGGACCACAAAACCTCATCCATCTACATCTGGAACAAATCTCTAACCTGTGACTGCTGCTACAGCAACCACTGCTGGGCAAAAGATGTAATTGCAGCACTTCCCTGGTAGAATGTATTTTCTCAAGGGTGAAAAAAAATCTGTGGGGATCATCAGGGGTTGAAGTATAATTTGGGGGGGCCCCAGAATGCTCTTGCACTGGGGGCCCCCCTCCTGCATAGGCAGGCCCCCCCAGGCCCCACCCAGTGCAAGTCAGGCTGCCCCTGAACTCACTGGCAATGGCTCAGCTGGGGGGCGGGGGGGGGATGGTAGGCCCCAGGTTCAGGCAGCAATGCAGCTGGGCCAGAGGCAGCAGGCTCCAGGTTGGGGTGGGGCTGGAAGAGGAGGGTTTGGGGGGGCTTGAGCCCCCCAGCAATGCCACTGGCCCCCACTGCCTCCCTGCCTGCTGGAACATGGTGGAATGCTGCTCTGGGGCCTGCCATCTTTAGTGTTCAGACCCCTAAAAATAGACCATAGAATCAGAATGCTGCATGCCAGGGCCTGCTATTTTTTAAATGGTGGGTCCCGGAACACAGCATTCCAGCTCCAAGTTCTGGGTTACTTTAACCCCTTGGGTTCATGAATTCTGCACATGCTCAGTGGTGTCGAATTCTCTCAGGAGTCACATGATGGGAGCTATAGGGAACCTGGGGTGGGCTTCCATAAACTAAAATAGCTAGCTTTGGGGAGGTGTTGCAATGGCTTCTGTGGGACGCCACCTCAAACTTTAGCAAAGAATCAAATCTTATATATATAATATAGCATTGTTGCTTTTTCTTCCTCACAAGTATTATTCTTTGGCATGGACAATTACTCAAAAGCAAATTTAACTCCTTCCGTCTGTTTTCTTGATGTTGTCTCCATTTATGATATGGAATAGCTAATAGACTTGATTACTTACATGACAATGCAGACATTTTGAAACCTTTCTGTTTCAGATACATAGCATTTTGCATTAAAAATGGAAATATTGATTGTGCTATAAATTATACTGATTACAATTCACAGCCAAGCACAGGCCAGCAAGATGTCCGGAAGGTTTCTGACTCTCATTTTGAGAGGCATACAAGTTAACCCTCTCTCTGCAGCGTAAGACAGTATTCCTGCAGGCATCTGCCATGAGCTCTTTTGCACTCTAGTGAGGTGGTGTTGCCTCTGTACAACCAAGAGGAGAAGGAGCCACTCTTCCTGTCCAAGAAGGAGGAGCTGGACCAATTTCTCACCTCCCACTGGATGTGGGTTGGCAGGGCAGGACAGGAAGTACAAAAGGAGGGTCTCTGATTCAGTTGTGGGAGAGCTGCTGGAGAAGAAAGACTTCTTTCCTCTGGTGTGGTTGCTCAAGACCAACTGCTGCACCACTGAGAAGTTGCCTGAAGCCTCCAGGAACTGCTGGATTTGTTTTGTTTAATGCCTCCAGCTCTGAGGGATTTCTAGAACTGCCTACCACCTGGAGATGGTGCCCAAAAGACCTGGAGGAGCTGCTGAATGCCTGCAACACTGAGGGCCTGCCCCTTGCATTTTTCCCCAGGGAGACTGATTGTGACCTTCAAGCCCAGGTTCTCTAAGGAATGAGCCCAGTGGAAACAGACAAATATCTAATTGTGTTGTGGCCTTCAGCTGGGTCAGTGAGTTTTGGCTGACCCCATGGTGGAATGCTCTGCTCCTGTTAAGGCCCTGGGCAGTTAGGTGGTGCAGTTAGGAAAGCCTATGTTCCCCTCACGACTAGGGTGGCTGCCTCACCCCACCCTGTAAAGCTTCCCTGGCTACAGATCGCTTGCTTGCCCCAACCTACATAAGGCCCTGGATTTTAGATTGCTTCTCTGCCTTGCCCTGCCTGAGGGCTGGGGGCAATAGACTGAGTGGCTAATTCTGCCTGCTAATAGACAGTGAGTGAGGCAGTGTGGCCTCTGTCCAACCCAGAGAGGGAAGAGTGACTGGCACCCTTCTTTTGGTACTCTCTCTACTTTGAGTCTGAAGCTGCAGATGTGACTTGTGTTTAAGGATGACAAAGCTATAGGGCAAAATTCCAATATCACTACATACACTTAGCACCTTATTCCGCAACAAGTCCCAGTGAATGTGGTAATGGAGGAGCTACCCAGGCAATGCAGTTATCATAAAGAAAAGAAAACCCGACACACTCAAATTAGCATATTTTCCTAGAGAGTGTTGACTGGCACTGCTGATGCTACAATCTAAAACTGATTTTTCAGCATCAGAAAATCTGTATACTGAGGTAAGCCCCTCTCACAAAACATTTTCATTGTACAAAGCATAAGCAGATTTTAATTAACCTCAGATTCTGAATGTTTTCTAGTTCCACCTAATTCTCAAGAGAAAAGAGTGTCAAAAATACAAAATCGTTAATAGTATCAGTCGGTAGAAATGAAAATTGAGAGTGATTTTTGCCAAGGTAAAGGTAAGGATTGCTGATGTTATCTTTTGGTGAGAATATTAAATGATTCTCATTGATTGCAGTGGTGTTGTAGCCGTGTTGGTTCTGGAATACTAGAGAGACAAGGTGGATGAAGTAAGTACCTTTCCCAGACCTCAAGAAGAGCTCTGTGTGGGTGCAAAAGCTTGCCCGTCGCAATAATAGAAGTTGTTTCAATGAAAGATATTACCTCATCCACCTTCTCACACTGATTTGTATGTAACTGAGATGGGCATATTGTAAAAATAATTAGCAGCTGTTTTTGTGATGCTGGAAGGGTTCCTCCAAAAGGACCAGGCCACACAGACAGTACTGAAGGGATTCTATTCAAGGTGCCAAGAAAGCAAGCTGACTAGATTCAGCTTCAACTTGGTGACGTTACCGTGGTCAAATAGATAGACGTTTCTTTATCAATTACATAATCAAATGGTTCCCAACCTTTTCCTTTATGCAGACTACTACATCTTCATCAAGAGTTTTTGCAGACCATGTTCTAACTGCCAAATGTGCAAAGAACATTGGTTCACACTGATGTCACACAAAAGCACCTCTATTTCAATTCAGAGAATGTTATATTATACAAGGATCACTGTGAAGCAAATTACATTTGGGAATAATAATGTAACAGCAAACATGATACACAAGAAGTATGCAGGATTATATTATTACATTATCTCCTTCCTCCCCCACCCACAGACCACCTGCAGTATGCTCACAGACCACCAGTGGTCCACGGACTACAGGTGAGGAACCACTGACATAATCCATTTGGAATTCTTTATATATTTCCTTATAAGTACAGACATTGTTCAACCTGGAGAGAATAGAGGTGATAATGACCAATACAGAATGTTAATTAGGTTAAAGACTAATTATGACTACAATTGACATGGAGTAGGGGAATGGGGCAGGGAGGGTGGTCCTTACAGGTAAGTGGGAGAAAGTCTGGGGAATGTATTGTTCCCATCTAAACCAGGGTTTCTTAATAGGCAGCTGGCCACTGATTTATTGATTGTTTATAACACAAGTGTCCTGGGTAGGTCTGGTATGCCTGGTTGTTACTTGTTTTTCATCCCCCAACATGCTGGTTAGAAAGGTACATAAGATATAACAGAAGAGCCATACAGAAATATCTAAAAAGACATAAAAATATTAAAACCTAACCATTTAAAATGTGTGCTAACTAATCATGACCCAAATCACCTGTGTATCCACACAGTACACACCATTACAACAGTCTATTATGGAAAATATGCCTTGGAATGAATAATTTAAAAGCTAAAAACACACTGATCATCAAAGGAAGCATGGAGTCAACTAGACTAACATGGCTGCCCCTTTGGAACATTGATCCTCAGTAGTCTTGCATAATGTATGTATAAAATGCATATTAAGAGTTATGAACATAAACTGAAATTATGACTACAATGTGTTTACCAGATAAGTCTGGAGTGGGTGAACTGGTTTCTCAAAGATATGGACAAGCTGACGTCTCTAGTGAGGTGTCAAAGTTGACTGGCTATCATTTGTCAAGTGGCCATTCTGTGGTAACAAAATGGGGCAGGAACAGATCGATCTGCATTTTAGCAGACAACAGGGAACCACTTTTACCCTGAGATTTCATGCCTTTCCTCACAGCTATAATGACCTTTTTCTAGAGGTAACCCTCAGGCAAATGCATTTCAAATGGTGACTAAACTATAAAAGCAAGGGACAAAAACAGCCGAGATCCTCTCTTTCTCTTGCTCTTGGTTTCTTTCACATAAGAAGACAAAAGACCCAGTCTTTTAACCTATGGGTGGAGTGGGAGATTAGAGGAAGTCTTGACTTGAGAATTGGGTCACCCACATTGCTGATAATCTGTAGTAAGGATCATGGGTTAAAGTAAGTGGGAACACCCTGGAGCGGCCCTATGTTTAGGGAGCCAGCATTCCAGGCTCCTTAAAAATAGGAAGATGCACCAGAACACTGCGTTCTGGGGCCCTCCCAAAATGGGGGATGTGCTGGAATGCTGAGTTCCGGGGCCCCCTAAAAATAGAAGGGTGTGCCGGAACGCTGGTTCTGGTGTGCCCCCTTTAGGCCAGGGGATGGGAGCCACCGTGGGCTGAGGCCAGCCCAGCCACCCCTCCTACCCCTCCCTGGAGCCTGTGTGGCTCCACCCCTACCAGCCGGGGTCTGGCTGTGCACACAGCCAGGCCCCAGTCTCTGGCCCAGGCTCCTTTTTGCCAGCTGGATGGCTGGTCAGTGCTGCAGCCTCCTGCCCACCCACCCAGCTCTTTCCCCATGTAAGGGGGTTGGGGGTGTTGGGGCAGTTGGGCAGCCAGCAGGGAAAGTATGGGGGCAGGGATGGTGCCTGATGAGGGGGAAGAAGGGGTCGGGATGGTGGGCAGGAGAATTAGGAGGGCTGGAATAGGGGCAAGGAGCTTAGGGAGTAGGGATTGGGGCTAAAAAGGATATGGGGAAAGGGATCTGATGGGGGTAGGTGTTTTGGGGGCAGTAGCTGGCATTAGGGGGCACTAGCTGGAAGCAGCCATTTGGGGGGACAGTAGCTGGGGTACATGAGGGGGGCCTGCCAATTTAGGAGAGTTCTGGGGCCCCCCAAATGATACTTTAACTCCTGATAAGGATTTTACTTTGGACCAAATCTAGCTTATTCAAATTGGGCTACTAGGAATCCCTTTATCTTTATTTCTGTATAACCATTTCTCATTTTAATATCTTGCATTTGTACTCACTTAAAACCTATCTCTTTGAAGTTACTTAAACTTGTTTTATTTTTAATTTAGATTAATCCAGTGTTGCCTTTAAAGTGACCTGTTTGATAACTTCAGTTAAAGTCACAAACTGTTGAATGAGTATTTTTCATGCAGCAATGGACAGTTAATAGCTGAACTGTTCAGCAGACAGTGCAGAACAACTGTTTTAAGAAAATTCAGGACTGGGAGTGTGTTGTGGTCAACTTGCAAGTAGTAACCAAGGATGATGGAAGTTAGAATATGAGTGGTGTGTTGCTGGCAGTCTTCTGGGGTCAGAGTTGCTGTACTTATACACAGACACTCATGGTGGGATCTGAATGCTGGCAGGCTCTTTGTGCATAGCCATGGTGGGGAACTACAACAGCAAAGCACTTTAAGACATTTAGGATGGCAGAGCAGGTGGTGAAACAACCTCTCACTGATCTGGATTGCACCCTGGAATATGATGCTACTGTATTTATAATTGTTATTTAGCATTTTATATTGAGGTTGTACTAGGTATGTATTAGTGCTTAAAATTAGTTACTTTCATATTTCAAGCAGTTAGTCAAGGAGGTTATAGTTTAAAATCAGAGAAAACTCAATCATGTTTGATACAGGATGGATTCTTAGCTTGACACTATGGTCAAAACCACCTCATTGAAGTAACTGTAAGAACAACCACTGATTCATAAAGCAGAGTTTGGCCCTACACCTCTAGTAATGTTGGGGTTTCTAATGTAGGTCCTAAATAATAAAGTGTGGTCTCATCTCCAGTTGACTGCATGACCTGAATTTCTGTTTATGTTAAGGCGTCTTCACATTGAGTAAATATGATATAAAATAAATCAGGCCCAATATGCACTGAGGCACCTTGGAGAATCTGACCAAAAGAATGAAGCTCTATTGTCCTGGCTCTTGGGCAGATTACACTAAGGTAGACTGCATGTTGATTTATGTTTTTGAGTGCTTGCATTTGCTTCACCTTCAATGACACTTTGAAAGGTAAAGGTAGCTTGAGATTGTTTCTCTGAAGTCTTCAAAGAGGTTCTGAGGACCGTCTTATGTGTATATATAGAGAGTATATGAACTCTTCATTTTTGATTGAATTGCCCTAGGTCTCTCTAGTAGGCTGCTCCCCAGATCAGTCTGATGTGCTGCTCTGAATCCCTGATTCCCACTCCTGAGACCCTATTCACCTCGCTTTGCCAGGTGACCACTTGCTCCTGAGTCAGCCTACTCCAGCCTCTCACCTGCAATCAGTGCCAAGCCCTCTGGCTACTTGAGGGATGGTCCCCAAGCAAGCGCTCCGAGCCATGGATACCACTGTGGGAGCCTCTATCTTACAGGGAATGGGAGCCTGCCCTCAAGTCTATCCATTTAACACTGAGGTGGATCATGCCCAGCCTTTCTCACTCACCCACTCTAAAGTCCACACAGCTTTAGATAAAAATACTGCTAGTTTATTGACCAGATTACAATTCTAAGTGAGAAATGGCCAACGCAGAATGACAATACAAATGAGTCAGGAGTGATCACAGGGAAATAAAAGGTAAAACATACATACTAAACTAATATCTCTACCTAAACTGACCTCATAGTCCAAGTTCATTCTCAAAATGTTTGGCAGTCAGACATTTGTACAGGTCATCTCTGCCTGAGGCTAGCAGAGCCCAGATCTTGCATGAAGTTGTTTCAAGATAGAGATTCCTGAGCAAAAAGCCCCAAATCATTCCAAGCGTCTCTTTGTGTTTCCAAACCCACTCACCTCTCCCTTTCTGAGCAGTGGTAATCTCTTTGTCCAGTCTGAGCCATAGACCTCATTTAGCATAGTCTTTGTTGCCTCCTCCATGTTCTTGCTTGCTCACAGCTCTGGCTGTTCACATGCTACTGAAAGAGACTTTGGTCTGTCTCGCACCCCCCTGAGCCATGCAAAACATGTTAAACATCTGTACACACAGATGTTGCTGCAGGAAACATGATACCATAGCAATCATATATAATATGTTATGAGCATTCATGATGGAACCTTGAACCACCTAGTTGGCATAAAATCACACTATCACAGTGCATAAGTGAACAGAAAAATCATACAGATCTTAGCCCTAGGAGGCACATAGATGTGCATCCCATGACAGTCTCTACTATGGTATCGAAAGACTAGCAATGAAAACCTATGGTTGTATTCCTATTCACGACTGCAGAATTACAGCACACCTAGTAATTCCAGCTGCATGAGTTATGTCATTTGAGTATTCAAAGTTTTCTTCAACATGTTTAGAAAAAATATGAGCATGCCCAATCTTATGTCACCTGAAAATGTCTTGTAACACTCAGATAAATGAAAACAGCAGCTAGCAATTTATCAAAACAAGTGGTATCAGCAGAATCTGGAATATTTGCTTCTTCCAAAAAGCTGCTGCTCTTCAAGTGATCCAGTTAATTTAGTATCCTGCTTTTCCTATTGGTCAGTGCTGGGTGCTTCACAGAGACATACAAACTCTACAATACTCTCATTTCAATAGAGCTATAAAATCACACAATGCTATACTAAAGCTGAATGTGCCAAGTAACCATATATCCATCAATATTTAGGTGCCTAACTCCCATTGATTTCAGTGGGCATTGGATACCTAAATATCTGTGAGGATCTGGGGTCAAGTTTCTCTCTCTCTTTTCTCCCAAAGAGTACAATCTAAAGCAACAGCTGTAAAATAATAGAACAGGCAGCATGTCAGGAGCAGAGAGTGAAGATTTCACTGAATTCCTGGCTTGCTTGCTCGAGACGAAGGAAATGTAGCTATGCAACTGAAGATGTAAATAGACAGGGAGCCAAGAGATAGTAACATGTGAAATAAGTGAGCAGGGGGGAAGCTGTATGGCACCCTAAAGCTGAGAATGAGAAAGTTGAAGATGATGTGGAGATTGAGTGGAAGCTAATGAAGGGATTTAAAGATTGAATACACCTGGCAATGTAGTATCACCACCTGGGGTGCTCATCCTGAGCATAGCTGACAAATAGCTTGAGGAATGGGAATTAATCTTTTTATTATTCTGTCCTACTGCTCAGAGTTATTGATTGAGGCCATCCAGACAAAGGCAGATGTCATTGCATCAATTACATGTTCAAATTCTCCTTCAGGCAGCCTAATAACAGGGCCAAACCTTCGGTAGGTGTGAATTGGCATAGCTTGGTTGAAGTCAAGGGAGCTAAATTGAGTTAGACCCAGGATCAGGCCCACGATTTAAAAATAAATGTAAGCAGGGTCTGAATGAGCTCTCCCATGACATCTAGTGATGAATAAAGGGAAAAGATTTCTGGAGCAAAGGGTGTTTACAGGGACACGCCTACTCTGCTGATGTGTACAGCAGAGAGAGTTGCTTTGCCAAGGCAATCAATTTTATATTCAATGCAGGGATAATGAAATGTCATTATCCTCATTGTATGAGTAAAGGGCAGCAGAACTGTACTGAGCAGGCCCTGACTGAGGGGGTCACCCTACCTTGAGCTTTACTTGCTAAGCAGGAGAAGGGATGCCAAATCCCAAAGAAAATGTGCGATTGGGTGCTGGTTCTTATCTAGCAAGATGAGCTCTGTCTAAAGAGTCCTTATTATTTGATCTTTCCCTTCCCAGTGTTTAAAGATAGAGCTTCTTGGACTCAGTTGAGGGTCCTTGTTTCTGTTCAAAGATTTCCCTGGCTGAAATCCCTGATGAGCAGGTTTTGGGGCTCAGCATTTGTCATGGTGTTGGCAGGGGGTGGGGTGGGAACAGCATGGCAATGAAAGACACTAATGAGGGCGGCAGCTCACAGGCTCCCCACTACCACTGAAATCACTAGGGGTGTGTTCACACGGCAGTCTTATTTCGAAACAACAGAGCTTGTTTCGAAATAAGAAATGCCATGTTCACATGACGTACCGTTGTTTCGAAACAACGGGTTCTGTTGTTTCGAAACAACTTAAACCCTATTTGGTGACAAAACAACGTTGCTTTGAAACGATTGTTTTGGAACAATCCCATCAGAACATGTTGTTTCAAAACAATGGTGACTCGTTTCGAAATAACTGTTGTCCAAAGATGCTATTTCGCTTTGAGCTTTTTTCCTTAATTCAAATTAACATTTTCTTAATTGGAATTAACTTATTTCGAAATAAGGTGTTATTTCGATACAAGTTGTTTCGAAGCAACTTGTATCGAAATAACCTCCTGTGTGTGAATGTAGCCTAAGAGTTGAAATCAGTCCCATCCTCTGGTTGTCCCTCAGCCTCTGATTGTCAGAAGCTGGGAGTGGTTGACAGGGGATGGATCACTCACCAACTGTCTGTTCTGTTCATTCCCTCTGAAGCACCTGGCATTGGCCACAGAAGACAGGATAGTAGGCTAGATGGACCATTGGTCTGACCCAGTATGGCCGTTCATATGCTCTGTTTAGGAGGAGTAGGGCTGGCGGTGGAACCTCAGAACATGTCATCTCAGGAGTGCAACCAGGAGCAGCGTGAACAGTGACAGAGGTGGTAGTGAGTGGCCAATGGTGGCTGAGATAACAGCAGCAGTGAGTACCCACCATGACAGCAGAGGTGACGGCAGCAGCAAGTGGCCAGCAGTGATGAGTAGCTGCAGAGATAACAGCAGGAGCAGTGGCAGCATTGCTCAATGTCCCCCCCTCTTTTGAGGTGGCAGGTGAACACACTTTTGAGGTCTGGGACATCACTGACCAAAGACAACCATTGTGAGTGGGATGCAGCAGATGGCTAATGGTGTGATATGTTAAAGGGACATCAGTTTCTGGGATTTTTATACTGCAAGATGGGAAACAGACAGAGGACTCTTCCCAGTGCATAATGGGGTAAGTGTTGGCTTACAGTAAGTGGTTTTTTTTTCTTTTGCTATACACAGACTAGGTGTTTGCAAGCGGGGAAGTATTCCACCTGAGCATTGCCCAGGGGAGGCATGTAGTTTGCCCAGATTACTAGGCAGGTGCGCAAGACAGTTCTATTTTTCATGATTAAGTTGAACCCCCTAGGTGCTGAACCCAGACCATGTAGTTGCCAACTCCACCTGGCAAATTGGTTACAGAAACTAAAGCTGAGAGTCTTATGTGATCACATGACTTCTAGAAGTTGGGTTTAATTAGTCCTGAGCTCAAACCCAGTGATCCAACCCTAGTTGGAAGGTGGCATCTTGTCTCTGGTGCTGAACACCTTGTGAAGATTTAGTTAAACCTTGTGTTTGAAATTTGGGCTCTTGCACAGGCCAAAAAGAAGAGGAGAGGGAGATTACCTATTAGATGTTGACAACATTTTAAAATTGTGTTCCTGCAGCAAATCTGGGTTTAGGGGGTTAAAATATGAGGAGGGAAAAATTACATGCTAATTCGATTTTCAGTATATTTTCCCTGTATAAAACTATTTGATTCAGCAAAACAAACAAGGGGTCCTGTGGCACTTAAAGACTAACAAATACATTTATTGCATCAGCTTTCATAGGAGAAAATCCCATTTTGTCAGATGCTTAGACAAAGTGGGATTTTCTCTCACGAAAGCTCATATGATAAATACATCTGTTATTCTTTAAAAGTGCCACAGGACTCCTTGTTTGTTTTGCTAAACTAGACTAGCACAGATATATATCCCCCTTTTGATATTTGATTCAGGGAATTCTTCTCTGGAGGGATCTAGCTCAAAGCTTGAGTGGCTTAATTCCAAGAGCAATCCATTGCTTTTTCCAGTTCCCTTAGTTTATTTCCTTGCCAGCTCACAGGTGAGTTCAAGGACAGAAAGACTGGGTCACAGCTGGGGCACTACAGTATATATACATGAAAGCAGAGCGATCCCACACTCGGACTTGTAAGTGTCCTTTAGAGTTCACTGTTGCTAAACTGCAGTTAATTTTGCATCTGACATAGCTAGATATCTAAGGTTTTGGTGACAAGGGAGTTTGATGGCTCTTGCTAGTAACACAGATTAGACGAGCTCTGTATTTCACTCTCTCACAGATCAAGAATCCTCTCCTCTTTTATCCTAGCTGGATATATTCCCCTTTGATCCATGTTCAAGTGATTAGATTTTTTTTTTCCCTCCGCAGTATTGAGATTTTGACTGCCTTCATGCTACATTTTTTTCTGCTTATGGTGCTTACTTGGATGACCTTGTCTGACAAAGTGGGATTTTCTACCATGAAAGCTCTTGCGATAAATAAGTCTGTTAGTCTTGAAGTGCCACAGGGCTCTTTGTTTGCATGATAAGTTGGCTTTGTTATTGACTGTTAGACCATCTACTTGAATTTCAGCCTGTCCCCAAAACAGCCCTTTCAATTGTCCCACTAACCCAACAATGATCTGAGCTACTTTGTGTCTCAAGATTATTTTCAAAGAGTTTATGTAGGAATTTTTCTACTGCTCTGTGAAATCTGTACTTATTGTGGAAAATAAAGCACGCTAACTGTACAGTGGTCATAAAATGTAATCTGCAATAATATAATTGCTAAAAGTGTCTACAGTATAGCTAATGGTGTGAGTACAAATGTCATTTTGTTTCCTCCAGATATAAAAATCAACAGACTGTTAGCTGTATGATTATTAGCATAATGGAGCACTGCCATGACACTTCAGGCAAAATCATAATAAGGGTGCAATACAGCAAGAACCGGTACAAGTCAGCAGCACCAGTTAATGTGTTCTCTTGCAATATTAATAATAAACTTCAGGCTGTAATTTTTTTTGAATTCTTGCCATTTGAAGGTCTTGCTCCTTTTTAGATGCTAATATTTCAATGCAGTGTCTAGGGACTACAAAGGAAATGGAGTTTAAACAAGCGTTAAGTCTAAAGGAAATACTTGGTTATGGATTAAGCCAGGAAGCTAGTTTTCTTAAGTGACTGCAGACTGATTTTCTGGTGGGTAATGTATATATCATTACTACTTCAGATCTATAAATATAGATCCTATGTCTGGGTGCCTTTCCTATAAGGCAAAACACACAAAGCAGCACAAGGACTTGCCTGCGTAAATATCATCAACCCAGTTCTTTGCCCTTTTCTTCCTTAGTAGATGAGATACTAGGGTAGAGTCCAGACCATTAGGAGCTGTGTCACCCCTGCCACCTTGGGTGCCTGAGAAAGCCTTACTGGAGCAACTCCCAGCTGAATGGCTCACAAACAGACTTCTACCCTAGTCTGAGTGTCTGTGTATCTGCAGCATACCAGCAGCACCTGATCTCTCACCAGCTTTGGTTTTACTGCACAGTGACCTCAACACACACTGTCTCCAATTTTTCCCCAGACAAATATGTTTGGTACTGCTTGGCCCTTCCTTGGACAGCACAAATATTTTAAATCCATTATTCCTTTAAGGAAATAGTATGTCATCTTATTGCAAATGGTAATTCAGGCACTTCAATTTAAACACTGGATTAAAAAAACAGTAAAACAAATTTGTTAACTACACAGAGATTTTAAGTGAGTACAGGTAATTAGTTTTAGAAGTCAGAAATGGTTACAAGACTAATAAAGATAAAACATTTACAAATGCCTGTCTTAACAAACCATATTATATTCAAGCAACACTTCTCATGACATGCTCCAGCAGATTACTTACTGACCTTTCAAGTCAGGACCCCTCTTTCTGAGTCCAACACCTGCTAACTTTGTCCTTTCAGGTTCAGTGAATAAAGAAGGCAGGGAAAGAAAGAATGGACTATCCTTGGGCTACTGTCCCTCTTTTTTATAATTTGTCCCCCTCTTGAAAAACATTTCCAGGAGACAGAGTCTATATGGAAGGCTATTCCTTTCTGGGCTTTTGATCTCTTTGAATTTCTGTTCTCTTTTCTTCCTCCCTGATGACTGTTTACAGCTTACATTTAAATTAAGGCAAGCACATATTCCTTTGGTTAGGACAGACCTGCTGGGCAGGGTTGTGAGGTTTGGAACATGTGTTAAAAGCACCATATAGGGGAACCTTATAACTCCACATATAATGTTACCACACATTTTATCAAGACAATACTGATCAGCAAATGATGAGCTTTTAAAATGATACCTCACAAGACACACCTTGTACAAAGATTATTACAGTGGTGTGTAGAGTATGAACATGGGTTATATTCTGTTGCATTAATCTAAGGGGAAAAAATGGCAACTAGAGTAACATCAGTTTATGGCATGTGCTCTACAGGGCTCACTGCACACGCAGGCAATACCTCCAAAGTCCACACTGCCAAAAACAGCAGTGGATATCCTGCTGCCAGAGCCTCTCATGGGAAAGCTGAAGGGCAAGGCTCTGGCAGCTCTGTCCTTCCAGAGTCTGCTGCCTCCTTCCTGCCAGAGGCTTTCACTGCCTCATGCAACAACACCCCCCTACTGTGGAATCAGCCTGCTTTAGACTGCAGTGAGTAGCTGTATGTGGCTATGTCCACACAAGGCTTTTATTTTGAAACAACAACCATTGTTTTGAAATAAAAGTTGTCATGTCCGAACGACGTTTCTTTATTTCGAAATGACAGGACCCTATCGTTTTGAAATAATGTCCATCATTTTGGAACAATAAAACCTAGGTTGTAATTGAAATAGCAGTTATTTCAAAATGGTTGTTTTCAAAATAATGCCTTTTGAACATGTTATTTTGAAATAACGGTTATTTCAAAATAACACTTTTGCCCTTCTCCCTCCCACGATGCCTTCCTTTTTCTATATGCTGGGTGGGGACATGGCCCAAGGAGGGGGCCATGTTGCTATACCTCCTATGCTGCCCTTCTCCTGAAGCGAAATAGCAAGTTGTGCGTCCGGACTTGCTATTTCAGTTTGAGGGTTTCCCTTATTTTGATTTAACATTTGCTTATTTCGATTTAAGTTGTTTAAAATAACTCATTTTGAAATAACTTATTTCAAAATAAGAGTTTACGTGTGAACGTAGTCTGTATGTCTGCATGCTGCTGCTAGTGTAGATGAGGCCTAAACAAGTGTTGGAACAAAGTAGACGAACACCTCCTGCACTCTGTGCGCATGCGTGCAGCGCTGCAGAATTGTATTTCGTAAATGGCACTTTCGGCAATGATCTGAAACGTGTTTTTGGTCTTCAGGATGGTCGCCTACATGACTAGTTACTAGAAAGATCTAGAATTTAATACCATTTCAGATTCTGTTCGTAACTGAAATGGCTGCTTTCTTAGAACATTTTAATTTCCACCAACACACACCAGATGATTTTCAGCTATCTATCTCTTTTCAGCAAAGCAGTTAGGCATATGTTTAAGTGTTTTGTTGCACTGGGATGGAGTAGAACACTGCTGGATGGGAGAACCTGAGTATCCAGATACTGTAAAACTAGGCAGCTGAGTGCATTTAAATCAGACTTTTCCTTTGACACTATTTGATAAAGGCCTTAGAGCAGGGGTCAGCAACCTTTGCTGACCCCTGTGCTGGTCCTTCCTCCCTGACCCTCAGCTGGTGCTGGTGGCCCCCTCTGCTGAAAAAATGTGGCAGCTGCCTAAAAATTCAGCAGCGGTCATGACTGGAAGTGGGAGTGCTTCCCAGGCATGCCCTGGAAAGAAGTCACCCAGAGTGGCTCATCTTGGCAGTGTGCCTGGGGACAGACATGCCACAAAAAGAAGCAGCTCCTTTCAGGGGTTCCCAGGCATGTTGCAGAAAGAAGCTGCCCAGAGTGGCTCCTTTGGGGAGCATCACACCGCAGAGAGGAGTCACTCCAGGCAGCTTTCTTCTGTATCACATGGAGGCATAGGTGTGGGGGACCCCTTGTGTCCCAGCTGCACCCGAAGGAAGCCGCCCAGAGTGGCTTTTGATGGCAGGAGTGGCAATTTCTGTGGTACTGCAGAGGGTGCCGTTAGCCACTCTGAATGGGCTCGGGAGCAACTGTTGGCACACATGCTGGGGGTTGCCTACCCCCACCTTAAAGTGACCCTAAGTGCCCCTCAGTGACAACTAGCAAAGAGTTCACTGTCATGTAACAGCAATTCCTACCAGGTCTGACACACTCAATGCACCTAACACACTACTGTCATAGTATTTATCTATAAAGAAAGTTATGTGAGGTGTCAAGTAAAACTTTACGTCATACTGGCCATCAAAAATATTGTGAGATGTATGTAGTGGTATCATTCATCAAGTTGTATATGTACTAAAAATGTTTGAACTATGTAACCAGGCAAGCTTTTCCCAGATAAAGAAAGGTTAATTTATCTGTAGACCTATATCTCTGATGTAAATTAAGCATGATAAGACAAATACAAGTGGAGTTAATTTGCATCAGAGGTAAACAGGAAGCAGAGCCGGAACGTGGTGTTTTGCTGCCTGGGGCACGTTCCAATCAGAACGTGCCCCTTCCCATTAGCGGTGCTCAGAGCCAGTGATGCAAAGCTGCCCCTTTTATAGCGCTGCTCTATTGAGTCGCTTTGGGCTGCCTGGGGCTGTGCCCCTTTGGCCCTGCCATAGTTATGGCCCTGACAGGAAGAACAAGTTAACAGGAAAATGAGAATGCTACATGGTGTCAGCACAGCCAAGCACAAAGCAGCAGGAAAGAAGGATCTTATCTGGTGGTACATGTCAAAAGGCTGTATTTCAGAGGTTTGCTGAAGTCTAAGAAGGAGGAAAGAGCTACTTTGTTATCTGTCACTGATTGAGAAAGGACAGTGCTTTTTGCATTCCTAAAAGTTGGTTCAAGGGCTGCTGGGCTGGTGACATTGAGAGGTTACTTTAGGTGAGAAACTTACCATAGAAAATTTCTAACAGGCTAAAACCTCTATAATTAGTCTCATTAAAGTATGTTATACTTTTGTTTATTTGTAACTGTTACCAGGGTTCAATTCTTCTTTATAGTCACTTGAATCTGTGAATCTTTGTTGTTAAACTTATTCTCCTTTTATGATAGTCATCTCCAGGAGCATAGATACGGGGGGGCTCAGGCCCGCCTTCTAGGTTAACAGGCCCACCCACACCTGCTCGCCTCAGTACTCGGCAGTGGCATGAGCTTTGCTGTTACAACCGTGGCTGTGAGTGGCAGCGCTGCAGGAAGATAGGTGGCAAGGGACTGTTCTCTGTCCACACTGCCTCACAGCTCCAGCCCCAGGCAGCCATTGTGGCTTTGATATGGCAGGAGCCAGGCTGCCTCTCCTCTTCCCTCTTCTTGATGCTGTCAGGAAGCTTCCAGTCACATAACTGGAAGTAGGACTGGCTGGGTCCACCCCAGAGACTTATACCCAGCCTGAAAACTGGGGCTGGCTATGCCCCTGGTCATCTTCATGCTGTAATATTAATTAGAGTGTGCATCCTCAGCTTAACCTAATAAACTGGTTTTATATACTGTCCCTTTGGAGTCAGCAGACTTGGCAATTACTGTGACTGTCCAGTAACAGGGCTAGATGCTAAATGGTGATGTTTATGGGAAGTTCAGGAACTGGGGTACACCAAGTATTAAGCTGCAAGGCAAAGTCAGGGCTAGCGGTATCCTGAGAAGTTTGTCTGTTTGGCTTACAGACTGGGAACAGGACCCGGTCTCCCAGTTTAACAGTACGTCTCTCTCACTCAGGCAAGGGAGGGTGCGATGATATGCTGAACCCCTTCAATACCACCTGGTAGCTGGGATACCACTGAGCCCTCTAATCTGTACAGTTTGGGCTCCCTTTCACACCGTGATGCTGTGAACAGCCACAAATCTAACTGGTACTTCATTTACCCAGCCCTTCACAGGCAGGCACCACACCCAGTTTTGTTCAATGAATGTTTTCAGCCACTCATAAACCAATGATAGAGAAGCATAGATTAAGTAATAAGTAGCAAATATAAAGAGATTAAAAAATTACAAATGAAATAAACAAAGTCGCAGTTTAATTTTTACACACTAATAAGCTCTTGCATTACTGTGTCATCCTGTTAGCTGGTACAAACGGTTTCTTAAAAGCAGGCTGGACAGCTTTCCCTGTTTGAGATTCCCCTTCCCCGTCACCTCTTTCAAAACGCTTTTGTCTTCCAGACAACTTTCAGATGTTCAGCTAAATGAGAAGGGAGTCAAGTGATGTCACTCCCCCTTTTATAATCTGTTTCAGTTTGCTAGAGTAGTCCATGCATATGATGTGACAACTGCTTCCCATTGGTCAAGCAACCCCACTGAGAACATGAATCCTATAGCGAAGTCTTGCTGTAAGCAAGCCTCAGTGGTGGAACCTTTCCTTGATAGACCCCTTAGCATGTCCGGCCACTTCATTGTTGCACCTGAAAAGCTGGTTTAAATTGCTCCTACCTCCCAACATGCTCTAGTAGCTTTTACTATATTTTATAACTTTACATGCATCTGATGAAGTGGGTTGAAGCCCACAAAAACTTATACCCACAGAAATCTGTTAGTCTATAAGGTGCCACAGAGCTCTTGTTATTTTTGCTGTATACAGACTAACATGGCTACCCCATGGAAGTTATATAGAACATATCATAATTACATGAAATTGGTGAATATAGTGTTTTTGGGTTGGTGTTTTCAGACACAGTGGGTAACAGAGGGCAGGAGAGTCATCTATCAGAGAAATGGCCACCTCAATGCAGGCGTTTAGTGGCTGCAGACCTGGGCCTGGACTAAAGGGGAGCCCTCAGGCTGCATCCCCTAAGGCCCCTGTGTTAATCCAGCTCTGCCATCCCATTCAGCCTGGCACAGCTCCAACTGGGTCTGGGGGAAACTGGTAGGGGCCCTGCCAGTGCAAGGTGGAAAGGGGCTCTGGGGTCAAAGGCCATGCTACGTGGTGCTCCTACTCTGCCCCTGGACTGGTTGGTGTGCTCCCCAGGAGCAGGATGGGCTGGTGCATGTTCACTGCGCTCCATGGGCGGGGCCACCCTGTGTACCAACCGGTCTTGCCCCCAGGAGATCAACTGGCTCAGATGTGGGGTGGGAGCACTATGGAATATGGCCTTTGGCCCCAGAGTCCTGCCTCCCCACGCAGGCCTGCCACAAGCTGCTGTGGTGGGGGCTGGACCCCTAGTGCCTCTTAATCTGGCCCTTATCAAAGGGGTAGCTGTGTTAGTCTATATACAGCAAAAGCAATGAGAATCTTACAGAGTGGATTGCAACAATCATCTGATGAAGTGAAGTGTTTAATCATCTGATTAAGCTTATGTCTGAAAAAATTTGTTAGTCTTTAAAGCCACAGAACTTTTTTTATTTTTAGACCCATCCATGATTCTGGAGGACCTGGGAAAATGTCACACCTATGAACTGCTGAGATTTTTTTTTACATAAGTTTACAAATTTTGCCCACTTGTCTTTTGTAGGTACATGTCACAATTTATTTATTTATTCATTTGTTATTCAGGCCTTTCTTGGAGCACCTAAAATCTTCTTTAAAGAGATTTGGTCACAAAACTGATGCCAAATTCTGCAGTTGTCTTATTTAGATGAGATTTAAAAAAAATAAAATTAATAGTCTTGTCTTTTACTTATGTAGCACTTACATGTGATTTGCAGTTTTTCTCTCGTATTTGTTTGAAAGTATGTAAAACATTTTTCTGATTGCTTTAAAATCTGACTTGATAGCAAGCCAACTGTCAGCTATCTGAACTGTGTTGCTTAACTGTGATTTGCGTAAGTAAGTCACATTGGTACTGCTTCTCTTCACTGGTGAGGGTCCCAATTCTTGAAATCAGGTGTGTTCAAGATAGCACTTGAGCATGTGTGTAACTTTAAGGAAATCACTGGGATATAAGCACATGCTTAATTGCATTCCTGAAGTAGGGCCCAGGCCTAGATAAGCACTCAAGTACTTCTGTCAGTGTAATTGCGATTGCAAATCTTAAATCTGTTACTATGAACATGCAGCTTTACGACTTTTTTTTGTGCACATTATTGCCAGTAACAAAAAATGCAGAAAAGTTCATAGAAAGCTAATGCAAAATGGTGTGAACATGCTGAAGCAAATTAACTACAAAATTTGAGTGCACACTTGTAGAACCTTTCCAGTATTCACCTGGCTCAGATATTTGATTTTAAAAATGGAATTGTATCATTACTATAGATTCTTTTTTTTCCAGTCCCCTTCATAATAGAAACACTGAATGAAGAGTGAGCTTCCAGCTGAGCTAGAGGAATGCTATTTTAGTCTCCTGGGATAAAAATAAGTGACTGGTAGTACATAATGAGCCCTGAATCAGCAAGAAGTCATGTAGGAACTCCTTGTTATGATCAAACTGAAAGAAGACTGGAGAAGATCTCTGCTTAAATGAATGGATGCTTCAGAAGCTGCCTGGAAAAACGCACTTGCTCAAGCATCGTAAACTTCAGTGCAAGACTATCCAAAAGACACTAGAACTAGTTAAGCTACAAAGCACAGGATGGAGCTTCAGCTGGAGAAAATGAGCATCATTTCACTGAAGTTTCTGGAGCGATAATGATTTATCCAAGCTGAGGATTTGGCCCTAGACTCCGACATATGAACTACTTATAATTCTGATACACTGTTTCAAATATTCTGTTCTTGCTAAATATTGTGAAATGGGGAGGGTGCATATGTTACACACACCCCACCCACCCCCAGAGTGGCCACTGGTTTCTCTTCTTATATGCCTGTGGATAAGACAACATATTAAACTGACTAAAACTCTATAGTCTTTGGGCAGAATGGCTATTTCTCAACAATGGAAAAGCTTACTTGCACCTACTCAGTTTGATCAACTCCAACAAATTTCAAAAGTAGTGGAGTTGAGTACAACTGGCCTTCCAGGGGGCTGAGGATATAATGATTAAAAAAAAAAATCTGTGCTTCCTTCTTTACCATGGTCAGATAACTTTCTAGATAATCACTAACAACTAAAGCACTGTGACAAACAGCTAAAATTCACCTGAGTGTCACTGTGTGCATAGCTTCCCAAAATCATTTCCTTCAAGCTGGTGGGGATGAGGGCATGGTATATGAAAGTTTTAGGAGGTGTGGTTAAGGTGGTCATTGCACCTTTAAGGTCTAGAACATATTGGGTGGTTGAATTCAAAATTCCCAAAGGGATAGCCGTGTTAGTTTAGTCCAGCAAAAAAACAAGGAGTTGTGTGGCACTTTAAGACTAACAGATTTATTTTTCACATGAGCTTTCGTGGGAGAAAATCCCACTTCGTCAGATGCTTCTGACGAAGTGGGATTTTCTCCCACGAAAGCTCATGTGAAAAATAAATCTGTTAGTCTTAAAGTGCCACACGACTCCTTGTTTTTTTTTGCTGAACTCAAAATAACTTTTTGGTAGCAGCTGGATGTATCTCTAGCTGGTGATGTAGTTGGAGATAGTGCAGCCCAAATAATTTGAACTGACCCACATTTCTCAGCTGTATGCCAGGGCTGAAGATGGCTGGTGCTGTGGCATTGTAATGAGGTGGTTTGAACAAGACTTCTGTCTTACTGAGCCTGACAGTGAAGTCAAAGAGTTGGGTCATTTTGAAAAACCTGTCAATGATGACCTGAAGGTCATGATGTCTATGGCCCATCCAGACAGAGTCATCTGCAAAACATGCCTCAATGATCAGTCTCTCGATCTCCTTAATCTTAGCATTTAGTCTTCGAAGATCAAAGAGGGAGCCATCGAGTCAGTAGCAGATATACATCTCCTGATCCAAGTCACTTGTGGCATGGCTAATGACACAGACGAAGAACAAAGTAAACACCACTGGAGCAAATATTCAGCCTTGCTTCACTCATTTGAGACTTCAAACATGTCAGAGACATTATTGGAGAGCACTTGCATGGTATTGTGATCATGGAATAGACAGATGATTTGTATGAAGCTCCTTGGGCAGCTCTGCTTGTGTAGACCTCTGTTGATTGTATCAAAACCTTTGGTTAGGTCTATGAACACTGGATATAGGCCCGTCTCCTGCTCTAAACATTTTCCCTGGACCTGACTTACAAAAAAATCATGTCCAAAATATTTTGACATGGTCTGAAACCACACTGAGCTTCCAGCAGATTCTCCTCAGATATGGTTGCAATGAGTCTATTCAGTATAATGTGAGCTAGTATTTTCCCTGCTCTGCGGAAGAGACAAATACCTCTTTAGTTTCTGCAGTCAGTTTTGCTGCCTTTTTTTTTTTTTTGAGCAATGATACAATAGCAGCATCTTTTAAAGTCTTGTGGCATTTCTTCTTTCCAGATTCTACTCAGGCAGTCCATGAAACACCTCAGTAGCTTTGGGCCTACTACTTTGTTCTGCTGAAATACCATCCTTTGCAATGCTTTGCCAGAGCAACTAGATGGAATGACCAAACTGTCTAAATGCCACATAATGTATTTATCTAAGCACATAAAACCTCCCACTGACAGATGTTGTGAGTCCAACAAGAATGCATAAGTTAAAATATTTTTCCACAGTCTTGACGTCTATACATTCATCAGCTAATTCAGTGCACTTCAAAGTGATTGAGAATTGATTAATTAAAAATGAAGCAGCCACATAAAACCACTGAAGGGAAACTACTGTGCTTAACTTTAATAATTTAGAAAGTTAAATCCAACTAAACAAGAAAATAGAATGGCATTGCATGGGGTGCATTGCAAAGGTCTGCCTTTATGGAACATAATAGAGGATTGAGACCATAGATACTATGTCACTGCATGCAATACAAATGACATCTATTAAATATATGGAAAACATTGTAGTACCCATAAAAAAGAAATACCTGCCATTGATTTAATATGTCTTTAATTGTCCATGGATCTGCTGTGTCTCATTCAGACTGCCATTGTCCTACATTTCCCAGCAGGAAGTCCATGTTGCTGATAAAGCTTCTCTCTTCCTTCTCTATCAAAAAGGTGAGGAAAGGAGGTCCATTGATGTCCCACCAAAGGGGTAGCCATGTTAGTCTAGTTCAGTAAAACAAACAAGCAGTCTGGTGGCACTTTTAAAGACTAACAAATTTATTAATTGCATGAACTTTTGTGGGAGAAAAGAATCTTTAAGCATCTAATGAAGTGGGATTTTCTCCACACAAGTTCATGCAATAAATAACTTGGTTAGTCTTTAAAACTGCCACCAGACTCTTCGTTTGTTCCACCACATCCTGTCATTCTGGAAGCAGGAGGCCTGGCAGGCAGTCCTTAAAGAGATTGAGATCTCCCTGCCTATCTCTTTTTGCTCTTGTACGATCCATACTCCTCCCAGGCACGTGCAGCACCATCCACACAGTTACGGTCCCTACTGTATCGCCATTGGCTGGGTGCTTGTGCCCTTATGCAGTGTGTAAAAGCTGAGGAAATTACAGCTTAAGCTGCCTGGAGCCTTAGTACCAAACTGTTTTTGCAGCATAAGGTGCTAAATGTGAAAATATGCTATGTAAACCCAACTACTTTCCTCTGTATTAAGGCAGCAACAATTCTTGCCACATACTGGCTCTGTCACCTTAGTGGACAGAGGCTGTATGGCCACTATGTGGTGGAGGTAAGAGTATTGGGGTAGTGGAGGAGACTATAATAGCTATTCAAGGCTTGGCTAAATCTCTGCTCACAAATGAATTCCTGGCATTCACTAATTTTTCTTTTGCCCTCTGCCACCTTCCTCAAATACAATTGGATTCATAGGTGATGGAGTTTGAAACTGATGCACAGTCAAGACTTCAGCTTGCTGCAGTGCAGCTGATTTTAGCACCCAATGACTACTAGAAAAAATAACTCATGAAAAAGAAAAAGCCCCATTTGTGCAAAGCACATAACCACTTGCTTAAATGCTTTCCTAAACTGGGGCTTGAAGTCTGCTGCTCAACTCTTGTTACCTACTGTGTACTCTCACATGCCTTGCTTGTTGCTGTCCCTGTTGGACATTTGAGTACCTACATGTGACATGACTGCTTCCAAATATCCCACCCATAAAAGAAGTCAAATAATTTGTAACAAGTTCTAAAGTTTGTTTGTTGAATTTTACTTTCTTTCTGCTGTTTGCAAGCAGATCACACCATTTGCAAACATGTTGGTTCTTTAAAATTATTTTGTAGTTACTTCATGCTGTTTTTTTTTCCTTAGATGAATAGCTTTGAAGGAATTCATTGGGAATATTTGATATTCAGGTTTGAAATTCATACTGTGTTGCTTAGTTTTAGTCACATAGTACTGTTTTACGTCCCTGATGGGCTGACTTGTATAACTAGTGAACACAGCATGCATCTAAACTGTAGCAATCAAATAGATAATGTGGAATTCACTGTCTTTGAATATCTGATCATCTAATCTGAAGTCTTTTTTTGTGTGCTGGCCCCTATGACTGCTCTGGCAACTCAAAAGAGCTGAAGAGCAGCCAGGGCTTGCCAGGTAAAAATTACCCCGCAGTATGGGAGTGAGCTCTCAGCTGGCACAGAACTGACATACCTGATCCTTGCACCATCTCCTATGCAGCCCTGGCAGAGCAGCAAGGCGTGGGAGTAGAGGTGGGACATATGAGCAGAACAGGCAGAAGGAGCTGTGTTGTGTTTATTCCAGCTGGCACATGGTCCCTTGGGGACTATTGACAGCTGGCATAGATTTGTTTTATCCTATGCAATGGCGTAGATACAACCTGAGGCACAGCTCCCTGTTGTGTCCTCCATTCTACAGTGCTAAGAAAAAGCATGGCACAGCAGAGACTCTGTGCTGAAATGTGTGCTTTGAGAGTGTTTGTGTTTGGAAAGCCTGACCACTGAAACATCTGCAGAAAGAAAACATGATAGGCATGTGAACACAGCCACTTACAAATTATTTTTCAAATTTGAACGAGTGTTTATGGATTATTTTTTCATCCCGGTTAGTTCAGCTTACACCCTTCCTCCCCCCTGGTTATACTCAATACCAGTGTAAACTCCTTCTTGAGATTTTTTTTAATGTTCTATAACAAAAGGGTCAGCACGTGCAACACTTTGAGCAACCCCAAGGATAGTGCTTGTGGCAGCATCTCCTCTTGTGGCACATTCTCTTAGGCTATTTCCAAAAAATAATCTATCAGGATAGAATATCCCCTGGCTGGAAGCAAAGGAGGGCAACAAACTCACACTTGAATCAATAATCCATCATTTTAGTTGCAGAGTGAACACAGAAATTGCCAGACCAATAGTCATAGAAAACATCCAGTGTAAAGACAGGTCATAGCAACACAGTATGATTGGTTAATGCTTAATAATATGTCATGTACTCTCCTCCAGAGCGGCTCAGCATTACAAGAAATTTCAGGCTATGTTTTTGAATCTCCTGTGAATAATGGTGAAAAGCTATGGAATCATTTCTTTTCCCAGACAGAAGTTAAAATGAAAGATGAACAATTGTGCTTATTTATTTTCGCAGTGGCACCAAAATTTTCATGCAGTGCTATAACCCCAATTTGCTAGACCCTGCACAAACACACAGAAAAAGACATGGGTCTTAAGCACTGAGCAGCACAAGGGATTCACAGAAGCCATAAGGAGGCAGTGGTAAGTTTCTGGGACAGAGGTAGCATATGTCCACCCTTGCTTTTCTCCAGGCTATATCTTAAGGGAAATATAGCACAGAATCTATCCCAGTATCTTTAAAAAGGTTTCCCCCACCACCCCACTCCCAAAGGCAATCTTTAATATGTACCTTCTTTCCTTAGCAATCTTTCAGGCATCTTCTTATATCTTTCTAAATTTGGGTGGTAAGTTGCATAAACATCCCACTTAACTAATTACCTATTTAATAAAATATATATTGCTCGATATATTTTAAGGAAAAAGTCTGATCAGTTATAACTTTAGATCCTTATAGCCTGTGTTTATCATTGTTCAAATTAAAACATTGAGCATTATAATAAGAAAGAAATGGAGTATTTGCGATTTAAGACCCAGGTACTGCAAAGTGTTCCTCAGGAGAAGAAACCCATTGAAGTCTTCCATGAAAATGTGTTTGGAGGACTGGGACCTGGAAAGTAATCATAAAAGAAAGCTAAAGTCCTGTGGGCTGTATTGTTGCTCCTTAGTTATGGTAGAGTATTTTAAAATGTATTTTAAAAAGATGTCAAGGGCAGTTCTAGTGTAAGTGCGGGGGCAATTTTTTTTAGTGTTTATAAAATAAAATAAAACAAATTAAATAAACAGCTTAGAGAGCTACAAGAAAACAATTAGGAATAAGAAGGATACTTTCAGGAAGCACCTCAGAGCCACTAACCATGCAGCAGTTGAGAAGGGCTGTAGCAATATCACATGACAGAGGCTCTAACCTTGATTCAATATAGCTGTTATGAAGAAGGTTGTAAGTAGGCAAGGCAGAATTTTCATAATTTTGATGGATAATAACCGTGTGCATTTAAAAGCATTTTTATTTTCATCTTTTAAAATTTTTCACGGTTGTACAAACGGTAGGTTAGTTGCCAGTAACTGTCCTTTTTCAAGATGTGCTGCTTGGATTCATTCAGTAATAGGTGTATCTGTGCCACAGCACATGATTGGTTGGAAACTCTTTTGCCCTAGCCTGTCAGGAGAGGGCTGGCGGCCACCACCCCCTTGCTGCCCAATGGCTATATATGTGGCTGCCGCTTGGCCCCTCTTTAGTCCCTGAAAGCCGCCAACTCTGAGTTGCGAGGATGGTGAGAGGGTTGTGAATGAGTCCGAGCAGCCCGTCTCGAAGAAGAACAGTTACTGGTAAGTAACCCACTGTTCTTTTTCAAGCACTGCTCGGATACATTCAGTAATAGGTGACTGCTAGCCGTGCTCGTGGACGGTGGGTGGAGTTGGCCCTGGCCGCCTTCAGCACTGCTTTTCCCACAAAGGGTAGCCCCCCCCCCAAGCCAGCAAGGTCCCTTGGAGGTTCCTAGGGTATTGGCATCAGATCCGAGGACCAGGTAAAGAGCAGCCTGGGCAGGAGGATCTGACCCAAGTGGAGGATAGAGGGCCTAGTGAGAAGAACCTCATATGTGGGGTTCTGAGGAAAAACCTTCAACCCTGAGACCCTCCTAGTCAAGGTAATTGCTACCAAAAAGTCTACATTCTAGGCAAGGACCAGTAATGTACATGAGTCCTACTTTGTTGGAGAGCCTACTGATCTGTGAAGGGGAGGAAGGCCTAACATCACCTTAGTATGAGACTTCAAAAGGATATGCATACGAGGTTATGATCAAGACAGCGACTCAGCATGAAGATCTGACCAGGTGGCAATGCTGAACTGCTGAGGTAAAAGAGCCCAGTATTCTGGTGCTAACAGTGTTTGATGTGTGAAGATTGTGGGAGAAGGTAGTGTAATCCTGGAGCAATCCGTCTACTAGGTGCGTATACAGAATGCTGCAAAACACAAGGAAAAGGGGAAGGACGGAGGGGAAAGCCACCCTTTCCCTAGTCTGGCTGGAAAGAGTGCAGGGAGATCAGGGGCAAGGGACGGCTGCCGATTAGGATGCAGTACCTGCGCAGTCAGCTTAAATCGCCGTAAGGAGACAAGAGTGCTTAACAGCAATTGTAGTGATGGCATGACAGGCCGTGTCTGGGCAAGCTACGCCACTGATAAGGTGTCGCGGGAGGCCGAGGTGCCTTCACAGAAGGCGGCATAACCCTCCCAGTGTGCTCGTGGGAGGGAGCTGTTAAACACTTCAAGCATTATGCCGATCTAGAGGGGACATCTAGTAACCGAGGCCTGATGGTCAATGATTTGCTGCGGGCACCGAGGCAAGGGAACTTGGCTAGGGGACAAATGCCCTTCTCCGTGGCTCTGGCCACAGTACTATTTCCTGTATTTGCAGGATTGATGCATGCAAGGGCCATAGTGAAGTGTGCCTAGTGGTGACGCACCCAGCATCATAATGGGCAAAGCCTGGGGATCCCAGTATGAGGGTTGCAAAGAAAGAGATCTTGAGGATCCAGCGCACAGGTGGGGAAAGACTCCCTCCGACGAGATGGAGGGAGGGTGTGTCACCATGACAAGGTGCAGCCCCGGCTCCCCCCTTTCCATCTGTTTTCTCACTCTGTCTTTCTTCTTTTCTTCCTTTGCACTAAGAAGGGAGTAGGGAGATGACCAATAGCGGAGATCATCTGGCTTGCCAAGATCTGAGGTCACTACTCAGTATTTCAGGACAGAACTGGTAACATGTTCCCGCCATCCTTGTAAAGGTCTCATAGCTGCCTGGCACTGAAACTTTATGCATGCCAAGAAGCAGCTACCCCTACTGCTTAATGGAACCCATGAGCTAAAAGCACAAGAGTCACCGGGAAGGGTGACCGTAGTATCACCAGTACCTTGGGGACGGGTGCTCTAATGGGAAAAGACACCCACCGGGTGAGAAGGTTCCAGGAAAAAGGGGTGGGGAAGTGCCTAGGCCAATGATTGGAATGAATATTTACAACTGGCTTCTGGGTTAGTAACGGGGCCTGACGGCCAGAGCTGGATGGAAATTTTGTCCCACTTGAAGGGAAGGAGGATAGCTGGTCCATAGAGTACCCTGAAGGCAGATGGTCTAATGGGAAGATGCCCACCAGATGAGCAAGCTCCGGGGAACCACATAGGCTAATGTTCACAATGAGTATTTCCAACTGACCTCTGGGTCAATGTCAGAGGAACCGACTGCCAGAGTTGGGCAGGAATTCATCCCATGAGAGGAGAGAGGGGACAGATGGTCCACAGATTACCCAGCCCCATCACGAAGGGGTAGGTGCAGACCAGGGCAGTGAGCCTGTGCTGTCAGTAGCGGGGCTACTAGAGGCATTCCTGGCATCTATAGGGCGCTCACTTAGTGGCCTTAGGTCACTTCCATCTAACCATGAAAAACAAAAACCCCTCTGAGGACTAGGTGACAATGCCCTGGGTTGTAGGGTCCTGGAATACCCTGGATTTCACGGCAAAACAGCCCCGTAACCCACCAAGAGGTCCGGCTAAGGTATTAGGGCAGCAGAGCTCCTTTCCTGCTAAGCACAGGAAAATCCCCTTTTTCAGTTTGGGAAGGAGAGGGAAACATGAAGGTTCAGGCCAGGGGCTCTGCCGTGATGAGATACTCTCAAGTGTGTTCACCCCAAACTGGAGATAGGTTGGCAGGGATTGTGGCTGGGGAAAGGGTTAATAACCCCTGACGTCTCTGATCTGGGTACGAGGGGTCAGATCCGAGAGGCCGGGCATCTAACTGCCCGGTACTGCTGCTCTGGCTTGACACCCAGGCAGAGTGACAGCGAGTTGACCTGTTCTGTAAGCCTGGGGAAGGGGAAAAGGGTAAGGCCCCAGACCTGCCAGGCAGCCGCTAGCCAGTGGATGGCCTGTTTCATGGCCCATGTTGCGGGACACTGGGGTTTGGAAGTTGTGGGACTGAGAGGCGGGAAAAAGGGAAACCCCTTTGAGTGGTAGGAAGGGGTGACAACCTGAAAAGCTTCCTCCCACTATAAGGGAGGGGCACAAAACCCCTTCCATGGGAGGAGGGCTTGAAGGTTCAGAGATAAAACCCTTCTGAACTTAGGTGCTCGGGATGCACGGGACCTGGAGGTGTGGCCTTTGTGACTAAGAGAACATGTGTTCGCCTAAGTAACAACAGGGATGCTGAGGAGGAGTCCCTTAACTCCACCATGGGGAGTCCCGAAGAGGAAATGCTGTCCCTCTCAAGTTTTATAGGGGATACCCTGGTTTTCACCCTGTGTGCCCATGAGGGGGAGCGGTGAAGCACCGAGCTTGAAGAAGCGGGAGGAGGACTTCCCCCACCAATAGGAGAAAATCTCAGTGAGAAATAACGGGTGGCACCAGAGTGGAAGAGAACCTTCAGTGGATGTTTTTGCACCCACTACTCCAGGTGGTAGATGGAAGTGTGTCGCGGCCCAGGGTAGAACGTAGTCCCTGTCTAGAAGGGAGACTGACGACCCTCAGCCAGAATGAGAGGTTCCAACCTCTGATGGAGGGAGGGATTTCTTTGCAGCGAGAGGAGAGGTGGGCTCAGGATGGGAGAAGCTTCCACTGGCGCCCCCCGCAGCGAGAGGAGTGGGCCCAGAATGGGAGGAAACTTTCCTGACCAGGATGAAACCAGGCCACAGGGGTGAGAGAGCCACTAGGCCAAAAGGGAGGCTGAATCAGGGCAGGAGTGTAAAATTCCTACAGAGTTGTAGGGCAGGGAGGAGGCCCAAGTACTTAATCTCCCCCTGGGGGTCCTGGGCACCAATGTTCCCTCTAAGGGGAGAGGGCAGCTGAGCAACTCCGGTTGCTCGCTGCGCTCCCCCCCCCCCCCCGCCGGCCCCGCGCGCCCGCTTGGCCCCCCCCCCACTTACCTTGGAGCTGGACTGGAGCCAGAGGGCCCAGCCATAACTCCCGGGCCAGAGGAGCTCTACGGAGCATGCCCAGATTTTCTGGGCATGCTCCGTTGGAGCTTCTCTGGGTGGGAGTTTTCAAAACTCCCAGCCCCAGAGGAGTTCTGTGGAGGCTGCCGGCAGTGCGCTGCCGGCAGCTTTCGCTGCTCTGGCAGCTGTGGCGGGCTGCGCCACAGCGCGCCAGCGCAGCTTAGAGGGAACATTGCTGGGCACTAGCAATTATGGCCTCCATCTCAGCCGTGAACAGAGTTTTGTTGTGGAAAGGGAGGTCAAAGATGACCTGCTGGGAGGCAGGGGATACCTCTGCTTCTCCAAGCCAAGCTGCGCTGGAGGGTTACGGCTGAGGCCATTGTGCAGGAGGCTGTGTCTACAGTGTCCTAAGCCAATAGGAGAAGGTCTTGGGATGCTATCCTGCCCTCCTCCAGGAAGGCATCATAGTCTTCCCTAGCCTCCTGTGGGAGTAGCTGCCTGAACTTATTCATTGACTCCCACAATACATCACATACCTGCCCACCAGGGTCTAATTATTGGCCACATGCAACTGGAAGGCGGAGGAGGAATACACCTTCCGCCCCAGAAGATCTAATTCCCTCACATGCCTCAATGCCAGGAAGGGGTCACAGGGAATTTGCCCTGGGCCTAGTGCTGTTCCCTCCCCCCCCCAATGGTACCAGGTGGTGGGTAAGGGAAGGAGACTCTGTCTCTGGGACCTGATATTTGAGGCCCACCATGTCTGATACCGGGGGAATGGAACCTGGGCTTCACCAGTGTGGCGAAGTGAGATCACAAACTCTAGGGTGGAGTGGGACAGTGATAGGTTCGCCGGGCGTGAACACTAGCCTGAATAATGTGTCGGCAGGCTTCTCAGGGGACTGAACTTCCATCCCCACATAAGCAGCTACATGGTGAAGAAGATCAAAATGTGCCATGAGTTCTCTCATGTATGAGCACGGCACAGGGTTTAGGGCTCTGGCTGCTGCTGGAGGAGCCAGTGCCAAGATGAGCTCCATGGTAGCGTGAGGGCCTGACGTGGTCTTTTGAGGGGACCATTTGTGAGGCTGCTACCTAAAGGTTGATGATGCCAGGAACTTCGGACAAGGCTGTTTAGAACCCCTTGAGGTACCTTCCTCTGGGCTCAAAGGAGGGGAAACTCCTTGGGACTGTGACAATGGTGCCAGTGACGGCAGAGTGATATGGTGCCTGGGAGAAGGCTCAACAGTACTGGGGCTCTCATGAATGGGATCTGGTGTTGGGGAACTTGGTACCGAGACCAAAGAGGGTCTTCAGTGGTGCTTCTGGGGCCAAACGCTGGCTTCCCTCTCCTAAAGGGGGCTACTGGAGAGGGCAGTGTGGGTAATAAGAGTAGTGCCTTCACTGCCTCGAATGCCTCCGGTGTCATGGGGAGAGGCACCAACTCCTCTCGGTCCCGTGGTGAGCGGGATTGATGTTGACATTGCAGTACCAACACCGCTATTGAGCTAGTCTTTTTGTGCTCTCTGGGGGAGCGGTGTTGGGAAGCCTCCGGTGCTGAAGAGGCACGTGGTGCCTCAGGAGACCTCGAAGCCTCAAGGGTGGGCTGCCGCTCTTGCCCTGAGGCCAAAGCCTGGTGCCTTTGCTCCCTGTCTCTGATTGTCCTGGGCTTAAAGGACAGACAGAAGGAGCAGGAGGTGACCAAATGGGCTTCGCCCAGGCACCAAAGGCACTTTGTGTGGGGGTCATCCTGCAGGAAAGCCTTGCCACAGGCAGCACAAGGTTTAAACCCTGGCATGGCAGGCAGCGGAGGGGAGCGGTGTTGCTGCTCCGACGGATGCTTGGAAGAGGAGAGGCTGTTCCATGGAACAATGTCCACGAAAAGATGTTCCCAGTCGAGCTGCTGGCTCATAAAAAAGGAGAAGACAGGCTGCTTGCACGATTGTAAGGAGCAGGCAGTTCCATGATCCTTCGCGGAGGCAGACAAAATGGAACTGAGGAGGGGCTGGGCAGCAGTCACATACAGGGTATGTCCACACGTCTTTTTTATTTAGAAATAACACAGGTTATTTTGAAATAAAAAAGATTTGGTCCACATGACGTTTTCTTATTTCAAAATGACGGGATCCTGAAGTGAAATAGCATGTCCACACATAGGACATGCTACTTTGCTTTCAGGGTTTCCCTTATTTCAAACTAATTTTTTTGAGTTCAAAATAAGTGGTTTCGAAATAAAGGTTTTATTTCAAAATAAGTCATTTCGGAATGACTTATTTCGAAATAAAACCTTGTGTGTAGACATAGCCATATAGCCATAGGGTGGGGAGGGGGTGGTGGCCGCCAGCCGTCTCCTGACAGGCTAGAGCAAAAGAGTTTCCGACCAATCGTGTGCTGCGGCATGGATATGCCTATTACTGAATGTATCCAAGCAGTGCTCGAAGAAGAACTTATGGGTTAATCATTTTATCCATTTTAAAATTTTCATAGTGCCAGTAAATTATGGGGGGCTCAGGCCTTAATTATTTAATAGTGGTAGACATTGAGATTCAAAAAGTTAAAGTTTTATAGCCGTTAAAACACAAACTGCCAACATCAAATGCCAAAATATATAAAAGTAAATAGTGTTAAATCAAACTTTAATAAGCTCTCAAGCAGCATTTTTCTTAGTTTCCCTACTTGCACATTTCAGTTATCAGTGGAAATATTTTTTCATCGATTTGTGTGTACAATGAAATTGACATTTACCAGTATTTAGCTTATTATGACTGAATAATCACTTAATAAGCATAACACACCTTTTTTTAAAAAAAGCACATTAGTAATCTAACAATATGATTCCAATCATACTTCAGTTTGATATATATTTTGTTTGCATATTAAGTCAAGACAAGATGAATTACCTCAGACCAGCTCATCATCACAGTAGTGCATCACAGACATAAAGAGGGAGGTCTGGAAGATGCCAGAGCAGGTGCCTCACTGACAAAGACAAAAGGAATTCCCACAGAGAGATGGAGGGGAAAAATACAGCAACTTCAGAGCCCCCACTTCTAGTAAATCAGGACTCAGTGGGGAAGGTGCTAGGCATTCAGACTAGCCAATAGCATAGAGAAAGAGATGTGTCAATGTTAACAGAGACACTAATGGAAAAAACATTTAGAATGACATTGCAGATAATACACAGGATGTTACTATCAGGAATGATGTTTAATAATAACTGTACTGGTAAGAAAATTGGAAATAAAGAGCTTCAAGGAGTATTAGGGGACAGGCTTATTTAAGCCTCCTATTATTTTTTATTTACTTGGATATAAAACAAAGAGAAGTCATGTCATATTTATCTCTGAACCTAGTGGAAATCAAAGTCCATGACAGATTTATAAGGGGAAGAAAGGAACGTGTTGAATAAATACACTACTAAATAATCAACTGATTACTACTGAATGACTAGTTAGTGGTATAATTTATGATGTTGTCAATGTGCTGTAATAGGAATTTTACAAATATTCTGACGCACTGAAACAGGTCGAGCAAAATAAGGCACTATATGAATCCAGAATATCCCCATCTCAGAATCACTGTTGAGGATCATTTGCTTGTTTTATTTTAAATAGATGTTTTCAAATGTAACCTACCCGAACATATTTGCTCCCTTTCATTGCAGTGATCCAGGAAAGTACTTCTTATAGCTGACATCAACCAGGCACATCTTATTGATTTTTTTTTTAAAGCATTATTTTCACCACTCAACATTGTGGGCCCAGTTCCAGCAAGTCTAATGGATAGACACCCACCAGCTACAGAAAGCGCACCCATTGATGGGAGTAGCGGATGGGAGTTGAATGCACCTCTTCTGCTTGCTCTTAAAATCTGGAGCGAAGCTGCGTTGTAGTTTTTTTCACGAATTTAGTTACAGCACAAAGATTCTTCAAGAGCGTGACAAGATGGATAAGTTGGTGAGAGGATATGGTCTCTGTATTCTGGTATCTGTGCCTCTGACAGATTACTCCTAGAATAATCTGCAAGGGGTGGGTGAAACTATACACAGGTACTGCTAGCAACAGTGTAGAGTACACAGTGCTGCTGCTTTTCAAGCATGCTCATAACATGGGTGGAGTTTATTGAAGGCAGAGGGAGACAAGGCCTTCTCTGATTGGCTATGGTGGTCCCACCTTTTACCCTGCTACCTGCCCTCTGTGCTGGGAAGACAAAACCTTTTATGCTTCATGCAACTTGGTTCCCCCAGCCACCCAGGAGTCTACCTGCATGGGGCATATAAAGCTCAGCATGCCATGCCTGTAGGCAGTGTGAGACTGACATCAGACTTCTTAGCAAAACAAAAGAAGAGTCTGCTCCAGACCAGTCTAAAGTTTTAATTTCACTGCCTAGCTGAAAAACAAAGGAGGAATCTTGTGGCACGTTAAAGACTAACAAATTTATTTTTGTTAGTTTGTTAGTCTTTAAAGTCTCACAAGACTCCTTTTTTGTTTTGCTGAAGTAGACTAGCACATTCAAAAACAGGAATAATATTTGCCTGTCTCAGAGGAGTATTGTGTCTTACTTTGTTGTTTTTGCTTAGGTGCCTTGAGGTCATCAGACAAGTGCTTTAGAAGTGCTAAGTGTCTCCACAATTAACCTTCCATTCAGATGCACTCCTCCTGGATCACAGAAAACTGGGATTTTATGGGACTTGTCTTCCCAGTGATGCTGTCTGCACCCACCCCTCCTCCTGCTCAAACTTCCTATGTCTCTCTCAAGCTTTCTCATGGGGACACTATTTAATGTACTCCCCCCAACACTAGGGTCTGTCACTGCCCCAGTCAGCCAGTGAGGGGGGGAACAGGCTGAATGAGTGAGTCATTCTACAGCAGTCCCAATCCCACACTGATCCAGCTGCCTCTCACGCTGGGATGGGAGTGGGGAAGATAGGAAGGGAGAAGAGGGAGTCAGCCAGAGACCCAGCAACTGTGGTGATGTGTAGAAGAAGCGTGGGGGTAGGACCTTAGGTATATGGGTGTCACTGCCGTTGGGTCAACAGGATGCGGGCCCCAGGTAGGATAGCCTTAGCCCCGAAACCTTTTTTCCCCACCAGGCATGTGCGCAGAACCTGTTTGCAGGGAAGGAGGAGCTAAGCTGGGAACTGAGCCAGCTATGCATAGCTAGCTCAGTCACATAGCAGGAAAAGAGGAAACTTTAAATCGTCTCTCCCCTGCTAAATAAGCTCAGCCACTCAGCCCTTTGTTCAGGACCAGTGTCTGCACAGACAGTACTGGTAAGCACTATGTGTGTGGGGGGGAAGGAACCTGAAGGCAGCATGAGGGGCTGGAGGTGTTGGGAGCAGAGGCTCATTGCCCGGATCAGGCTGGTGGGTCAGGGGAGCAGGCTGGGGATCATCCCTGCCCCATGGATCAGTGACTCGGCAGCCAGCCAGAGTGGTGGCTGGTTATAGGATGGGGATCGCCCCCCGGGTGGCAGGTGGGGATTGGCCCCCCTCCCCCCACCCTTTTAGTGAGGTTAGTTAGGGGGTGGGTGGCCCAGGGGTCATCTGCTAACTGACTGGCAGTGCCAATAATGACCCTATTTATGAATTCTGCAGACTGGCACCATATGGTGCATCTAAAAATGTATTCTGTGCTTTTGAAATTTGGTTTTCTTGTTTGTTTATTTGTAATTAAGCAGGGAGTGGAGAGGAGACTGGAGGAAATGGGGTTGTGTTTTTAAACTGCTCTCTTAATGTTTGAATTTCCCTTGCCCATCCCAGTATGTGACAATTTAGTGTTGCTTTCTCTCCCATAGGCACTGGAAAAGGTGATTTTGGCCCTGGTATAGAACCTGTTACTCCAGTTCTGCCCCTTGTGTCCCCTGTGCAGTCATTAACCCTGGTATAAGAGGCTGTAACACTAATGATTTTAATGACGCTTCTTGGACCAGATTTTTAAAGGTAAAAAAAGCGCAAGGAGTCTTGTGGCACTTAAAGACTTACAGATTTATTTATCGCATGAGCTTTTGTGGGAGAAAATCCCACTTTGTCAGATGCTTTGAAGAGGGGGAATTTACAGAATTGGATGAGAATAAATGCAGGGGAGTATAAGACATGGGATCAGGTCATACTGCAACAGCAAATCAGAGCATTTGTAAGGATTCAGACTCTAGGAAACAGCACATGGAGGGTGAAGACAAAGTACCTGTTATAATGTGAAAAGAATCCATAGTCACGATTCAGCCCTGCTTTCACAAATCTAATCTGCATATTATTTGAATTTCAGCTGTTTTTCTTTCAAGTCTTGATGTCCCATTGATTTTGTTCAGGACCATCGTTAACAAATCATCAATGGAGTGATTAGGAAGATGGAAGTGCTCAGCAACTTTTTTTTTGTGTGTGTTGTGATTTCTGATGTAAGTTTTGTGTGAATTTATTCCTCTGCGTAGGTACTGTCCTGTTTGTCCAATGTATAAGGCGTGGGGGCATTTCCAGCACATGATGGCATAAATCACGTTAGTGGATGAGCAGGGGAATGATCCTTTGATGGCATAGCTGGCTTGATTAGGTCCTATGATGGTGTCTTTAGTGCAGATATGTGGACAAAGTTGGCAGCATGGTTTGTTGCAGGGATGCGTACCTGCTTTAATGTTTCTATTGTTAGGTCTGTAACTGCTGGTAAGTATCTGTTTAAGTTGCAGGGGTAGTCTGTAGGTGAGGAGAGGTCTGTCTCCCAAGGCTAGAGCGTGAGGGGTCATCTTTTAAAATAGGCTGGAGGTCCTTAATGATCTGTTGTAGAGGTCTGGCTTGAGGGTTGTTTGTGGTGACCAGTGGTGTTCTATTGTTTTCTTTTTTGGGCCTTTCCTGTAGTAGTTGACTGCGGTGTACCTATCTAGATCTGTCAATCTGTTTCTTTACTTCTCCAGGTGGGTACTGTAGTTTTAAGAGAAAGCTTGATAGAAATCCTGAAGATGTCTGTCTCTGTCTGAGAGATCAGAGCAAATGCGGTTATATCTTAGGGCTTGGAAAAAACTCTTTCACAGTTCCAAGTGTCTTGTTATCAAACTTCTCCCCTCCCTTTTTCCCCTTCCCCGGGTGTGAATCTTTGAGATTCTTTTTTCCCCTCATCTTGTTGCTAGGTGATTCACATTGTTATTTACATTATATTTGTCATGCATTCAATCTGATCAGCTTCTGTGCTGTGAGAGAGAGCCCGCACCCCAGAGGTTGTCAGTAACACAAAAGATAAGAAGATCCATTTTTTAAAATTCCCTCATGGTCAAGTGCTTTGAGAGCTACAGTCGAGGGTGGGAGGGATGGAAGGAGCTCTGCCAGGATGCCTGCTGCAGGGTCCCCTGGCAAGAGGGAGAAGAGAGCCTGGAACAAGGTGTGGGCCCCTTGTAGGATGCCCAGGTGGCAGAGTCCCAGATGCAGGAGCAGGCTTGCCTGCAGGGTCCTCCGCCTGCAGAGGGAGCAGAGCCCAGAGCTACAAGGGGCAGCCAAAGAGCCTCATTCAGCTCCAGAGCTGCAGGTTGCAGACCCCTGCTCCACCCAGAGTTATATGAAATACCTGGGATGTTTTAGATCTATTAATCTATATACACACATACCCCTTTGGAACTTGGCATCCATGTCATGCTGCAGGAACCATGATACCGTAATAATGCAGAGCATGTTTATGAGCATTCAGAAAGGAACCTTGCATGGAATGTTTTGCATCAAACCTCACAATTACATGGCAGGAATGAACAGCAAAGTTACACAGCTCACACCCCAGTGTGCATCATATGACAGAGCTGTGTGGACTTTAGAGAATGTGCAAGAGCAAAAGATTATTGCCATTTCAGTTTCTTCATAAACCCAGTGTAAATGAGCCTGCAGCAACTGAGGGAGGACTCTGATTTTTGCAAGATGGAAGTTCTCAGTGTGGCATCTGGGGCTGGGAGTACTTGCTGGAGGAATGGCCCCTGAGTGCCTGGTGAGTGCACACCCACTACCCGTGACCAGTTACACTCAGGAGGTCGATGTGGACAGCCCCAGGGGTGAGGGAGTCCATTTACTGAAGAGGTGGATATTGAGGTCCAGGAGTGAGGGACTGAGGGGGCAAAGCGGCACATCAGATCAGATAGCAGGGGTGGAATGTCACACATGAGAAATTGTTTCAGGTATGTAAACACTTCCAATGCAGAGTGTTGTCCAGAGGTTCCCAACCTGTGGTCCGGGGACCCCTGGGGGTCCCAGGACACGTTTCAGGGGGTCTGCGGAGCCTCTCCCTGCTGCGGCCGGAATCCAGCTGCAGCCTCGATGCTCCCCGCCAGGGCTGTCTCTCTCCACTTGTGGCTGGATCCTTGGGGATGGGGCTGTGGTGGCTCCATGGCAGGGGCAAGGGCAGGGGGCCATGGCTGCTATGGCTTGGCTCTCCAGTGGCGCAGGCCATGGTGGTGGCCGTGTCGCTTGCTGGCTGCCCTAGCAGCACCGCTAGAGTGGCATGGGCCAGATTACATAATCAGATGGGGTGGGGGCACAAAAATGTTTTTGCTAAAAAGGTTTTTCCAGTCTGAAAAGGTTGGGAACCACTGGTGTTGCCTTTAGACATGTGAAGGGGCTGCCTAGTGCACACAGGCCCTCGGGCTTGTGTCTGAGTGTGTGTGAGAGGCAGACTGGGGGGGCGGGGCCTAGTCGGGGCAGGACGTAGCGGGAGTGGGCCTGGGGGGCATAGCCCCAGATCTTATTGCTATCCAGCAATGCCCTTGCTTAGGTGGACCTGGGGGTAGGACCTGTTGGTGGGGGGAGAGCAGGGAGGTTGCCTTCCCTAGGGGAAGCTTCAAAATTCACCCATGCACATGAGACAAGCCTGACTGGAAGGTCCATTTCATACAGTCCCAGAATCAAATTCATTCTTTTCTACAGATTGAATCTCTATATTTTATTTCATTGTCACCTTAAATTGTCTAGAAAACTGCTTTACAACTAGCTTAATCATCAGAAAGCAAGTCATTTAACAGGTGTGCTTCCTCAAAGGCAATTTCCTCCTCATTTTTCTTAGATTCATTAATCTCTTCCTCCTGTTCTAAAGATAACCTGTGGCAGATTGCAATCTTTTCCCATTTACAACATACAAGGAATATTTTACTTACAATATTTTAAAGCTGCATTAATAATGTATTTTCCTATACAAGTTATTAGAGACTTAAATCCGATGTTTTTTTCCTGCTTAGAAGGGGCCTTTGGCATCTTATGTCCAGGCTAATGAGCATTGTATTAGAGGTGTCTGGGATTTTGGAAAAGCTGTCATTAGAAATGTCTAGATGGACAGACAGACAATTAGATTAGTATTAGCTAGTGCTTATATTTACAAACTAGTGAATTCATATTTAATTTTGAAATATTGTAAACATACCCTCAGGCAATGCCATTTCACATTGCATAGCATTTGCATATTGATGGAATTAATGACTTTATTCTCCCATAATACACTTTGTTATGTAGTGGTGCATGGATGAATATACATGTGCCATCTACTAGCAGGCAGAAGTGAATCATGTGACAAAATTCATGTATTGATTACTGATATTGTTCTATCCAAAGCTAATATATAGGTTAGATCTCATGTGATTAAGAAACTGCTCAGTACAGTTGAAGGCAACCAACTAACTGATCGCTGTGGAATGTCTCCGACAGTAGTTTGAAAGAGATTATAACCATGATGTTGTTTTCACCATGACAGGCCACAAAATGGCTTCTATTATTATGATTCTCTGAATGCTACCTTGGGGCACAATTCTATGACATGCTGGGCACCCAGGCGACTTATGGTGTTTAGAACCATCTAGTTCCAAAAAGACAGAATAGCTTTCAAGTTCCTAAGAATATTTAATTAAAAAAAAAAAAAAAAAAGCCCGGACTGCTTTCTATGTATTCTTTGATAGGGTGACTGTGACACTTTGTTCCTCAGGTAGCACTCTGGAACTCTTATGTTCACCACTGTGTTACGCTTATGACATGTTTTATACAAAGCCTGCTTTGTGAGTATGATTTGAAAAGTCTTGATCTATTGGAAATGAATATCTTCTTGGCATGTATGTTTAGTCATTGTGTGTGAAATTATGCAGTTTTGCTATCTACATATGTTACTGAAATGTATTTTGAGGGTGGGAACACCCACAGCCAGCCTTTGTTAACCCAGTAAAGGGGTAGTCATCATTGCCCAGATAGTGCTGATAGTCCATTAAAGGGAATCCACTCTTTCAAGGGCCACCCCAGAGACTTCTCAGAAAGAAGGCAGATAGGTAGGCAGTGGAAATTGTCTCAGCAGCGGGGACTGCCTACACCCCACATCACAGCAAGAATCTTTCTAGCAGTTAAGAAAAGGTATACGAGGAGAGACAGTGACATCCTCACTTGGCCTATCTTCCCCCATCACCATCAGTGTCTGAAAGCCCATGTGGAAGACAAGAACTTTGAACTGGAGAAGAGTGGTGCCAGGCTGAAGGAAAGGAAATCCCAACCTGTGTATTGAAGAACAGAAACCTGCTTGTTCTATCTGTCAGGATGAGACATATCTTGATTAAAATCCTGCTTGGTTTGTAGACCGTGTTAATTTATTTTTATTTCTTAAGTAACCAATTTTAATCTCTATGCTGACCACTTACAATCATTTAAAATGTATGTTTCTGTAGTAAATAAATCCTGATTTATATCTCAACCAAAACAGTGTGTTTGGGTTGAAGTGCTTGGGAAATCTAAGCTCAGTTTACAAAGGCTAGGGTGTGTCCGCTGCACACTGAGGGAGTAGCAAACTACTTAATGAATTTGCTCTGCTCAGAGGTCCCATGGTCCAAGCCCCTTGAGCAGTGTCAGATGGTACTGTCCTGAGGTGTTGGGGTGGAGCTGGGAGGAATTGTCTGGAACGTTTGTATTGATGGTTCATGAGTGGCTGAGAGATCATGCATATAACACAGTTGTGTGTGTCCCTGCCTGCAGATGTCTGTGTAAGCACACTGCCTATCAGATGTTGATACTGTCTGAAACATGAATAGCCATTTATAATAATACCACAATGGTTCTTGTATGCTGTGTCATGTTAGGTATCAGTGGAAAGATTATAATTTGCTAATTATAATATTGTTCATGTTTATTATCAGCTTTGAATTGTAAGTTATGATGTATCTCTATCCAAATGCTTGTGCTGTGTTACTGAGTGACACCTCCCCATGCAGATTAGCATCAGCACTGTCCAGCCCGCTTGATGGCTTATCAAAGGCAATCACCGGTTCTCAACCACTGCGTTGGGACACATTAATGTGTTGCCACAACAGTGGTAAGTATGTTGCAGAGAGCCTGGAAGATGGTTGGATTCGGCTTGGGGTGCGGGTGTGTTCTGTAGGGTTGTGACCTGCAAAAGGTTGATAACCTCTAAGCTACACAAGGGCTCAGGGAGAGAAACCAGGGGCTACACTTATGAGTCAGCAGGATATGTAAGGACATGCTTGTAGCCAGGGGGACTGCAAGTGCTTTTCCCTGCTCATGTGCTATGAAGTGGTGTTAGAAACACAGGATGTACAAACCACATAGCAGAGACTATAAAATGCACTGAACCATCTCCATCTTCTCTTCATTGCTGCTTCCTACCTCTCGATCAATTTCTCTACAGCTGAACCTTTAAAACAAAGGACTGAAAAAGCCATGCAGCTACTGAATGCACTCCAGAGGAACTGAATAAACTTGCAAACTCTTTACTACAACTAAGAACCTGATATATGGACTTTAAAGATACATATATGTAGCTGATTATTTTGATCATTTAACATCTCTCCTCTTGTTTGTTTCTTTTTCTTTTATAATTAAACTTTAATTTTAGATACTAAAGAATTGGATGGAAACATGATTTTTGGGTAATATCCAAACTATTATTCACCTGTCAATGGTGCTGATGCTTGGGGGTGGGTCAGAAGTACCATTTATAAAGTGAACAGTTTTTTAAATAACTTCTCAGTCTACTGGATCTAATTGCTGACTAGGAGCCAGAGACTGAAATACAATACAGTGGACTTGTATTTTCTTTTTTTGGGGTGCTTCTTGATAACTAGAGTGGAAAAATCAAGAGCACTATTTGAGGCTAGTTGGTGAATGTAAGTGCAGTGTCAATCATCAGTTCTGGGATAATTGGATCTCCTTTTGCAGCCTTCCCTGACCTTGGCATTTTCAGGTGGGAAAAAGTACATAAAGGTCACAAAAAATCTGTAGCTTGACATCTACATCATAGTGTCAGAGGCAATCCAGTTTGGTGCCTTTGGTAAGCTCAGAGGTCCTACAGTCCAGGTTGCACTCTGGAGACCTCATCACAATGGCTAGGTCTACACCTAAAATCTTTGTTTGGACTTGTCTAGTCTGAACTAAATAGTTCAAAAGTTAGTTTGAACTAAGCGTGTATTTTTAATTTGAACTAACTTTTTAGTTTGAACTAACTTTCAGTTTGGTTTCAAACTGAAAAATTGCGGTTAATTCAAAATAAAAGTTAGTTCAAACTAAAAAAATGCACTTAGTTCAAACTAACTGCTAATTTGAACTTATTTAGTTTGAACTAGCATGTTTATATTGTGCTAGGCTGAACTAAACACGCAAATATGTTTGAATGAAGCAGTTAGTTTGGAGTAATCAGCTGAACTAACTAGTTCGAACTAAGCTTTGCTTAGTATGAACTAAAATTTATTTTAGTTTGAACTAGGCAAAGCCTAGTGTAGGCTGAGTTCAAATTAGTTTGAATTAAGGCTCCTTAATTCGAACTAATTTGCTAATGTAGACATAGCCAATGACATTTCTTTCTCCTCTCCTTACATTTTAAACTTTAAATATAATTGTAGGTAAATGGTCTCGTACTGAACTCACATTATGTAATGTAAAGCTTGATAAATGAAACCAATCTTCCACACACAGTGATCTTCCAGAATAACTAATTCATGTATTTGTTTAAGAAAACTTAGTTTAAATATGAACATACTATTAAGTAAACTGCATTGTTTTGAAAATCTTAAAAACCAATTTATTATTTCAAAGGTAAGGAATAAAACTCTAAACCAGACCTTTCACTGAAGATTATTAGAGGAAACCACATTTTTATATGTTCCAGAACAAACATTTATATATAACCATACATCGATATCACCATGAATTCTTATGACTGTTACCTTTCTCTTCCATTGCTACTTATCCTAATACATACGATACACTTTTTGGTACAGGAAGCATCTCTCATTATAAGTATCCACTGGAGATGGATGGGGACCCTGTGGCAGGGGGAGGACACTGGTAGCTGGTTACCTCTAGCAGCAGACAGTGCTCCACCCCTGCTCACAACCCACTCTCCGTTGTGGCAAAGAATCGTTATGCGGTGCTAGAGACATTGAAGGAGGTGGAAGAGGAGAGGCCATGCACCCCCGAGGCTGGGAGGATCACAGCCACCACAGCTAGGAGGAAACGTAGAGTTGTGGTGGTTGGGAACTCACTTCTGAGGAGGATGGAGGCACACATCTGTTGCCCTGACAAGGTCTCTAGAGATGTAGGCTGCCTGCCAGGTGTGCGCATCTGAGACGTTATGGAGGGACTGTTGAGAATCATTCACCCCTCTGACTACTACCCCATGCTTCTCATCCATGTGGGAACCAATGATACTGCGACAGGTGATTCTCAGCAGATCAAAGGTGACTTCAGGGCTCTGGGAGCATGGGTGAAGGAGTCTGGAGCACAGGTGGTGTTCTCCTCGATTCTTCCAGTCAAGGGTAGGGGCCTGAGCAGAGACAGATGCATCCTGGAGATGAACACCTGGCTGCAAAGATGGTGTCGTCAGGAGGGCTTTGGTTTCCTTGACCATGGGTTGCTGTTTAAGGAAGAAGGACTGCTAGGCAGAGATGGAGTCCATCTTTCGAGGAAGGAGAAGAGCATATTTGGATGCAGACTGGCTGACCTAGTGAGGAGGGCTTTAAACTAGGTCTGACGGGGGAAGGAGACCAAAGCCCACAGTTAAGTGACAATGTGGGAGACCAGGGGGAAGGGATGGAACTTGGGGGGTGTCGGGGCTGTAACTCCAGGGATAGAAGAGAGGGTAGTTGGAACATGCAGGGGGAATCAAATAATCATCTTGGGTGCTCTAATGAAGCCCTAATATCTGAGGCAAGTGGGGGAGGTCCACACCGAGAGAAAATGCAGGGAGGTAGATACAATAGAATTGAAAATCAAAATGGGAAAGTAGGGCAGTGGGCCTGGTATCTTAGGTGCCTATACATGAATGCGAGGAGCCTGGGAAACAAGCAGGAAGAACTGTTAGTACTGGTGCAGACAAAGAAGTATGATAGAATTGGGATAACAGAGACGTGGTGGGATAGTTTGCATGACTGGAGCTCTGCAATGGATGGGTATAAATTGTTCAGGAAGGACAGGCAGGGAAGGAGAGGGGGAGGAGTAGCACTATATGGAAAAGAGCTCTACGACTCCTCAGAGCTTCATTATGAAAGTGGAAACAAGCCAGTTGAAAGTCTGTGGGTTAAGTTTAGAGGGGAGAGCAACAAGGGGGATGTTGTGGTGGGTGTTTGCTATAGACTGCCAGACCAGAAGCAGGAGGTGGATGAGGTGTTCTATGGACAACTGGCAGAAGTTTCTAGATCACAGGCCCTGGTTCTCATGGGGGACTTCAATTACCCTGACATCTGCTGGGAGGCTAATACAGCAGTGCACAGGCAATCCAGGGAGTTTTTGGAGTGTTGAGGACAACTTCCTGGTACAAATGCTGGAGGAACCAACTAGGGGCCTTGCACCTCTCAACCTGCTGCCCACAAATAGAGAAGAATTGATCAGGGAAGTAGAAGTGAATGGCAACCTGGGTAGCAGTGACCATGAGATGACTGAGTTCAAGATTCTGATTAAAGGAAAGCAGGAAAGAAGCAAAACGCAGACCCTGGACTTCAGAAAAGCAGATTTTGGCTCCCTCTGGGAAATGATGGGCAGGATCCCTTGGGAGGCTGATTTGAAGGGGAAATGTGTCCAAGAGAGTTGGCTGCATTTTAAAGAAACCCTGCTAAGGGCACAGGAAGATACCATTCCGATAAAGAGAAAGTACAGCAAACGTGGAAGGCACCCAGAGTGGCTTAACAGAGAGCTCTGCACTGAGCTGAAGCATAAAAAGGAAGCTTAGAGGACCTGGAAGCTAGGACAGATGACTAAGGAGGCATATAAAGACATTGCTCGGGACTGCAGGGATAAAATCAGAAAGTCCAAAGGACAAATGGAGTTGCGGCTAGCAAGGGATGTGAAGGATAACAGGGAGGGGTTCTACAAGTATATCAATAACAAGAAGAGGATCAGGGATGTTGTAGGTCCCTTACTGAATGGAGCAGGTATCCTCGTGACAGAAGTGCTCAATGCTTTTTTTACTTCAGTTTTCACAGGGAGGGTCAGCTCCCAGCCCACTACACTAGGTACAGTAGATTGGAGAGAAGAGGAGAGGCCCTTGGTGACAGAAGGTCAAGTTAGGGAGTACTTAAAGAAGCTAGATGTGCACAAGTCCATGGGGCTGAATGAACTGCATCCAAGGATGCTGAGGGAGCTGGCTGATGAGATTGCAGTACCGTTGGCCATTCTCTTTGAAAACTCATGGCGAATGGGAGAGGTGCCAGAGGACTAGAAAAAAGCAAATATAGTGCCAATCTTCAAGAAAAGGAAAAAGGAGGATCCAGGGAATTACAGACCTGTCAGCCTCACCTCAATCCCTGGAAAAATCATGGAGCAGCTTCTCAAAGAATCCATACTCAAACACTTGGAGGAAAACAGAGTGATCAGGAACAGTCAGCATGGATTCACCAAGGATAAATCATGCCTGACCAACCTCATCGCCTTCTATGATGAGATGACTGGATTTGTGGATGCGGGAAGAGACGTTGATATGATTTACCTCGACTTTAGTAAGGCTTTTGATACAGTTTCCCACAGCATTCTCATTGGCAAATTAAGGAAGTATGGGTTGGATGCGTGGACTGTAAGGTGGATAGAAAGCTGACTAGATCAACGGTTTCAGCGTGTAGGAATTAATGGCTCCATGTCAAGCTAGCAACCAGTAACAAGTGGTGTGCCCCAGGGGTCGGTCCTGGGGCCGGTTCTGTTCAACATTTTCATCAATGATCTGGATGATGGAATAGACTGCACTCTCAGTAAGTTTGTGGATGACACCAGGCTGGGGGGAACAGTAGACACGTTGGAGGGCAAGAACAGGATTCAGGGAGACCTAGATAAATTGGAACAGTGGGCCAATAGAAATCTTATGAGGTTCAATAAGGACAAGCGTAAAATCCTGCACTTGGGACGGAAAAACCCCATGCACTGCTACAGGCTGGGGAACATGACCTGGGGGTCATGGTGGATGGGAAGCTAGATATGAGTCAGCAGTGTGCTCTTGCTGCCAAAAAGGCCAATGGCATACTGGGTTGCATCAAAAGAAGTATTACCAGCAGATCAAAGGATGTGATCATTCCTCTCTATTCTGCACTGGTGAGGCCACATCTAGAATACTGTGTCCAGTTTTGGGCTCCCCACTACAAAAAGGACAGGGACATGCTAGAGAGAGTTCAGAGGAGGGCAACCAAAATGATTAAAGGGCTGGAGCACAAGCTCTATGAGGAAAGACTGGAAGCATTAGGCTTCTTTAGTCTGCAGAATAGAAGATTGAGGGGGGATTTGATAGCAACCTTCAACTACTTGAAGGGATGCTCCAGGGAAGAGGGACCTTGACTGTTCTTGGTAGTAACGGAGGACAGAACGAGGAGCAATGGTCCCAAGTTGCGGTTAGGGAGGTCAAGGCTGGATATTAGAAAAAAATTTTTTACTAGGCAAGTGGTGAAACCTTGGAATGAGCTGCCAAGGGAGGTGATGGAATCTCCATCTTTGGAGGTGTTTAAGGCCCGGCTGGACAAAACCATGACTAGGATGGTTTAGTGGGAGTGGTCCTGCCTCTGGCAGGGGGTTGGACTAGATGACCTATGAGGTCTCTTCCAACCCTATGATTCTGTGATAGTGAGCCCTGTTCCTGCTATCTTGATGCTAGAAATAAATACATAAATAATATCTTGTACCTGAACATAACTTACAAAAATAGATGTTTCATTTATATGGTTATACTACGAAGAGAAACACCTTATAAAGTCACTCCAGACTTGTCTGAGTGTTATGAGTATTAATAGATTATTCAGTTAATAGACACAAGTCACATACACATAAATACACTTTATGTAATCTCCTTATTAAAGGAGTGACAAATTCCAAAAGGGTAGCCATATTAGTGTAGGTCAGCAAAACAAACAAGGAGTCCTGTGGCACTTTTAAAGACTAACACATTTATTTATCACATGAGCTTTCATGTGAGAAAATCCTACTTCAACAAACATTTTGAAGATGGGGAACTTACAGAATGGAAAGAAAAAAAAATGCAGGAAAGTGTAAGTCATACTGTTTTGATTTGCTGTTACAGTGTGACCTCATCCTATGACTTACACTTATTTTCCTCCTGTTCTGTAAGATCCCCCATCTTCAAAGCACCTGACCCACCTGGCCATGGCTGCACAGTTTTAAGGGAAATTATAATCCAATAAGGAGGACAGCATATTCAGAGCTGTAATAGAAGTCTTTATTGAAAGAGAACTGAGAGAGAGAGAGGAGACAGACGGGTTTTCCTAGCACCTAAACGACTCTCCCATTTATCACTATGACAACCCCAATGACCCTAGGTAGTCCAAAACACCACATATTCCTTCCCCTCTAATGAACACCCCCACCCCCAGAATAAAGCCCCCCCCAGCAAGAATAAGAACTAAACTAGGAGATGAGAGTAGACTGCCCCATCTCTGGCAAACCCCTGAGGAATTATTCTGCCCCATGAAGAGGGGGTCACCACTAGCTAAAGATCCAGCCGATTAGGAGGCCTTCTGTCGCGAGGTGGATTATGGTGAACTTCTGGTGTGCCCACCCCACAAGGTGGTATTGGTGGTGGTGGGATCACAGGTACTGGGGAAGTAGCTGGAACCGGAGAGGATGTTGTGTCCGGTTGGTCCAGGAAAGCTCAAGGCGTTGAAGGGGTGGCTGGAGCAGGAGAGACAGAAATAGTAGTTTCATGCTCTGATGTTGTATCATCAGTAAGGGTGAAGTCAGATATGTGTGCTGGAGATGCATCTTCTGGGTGGATATGATGGAGAAGAAGCTGATCTACATGCCATCACCAAACTAGGCCACTCGCTGTCTGGACAGAGTAGGAAACAGGTCCTGCCTGGGCAATGACCGTTGCTGGGACCCATTTAGCTCCTGAAGCATAGTTTCGAGCAAGAACTGGCTGTCCAATACTGAAGGTGCAGCCCTTTGTGCATGGTGAATGTCTGCTGACCTGGTCCTGCTGTTGGCGTTGAACCACTTGCCATGTGTCTCGTGGTTTCAACAAATCAAAGCAAGAGCGCAACTGCCGTCCCATCATAAGAAAAGCTGGAGATGCCTTAGTTGTAGCCTGTGGAGTGTTTTTTTGTAAGACAACAAGAAGTTGTCCAGGCGCTTATGAAGAGGTGAACGTCCCTTTGCAGATTTTAGAGCTTGCTTCATAGTCTGGACAAACCTTTCAGCAAGTCCATTGGTGGAAGGATAATACGGTGCTGACCTGATGTGATGTATTCCATTGCCTTCATAAAAGTTTCAAAATCCTGAGAAACGAATTGTGGTCCATTGTCACTCACCAGCTGTTCTGGACGCCCGTAACGACTAAAAAAGCCACGCAGGGTCTGAATAGTGGCTTCCGTAGTAGTGGACTGCATTACAGAGACTTCTGGCCATTTTGAATGGGCATCCACAGCAATTAAAAACATACATTCTTCAAATGGGCCAGTAAAATCAACATGGATACGTTGCCATGGCCTTTTGGGCCAATCCCATGGGTGAAGAGGTGCCAACTGAGGTGCGTTCCGAACGCTCTGGCATGAGGTACAAGAACTAGCCGTTTCTTCAATGGCCCTGTCTAAGCCCGGCCACCAGAAATAGCTCCGTGCAATTTCTTTCATGCTCACTATGCTGCAGTGACTTGAATGGAGCTGTTCCAACAAACATGGTCTTAATGAAGGTGGGATAATGACACGCATACCCCACAACAAACACCCGGATTGGGTCGATAACTCTGTCCTCCTAGACACATAGGGGCGGAGGTCAGGAGAGACCTGAGAGTCAGGTAAGAACGTTCCATGCATCACGAAATCCATAACTTGTGAGAGTCCTGGGTCAACCCGTGTTGCTTTCTTCACTTGAGAAGCTGTGACGGGTGTGTTTTCCACCTGTTCAAAGTAAAAGATTCCTTCCTGACCCAGATCCTGACGGTGTGCCGGTAAGGGTAGCCTTGAAAGGCCATCAGCATTGCAATACAAAGAGGATCGCCTGTACTTGATTTCATATGTGTATCCAGAAAGTATCAATGCCCATCGTTGCATCCGACTGGCAGCCAAATGTGGGATGCCTGTGTGTGGCCCCAAAATTGATGTCAGGGGTTGATGGTCAGTGAGAAGCGTGAACTTCTTTCCCCACAGGTACTGGTGAAATTTCCGAACGCCAAAAACAATGCCCAGTGCTTCGCATTCAATTTGGGCATAATTAGTTTCTGCCTTGGTCAAGGAGCATGAAGCAAAAGCAATCGGCCTCTCTTCACCAGAAGGCATAATATGTGACAATACAGCCCCAACTCCATAAGGGGAGGCATCACGAGCCAACTGTAGGGGCAAGGATGGGTCAAAATGTGTCAGAACCTTAGAGTTTACCAGTGAGCATTTAGCTTCATTAAATGCAACATCACAGGCTTCAGTCCAGTTCCAGGCCTTTTTTGGCCCCAGAAGCTCATGTAGGGGTTTCAGGAGCGTCGCTAATTGTGGAATAAACTTGCCATAATAGTTTAATAAGCCTAAAAAAGAGTGAAGTTGGCTTACGTTCTGAGGTAGCAGAGCATCCACGATAGCTTTAACCTTGGCTGGAGACTTATGGAGACCATCAGCATCAATTATATGTCCTAAATATTCAACTGAGGGCTGGAAAAACTTACATTTGTCTCTGTGAACACGTAGACCATGCTCTTCCAGTCTTTGCAGAGGAGCTTCCAAGTTCGTAAGGTGTTCCTCCTCATTTTTGCCCGGGGCCAGGATGTCATCCAGATAGCACTGTACTCCTGATAAACCACTCAAAATCTGATCCATTGCCCTTTGGAACAAAGCTGGGGCTGAAGTAATGCCGAAAGGTAAATGACAGTATCTGTACAACCCCTTATGTGTTACAATTGTCAACAATTCTTGAGATTCTTCTTCAACATGCATCTGTAAGTACGCTTGAGTCAAATCAATCTTGCTAAATTTTTGTCCTCCAGCCAAACCTGCAAAGATGTCCTCAATGCGGGGAAGAGGATATTGTTCTGCACATAACACTAGGTTGACAGTGACCTTGAAATCTCCACAAATACAAATGGAGCCATCCTTCTTCACTATTGGGACAATGGGTGTCGCCCACTGGCTGTGAGTAACTGGCACCAAGACTCCTTCTTTGACTAACAGCTCCAAGTTTTCTTCCACCTTGGGTCTGATGGCAAATGGCACCATCCTGGCCTTCAAACGTTTTGGTTGGCAATCAGGCTTTATATTTCATTTCACAGTGATTCCCTTCATACTGCGTAAGTCTTCACCGAAAGCAGCAGCATGTTTCGTTAGTACCGCTGCTAGATTAATTTCTTCTTTAGTCAGTTGATGCACTTGTGACCAATCGAGTTGGATTTTCCTGATCCAAGATCTTCCCATTAGGGCTGGGTAATTCCCCTTTACCACAAACAGTGGTAGCTTTGTGGTCTGTCCATTGAGTTCTACTTTCACATCAAAAGTACCCAACAGGGGAACAGTCTCTCCAGTATATGTCTTCAAAACGACTACTGTCGGCTTAAGTGGCAGATGTCTAAAGTCCTTCTCATACACAAGGTTAGAAACTAATGAAACTGCTGCCCCAGTGTCCAGTTCCATGCATATAGGTTTGCCTTCCAACACAGGTGTTACCCAGAATTTACATGGGCCGGCTGTTATAGACAAAAGATGGAGGGAATCTTCATCTTCCAATTGGGTGTCACTATGATCACCTGTATTCTGCTCTACTGCATGCAGAATTTCCCTCTTAGTCCGCCAAACCAATGGCCCATTTTTCTCAGGTCCGCCTCTTCTGTTTGGGTCACCTTTCCTTTGTTTGCAGGCACGTTCAATGTGCCCTCTCTTACCACATTGTTGACACAGTAGTTCTTTAAACCTGCACTCAGATGCGAGTGGTCCTGCTTCCCACACCAGTAACATTCTTGTCTCCCTGGTGCCCTGGGGGCAGGTTGTGGGGATGCTTTACGGACACTGACCCTGATCTATTGCATGTCTTGGGTGACGTGTTCCATGGAGACTGCAATTTCCACAGCCTTCTGCAAGGTGAGTTGACCTTCAGTCAATAGGCGTTTTCGTGTTGATTCACTGTGCAGGCCACACACCAGCCTGTCACGCAGCATTTCCTCTAACATGTTCTTGAAGTCACAGTGTGCTGCCAGCTTCCTCAGAGGTGCTACAAATTGTACAACAGATTCACCTTCCTCTTGGTTCCTTTGGTAGAACCTATACCTCTCTGCAATTACTAGTGGCTTTGGGGAAAAATGTGCTCCCAGAACTTCTACTAGGTCCCCGTAAGTTTTCTGCTCTGGCTTCTCCGGATAAAGCAAATCACATAGCAAATTATAAGTCTTAACTCCAATGACCATTAGAAAAACTGGTACCTTCTTCTCATCAGTTATGTTGTTTGCTATTACAAAATTTTGAAATCGGGCTGTATATGTCTGCCAGGAATCTGCCGAATGATCATATGCTTCAAAGGTTGTAGTAAGTAAAGCCATGATGCCCTCTTGTGGTTATTGTTTGTCTCTTCTCTGAACAGCAGGCAGATCAGCTTTCAGAATAGCCAGCTAGCCCTTAGGCAAACAGATCAGCTTTCACAGCTACAACCCAACCCCCATGCAAGCAGTAAAATAAAGTTTTGCTTCTTACAGTGTATTCTGGTTTTCTAAAGTTGCCAGGGTTGTTGAGGATAGCCACTCCATCACAAATCCCATCCTCTATCACCAGATGCAGAGTTTTAGGGAAATTATAATCCAATAAGGAGGACAGCATATTCAGAGCTATATAAGAAGTCTTTATTGAAAAAGAACTGAGAGAGAGAGAGGAGACAGACGGGTTTTCCTAGCACCTAAACGACTTTCCCATTTATCACTATGACAACCCCAATGACCCTAGGTAGTCCAAAACACCACAATGGCAACCTGGATATCCAGAAGGGGAGGCACCCGCCTGGCCTTGTTAGCCTGGCTGGCCAGTGGGGGATGCACCCCCTGCCAGCCCCTGGCTGCACTCACCTGGTGATGGGACTGGATGTGGCTCTCCACTGCCAGGACAGATCAGGTCGGTGGGGGCGCCCTTGGAGCTGCTTGACCCGAGCACCAGAAGGCCTAGTTGGGCCCTGACAGAGTGACCTGGTCCCATGACTTACAATCTCCTGCATTTACGTCTTCCCATTCTGTAAGTTTTCCACTCTTCAAAGCTTCTGATGAAGTGGGATTTTCTTCCTTGAAAGCCCATGCAATAAATAAATTTGTTAGTCTTTTAGTACCACAGGACTCCTTGCAGAGGCGGCCTTAGGCAATTGGGGCCCCAGGTGTGGGCCCTTTATGGGGCCCCCTATAGGCCCCCACTGCCACCCTTACTACCTCCCCACACAGTCCCAACTCCCACGGGAGGGAGGAGTGGGGGCCGTGGACCTCCTGGGCCAGAGGCTGCACTGCCCCCCTGCCTGCTCGGCGTCTCTGCAGTGGAGGCAGAGCGGTGCTCCCCGTATACACCCAGCCAGCCACACCTCCCCAAGGGGAGGGAGGAGAGTGGCTGGCACAGCCCTGCGGCTTGCAGGAGTGGAGCCTTCTGTAGTAGCCCGCTCTGGAGAGTTCGGGCTGCTTCGCCCCTGGCCACCCCAGGCTTGAATAGAGGCTGCCTCATGGCCAGGCCCTGGATTGGGCCCGTTCAGGCCTGGGGTGGCCAGGGGTGAAGTGGCCTGAACTTTTTGGAGCGGACTGCTCCAGGAGGCCCCACTCCTGGCAAGTTGCTGCACCACGCCGGCCACGCTCTCTCCTCCTCTTGGGGAGTTGCGGCTGGCTGGGTGTACATGGGGAGCGCTGCTCTGCCCCCAGTGAAGAGACACTGGGTAGGCAGGTGGGTGGCGCAGCTGCTGGCCTTGGCCGTTTCCAGCCCCCCCCCCCCGCTCCCACACCACCCTGCGGGACCAGTGCTAGGGTAAGTGAAGCAGGGGACTGCTACAGGGCCCCCTAACTGCTCAGGGCCCAACCGCCTGCTTTGCTTAACCCAAAAGCCACCTCTGACTCCTTGTTTGTTTTACTGAAATGGACTAACACTGCTACTCCTTTGGACATTTCCTATGATGGAATCTGACATAGGCTTTTGGGCTTGACTCTCCTTAGGGGAGGGGGAACTAAAAGATCCAGGGTCAGATCTTCAGCCTGACCCACAGCAGAGAATCTGGCCTGAAATATTTTTCTTTCTCCCTGAGCTAAAATGACCAGTAGTGAGACAGTTAACCAAGTTAATATGGAAAATGTCATCATTTTGCTTCGCTGCACAAGAAAGAAAATTTTGAGTGTGATGCCCTTTCTTGCACTGACTACAAGGCAAGCTTCAAGTATGATTTCATAATGTCAGTATGACTTGCAGGTGTTCAGCCGGTCTGAAAATCTTAAAATGCTTAAAGTATGGATTTATTTGCTGTACTTTTATGCACACAGAGCTGAAAAATTGGCTTTCTTTTTTAAAAGGAATGCTTAAGGCTTGCCTACTCTGGGATTATGGATATGAAAAGTATAAACCATATCTACACCAGAGCAGCTAGCCTGTCACAAGTACACTTGTGGCTGAAAATCCAGGGGTAGATTAAAAAAAACTGATGGAGCCACCAGATCATTGCCAGTACAGTGTAATCACCACATACATTATAGATGTTATCCAAATCCTGTATTATGGATAACCCTTTTTTTCCTAGCATCTTTGCTGTGATCTGGAGGTCCCCATCAAACAGTGTTTGAATTATGCTGGGCAGGTTACTGTGGGTCATAGTCAGGTTTCTGTCTATGTGAAATGAAATTTGTGACCGTCAAACCTGGATTTTATCATACAACAAAAGAACCTCCTGCAATGGATGTTTCAAGTGGACTTTCCTTGAAATGAACTAACATAATATAGTAAAACACTAATATTAAGTGGTTTGCAGTGTTTGTTGTCCTAAGTGGTGTCTTTTAGAGAAACTGTTTCTATTTGTTAATTATCAGAAAAAATTCTGCTAGATTGAAATATTTGCTGTGTGTTTGACCTCAGTACAATGGAAATATTCAGCCTCCCTACAGAGTAGAAAAAGATTATCAATATTTGCATGCTCCAGAGTCTGGATATGTAATGTTAATAAATGCAGTTTATGTGTTTCAAGAGAAATATCTTTAAAAAAAATAGTATAAAGGGCTGAATACTTTCCTGTGTAAAGATAATTGATTGCTGACTTCATACTTAACTAGATGAAAATCAAATGCTAAATGAAAAATTCAGAGGAGCACAATCTGCCTAGAAAAGATTTGGATTTCTGCAGTGTAAGTATCCAGATTGCAAAAATGCTGCATGCAGTAACTTGTACATTTATGTTACTTACACATTTGTGGTATGATTCATGTATGTATGAACCAGTATAGGAAATGTTTGTTTTGCTGCCAAATCTACAACATTTGTGAGAGATCCATGTATCGTGACCCTTCCCTCACTAATTTTCTTGGAAAAAAGTATTTATGTGCATGTGGGGAGAGAAATATCAGTTTTTCTGTACATAATTTCTTGAAAAGGGCTGTGTTTGTGTGTTTGAAGAGATTCAATGTACCACTTCATGCAATTGCTGAAAAATGCCAGTATATGTGTGATATTTATGCTTTTGGTTCTGAGGCAAGAGCTTGGAAAGTTGCATGAATGAGAGAGAACAGGGGAAAGAGCACTTGCTATGCCTGTTTTATTATCAAATGTAATTTTGTAGAGATTACAGAAAGAAACTTTTAGAGTGGCATGGTGTGTGTGCCTTTATGTCAGCCAGAACTGAGGGACACTGGTAACCTATATACTCCAGCAGTAACCCTACAGGTCCTCTCTTTACCCTGGAAACAGCTCAGTCTGCTGCCTTCTGAGCTAGGGCTTGCTGCTCTTCCAGGGGTCACAGTTTAAAGCAAAACAAGCAAGGAATCAGTGGGCTCTTTTAAAGACTAACAAATTTACTTATCATGTGAGCTTTTGTGGGGGAGAATTGTACTTCCTCAGATGCTTGAAGATGCTCCAAGCATCAGACAAAGTAGGATTCTCTCCCACAAAAGCTCACACGATAAATACATTTGTTAGTCTTTAAAAGAGCCCACTGATTCCTTGCTTGTTTTGCTGGACTAAACTAATACGACTACCCCTTTGGAACTTGGTTTAAAGAAGAAACTCTGTCCTGCAAGGCCCTTGCATCTGAAGAAGTGGGATTTTTCTCCCACAAAAGCTGATGCAATAATATTGTTAGTCTTTAAGTGCCACAGGACTCCTTGCTTGGAATTACAATGGGAGCTTGAGCTAATTAGTTCCAAAGGGGCAGCGGTGTTTAGTCTAGTTCAGTAGAACAAACAAAGAGTCCTATGGCACTTCAAAACTAACACATTTATTTATGTATTAATTGGTAGTCTTTAAATGCCACAGGACTTCTTGTTTGTTTTACTGAGGTAATTAGGACCAGCGGCATGCCCAAGGGGGCAATAACCAGCAACACCCCAGTGGGAAACTGCACCCTTCCTTTCCCTGGGGCTACTCCAGTGGAAATGCCCACCCATAAGGTGGAAGGGGCACACAATGGGTAGACCAGACTCTTAGGACCTAGGCCAGGTGTTGGCAACCCAAAAGAGCAGAAGAGCCATTTCCCCCCATCCTCCCACCACAACTGCATGAGCCTGAGCCGGCCCAGCAACTGCTCTGCGGCCCCTAGCGCAAGTAGGAGCGTGTGCAGGCAGTACGTCCTCCCTCCACTGGCAGGGTGGAGCGGTGCTGCCCTGCGTACCCCCAGCTGGCCATCCTTCCCAAGAGTGGCCGGCAGAGAACTGCAACTTGTGGAGGCGGGCCCTGGAATGGCCCCTCTGTGGAGTTCAGGCCGTTTTGACCTGGCCACCCCAGGGCTGAATGGGCCCGATCCAGGGCCTGGGGGTGAAGCAGCCTCTGTTCAGGCCTGGAGTGGCTAGGTTGAAGCAGCCTGAACTCTGCAGAGCAGGCTGCTCCAGGGCCCTGCCCCTGCAAGCTGGAGCTCCGTGCTGACCGCTCTTGGGAGGGACAGCCGGCTGGGGGAGGTGGGGCAGTGCTGCTCCGCCCCACCAGAAAGGGATAGAGAGAGTGCGTCCCACCCACAACCCCCCCGCCAATGCTAGGGGCCACAGTTGTTGGGCTGCTTCTGGCTCATGCGATTGTGGTGGGAGGGTGGGGGCTGTGAAGTTTTCAGGGGAACTATAATCCAGTAAGGAGAGGCAGCATATTCAGAGCTGTGTAGGGAACATTTATTGAATGAGAACTGAGAGACAGGGAAGCAGACAGTTAGTTTTCCCTAGCACCTAAAACCAGTGTGCCATGGCACACAGGTGTGTCATTAGGTCTGAGCCAGTGTGCCACAAAATTTTTTGAAAAACTACTCCAAGAGCTCCGGATTGGCTCATTGGCTCATGAACATTCATGAGTTCATTTGGCAACTCTGTGGTGGTGTGCCTAGGGTCACCAGATACCAAAACCTGGAGAAGAGGACAGGGAAGTACAAAAAGAAGGACGTATGGAGAAAATGCAGCATTAATGTAATATTTCTCTGTTTTTAGGCAGCCCTGGAACACTTTGCCCTAAAAATAAGGTATTTTGTGGCATTCCAGCATCCTTTATCCCCAAACAGCTGTATTTAGTGCCTTGCATCTTGTCAGTTTCCAAAGGGATAGCTGTGTTAGTCTAGTCCAGCAAAAAAACCCAAGGAGTCATGTGGCACTTAAAGACTAACAGATTTATTTTTTGCAAATTGACAAGCTCCTTTAACCCCTACAGGTAAAAAGCCAGATAAAATCATGCATTTTAAAATGCCTGCCAGATGGAGGATGTGAAAGTAAAAAGGAGGACATGTCCTCCTTTTGCCTGACATCTGGTAACCCTAGGGGTGCATCAAATTAATGAAAGATAGCAAGGTGTGCCAGAGCAGAGAAAATGTTGGGACCCACTGACCTAAACAACCCTCCCATTTATCACTGTGACAACCCCAGTGACCCTAAGTCAGGGGTCTGAAACTCAAATCATCATGAGGGCTGCAAGGGGACTAGAACATTAGCCTTGTACATTAGCCTAAGGGCCGCACCATTGAAACCTTTTTCTTACAATGATATTGTAAATATTGGTAACAATAGTGTTGTTGGGGGCAGCAGCAAATAGCTTTAGGGGCTGCAGGCAGCCCTCAGGCTGCGTGTTTGAGACCCCTGCCCAAGGCTGGCGCTGGGGATTGTGGCGCCCCCCTGCAGCAGAGCAACACTGGTGCAGATGAGTGATGTCATCAGGGGAGCGCCACAGTGCTGTCCCCTTTTGACGCCCCTCAAAATGCTGACACCCCCCTGTTACGCAG
>ML682021.1:26885425-26924333 GCA_007922195.1 Podocnemis expansa
GTGTCTGAGACCCCTGCCCAGGGCCAGCGCTGGGGATCGTGGCGGAGGGAGCCTGCCTTGCTGACCTAGGCAAAGCCCCAGGAGCCCGGGGGTGGGCGCTGGCAGCCCGCCCCGGCAGGGCAGGGCGGTGTCTTTAAGGCGCCGTCCCGCCCCCTGCCCGCGTTTTGGGGGCCCTGAGCCCAGCCTCCGCCCCTCCCCTCCCCGCCGGGCAGGCGTCACGCCGCAGGTGCCGAGGCGGCAGGCGGGAGCGCGGCGGCGGCCCCTTGCAGCGGCGGAGCATGTCTGTGGCCACCGGGGGCAGCGAGCCGGGTGCCGCGGGGGGCGGCGGCGGCGGGAGCCGCGTTTTCTTCCAGAGCCCCCGCGGCGGCGGCGGCGGCGGCGGGTCCCGGGAGGACGGGGTGGGCGCCGCGCCGGCGGCGGTGCAGGTGCAGCAGCAGCGGCGCCAGCAGCAAGGCAAAGTGACGGTGAAGTACGACCGCAAGGAGCTGCGGAAGCGGCTGGTGCTGGAGGAGTGGATCGTGGAGCAGCTGGGGCAGCTGTACGGCTGCGAGGTACCGCACCTGGGCGCCCCCGGCCCCTCCTGCTGCATAGCCGGGCTTTGCACTTTTCAAGGCGCCCCTCCGGTGAAAAGGCGGGGGGCGTTTTTGCAAAGCCACCTCCAAATGACATTCCCGGCTCGCCTCTCCCCTCCCCCTGATGGTGCCTGCCCCTCCGGGAAGCCTCTTGCTGCTTCTCGTTTTGAGGGGAGCCGTCGGTGGGGATAGTCGCAGAGATGGAAGAGGAATTAATAACAGCAAGGGGGGGGCTGTAGGGTGTCTGAGTGCATTAAAACACATTGGTGTGTGGCCATGCGAGAGCGATTGGGCTGAAGTCTGCTTTGCGCTGCTCCAGAGCAGCCCTGATTTGGGTGAAGGTGAACATTTCTTTTTAGTTTTCCCCCCACTTTCCCCTGCCCTCCCCCAGAAAGGGATGGTAAAACCAAGCCCTCCCTTCAGACACCCTTGGTAATCATATATATGTGACATCCCGTAAGCTGGTCTTGATCCTCCTGCTTCTAAACCTGTCTCATGCTGCGTAAAGGGGTTACGTGTACAAATTGACTTAAGGGGTTTAAAACAATGTGATTGTGGGCTGGCTCCAGCTCCGTAGGCCACCTCCTGTCTTGTATTAAAAAAAGCAAGGAGTCTTGTGGCATTTAAAGGCTAACAGATTTATTTATCGCATCAGCTTTTTGTGTCAGAATAGCCCACTTTGTCAGATGCTTTGAAGAGGGGGAGTTTGCAGAATTGGATGAAAATAAATGCAGGGGAGTGTAAGACATAGGATCAGGTCATACTGTGTGCAATGGTGGTGTAGGTCCCAGGGTATTAGACAGGCATGGTGGGTGAACTAAGATTTTTTTTTTTTTTTTTTTTTATTGGATCAACTTGCGTTGGTGAGAGACGCAAGCACTGGCGCTTTCACAGAGCTCTTGAAGAAAAGCTCGTCTCTCTCACCAACAGAAGTTGGTCCTCACCCACCTTGTTTTGTCTTATGTGTGAGTCAGACTGGCAGACTGTCATTCTATGCAATATTTACAAGCTATGGTAACATTATACAGAACCACAAGTTTCTGTTATGTTTACATTTAACATAGTATGCTGCTGGATGACTGTAATGTGACTGATGCTTAGCTGTATGTTGAAACGTGTTTTCAAAATTTGGGATTGTCTCCAACCCAATCGTTCTTTTCACCAAGTAATTGCCTGAAGGAAAGCTAGCAGAAACATAAGAAGCTAATTCGAGTGACTTCCTTGGCAGTGCGCTTTAAAGAGGATATTTTCTGTTTAACCTACACCATGAATGTGTTAAGTCTTTTGTACCTACAGGCCTATTAAATGACACTCTGGCCTATTCTGTTTTGTATACAGCAGCCTTTTAGTGGAAGGAATAGCAATGGTTGGATATTGACTGCCGCTTTTAGTGTTGTTCACTTTACTGGAGACTAATTTGTTGTATCTTGGGAACAAAAGGGGAGGCATTCCAGAGGCTGATCGTGTTAGTGAATAAGGTATTACACGCATTCTTTAGAATAACTGGAGAAACCAGTGCTTGATTCCTGCTGCATTAAACATGGATTCAGTGCTTATTTAATTACATTCTTTACCCAATGTGTTTTCTCAGTTTTCTATATTCACAGAGAAGAAGTGAGCGTATTACATTGGGGGATGAGTCTGTCAGCTCTATAGAGGCTGTGCTAATATAAAGTAAAACAAACAAACAGGGAGTCTAACACATTTATTTTTTGCATGAGCTTTCGTGGGAGAAAACCTACGGTAAGTTTCCCCCATTTTCAAATCGTCTGATGAAATGGGATTTTCTCCCACGAAAGCTCATGCAAAAAATAAATTTGTTAGTCTTTAAATGCCACAGGACTTCTTGTTTGTTTTATTGAACTGGACTAACAGGGCTACCCCTTTAGATCTTATATAAAGTGTGTATTGTACCCTATAGGATACAGTAGTCTTGTCAGAACATTATAGCAGCAATTCTGAAGATTGCATTTGTGTGCTGATGTTATGCTCAGTTTTGGACAATATTTAAAAACAAGTCCTTGTCCAAGAGAGCTTGCCACTTAAATTAAACTAGTAAATATTACAGCATTTCTCTTTAGTATGTGATTATAAAGTCACTAGGATGAAAGAGTTTAGTACCTCTTCCTTAGTTGTTACTTCTAAGCAGTTAATGACAAAAGCTTATAGCACAGCAGGATTGGTATAAGGTCCTGTGTTAGGAACAAAACATACTTCCTTTTGTGAAAGAAAAACAAATGAGTCTGGTGGCACTTTTAAAGACTAACAAAGTTATTTATTGCATGACCTTTTGTGGGAGAAGCAGCCCATTTCGTCAGATGCTTTCAGATTTTCTCCCATGTAAGCTCATGCAATAAATAACTTGGTTAGTCTTTAGAAGTGCCATCAGACTCCTTGTTTGGTTTGCTGGAGTAAACTAACATGGCCACCCCCTTGGATTTTGTGAAAGCATAAATGAACATGGGGAGAGGGTTTCCTAATGAAGACTATACAGTTCAGCATGTACTTGGAGTTGTTACAAAGGTGCTTCCTAGTACGATGAGCAAAAGACTTCTTTTAACTAAGGAATAAAGTGTAGATTAAAAAAAAAAATCCTCCAACCCTGAACCTATAACAAACAAACGATAATAAATAAATAAATAATCACAAAAAGCCCTCCCCCACATCCTCATAGTTATATTTTAGCATTTAATGTTAGGCACCTCTCAGGTGAAGTTTTAGAGTTGCCCTTTCTTCCCTCATGCTATGTCCACTTCCACCTATGGATCGCCACCTCTTCAGCTTCTGTTCTCAGATGAAATCCTGGTTGTGTTGAAACCAGTATGAATTTTAGCTCTGCCTTCAATGGAGGCAGCATTTCACTCTGGGGCATCAGGAGTGCCTGTCAACAAAGAAGGAGAAGCTTGAGACCTCCTGAAGTGCTGATGTCTAGATTAATTGAATAACCAGGCCTTGGGCATCTCTAAGGTGCTTAAGTTTCAAATGGGTAGATAGTCTAGTTCCACCAGGAGTCCTGTGGCACTTTGAGACTAAGAAATTTATTTATCACTTGAACTTTTGTGGGACAAAATTGCACTTCATTAGGTGCCTGAAGATGGGGAATTTACATCTTCAAGTGTCTGACGAAGTGGGATTTTCTTCCCTGAAAGCTCATGTGATAAACAAATATGTTAGCCTGTAAAAGTGCCACAGGACTCTTCATTTGTTCAATGCACATGAACCTTTACAGTCAGAGCATGTCTATGTTTTAAAAGTATTTTCTTACCGTATCTGTTTAAAGTTGCTCCCACTTTTAAGAAATGTGTGTAACGGGTTCAGAGGTTTAAGCTGACACATAGGTTTGCACCATTGGCTGAGGAAGGGAGGGTGGTGGGAACTTAGTAAAAACAAACTATTATAAATTCTTAAACTCCTGTGAAGTCTCAGAGACTGAGGCTGCCCATTTTCTTTCTCTTCCCCCACAGCCCCAAATGGTAGGGGGAAAAAATGCGTTTGGTCTGAGAGGTGCAGGGGAACTCTTATGGAAAGGTTAACAGTCAAATAGAAAGATAAATGTATAATACTTTGATCTTGAAGTTTCTTGTTCTTAAGCAGCCTCTTATAACTAGTTCAGTTGAGGTCTGTAGACTTGTCCTAGGTTTTCCAAGAAAATGGTGTTAAGCATGAATTGGAAATCCTAATTTATCTTAATGTCTTGTTTTTTCCCTGCTCCTGCTAGATGTGATAGCTTGTGGTATTGAGTAGTGTCAAAGTATGTCTACACAGCAGCTTGACACCTGTGGCTAGCCTGTGCCATCTGACTTGAGTTTGTGGAGTAAGACTGTTGAGCTGTTTCATTGCTATCTACGTTTCAGGTAGTGGAATAGAGCCTGGACTCCAGGATCTTCCCTCCTGGAGCCTGGACTGCAGCCCGATCCTGGAAATCTACACAGCAATGAAAATGGCCTGCAAGCCTGAGTCAGCTAGCACACGCCAGCCATGGCTGTGTAGCTGCTTTGGTAGACATACCTTCAGAGTTGATGGCAGTAGTCAAAGGGGTTGAACAATTACTTGTCTGTCAGAATTAAAAATAATATTAAGTATCTGTAGTCTGGTGACAAGTATGATGAATAACGCAAGAGTCTTTGCTTAAATTATTTTTAGGCTTGGCTGTAGTTCCCATTACTGAAACTTAATCACTTGTACAAACTGTTAATAACCATGAGCGAAAGCTGGCTGGGAGGAGTGGCTCAGCTTAGCTTCTATGAAAATAGAGCACAATTTCATGACATGGTGTTACTCGGATTCTGAAAGAATTTGAAATCCTCCAGAATGTCATGCTAGCTGTGGAATGGATAATTCTAGAATTGTAAGTCCATGCTGATGTTTCCTCTCTAATCTGTTGAGAGCCTTTGCGTTTGCAGTTTTCACTGACGGTAGAAATGAGTAATAACCATTTCTGGGAAAAGTAGAAGTAGGATGGTGAAGTGGTGTGTGGTTTTTTTTTTTTGTTTTTTTTTTTGGTAGCTTAGTGCAGAGAATGTGTATGTGGGAGAAATCTTGGACTTATGACTGGGTAAATTTGCAGTTCATCCATAGGTCTCTATTTAAATAGTTTCCTAATGAACTGTGATAAGATATACTGTTATGTAAATACTTCCAGAACCAGAAGTGTGTCTTTATTTGAAACCTGAAATGTGGTCCTGTGGCTGGCTTTCAGTGCTTGAGAGAACATGGGACATCTATGCCCATATTTATCTCTCAATTGGAAAAGAAGTTGAAAACAGGATATTTTAGAAGAAGCTTGTGATTTTTGAAGACCTCTTATTTTATTTTTGAAATGAAAACTTAGGTTAAACAGGGTAATGAAAAGCTTTCTTTAGAATATCTTTTTTGTTTGTTTGTTTTTATAAAGACACTTGTGATTGCAAGATGGAAAACTTGTGCTGCTTTTAGGAAGACTAATCATGAAATCATTTAGGATTATTATGTTGGGAATGGGAGGTAGCTGGCGGCATGAAAGGTTGGCCAATTTGAAAATAAACCTTGCAGGACCAAAGAACCTGGAGTAGGATCGAGGGTGACTCATCCTAAATCCTGAAGGGAGCAGGATGCTCATTTCAGGTAAAAGTGATCTGAAAAAAGGTCCAGTGGAATCCAAAGTGATCCACCCCCATCTCCAGTTCAGTTATGTCAGGCTCTCGGGATGGCTGGCCTTAAAAGCATAGATATGAACCCAACTTAAATGCCTGTTGACATGAACTTTGGCACTTAGAATCATAGGATTGGAAGGGACCTCATGAGATCACCTTAGTGCAACCCCCTGGGTTCGAACCCAGGACCTTCTGCATATAAAGCAGATGTTACTTAAGTGTATTTCTCTAGATCTGGGGTTCTTATCATTTGTCAGAATGAGCCACCCTAAGCTTAAAAAACCTCTCATAACAATTGCATCTTCCCATGGTTTATAAAGACAATACAAAGAATGAAAAATCCTATACTTTGCAAGAGTATGGGTACTAACGTAGAAGGACTTTGATCAGTGTAGTTATAAGAAGAATATGAACGTCGAATGTACTAATTTTATTTCATAAAGCACCTTTCATGTTATCTCACAGATCTTCTCAAAAAGAGTGCAGATCTCAGCAGCTAAAATACAACTGCACAAACTTTCTGGAAGAGAACACCAAACAACCTCTTTGCGCCAAGTAGCTGAAGGCACACAGTTTTACTTGTTTCCACTGGGTCAAGTATATGCAGACTAAAAGAGGTCATATAAAGACTCTACTGAGAGCAGGTAGTCCATAGGTGATTGTAAACATTGCAGAATGTGTCTGTGGATAGTACTTAAGAAGTTGTGTGTCTGTACTAGAAAACAGGTTCTTAAAGTCTTGAAGTTAAACACTTGGAGGTGACATGCCTCAGACAGGTTTGGGTCAGGTAGGTTATGCTTATCTCTCTGACTGGTTTTTATGTATTGCATGTCATGCAATGTAAGCCTACTTGCATAGGGAGCCACCAACTAACCAAGATTGTGAAATGGACAAGAGATCATGAAACCTACAGAAAGGAACACACATTAGGAGGGTGCCCATTTTATTTGTAAAGACCAAAAGACTGTTTTGATAAATTGGGGACTACAGAGAGCGATGACATCCTTCACTGAGGAGACAAACTGTGACAGCATGGTTTGCCTCATGAGAACGGGATCATGGCTTGCCTGGCTGGAGAGCAGTGCTTATGTGACACATGATAGCCTCGTATTAAATCTAGGCTCTAGCATGCACATTCATTAAATGTAACCATTGGTTTCCAATATTCCTATTTTCTGTCACCCAAATCTTTCTACTGTTTTAAACAAGTCTTTACTCATTTTTGTTATAAACATACCCCAGTGCTGAATGTTAAGTGAAGCAGTGTTCTGCATGGAACTAGCAAGCTGGGCATACTGCGTCTTGGGAAGCAGTGAATCTTTGAATAGTCTAGGTGACCGGGAGCTGGCCGCTGTGTGAGGAAAGTGCAGGTGGCTCAGGAGTTGGAGCGTGCCTATTGCTGACATGCAGAAGAACGTGTGTTCAGCCTGTCTAAGCTGCAAGGAGAGAGCTTGTGTTGCTCTGGGCTGGTGGAGTGAGGTTGCTGAGAGCAGGTGGTAGTGAGGTGCCTCATAGCCCCAGTGAGTCCCCAGGAAGCATCACACCTTATGTTTTTTGACCCAGATGCCCACATTGCTTATGTGGCTGTATGCTGTCATTTGTCAACACCTGTCTGCATACAACATCCTGAGACTGTGGCCTGTCACTGGACTTACCTGAATTCCTGGGGAGCTTGTCCCAACTCCAGGTTCACCTTAGCCCCCTATCAGTGCTACAAGAAGCTGTCAAATGGCCTAATAGGTGGAGAAGAAGCTAGAATGTAGTTTTTGTGGGGTAAACATTTAAATTTGCCCTTAAGTTAGTATCACTTAATTCATGGTATTTTTAATTCAAGTAAATCAACTGCAACCCTTACATTTAAGTTCCAAAGGGGCATCTGTGTTAGTCTAGTAAAGCAAAAAAAAACCAAGGAGTCTTATGGCACTTAAAGATTAACAGATTTATTTATTGCAGGAGCTTTCGTGGGAGAAAATCCCACTTCATCAGATGCTTTGAAGAGGGGGAACTTACAGAATTGGATGAGAATAAATGCAGGGGAGTGTAAGACACTCCCCTGCATTTATTCTCATCCAATTCTGTAAGTTCCCCCTCTTCAAAGCGTCTGAAGTGGGATTTTCTTCCACGAAAGCTCCTGCAATAAATAAATCTGTTAATCTTTAAGTGCCATAAGACTCCTTACATTTAAGTGACACTGAGATTATTTTTTTAACTTCCAGCTTTCCACACTTGAGTTATTTGCAAGTTTTAAAATAGACTTAATTTAGCTTGGACAATGAGAACAGACTAATGCATTTTTATCTTTTTAGCTGCTACTATCATTCTGCAGTCTTTGAAGTTCAAACCCAAATGAGGAAAGATTATTAGCAGCATGTACAGGGAGAAAGATGAGTTCAAAATTGGATCATTTTGTGGCAGAGGGAGAACAGTGTCCTTCACAAGACAAAGTAAGAGCAGTAGAGGAGATCCAAGAAAAACACAGAAGCTGAAAATCTGATCCAGTTTATTTAAAAGTGGGATTTACAGGGAGCTGGTCCAGTGATAGTCCACAGTCTTGGGATGTTGTATTCAATCACCATTTATTGTTGCTGGGTGGGTGTGATCAGAGAACAGGGCCAGGGTTGCCAAGTGCTCAATGTAGGCCTGGTAGAGCAGGAAGTGGGTGAAGACACTAAACTAGTAGCTGGGAGTGACCACTGCTGTGACCATCCCTAGGGTGGGCAGAGCTGAGGCTGAAGAGGGTCTTTTGCCTGCTGGTTTCTTTTTGTGGGGGGTGGCATGTCACCCTGGTCAGAGACTGTGGGGCCTTGGGTCTCCCTGGGACCTAATCCAACCAGCCACAGGGACTCATGCCTGTAGGGGCTCCTGCTTGATGTGAGTGGCCAAGCTAGAGCACCAGGAAACAAGGAGGAAAGTGACACCATGAGCCTTTACTGACCTTACTTTACATGGGGGTTGGAATAAAACCCTGGCTGCACTCCATCACTGGCCAAAAGACAGGAAATTGGCAACCCACCCTGGCACACGCTTTCTCCTCGCCGTGGAGAGGAGCACCCCAGAGCTTGAGAGCCTCTGCTCTGACTAGCTGGAACTACTTACATTTTTCCTAGTGAACCGGTAGAGTGAATGCTGAAGTGCTAAAGTCCTATTGGCCTTTAGTCCAGTGAGGGCCATTAAATTTTGTACTACTAATAGTGTATAAATTCAGTCTGGTCAGTTTCTCCAACCTCTGCGATGTCTCCTCCTTTTTCTTTTAACCTTTTAAAAGAGCTAAGCTGTTTGTAGGCATATCTTTCTTCACAAGACTGGCACCTTTAGCATTCTTGACCAGTTTGTAGATGATGAATAAGGATTTCTAAGTGTGACTGCCTCAGAAGCCCCTGCAAATGAATAAAGGAATCAAAATCAAAGTAATATACAAAATCCAAGCTGCTGGGCATGCAAATGACACCAGTCTGGATTTCCATATGCGTAGTGGGTTTTATATTCACCACCAGATTTATGGCCTTACACATGGTGACTGGGACGAATTCAGAGATGATCCGTTCATCTCTGTGAATAACTTTCTGTGCTGAAGTACATTCTTCCAGTAGAGACATTTGTAATAAGGCATAGTGCTGGCTACCTACTTAGATGGTAAACACCCATGGAGGGAATAATAGCCTGTAAAACTGACAAGGAAGAAGGAGCCAGTGCTTATTACAGATTGTTGGTAGACTTGTGGTATGTATGCATATCTTTACTAGAAAGCAAGAGGGCTTCCACTGTTAACAAAAACAACGTATTTATGGCTTTTAACAGAATTGAGGTGAACTATACCCAACCAATAAAATTTCAGACAAATTCACTATCAAAACGTGTGTAATTTTGGTCGTGGCAAGTAGAAATGAGTAGATAGTGGTCTCAGTACAGAAGGGCATACTATTGTGCATGCTCACAGTTGGACTGTGAAAATAGATGGTCTCCATCCAGGGTGACGAACTGCTTTGCAGACTGACTGTATGTGAGGTGTTGAAGGTATCTGGAAAATTAAGAGCTGACTTCAGGTGGCATTTCTCCCCTCTCCTTCCTTCCCCTGATTGTAGACTGTAAATCAAATTTGAATGCAAGCAGGACAAGTCATCTTGCAGCTTTCTGTTTCATTCACTTCTGTATGCTTAATTTGAATAGCTTAGTTACAGGCCTGGTCTACACTAGTCAGATTGACATAAGGCAGCTTATGTCAACCTAATTATGTCAGTATCTACACTACAGCCTTATTCCTGCCCATGTAGGTGTCTTGCTACACTGACATAATGACTCCACCTCCATGAGAGACATGAGGCTTATGTTGGTGTCATTAGGGTGAACCAGTGTTATGCAAAATGATGCTCTGAAGTCTTTCTAGCCTGTTTGCCAGGAGTTGGGAAGGGATCATTCATGATTCTGTTCTGTTCATTCCCTCAGGTGCACCTGGCATTGATCACTGTTGGAGCTCAGAATACTGGGCTGGATGGACCACAGGTCTGACTCAGTATGGCTGTTCTTACTTATAGACACAGCTGTTACTTATGTCAGCTGTTGCTTTTCATTCACGTCAATTTCAAAAAAAAAAAAAAGCCGGCTCCCAGCTTCCCAGCTGGGTTGCTGTTTAAAGCTACACTTGCACCTACCTTTCCAGCTGGGGCTGCCCAGTGGGAGCTTGGGATTATGGCTTTCTGCTTCATGCCAGGACCTGGATTTCCTTCTCCCCTCTTGAGTTCTTGGCTCTTCGCTCCATATCAGGTGCAGGGCTGCTGGCAGTGGAGTGGCAATGAGCTTGGGTGGCTGGAAACCCTCTCCTGGCCAGGAGGGTGGGTTGGATGGGCAAGGAGCATGACCATCAGCTCTCTCTCTCTCCCTGCACTTCTTCAGTGGAAGTACTGAGGTAAGGGTGTGCACCACGGGCACAAGGAAGATAGTGTGGACAACAGTTACCGCAGTAATTACTGTTGTGGCTGAAAGTTGATCCAACATAGGTCAGCTTAGGTTTACAATGTAACATGCCCATAGAATTTAGAACAGCTTTATGTCTATTCATGTTTTATGGCAGACTGTGATTCAGGGGCAAGGTTCAACTTGAAATAAGATGTAGATAGTTGGATTTCAATAGCCTGTCTTGTTTTGCCTGGCATGCATTTTATCACAAAATGCAAGTCATATTATTCAGATTATACTAAGTTAGTTTTTTTTTCTTTTTTAAAAATAAAAATCTATCTTGTGATCACAGAGGAGTAAGAGGAAATATAAAATAAGATGTTGCTGACTTTCTTGTATTGTGGGAATAGGAAGAAAGGTTGCTTTGGTTGTCTAGGAGACTATGTTCTATCCTAGCAGACTGGCCAATCTCATTATATGAGTCTTTGTTACTGAACTGCTGTAGCCCAGCTAGGAAGTACACCTGGGCATGAAGCAATTTGCCCTTAAGGAAGTTTTCCTCTAGCAGTAGCATGTTTCTCAGCATTGTGAACTATCATAAATAGACTAAATCTGTCCCCACAGAATATAGCTAAAGTGAAGATCCCAAGGTGCTTTAATGGCTTTGGCCCAGGATACCTAAAATATCTAAAACTCCAGGAGGAAGAAGTTAGACTCCGTGCATCCAGCTAGTCTTCGTGGGGGCAATGGCACTGTCTTCTACGAATGAATAGCTTATCTGTGTAGATGTAGATTTCTTGGGAGGCCAGTGCAGAGCCGTGGGGCAGACTCCTAAATGATCAAACAGCTGTTCCAAACATCACCAGTTTCTATTCCTGAGTGTAACGTGCCCTTTTCCATGTCTCCTTCCACAGTAAACACGGAGCACAGGATACTTAAAACAGTTATGGGAATCTCCCACAAAAAAGCCATTATAAGACTCCCAGTGGCACTTATAAAGACTAATAAATTTACTTATTGTATGAGCTTTTGTGGGAGAGTCTGAAGTGGAATTTTCTCCCATGAAAGCTCATTCAATAGATGAATTTGATATTCTTAAATGTGCCACCGAACTCCTTGTTTGTTTTTGCTGAACTAAACAGACATGGCTACCCATTTGGAACCTGAGATGATGAAAGGTAGGGAACCACGTGCGACAAACGGCAATTGAGCTGCTGAGTGGGTTTCTAGAAGGTGTTCATAGAATTATAGAAACTGGAAGGAACCACAAGAGATCATTGAGTCCAGCCTCCTGCACTTAAGGCAAGAGCAAGTACCCTCTTAATCCATCCCTGACAGTTGTTTGTCTAACCTGCTCTTAAATACTTCCAATGATGGAGATTCCACAACCTGCCTAGGCAGCTTATTCCAGTATTTAATCACCCTGACAGTTCAGAATTTTTTCCTAATGTCCAACCTAAACCTTCCTTTCTATAATTTAAGCCCATTGCTTCTTGTCCTATCACCAGCAGTTAAGTAGAATAATTTTTCTCCCACCTCTTTGTGACAACCTCTTAGGTACTTGAAAACTGTTACCATGTCTCCCCTCAGTCTCCTCTCTTCCAGACTAAACAAACTCTGCTCTCTGTCTTCAAGTCATTCTTGTTGCTCTTCTCTGGACTTTCTCCAGTTTGTCCACATCTTTCCAGAAATGAGGCACCCAGAACTGTGCAAAATACTCCAGGTGAGACCTCATCAGTGTGGATTAGAGTGGAAGAATTACTACTTGTGCCTTACTGCACTCCTGTTAATACATCCCAGAATGGTGTTGGCTTTTTTTGCAATGGTGTTACTCTGTTTATTCATATGTAGCTTGTGATCCACTATGAAACCCACATTGCTTTCTGCAGTACTCCTTCCCATTTTGTATGTGTGCAACTGATTGATCTTTCCTAAATGTAGTACTTCGCATTTGTCTTTATTGAATTTCACTCTGTTTAGCTCAGATCATTTCACCAGTTTTCAAATCATTTTGACTTGTTATCCTATCCTCTAAAGCACTCGCAACCCCTTACAGCTTGGTATCATCGGCAAACTTTATATGTGTACTTTCGATGCTATCATGTAAATCAGGGGTATCAAACACGCGGTCTTTGGGCCTTATGTGGCCCCTGAAGCTATTTCCTGTGGCCTGCAATGACTCTATCATTACCAATATTTGCAATATTGTTGTATGAAGAGGTTTGTGGCCCTCGGGCTAACTTACTAGTCCTCATGCAGCCCTTGTGGTGATTTGAGTTTGAGATCCCTGATGTAAATCAGAAGTTCCCAACCTTTTCCTTTATGCAGACCATCATCGAAAGCTTTTTGCCGACCACCACGTAAGGAAGCCATTTTAAACATTTTTAACATAGCCTGTGGCTGACAGGATTCTGTCTTGTATATCAAGGGGTATTAAAAGTGCAGCTGTTTCTAGTAAGTTGTTATACTCACTCAGAAACATATTGTACTCATCTCAGTACATTTACCTGTTTACCTGGAGTACATTTATCTGCAGTAATTATCTCTCCCACCTCCCCTGTTGGACCCCCAGTGGTCCACGTACTGCAGGTTGGGAACCAGAGAGAGAAATCACTGATGAAAATATTGAACAGGACTGGACCCAGGACTGATCCCTGTGGTACCCTGCTCATTATACCCTTTCAGCGGAACTGAGAACCATTGGTAACTATTCTCTGCAAGTGGGTATCCAACTAGTTTTGTACCCATCATGTTATAGCTCCATCCAGGCTGTATTTTCTTAGTTTGTTAATGAGAAGGTGATGAGAAACCTGATCAAAAGACTTTTTTGAAGTCTAGACATACTGTGGTAATGAGACTGGTATGGAAGACTGAGTAGAATAAGGGATTTGATCTAAACCATGCTACTTAGAAAATCTTTTCTAAGAACAGTTCCAAAAGGGAGCGGCTTAAAGCTAACTCAAACTGCTTCAATTTCCTCCTGTGGACTCTGCACATGGGACCACAGGAGGCAGTTCTGTGAAAGATTTCTTGCTTTAGGGAGAGAGGCTGTCCCTCCAGACACCTATAGGAAGTACTAGTGATGGTTGTTTTTCTGATGTTGTACTGGCAAGCATGTGATGGAATCTATATGCATTGGGAAGTGAGTGATTTGAAGACAGGTGACTTGTTTCCCAGTCTAGGTGTTTGAGCTGGTTAAAATGTCAACAAAAGGCAGATTTCAGCAAACTTTTTGTGGAGAAAACTCCCTGCATTTTGACCAGTTTGTGACAATGTCTACCAAATATGGTAACTAATTTACAGTCTTCTCTGAATAGGACAGATCTTTAAGATCAACTGGGCTCATCTCTTTGTATTGCTAAATATTTTTTTAATGTGATCAATCATTGCATTTTTCAGCACATCTCAGTAACAAAACACTAGTCAAGGCTGATGTGCATTAATAGGTACACCAGAAATAATACTGGATGTGCTGAACCATTGAACGTGGCACATTGCATCCATTTCTGTATACATTCAGATGGCAGTGAGCTGAAGCTTCTTGTACGTGTGATTATCTCAGCTGTTACAAGGGTGCATCTGTGGGATTTTGAGGCTGCATTCCTCTTCACCTCTGATCTTCCACAATAGTGCTGTCTGCTTTAGCCCTTACTATCACCTGCCACTATGTCTGTGCTATGCAGACCTTAACCAGCTGAGGTGGTTGCTATGGTTACCAGCAATCTGCTTGTTCTGCATCTGCAGGAACAGAAAATGGAAGTGTTGGTAGCATGAAGAGAAAGCATCTATTTATTTATTTATTTGGAGTATCCCATCCTTGTTAAAGTCACTTGCGCTGTTTTTGTTCACACTGCAAATTAGCAATACATCTGATGTGGCATGGTTTACTGTATCCAGTTGTGGAGTAATGTTTGAAATATACCTTGTTTTCTTGTGGCATTTCTTATTCCAAAGAGGACTGGAATTTTGAAATTGCTAGGTTATAAAAATACAGTGCCAGTTGTCTCTTTAAAGAAAGTCCCTTTAATTTGGATGGAACTCCTTCTTAGCTCTTGATACTTGGTGTCTATTCATTCTTGAATAGAACGGAGGTGGTGGGAAGCTGAGATGCACTAAGCATAATTTCAGGAGTGAGGAAGAATAAGGTTTTTTTACTCAGTGATGAGTAAATAGCAAGGTGCTCAGGTTTTTTTAACTCAAGGAATTTAGTACCATAGCCCTGTGCTAGAATAACCACAGCTCTATTTAACCGTTCTGAAACATCACAGAAGAACTTAACTCAGCCCTAGTAACGAAATGATCCAGGATGAACAACTACTTTAGAAAGCTTTTCAGTTTTGGCCTACATTTCACAGCATGTTGCCCCCTACTTACTACTGAATCTATGCTAGTGAGTTTAGTCCTGTATTAGGGCTCTTTGCAAGGGTTGAATACTCAGGTTAACAGCACTGTCAGGTATAGAAAGCAGTTACTGAGCTCTGATGAAGTTAAAAGCACCTACCATGCTTGGTCTAAATAAAATGAGGAGTCAGGTGGCACTTAAAGACTAACAGATTTATTTTTCACATGAGCTTTCGTGGGAGAAAATCCAGCTTCGTCAGATGCTTCAAAGATGGGTGAACTTAGTCTTCAAGTGCCACATGACTCCTTGTTTTTTTTGTTAGACTGGACTAACACAGCTATCCCTTTGGAAATTGACTAAATAAAATGGCCAAAGTAATGCCCAGTACTCTTATTAGAAAGTGTATTTTGTTTGTTCAAGATGGAGAGTTACTAAGCTCACTAACCTACCATTGGGCATCTTAGAATCTTGCAAGAATGGTTTCTTGGTCTCTGTTTTTATGTAAATATGTTACCTAAACTTTGGTAGAATCTGTGTGTTTTTAATTCTGGTTTTGAGCACAACATTCATCTTTCTTTCTTGCTTTCTTTCTCTTTTGTTTAACTTTAGAGATGATATCCCCAAGGAAAACAGGAAAACGTTGTGTTTTAAACCATGTAAATATTGTACAACTTCGTTGCCCTTTCAGCACCCTGATCATTACCAAGGCCTAAAATATAAGCAAGGTCCTTCACTTCAGCTTCAGAGTCTTTAAAGTGAACTTTGCATGGGAAGATGATTAAATAAAGTCAGATGCAGATCCTGTTTGCTGATGGTCCAGAGATGAATTAGTTAACCCCGTGAACTAATTCACTTCACAATAAATCTTTTTTTTTCCCTTTTTCTCTAACTCTTATTCTGTAGTGTCCAGGTCTTGCTCTTTGTGGTGGGGTGTGGTTGGCTTTTAAAAGGCAAGGAAAAGATTGTACTTGTTATAAAAAAAATCTGTGAGCAGTCTTAGTTTTTAAGGCTTTTTCTGCTTTTAGGTAGTTTGATATGTAAAACTATTTGTTATAAGACAGTCAAACAACTTTTTGTGCGGACTTGTGTTTCATTTAACAGGGTGCCAGTCAGAGCAGAATCTGTTCCAGTCCTCTTGTATTACTGTATAGGCGGATCTAATTTCTGCTCTTGAAATGAACACTTGAAATAAAATAACACTTCTTAAATAAAAAAAAAAAAGTTTATTGCATGCTAGACTCTGGTTAGGAGGCATACTGAAGTGTCTTTAAATATATATGGCATCTGGGTAAGAAGACATTCTAATCTAAGTAAAATCTCAATTTCTGAATAATGCAATGTTTCAGGTTTGCCCTATGAATAATCTGATTCTCTACTGATTTATAGATGTACACTGAATTTCCTGTCTGTTGTCTGGTAGTGCTTGCTCACTGTGTATTTGGTGCTTCTCAAGCACTTGAAAAGATGCTTTTCCTGATCAGCAAATAAACCTCAAAACAATATCACTGTACACTAGGGATAAACTTTTCATTTCCTGTGCTCTCAAAGGTTTGCTTTGAATATAGATTTAAAAATATATTAGACCTGTAACCTGAATTAAACTGAATAACAGACTTATCTCTTGTCACCAAAGATGACAAAGCAGTAGAAGTATCAATCCATTCTTCTTTCAGGCTTGCATCTTGCTTACCTATAATAAGAGATGACTTTTCTCTCATCTCCCTCTTCTTCTAATTCTACCTCTGCCCACCCACACACTAAACTCCAGAAACTTCAGCTTGACAACACAAATTGAGTAGGTTAGACATTACTATCCATCTGTCTGTTTGACTGCAGGTTGCATGTCCTAAAATGTTGGCAGTTTCACAATCCTAATGTGACACAGAATGGAATTGCATAAGTGAGTTTCTAGAGGTTATCAACACTAGAGAAAAGGAAAGAGATTTAAAACCATATTTCTTCTCCATGTATTGGATTCATTTTGTAAGCAGTTATTGCAAAGATAATATAAACTACTATTAAAGGTAATGGTGTTGGAACAAGGGAGCATTTGAACAGGAGTACATATTGGGGTAAAAATCTTTATTAAGGTCATTGTATATAGTAGAAAATGGCAAAGTCTGGTAATTGGTAACAATCGTTATTTAAAAATCCATCATGCTATTCTACGAACCTGTTTAATATAGTTTCTAAACTATTTCTGGGCGATAGACAAAATGCCTTTTGTATCTATGACTGTATCTGTTTTGTCCATATGGTAGTTACTTAAACATTGACGGAAATCAGTGTTTTGTGGGGACTTCAGTTGTTATAACACTGATGGCTTTGTTAATCCAATGAAACATCCTTCTGGCTTCAGTACAAAACTAGCATACTATATATTTTGCAATTGTGTCTCTTGTGTTTTCTTTTCTCCCTCTCATTCAGAATGCCCTAATTTATAGATCATTGGATTAGTCTATTATAGTGCAGTTTTTGTTGTGAAAATAAAAGGCATCTTGCATTTCTGACTGCACTGCTATTGTTAGGATTGTAAATTTAGGTTTTGTGTGCAGGACTTAATAAATACGGAATTACAGCACAATCAGCGCCTCATTGCGAAAATCCTCTTATTTGACTGTCTCAACAGGATTACTTTCCAGTAACGGTAAGCCTTTTCCATTTGGTTTAAATGTTAATAGGGTAATTGTGGTGCTACATGCTATGCAAATGGGTTGCGCTTCATATTTCCTTTTCACATTGCACTGAAAGTTTCTATGTAGGCTCAAAATGTCCAACAAATGGTTTTTGGAATTGGGCTTTTCCCCAGTGCTTTTTCTGTATGCATTATATATGGCTCAAACATGAGACCTGATCTCATCAAGGGTTGTCGTCGTCTGCACTCTTACATGGGAATGGAGTCCCACTGGCATGAAAGGGACTCAGTTCCATTGTAAAGGTCTACCTTACACATACCCCTCTTTCTATGAGTAGGACCTGATGTTCTTACTATGAACATGATCAGTTTGCTTTGTGGCTGGGATCACATGATTGTCTTGGACTGGAATCTTTAAAAAAAAAAAAAAGTGGTAAATGAGGTATGGTAGTAGATAACTCTCTCCTCCTAGAATCCTGCTGAGTTCTCTTAGGTGGCGATAGTCTCTAGTCTTGATTGGAACTCACAGGAAAACTTACCCACTAATATAAAGTTGAAACTTTTTGCAGCACTTGAAAACAGAAGGAATGATGGCGAATCAAGATCCTAACTTAATGTTAGGGGACTATGTAGGGACTAACTGGCTGCTCTAAGTGGATATAAACATAGTGAAATTAAGGCTGCTAATTTTTTTTAGCACTTTCTTTTCTTCTATGACTTCCTCCTCTTCCATAGGACAGTTGCAAAGGTCATTGCACCTCCTCCTAGATCTGGGAGTGGCTTTAGTGATGATTGGAAGATTCTGTTCTGAGTGATCATTACCATGTCTGGCAATTTCCCTGAGGGACCAATTGGCATCTGTGGACAAACAGAATCTCCGTCCGAAGCTCACCACAGTTCTCACCACCATTTCTTGTAATGCCAGTGGACTTGGTCCAACATGTAGCTGCTGGCACTAATTGGCCTGCCTATTACCCACAAAGAGTTTATGACATTGAAAGTGATGGTAGTGATGGCCTTTTCCTTTCCACAAACTACTAGTTATCAAAGCCTGGAGGAGTGACTCACCTAAACACTACTCTGAGAAAAAGCATGATAAGCAACATAGAATGCTGTGTCACCGTCTTCAGCAATTAGATCTAATAAAAAAGGGGATGGAGAAATTGCACCCAGATTTTCAAAAGGTAGGTAGTCTTGGAAGAAGATTTGTTCTTTGCTTCATTCCCCTCCCCCACTCGCCATTAAATACAAGAAATGAATAATTTGACCAGAGCTGTATTTCTCAAATCTGAAAGCACATAGTATTTTTCCAGCTTACCGGGGCTCTTGCAATTAGCATACTCTCCAGTTTTCCTTTTTACCAGGACACTAGGTGCTTGAAAAATCTAGAGGATTAAGTGTTGTAACTCTCTTGTTGCAATCTCACAGTCTAGCTGTAGAAAGAATATCCTCAAAATTGTAAACTAACCTATTGTAAGGGACCAGGGCATAGGAGGTGTGGCTTATGGTGTTCACTGAGTGGCAGTTTGCGAGGCATGGCACCACTTGGGCAACAGTTTTTTGGCTCCAGAAGCATCAGCATGCCTAAGTACCTTAATTCAAAAGAAATGCATAGCTGATGTCTTTAGATTCAAACTTTAGTAAATACACTGAAATATGGTAGTTTCATAAAACATGTTTATTAAACAAATATAAGATGACTCATGCTGCCTATGTAGCTTCTATCATCATCTGCACTTCATGACTTTCCAGAAATCTATTTTTATTTTTTAAAAAAGTGAAAGCTTATGAATACAATGAAAGTTTAAAAGCAGCGTTCATCTGTAGTTGCTTACTGTAAAGATCATTTATCTGTCAATTAGAACAAACTAAGTAGAATTTTAAAAGCATACCTAAGACAGTCCAAATGCCTTTCCTGTTGAAGTTCTAAGATTAAAAGCAATCAAACGAAAAAAGATCACTACCTGCATGGGTGGCCTACATCCATTTGCTTCAAGAAATAGAGTGAAATATACACAGTATTCTACTTGGGTTTACATAATGACCAGCAAAGACAGTTTTTTGACTCATTTGAAGGGGTGACAAAACAAGCAAGGGGTCTTGTGGCAACTAACCAATTTATCGCATGAGCTTTTGTGGGAGACAGTGGGATTTTTCTACCATGGAAGCTCATGCAATAAATAAATTGGTTAGTCTTTTTAAAAGTGTCACAGGGCCTCTTCTTTGCTCTTTTGATGCATCAAACCATTGTGCAGTGGTTGAGGGAAATTTAGCTGCTCAGTGTTCTTAGAAGTTACAAAGATGATTATATCAAATATGACGTCTTTTGCCAGCTGTGCTAAACATTTTTAAAGATTCTTTTCCCACTGAAATCAGTGTCTTCCCCCAAAACAGTTGTATTCCTAAAAAAGTTCCCTCTGGCTCTCCCAGTCCTTAAGGCAGCCCGGCCCCTTCCCAAGATCACCTTAACCTGCCTATCCTGCTGTCGGCTCCCTCTGGCCCCCTAGTCACCTCAACCCTTTCTCTAACCTGCCTGCCCTGTTGCCAGCTCTTCCTGCAATCTTTCCCTGTTGGCTGTCTGTACCTCACCCCCCCCTTTACCCGGCCACTAGAGCTTCTGTTACCTGGCCATGTCACAGGCTGCTTCATCTGCCCTGAGCATGCTCAGGGCAGGAGATTTAAAAACTCCCAGCCTGGTGCAGCTCTGTGCCAGCTGGAAGACTGTGTCTTCTGGCTGGGTAGGGGCCGCAACTGCTGGCCATGCACAGGAGTCAGTGTTGCCTGAGCAGGTAAGTGGTGGGGGCTACATGCCCATGCAGCCTAGAGGGAACATTGGTTACAAGGTAGTAGTTACAAGAGCCAGATTCTGTAGGCAAGAATCAGGGTTGAAGTCAGACTGGAGATCTGAGGCAGGACAAGACTAGAATTAAGAGGCAGGAATCCAGGTCAAACCTAGGCTGGAGTCAGAGTCTAGAGGTCAGGAGTTGAAGTAGAGTTTGGTGTTGCAGCAGGGCAAAATCTATTTGATTGCCCAGGTTGCTTCCTGGGGCACCTTGTGGTGTTAAATACTATGCCTGGCCAATCAGAAGTGCTGCAGACTATTTGGACTCTGATTCTCTTGGGCAGTACTTTGAGTGGTGCCTAGTCTCTGTGGTGCTCCCTGGCTGTCTCTGTTCATGGCTTCCTGGTGGCACAGGGGGAACATTAGCTATCCCAGCCTCTGCAGATCAAAGTTGTACTGAGTCCTTATGTACCTGGACTGCATGACGGTCATCACAGGTATCAATTAATGCAGACAGCTCAGGAAAAATTAGTTGCAGAGGGAACTCATTTCATAAGGCTTTTTGGAAGGGAACAGGGCAAGGAAGACAATTTAAAGACTAATGTAGCCCTGTGGAGGGCTGGCTCAAGATTTTTTGGCACCCTAAGCCAGTGGTTCCCAACCTTTTCTCTGCCGTGGCAAACCTTGATATCTTCAAATTTTTCAAGGCACACCACCATTAAAAATTTCATGAATATATGAATATTCATGAACCATGGCACAGTGTTTCGGAAATGCTGCTATGTGGGGTTGTAGGGATAGCAGAGCAGGGGTGGCAAAACACAGGAGGTCAGGAGTTGTGTGCTGTGGTAGGAGTGAGTGTGGGGAGCAGAGCAGGGCAGGGATGGCAAAAGAGGACAAGGGCAGCCATGTGGGGAACAGCACAAGGGTGGCAGGAGAGGAGAGAGGAACGGAGAACAAAAGTGGCTTTGTGGGGGGCAGGGGGAACCTGGGGAGTGGGAAGGTAGGGCAGGGGAGTGTGGTACAGCACCCACTTCTTGCTTCTCCACAGTGGCTCTCTGCCACCCAGGGCAAATCCTCACCCCACTGCTGCTCCCTCCCACCCCAGTGAGTCCCATCCTCCCCTCCCCCAACCCCCTACTGCCTGTGAGGGACTCTCCCATCACTGCAGGGGCCAGAACTAGGCCTACAGCCACCCCCACCCTCTGCTACACATCCACTCCCCCCACTGCTACACACACACCACACACGAGTCCTTACCTGAGCTGTTTGCAGGCTGGCTGACATGAGCTGCTCTGCCCTGCAGGGGGAGATTCCCACACTCCTGGCCTCCCGCAGCTCTCTGCTGGCTGGGTTAAGGTGAAGCTGAGTTTAAGGTGGAGCCACCAGAACTCGCTGTATTCCAGTGCCTTCCTCTATTTTTAGGGGGCCCCCAAACTGTGTTCTGTGCCTTCCCCATTATTTTAACTCCTGCTTTTTCCCAGCCCTGCACAGCCCACATAGCTGGGTTGAGCAGGGAGGGAACTTTAACTCCAGCTCTCGGGGATGCTCGCGGCACACTTTGGGTGTCAGTGTGGCACACCAGTGTGCACCGGCACACTGGTTGGGACCCACTGCCCTAGGCCATATGTGATTTTGGCACCCCCCCCCCAGGGCGGGGATCCGGCCTCAGCTGGGGGGAGCAGCGCCACCGCTGGGGCCTGGCTTGGGAGGGAATCAGAGCCACCGCTACCACCCAGATCTGGCCCCGGCTGGGGAGTGGCACTGCGGCCAAGATCACCCACACCAGCTCCTAACCCCAGTGCCCCTTACCAGACCCCCTTCCACACACATTTACCTTTTCTGGAGCAGAGCCAGCTGGAAGACAGTTTCCTGCTTTACTCTGCCCTAGGCTACGTGCCTGAGCAGAGCAGGGTGGGATAGGCTTGCTCGCCCCAGCGCAGTCCTTGGCACCCCCTAATGGTTGGTGCCCTAGGCAACTGCCTAGGTCTCCTCTATGGACAGACCAGCCCTGGCTATGTGCTCCTTCCTCGCATTCTTTCAAGCATTTCTGTGAGTGAGAGCCTGCTGACAGTAGGCTGATGTACTTATTTCCAATGCTGTGTTTGACGGACTGTTATGAAATCTAGTCCTGCACTGCTCTGGATCTTTGCTTCGTCTAACTTCCTCAGCGCAAAATGAACCTGTCAGCTAATCCTATTACCTAAAAACTCCGTTATTTTCTTTAGGTATGCATTCCTCTGGAGCTGGAGTCTACAGCGCATGACCACAATCTGGTATTGTTTAACATAGTATATGGATGATCCTGGTTTCACCGGAAACTACCAGCAGAGTGTGGTATGGGTTGTAGGAAGTCTTTTAATGATTCTTGGGATCGATCTTCTATTATAATGAGGCTGAATACTCCATCCTGTCATAGTGATGGTGTAAACTTTATTATGCTTTTCAAATATTGGTGCATAGTGGTGAATTAGAGTACAACATATATAAATATTTAATACTGAAATGTTTCTACTTCATGTGAAGGCAGATGAGAACAGGAAAATCTGTAGCTGCACTGCACTGGTTTTGAGCATAGGATTAGCATGCCATATTTTTGAATCAGAAGATGAGGGATTTGCTTTGAAGACACTACTTGAATTTGCCAAATGGTTGCTGAGACTTGACCAGTGCCATGCCAGTTCTGAATTTTGCCTCCTTGTTTTCATCCACGTGCTGTGGAGCTCATTGTGTCTACTCTGCTGAGCAATTTTGGGCTCTGATCCTTTCAGGAAATGGTAGAAATACACAAAGTGGACTACAGTTCCTTAACTTATGTTTGTTACTGACATCTTTAGGTATGGAAAAGTTGCTCAAACATTTCAGTCTTTAGAACAATACAATATCAGTGTTGTAATAAACAGAGTAGACTAAATGAAACCAGATAAAACCTTGCTGTAATTAATTGGATGGCAGCAAACTCCTCATACTTAACCAGTGATACCAGAGTACTAATATTATGGGAAAACACTACAGATTTTCTCTTCATAGTTAATGGGTTTTGAAAGCGAAGCAAATTGTTAGATGCACCAAATCCTACATTTATCTATTTTTTCTTTTATTTAAACCAGATGATTTTAAAGCCTTTTTGATGCTATGATTGTGGAATTTTTGCCAGTCTTTTTATGGTGAGCCAGAGATGAGAGCACCAGACATACTGATTTAGTTCTCTAGTAGCAGATTGCTTATGATCAGGTGGCAAATTCTGAGCCTGATCTTTCAAGGTGTGGAGAACCTTCATCACTGAATCCTGCAGAGCTGAATGTGCTCAGCGCCTTTTGGGACTGGGCCTTGTATGCCTTTTATTGTTCATGCATCACATGCTTTAGTCTTTGTGTGCTCACACTGCAGTTTCTGTCCAGGGAGCACTGCCCGGCCTTCTGCAGTAATATGCCAATTCTAGAGGGATTTGAGGAGGGACAGCTGTCTATGCTTTGGATTAAGTTGTACCTTTAATGCACAGCAACGTATTAGCTGGCATAACCACCTTATACCTCACCACCTTTCAAGGATGTGCAGCATATTTGCCTTGATGTACCCAGCCAGCAGGTGTGTAGGGCAGTGGCACCACATCCTATCTACTTGTTCTGGGGTCTCTGTTGCCCCACAGAGTGCATGGAGAGAGCAGTCCCTGTATGCTGGCAAGTGCAAGGACTGCAAATGTGCCCAGTTGATGTGCGGAGCTGCAAAGACGTGAGGGGATTCTTTTCCCGTTTGTCACCCTTCCCCTCCCTGTGGAGTTGGTGAATTCTGTGCTGTTCAACGTGTAATGCTTCTTGAGGGAACAAATAATTCTCCCTCTGTCCCCCTGCACCCTCTGGCATCTTTCTCTTGCATCTCCAGCATGGAGATCCAGGTGGGGAGAGCTTGTAGGAAACCAGGAAACAGTCAGGAGCCTGGGGTGATATGAGGGGGTGGGATTGGTGGAATGAACTGGAAGAACTTGGAGTAACCTCCTTCATTCTGCCTCTCATTCAGTATCTGTATGTCTCCCATGCTGTAATTCTCATACTCTGTGGTTGCTTCTCTGGCTGATCCCTTCTGGCTTTGATTTGGCAGAGGGAGTGTGAGAGTGAGAGTAGGGGGAAAAGGCAACTTTGGGTGTGTCTACATTGCATACTTTTGGAAGTGTGTTGTGTACATACCTGTATAGCACCTACTCACCCTCCCAGCCTGGGGATAAATAGCAGCATAGATGAAGAGGTGTAACTTAGGCGAATAAAAGTTGGCCTGAAGAGGTAGCGCGTGTGCTACATGACTCTTTTTTTTCCAGGTGACTCCAAGAGCTGGGACTTTAAGTAGTATACCACATACTACAAGGCTTGCAATAAAATTGTGTGCATGAATACTACTAATATTACTTCTCTATCGTAATTGCTTATGTAGTTTCACAGGGATGTTATATGAATGTGATTGAGAAGAAGGCTGGCCTCCATAACTAACAGTAGAAGTGGTCTGTATAACATTATATAAGTTTTGGTCCACATTCTTCAAGAACTTGAACCTCCATGTTCAGTTCTTGTCCAGAGTGGTTGCTTGTCCAAGAGGACCCAGTAACACTACACAGAAGACCATTTTACTCCAAATATGGCTACATTTCATTCATGGATGAAATGGTCCCTTGTGTGTGGCTTCTTGTTAAATTATCTGGGATGAAGGGTGTGGTTTGTTAAAGAGAAGTGGTTGCTGGCTGTAAGGAGTCACATAGAATAGGAACTATTTATTTGGATATTTGTACTTTGGGCTTTTGAGGACATAGAAGTTGGTTTATAATTAGTATTCCATAGGAAAGACTTTTGGAAGACTAATATTTCAGTCATCACTCCCAAGTTAAAGTTATCTACATTAGTGTGCTCTGTAAAATTGTAGTGCAAGTATTCTTAGGCCACATTTATCTTAACAAATTTATTCTCCATTAGACAGTGAACTTCAAGAAAGGAAGTTGGTCTATTCAGATATTCACCTGCTGTGGTAAATCCTATTGACTGAGATTTCAGACTTAAAGTTCAGAAGGAATCAGTGGGATAATCTAGTCTGACCTGCACAATGGATGTGATAGGGCCTCACCCACCAATTCGTGTAATAAACCTCTAACCTATGACTGAGTTATTGAAATCCTCAAATCATGGTTTAAAGATTTTAAAGTACTAAGAATCCAGCAAGTGAGCCATGCCCCATGCTACAGACGAAGGTGAAAACACCCCAGAGTCTTTGCCAGTCTGCCCTGGGGGAATATTCTTTCTTGATTCCCAGATATGGTGATTAGTTAAACCCTGAGCATGTGGGCAAGACTCACCAACTAGACACCCAAGAAAGGATTCTCTGCAATATGTCAGAACCCACCCCATCAAATGTCATGTCACAGGCTACTAACATACCCCCAGTAGTGAAGATCATTCAGTAGCCAAACTAAGCTGTCCTGTCATACCATCCACTCTGTAAATTTAGCAAGCTCAGTTTTGAAGCCAGATAGTTTTTTTTTTCTTTTTTTTGGGTCCCACTGCTTCCTTTGGAAACCTATTCCAGAACCTCAGTCTTCTGATTAGAAGCCTGTATCTAATTTCAAATGTAAACTTCCTCATGGCCAGTTTATATCCATCTGTTCTTGCATCCATAGTGGTGTGGGTGAACTTAAATAATTCCTCTCTCTTCCAGGTATTTATCCCTCTGATGTATTTATAGAGGTTAATCACATCTCCCCTAAACCTTCCTTCGGTTAGGCTAAACAAGCCAAGGTCTTTGAGTCTCCTTTCATAAGACAGGCGTTCCATTCCATGGATCATCATAGTAGCCCTTCTCTTTTCAAGTTTGAATTTGTCTTTCTTAAATGGGGGACCTGAAGTGCACACACTATTCTAGATGAAGTTTTGCTATTTGGTCTAGCCCAGCCCCTGACAAATGTGCTGTGCACCTAGGTACTAGCCCAAAAACTGAGGTGCCTAGCTGTGCAGCACATTAGCGGACCTCCCACTGCTGAAAAGCTGTCACTGCTACTTCTGGTGGTGGTGTGGGGTGAAGAGGTTCCCTGCCACTGAAAACCCACTGCTGTAGACATTTTCAGTGGTCTGGAGCACAGCAGGCCTGCTGCTGTTGCACATTTTTGTGGGGACACTCTGAGGCAAAGGAGTCCCCCTGCTGCAGAAAAATAGTCATGTGCTGTTTGAAGGTAACTCCTTTTGGAGTGGGGGCATTAAGGGGCGTTCCACTCCCTTAGTATCACAGTGCAGGTAGGCTCGAGGGTACAGTTCCTAGGCATCATGATAACCTGGCACCTGGGTTTTGTCAGGTCTTGGTCAAGCTATTTAGCTGCCTATTGATGCTTCAAGAAAGGCAAAAATTGACTAACTTAACTATACAATGTGCACAGAAGTAGGAAGGATTTATTTCCTGAAGTACTGTAGGAAATTGGCTTACACCCTAAAGTGTGAGACTTGATCAACTTGTTTGTGGACCTATAGCATTAGTAGGCAGAAATGAATCCAGTGACAGTATGTGACTCTATGCCCAACTGTACACTGACTACATGCTGAGTAACTGAGAGCTTTGTTTCATTGGTGCTAAACTTAGTATCATCTTAGTTTGATTTCTTTTGCTGTAAAGGGACAGGGTAAGAAAAGAGGATGGATCACTCAATCAAATCATTTTGATGTTTTTTCCTTGCCAAGTTAATTCCTAGTTCTGGAATATCTTATAATAGGAAATACACTATATGTAAGCATTAAAAGCAACTTGATACACCAATAGATGCTTGTTTGCTTCCTGCTGGAAGAGCAGTTGGCTGATAATTGTTTTGATATCAGTTCTCTAAATGTGCTGGAATTCAATTCTTTTTGCCTGCTCATTAAGAAATCTGAGGCCAGATCTGGAAATCAATGAGAGTTAAGCATCTCAATAGCTCTTAAAAATCTGACTTGAAATTACTAGCTTTTCCCCATCTACCAGAATGCTCAAGGTTTGAAAAGGCATACCTACTCTGCCACTAGAGTTCATTAATACTTTGGGAATAAAGTGGAGGTGTAGAATGAATCTTCCTCACACCTGCCCTGAAAAGAGAAGCAATATTTATGACCAGATCCTGCAAACACTCAATAGTGAAGAGTAATTCCTCTGAAGTCAATATCTGGGACTCAAGTCTCTGAGCACTGCTGTACTGACAGCATTACAATGGTAGCTCCTGTGATTTCCCATGGTGGCCAGCTGAGGACTTCTAAGGAAAATGTATGTAAAATGACTTTGTGGCTAGTATTCTTAGGCTATGTCTGCATACAAGCCCTTGTTTCAAAACAAGCCGTTTCGAAATAATGCCTTATTTCGGAACACCTTATTTTGAAATAACAAAAAAGCTATTTCGAAATAAGAAAAAAACTGGGATTAGAAATAACATGTCCACTGTGTGGACATGCTATTTCAAGATGGGGGAGGTGAGGGGCAGGGAGGCTTGTGCTGGGCTGGGGCGCCCTGCCCCCGGGCTTTCCCTGCTGCTCCTGCTGCGGGCAGGGGGGCTTCCCCTGCCCCCCCTGCCACTCCTGCCGCAGGCGGGGGGGGGGGGGGGGGCTTCCCCTACCCTGCTGCCCCGGTAGGAGCAGGGGATGGGCGCCGGGCTTGGGGGCAGCCCCAGCAGCAGGGTGAGCCACCCCTGGAGCGGCCACCCCGTGGGGGCTGCAGTCCCCCTGACTGGGCTGCAGGGCTAGCTCCCCTGCAGCCCGGCCAGGGGGCAGAGCCCTGGGGGTACCCCAGCTGGCTTCCCCCTACTTCCCCTTGCCAGGGATGGGGGGGGGCGAAGGGGGCTGAGGCACCCATCCCCCCCTGCTCCTAGCAAGGGGAAGCTGGGGGGAAGCCGGCTATGGCACCCTTGGACCCCCTGCATTCCACTCAGCACCCTGACCAGGGTGCTGATCCCTTCAACATCTGACAGAGTGGGATTTTCTCCCATGAAAGCTCATGTGACAAATCTTGTAGTCTTTAAATGTGCCACCAGACTCCTTGTTCATTTTGCTGAGCTAGACTAACATGACTACTGCTTTAGAACTTGAACTATAGAAGTTTTGAGAGAGAGAAAGCTGGAGGTTTTGTGTGCATGTGTGATTGGTACCTGGGAAAGTCTGACAGGTGATTTGATCTTCTGGCATGCAGGGAGTTAGTGGCAGACAGGCCATGCAGCATCTTTTCATTGTGAGTGGGATCAGAAATTAGCTGGATGGGGAACATGGAGCTCAAACTATTTGTTTTGTTTTCTGTTCATTATTTCTTCTGTCTCTCCCCTTGCAGAAGACCATGCCCTTGCCTGCACACTCTAATTTACTGCTTTCAAAGTGATAACTTAATGTCAAGGAAAAGAGATTTGTGGGTACAAAAGCAACTCAATTCTATAACTTTGTGCTGTCCCTGAAAATTTAGCTTCACATTCAATATGACAGATACTAAGGTTTCATTTGGAAGAAAATCTTCTGTTTGAAAGACCAGCTTTTTTTCTTGGGTTTTGCAGTTGGTAGCAACATACTGTGTTAACATTGCCTTGAAGAAAAGTTTGTGCAGTCAAGTAGCAGCAGTAAAAGTAGAAATTTACTATCTGCCTTCTCAGTAAGGTGAAAATTTCCAATCTTAATGTTCCATGTTAACACCAGTATTAAACACATCTTTTCTGTCTTTAAAAATGAGAAGTTCCTCTATGATGAAATAAAAAAAAAACATAAAAAGCCTGTTAATGGCACATTAATCTTACACTATTAAGAACAATTAAGCACTATAAAGATAAGGTTCTAAAATCAATGTTAACTCTGCTCTTTTGTACACAGAGTAGTTTCTGTTGCTGTTTCCTGGCTAAATGTTTTTGTTTTATTCAAACTACTGTCAATGCAAAGATTTTGAAATGCTTGCACATGTTAATTAAATCTAAGCAGTCTAGTGAGCTATCTATGTATTACCTCCATTTCATAGATGGAAAAACTTACTAAGAGAAGGTTTCCCTTTAGTGAAGATACTGTGCTATCAGTTAATCCACCTCTGTGAGAGGCAGTTGTTACATTGACAGGAGAAACTCTACTGTCAGTACAGCGCTGTATACATTGGGGGTTAGATCTGTATTGCTCTGTTCCTTAGAGGTGTGGATTTTTCTCATCCCTGAGTTACACCAATAAGTTTTTGTAGTATAGATCTGGCCTTAGTCATCCATGTGGTTAAATGATTTGTCCACAGTCATTCAGGCAGTCCTGGTAGTTCCCACTTACCAGTTTCCCAGTCCTGTTTGTCAGTTTGGATCACCAGATTATCCTTCCATGCTATTACTTAAGTGTATTTCCTGTAAATAGGTGTTTCCACTCTTTTTTTTTTTTTTTTTAAGTTGGACTGAATATCAAGAGTATAGTGTGGCTATCATCCTCCTCCCTTCAAAACTATTAATAATCCTGTGGCAACTATAGCAAGTGCTTATATGCAAAAGAAACCTTGGAAGTAGTGTAGCTTTCCTTTCTCTTTAATATAACTGTATAGTGGAAACAGGAAAGACTGTCAGCCCTGTATAACTGGCTAGCTCTTCATAGGACATTAGCTCTTCATAGCCTATAGCCTGCAGTGTTTTGAATTTCTGCAGTGCACATCTTGTCTCTTGTAGAGAAGAGTTCTTGCTGTTGGAAATTCTAAATCTAGCAAGTCTTGGTTTTAATCTTCTGATAAATGTTTGAATGTAAATACACAAATTCATTTGTTGGGAATGATATCCTAGTATATGAGATCAATGTCAGTATGCGTAACAGGTTTTAAGAATCTCAGGTAAGTGAATTCTGGAAAATCACTTAAACTCTATAATTAGTTGTGTATCATAGGAAGTGCAAGCCTCATATCAATCTTGCTTTGTAAGAATGTTTGGTGTTCCATATGCATATTGCTCGGTGTATAAAGGCATATCTTCACTGCTGAGTTAACTCCAGTGATCTGCATTTAATTTTGAGCACCCCTATTTGCTGTGCTCATGTGTGAGCAGATGCTCTGCAAAGCCATCCCTAAACTACTGTGTCCCCTCAGGTACTGCACTCACCTGTGCAAGATTCCAGGGCTTCTGGGGGTGTCGCTCACTATGTTTCATGTTGCAGTATGTTGAGCTGCCTTTATGATTCTTTCTCAATGACTTGTGGGAGAAATTGTCCTTTCTGGGGTGGCAGGAATTGTGGGAAGGCACTGGAGGGCTCTGACTTAACCAGTTGAGCCTGTGTCTTCACTGTAATATAGGCAGGTTATCAGCTGGACTGTAAAGAATGCTCAGACCGTAGCCTGACTGTACACCAGGATGGGGCAATGAGTGCAGATATTAATCACCACTGTACACAGCCAAGAGGGTTTTGTGCCTGGCTGTGTGCCTGGCTGAGAGATGGGGTGGAGTAACACCTAAGCAAGAGCCAGAGTTGCTTCTTCAGTGAAGAGAAGCCCTGGAGGTGTTCAAATTTTCCTTTAGTGCCCATGATTAAAGAACAGTCAGGCAAGAAAACTAATTATGGTTTACAAAGCAGAGCAAATGTCATGAGACTGTTCTGATGTGAAACTGGCTCAGTACGTGAGACTATACCTGAGCCAGGTTCTCAGACCCAGACTGAACATTCACGTAACACTTAGCAGCTATCAAACTGTATGTATGCAGCTCTTGCCCTGTGTAATATCTTATAGTGCTAGTTCTAATTTGCCTTCCTTCAGTGTTTTCTTGTGCAATTGAAATCTCCCAAGTATTTGGTTGTATCCCATATCTCATGATTTAGTCATGCTGTATCTAAAAAGCATTTCAGGATGTACAGTTCCAAATAGCAAAAACAGATTAGAACTAACGTGGGTCTTTTCCAAAACTGAAGCATGTGATTGAAAGTAAAAACATATGAAGGACTTAGTGAGGGAGTTTAATTGCCTCTGTGGCTGTTTTTGAATGTGCGACTATCCAAATCAGTTTCTCTAACTGCCAGAACAAAATGATTGATCTGTCTTTAGAAAAACCTCAAGGGAATCTAATCCTTAGGTTTTTCTAATGAAATGAGTGATCATTAATCTTCATGTTTTTGCAGCTAATGTCACAAATTTGTGTAGAATGCAAATTTTTGTCTTGAACATCACTCCTCCAGATAGCTTGTCCTATTCTGTCTTTTCATCAAACAATGGATCTAAAGGCGTTACACCAGGATTCTCAAGCTAGGGGAGAGCACTTTTGACAGAGTATCTTTTGGACCACCTTGCTACCCACTGGCAATTGCATCACATTCCTACTGCAGCTGCCTGAGATTGCTTTAGAGACATGCAAGTTTAATGTATTTTTAGCTGTCCTTTAGTACGATTTTAGCTGGTGAGAGTGAGGAATTGACTCCATGTTGCCACCCAGTACACCACTGATCAGTTTCAGGATCTCTGCATTAGACCATTTATCAAGATGCAAATTCAAATGATTATTTCCAGTTGAGGTAAAGCTCCACAGGTGTGTATTGTGCAGCACCCAATAGGTGACCAAAAGTAGGGCTTGTCTCATAAGCTGCTTACAGGCCAAGTGTTCAAGCCTGAGAGAAACTTACAGCTGAGTACAATGTTTCCTTGGGCAAGTAGTCTCACTCCTTCCAGTAGTAAACACTATCTGCACATGCTGGTTGTCAAGTAGTCACAGTCTTGCATAGCTCACAGGAAGATGTCACTGGACAAGAAGTTTACCCAGGTAAATCTAATGGGTGGCTTGTCACACAGGGTCATGTTAATCTTTTAATGTGCCATGTTGGCACTGATTGTGGCTGGAGAGGCTTGGAAAGTCTATTTGCCTGTGATGAGCAGGCTGCTTTTCCTGGCAAGTCCTGCTGACTTCCACAGAATGGTTTTCTCTTTCTGTTTAAAAAAAAAAGTGAAGTCTCTGACTTTAGGACAAAAATGGCAGTTTAAAATACAAGCATTCTAATCCAATGCAACGCTGTCTCCGAGTCTGTAAATGGCTGCAGGGCCAGGGCTGGATGGTGTAATGGAGACACCTTTGCATGTCAGACAGAAGAAGGCTGTGGAGGAGAGCTAGAGTAGCTGAAATCCCTCTGTGTATGCTCCCTTGCTGGTAGAGGTATATTGTAGATCTCATCCCTTTCCCTCACTCTGTTTCTTTATGGAAAGGACCTGGGGCTTCCGGTTTAGACATTTGGTGGCCAGAGGCTGATGTGAAACACTCTCAAGCAGTGTTCACAAGTAGCAGCTTGATAGCAATCTCAACACCTCTCATTTTCCTGGCAGGTGGGAGGGAATGGGTGAGAGGTTTGCATTCTTATTAGGATATTGCCATTGGATAGTAGCATGTTATTCTATAATATTGTCTTTACAGTAGTCCTCTAACTCTTGGGTATCTGGTAAAATGTTAAAGCTCAAGGGCAGTACAATTGTGAATGGAGGAATTGGGGGGGGGGGTTCCCATCCTTTCAAAAGTGAAGTGTAATAGAAATATGTACTGCATCTGTTGGGAACTGAGAGGATAGAAAAGATGTAGAGCAGGAAGCAGAGGACTAAAGGAATGGACGAATGGAGAGAGAAAAGAAGAAAACTGATGACAATGCAGAAAAGAAGCCACATATCTTACAGGAAAGAAGAAGGAAAACTGGAGGAGGTGTAAGAAGACGACAAAACCAAGCGATGAATTAGGGTGTGCTTACAAAAAAAAGTATAGCAAGATGATTTTATGCAATAAACACTTGTTCTTTTAAATCACATAAGGTGAGGCTGTGGGAGTATGTCGATGTAGGTATTTGTGTGAAACCTAGTCCCTGGGCTAGTAGATGTTGGATATGTGTTTTAAGTCTAGATAGAAGATGGAGGAGGAAGTTGGCTGTAGTTTGTAGAATGCATTATCTTTAAATTGCTGGGATAATTTCTAAGCATTTCATGTTGGTAGTTTCCAATAGTTTCTTGCCGCTGATATGGTTGCGCAGGACCTATAATGAATACAGTTTTTATGTAATCCTGGAAACTATCATTTCTCTTGTTGGGTAAAGTTTTTGAACTTTATTTTTGCTAGTCAGTTCAGTGACTAAGATGACTGAAACTGAAATGAAACTGATGATAAATAAATGAGTCATAGATCAGTGGAAAGGAACAGATTATGCCACTTGGTGATGAGATGCCAACTTCACTTGAGGTGTCATGCAAATAAAGTATAGAAGTTCTACTGGGTGAGCTCAAAAGAATGCTTTTGGGTTTTTTATGCGCCATGGAATCTGGCTCACTTTAGGAGGCTGCATACATCTGTAGTCCTCCCCTTTGTGTGAAGGGTGTGGTAGAGGAAATTTTTCTGGCATAGCTGGATGCAGAATGAACACTGAAAGAAACTTATAATTGTTAGAAATGTAGGAGTGGCAGAGGGTCAAGAGTTCTACCCCATCACCCTGTGCTGAGGCTGCGCCAGACCAAGCATAGCTAGACTGTGTCTGAAAGGTGTTTAGTCAATTCTTAAACTGCAACTTGGCATTATAGTTTGGCCTCTTTCTCTCTCAATTACAGTAGACGAGAAGATGGAGATGGATTCAATGTACATAGACAAAACCCTACCAGAATCAGTTGCAGCAAAATACACCAGGTGCTGATAAAATATTAACATTTTTTTAGTGTTGGAGCATGTCAAGTCATTCAACCTAACTTTTTATTTGAACTGGGCATTCTGTATATTTTTCTGAACCTAAAGGGATTTCAAACCCCATCTGCCACTTTGGTTGTACTAACTCTTTCTTCCATAGAAGTTCTCCAGTGATAAAAAGACAGTGTTCTAAAAATGTGATCCCCTGCAGGTAGCAAGTAGTTTGACACTCCAGCATCTATTAAAATGACTAGAAAATGAAGTACGGTAAGAGCATTAAAGAAATCTGGGAGGATCAGTGGGGAAAAAACAGTTACTGTGTAGAGCTTATTGTAACATTTTCATGGCATCAGAACTGAATCATTTTTGGGGAAAAGCTGTTCTTAGATCCCCTCAGGCACAAAGTAATAAAGGTTGATAAAAGCAAGTTGCATAATTGTGAAGGACTCCAATGCAGGTATTAGGCAACCCTAAAAGAAGGGTTTTAAGGTTTGTGGGCAGGTCGGCAGGAAACCTTTTCCAGGCCCAGGCCAGCTCATGAGTTTGCCAGACCATTTCAAATGGAAGGCGTAGAGGCTTCTGCTTTATCTGGTGCCAGTTTGGATTGCTGTCAAGTCATGGCGGACGTGTTTTGGGGAACTACATAACCTTGTTTGCCTTAATCCATGATAGAGCTAAAACACAGTAAGAATATCATTGCAGGAAAGTTGCCTAGTTGGCATGAATTTCAGGGAAATTAATTTTTTTCTCACTTTAAAGTCAAAATTAACTGGTTATATTTTCCTAAGTGGGAACCTTTTAAAGACTTCTGTGCTGCTTCAGAGTTCAGTTTTAGAAGCTCCTACTACACCATCTAAATGCAAAATTTATTCTAGATACCTTGAACCCAGACCTACACAGGGAGGAAATAGTTTCCTTTCTATTGCAATATAATGCCATAAATTGAAACATTGTCCTGTAAATGGATGCAAGAAATTCAAAGCCAAACACAGAATGTAAGTCTTTCCTGGGTGAATCATACCTCCACCCCTGCTTCTGTCAGAGGTTTCAGATGGGGCTGCCTTTTTTACACTTTGGCTACCATGATACAGCTTGTCATGCTAATAAAATCTCATTGAGCTGAACTGAAATCTTATTACCTTTTCCTTGTTGACTTAGGGATATAATGTCTACTTTTAAAATATTTCTCCTTGAAATGTTAGTAATAAATCAGAAACCTCACTGTGAAATTGGTTTTCAGATGAGATTTGTCATTCTCTGGCTCTGAGTTCTTGTTTATATAGAATGAGTGTTTGATGTCTCCTGTCGGTCTGTGCACCAGCATGGCTTCAGGTTGTGTTAGAGATATTAACGTGATTAAGTGTGTTAAATTGCTCTAATTATGTTGCTCTTAAAATGTATTGAAATACTGAACAACAGGCATGAGAGACAGGCTGCTCTCCTCTCTCTCACTCTCAGGAGTCCCAATTTAGCGCCTGTTCCTTTCCAGGCATATGTGCACGGGCTGTCCTGTGTATGGTTTATTTTTACTATTCCCTCTGCACAACAGGTCTTTGGCAGGGGTTAAAGTACACGCGCGCGTGTACGCACAGCCACCTCCAGTAGCCTCCCCCCCCACCAAGCCCTTACCTTCTCGGTTTGCAGGCTGGCTGACTGGCCACAAGCCACTCGGCCCTACGGGAGGGAGATTCACACGCACTCGGCCTGCTGCAGCTCTCTGCTGGCTGGTTTAAGGAGGATCCACCAGAAAGCTGCTTTCTGGCTGCTCGTGCTATTTTTAGCAGGCCGCAGAATGCACCATTCTCGTGTGTTTCTCTATTTTTAGGGGCCCCGGAAAGCTGCCAGCCTAAAAATAGGGGGCCCTGGAACTGCATTCTGGTGCATTCCCCCTTACTTTGACCCCTGGTCTTTGGCAGGAACTGAACCCTCAACTTTCATGTCTCCTGCACAGACTTCTTGTGTTTCGATCAGAATTCCTGGATTCTCTTCCTGGCTCTGTGAGCAAATTATGAGGTAGTGCATACTACTAGCAGCATAGCCACATGTAAGAACACCCAGTTTAGGTCACTTGCTGGGACTGAGCCTACAACCTGTGTGTATAAAATGATGAACCTCTAATTCTTTGGTGGTTTCAGACTCAAACCTTAATATCTAGTCTCACCACTGACAGTTACCCAGCATTCATTTGGCTTGCTCCATCTAAAAGGCAGGGTCGCAAAGTGGCTGAGGAGACTTGTATATATTAGAGCCTTGGATCTTAGCTCTTCCTCAGTGACCTTGTGTAAGCTCTCAGTTGTCTCACCTGCAAAATGGTAAATGATTATAGCTTCCCATGAGTGGGGTATGAAGCATTTGCAACTGATACAGATGATTTTATTTGAGGAAGGGGAATGGTCTAACTATACTATAGAAATTGCCAAGTCTTTTGTCCTAGCATTGTAAAAGTGCCAGTCTTCTCTGTTTCTTGATGTATGGTTTTAGAATGGCTCACATGCATGTCATGTGTTGCAATCACAGTTGGTATTACAGTTGCCATAACGGTGCTGTGCTTCAAAACTGCATATGGATGGACGGTTGAGTATAATCACTGCATAGCTTTTTTTTTCCTTTGTGAAAACATCAAAGGTGAAACTTGTGGCATCTGTAGGCTTGTAAAGGAAAACCCGCTGTCATTGAAAGTGGCAAGGGAGAGGAGGGAGTGTTTTGTAAAAATGCTAAAACAGATCAGAAGAGAGTGGAGTAAAGAAGAGGTGCCAAGGTCTCTTAGTGCTCCTTCCTCAGATGGCTTCTAATCTTGTATAGAATGCTTTTAAGACTACTGCTACCTGGGCAGGAGCAAATTTACCACTATCTGATAGACTTATTCTGATTAATTGAATGGTAAGTGAAGACACACTTAGTTGATACGAAAGCCAATCTAATAAAACCAGGTGGCATATTGCTGTGTCAATGGGAATGCATTTCCTGTCAACACAGTGCTGTGGAGATGGTGCATAGAAAGGAAGTTATGAAGTCAACAGGAGTTACACAATCTGTTCTGTGTAGCTTTTGTAACTCCTGTTGACTGCTGCCAAATTTCACTGGCAGTGTAGATTTGGTCTTGGTTAGAAGTGTGGTATGCTGGGCAGAGTGCAGTCAGGCATATCAGGCAAGATGTGTTTTTATCAATGTTGTTCTGTCTCCAGCGCTGATATCAGGTTTGGCTGTGTGCGAATGCGTGCACGAGTTTCTGAAGGCGTGCTCCCTCAGGATTACCCCTGGTTCAGATCTTTAGTGGGGACTCTGTTAGCCCAGTGACCTAGAGCCTGGCTTGGATCTTAAGCAGGAACTGAGTTAGCCTAGTGATCCTAAGCCAAGATGTTCCTTTGGTTAACACTTTGGCGTTACCTTTGGCTCAAATCTTTAGTGGGAGCTTAGTTAGCCCAGTGATGTGGAGCCTAGGCGTATGCTGCATGCAAGCGGTAAACTGGGGCAATACTCACGATCGAGGAAACCACACAACCACAGATGTTTGTAGAAATGAAGGTGTCAGGCTTAGGCTTTATTGCAGTGTAGCATATGGCAGACGCTCCATATCAACAGATTTGTTGGCAGCCTTGGTGCTCTCAACGCAATGGAACAAACAGCTCAACTGACAGCAGGACTCGCTGTCACCTCTCAGCTTGTACCTACTGACTTGGTCCCCTTTGGGATCCAAACTTGATTGGTTCATGTACCCCTTTTTTGTTGCCACCCATCAATATGAGAGGTCCACGCATCACTGGACATCTCCATCCATCAAGGTGTCAGGTTTGACCGAAACCATACCTTTAGCTCCTTCGCAATAGGCTGACCGAACACTTCCCACCTTTCAGGTACTTTTCCATTTTTCATACTTAATTACAATTTTAGCTTATTTCTCGCCAATTCCAGTGAAGTTGAGCTTCACAATCTGTTTCATGTCTGTACCTTCAGTGCAGGCTCACTGTACCTTCCGTTCAGGCCCACTGTTGGATTACATCATTAGGCTTTGAGCCAGCACCTAGACACTCGTACTCATTTTTCCTATTTTAACTTTCTCCTTCAAGAAGCTTAGAAGAGGATACTTTGGTGGGAACAGATGGATCTTGTAAGAACAAAACTTGGGTGTAGCAGTATTTTGAATTGGAATTATTTTTTATTTGCATGAAGAGATTTGTCCACTTTCAATTTCAGTTTTAAAAGAGTAGGTTCTTACCATCTTTTGGTGTAGTGAGGTTAAAAATACTATTTGTAGTGACATACAGAGTAGGGTTTCTGAGATTAAACATAACATTCTTATGTGTGTGATGGAGAAAAAATATTTTCAAACTTATTCTTAAACTTTTTTTGTAGCTAAAATTTGTGCTCTGCATAGTCATCCTTTTTGTAATAACAAAGCTGTCTTGTTTTAATCCAAGTTCCAAATGATTTTCATCCACTTACTATGGTTCATTGTGTTTCTGACAAAGCTGGTTGACTTCAAAAGTTAGCTCTTTCTTGGCATGCTCCAGATCGCTGTGTGCCATGCTCATATTCTTGTGACTTTAAATGAGTTTGAGCCCCTGCTGGGACAGATACTGAAGTTGCTCAGTGAAATTCAGGATTAGAGCTTCAAGAAAGCAGCCACTTTCATTTAACTTTTTTTATGCTATCATTTCTGGAATGGTAATTAGTATTGAGCTTGTTAAGATTTTTTTAAGCTTACAAATATCAGAACTGGTGGAGTTCTTTGACAGTTTAATAGTGCTTACTGACCATCTGTTGTGTCTAGTTTGCCACATGGCAGAGTAGAATTAAGCCAAAAAATACGGACTGAACAGTGCTTTAGCAAAACAATTTGCTCTTGTGCATTATAGTGGTGTTAAGTTTGTTGATATTAATAAAGCATTTAACTTGTATGAGTTCTGTGGGGGAAAAATCTAACTCTGGCCCTCAAGTTCAGAAAGAGGCAC
>ML682021.1:26924343-27223455 GCA_007922195.1 Podocnemis expansa
CCCCCCCAACAACTCGAGTGCAAGAGAGAGCCCCGAGGGGCAGCATCACAACACTTTTATCCAGTACAGTATGATAATGCTATGATAATGCTTACATGATTGACAATGTTTTAGAGACCCTTATATGGTTACATTAACATTATTAAATACATATTAATGATTAAAGAATGCATATAATTATCCCCGCCTCTGTTTACTGTTGACATCATTTGCATTATCCTGGGCAGCCGCAGTACCTGCAAACTCATTAATTTCTGCCTAGAGATGCTGACCTTACATTCTTGTGAGGCTGTGGTGCCAAGAAGGGTGAGCAGGAGATAGGAGGTAATACTCCCTTTTTAGTTAGAACAAAGACGGACAGTTTAGCTTACATTCCTTGTTCAGATGGTCAGGAGAAAAAGCATGAGAAAGGGGAGATAACACACTTTAACTATCAACTCTAGGCCGCTTGTTAAAGAAACTTAGATACATGACTTGCCAGAGAAACGACCCCACTACCATAGCAACCCACGGCTCCAACGAGGCCTACACTTAGCACCTTTCTCACTGTCCTACAGAAGAGATTACATATAATTTTTCTTACAACTCCATCCAGTCCCCCTACTCAAGTGTTGTAACTAGGGTTGTGAGTGCTGTGTACATGCCTAGAGAGGGATTGTTTGAATTCATACTGGCATCCCTGTTTTTTTTATTCTTGTCCTTCATTATTTGCTTCTCAACAGATGGACAACAGAGCCAATTACAATCCGCTCCTTTGACATTCCTGCTGTTACTGTCTCGCCTACAGTTCGCTGTCTCTCACAAGGATGGGACTAGTAGCAGCAGTTTCTTGTCTGAAGGAGAAAAATATAAAAACAATGGTGAAGAGGGGAGGGAAGGGGAGAAATAAGGATTGGAAGTTATACCTGGTGCACTTTCCTGCAATTGATTCGATAGTGTTTTGTCCATATACATTGCCTAAAAGACACCTTTTGTTCTGCCAGGAACAGAGCTATTCTCCTGAAAATCAGGGGCTTACCTTACTCAGAGGTAAGACCAGAAGTTTAGAGAGTCAGGGTATGTCTAGACAGATGGTGGCAAATTTGCTGCCGTCAGTTTGGGCTTCTGGGAGCGGATTGCGGTGAGTGTGAACTTGCTGCGCTGCTCCCAGAATCTGAAGTCCTGGGGGTCTGGGGCATAGGGAAAAGCTGCCTGCAAGCAATTTGTGGTCAGCTTTCCCCTAATGTGTAATGGTGGCTAAGAAAGTAGCTGCCATTTCCATAAGGAGTTTTACGTTCCTCGTGTAAACAGTGGTTGACTGCTGCCTTAAAAGCCCTATGTGTAGCCTAGGGCTCATTCAGAAAATAACTTCCCCCACTGCAGGCCTTGACTCTATATATCTCTAAGCAGAAGCCCTAAGATCCTGGTTCTTTTAATTGGCATTGCTAACCTTGCCCAAAGCCATGGGCTTCTAATGGGAAAACAGTTGCTGTCCCAAAACTGCTATAGTGGCAGGTATGTGGCATGTTCTCTGGATGGATGTTGGAATGTTTTGGCAACATCTAGTGACTGCTTGCTTTATCATGGCATATTCTGTAGGCAACTTCTCCTAAGGATTTAATTCGTTAGACTTAAAACACAGAATAAAAGCAGGTCTACACTGCCTAAAATAACTTGTCTATGTTTGGCTTCTCTACTCCCTGCACACTCACTGTGCTGGTCTGAAGGGAGGGGCCTCCCTTATCAGTGTTACTCAGTTGCCAGGCTGGTGTTGCAGTATCAGCTTCCTGATTGGCTGAGCAGACCCGAGCAGTTGGTCAGAAAGTTTGAACAGGCGATGGTAAATTTGTCGCTCTCAGTGATTTGTTCCCAGTGTCACTGGTAACATCATCTGCTCTGCTGGGAAAGTGGCGGTGTTTTTCTCTGAGACCTAATGACCTCTGCATTCAGTTGTGTGCGCTGATTTACAAATTGTATCATCTGGCGACTAAGTAATATTTATTTCTTTTCACGCATTTTTCTTTCTATGATATTAAGGTAGACTTCAGACTTTTTGAATACTGGCATTGCATTTTGTACAATACAGTAAGTGTTTGAGAAGATGTCTATTTAATATTTGAGTAATATGTTTTCATACTGTTTATAGATTCATACATAAAATGCTGATTTACGTCATGGCCAACAGAGAGACTATTACTGTCCATGTTCTTCGGTCAACCTAGATTCTACCCACCAGATGACATGTGTAGTCAGAGGTGTCACAAAATCCTTCTGCTGTCTTTTGGTCTGTAAACAGAACTTGGATTGTAAACTTCAATACAGTTTCATCTGTGGAATTTCCTATAATTTGAGAGGAGTCTTTGATTATTTTTACACATTTCTGTGATCTGTATCTACCAGATAGGATCTTGGGGCCTGAGTGATTGTGATAGGCTGCTACTGTCAAATTATATTTTGCATGTACCTCTGTGGTCTTTTCTTCCTGGGGCGCAAAAAAGACTGTTTTAGAGCTTGGATTGTTTAAATCTTCCAGCATTTCAAGGACACTATATAGTGAACATTACACTTCCCACATTCTTGTTACTTGCAATGGCTTTAATTATAGCATATTTAACTTGTATCTTGTGGTCTGTTCACTTTGTGACTTGTCAGCATTTGTTCTGTAACTCTTCTGCCAGGTGTCTGAAGCGGTAACAAGGGTGATGGGTTTGATGTATGTAGGAGGTTTGTTTCTAAAAAGAGAAAAGCTCTGCCTAAGCTGTACTTGCACTACTGATCTGAGGAAATGAAAATTTAAATACCTGCTCACCTTTCAGTATAACTGTCTTTGCCTCTTGCCAGGCCTTGAAGAAGTCTTGGTAATCTGGGAACGCAACTAATTTAATTTGGGGGAAACAAACTAAGTTGACTGGCTTGTTGGGGGGCCTTACCCCAAACTCTGACTCTCAGCAGATGACCCACCTGAATTTTTCCCATAGTTCCAGCCAAGCCCTGTCTTCAATCTGATGGTGGTGAATTTGCCACCAGCAGTGATCTTCCCAATTGATTGACTGGGTCTGTGAAGATCCACTCAGGAAATCAGTCTCTGGGGACCACCCTGGTAAGTGGAGTAGCACTGAGCTGAAGGGAGGGCATTTCCTTTCAACTGAGTATACTGAAGATGCTGTGGAAAATAGGCGCTGGGAGCCAAAGAGAGATTGGCAAGGAATTTTAAGTACTTTGTATCTCCCTGCATTTGTCACTGAAATCCTGCTACAGTGTAAGCCAGCCTTCAGCCGGACAGTTGGAGGGGCTCCCCTCCGTTATGGGTGACTTCATTTGGTCTGTTCAGTCTTTCGTTTGCGCATTGTGACGGTGGATAGCAGAGGACTAGATGTTGTATGTCAAATCCTAATTTATGTACAAACCTACAGGGAGGACATTGGCAAACTCCACTCCTTGGGGATTCACGTACCTCCCAATAGTCCTGGGTTTTGCAGGACCGTCCTGCTTTAGTACCCGAAACGTAAAGAAGATCTTGCCCCACAGGCCTGACTTGGTGTGGCTCCCTGCTCTGAGCACTGCGATCTCTCCTTTGGCACGTGGAACTGTGGTGCTGCTCTAGAATTCTGTTTTAAACTCTCTAACTCAAAATCATGACCTTAAATAATTAATTGCAAGCACAGAGTTGTTTTTATTTAGTTTGAAAAAGGGCTAGATAGCATGGTGGAAGGGATCATAGGCTTTCAAGAGTTTTAAATGCAGTTCTGTAGGCAAATTAGACACTTCAGGCCCTCTTTTCTGCATGCTCATATTGGGTCAAACCAGCAAATACCTGACTATGCCCATCTCAAATGTTCTCTATTTCCATGTGTTCTAAGTTAATTTTTCTTTCAGTTTATAGTTCCACAATCAGATATTCTTCTCCCTGTTTAAAAATAGAGGCCCATGCCATCCACAATTGTTAGTTCTCTTTGTACTATCCAAACGTCTGTCCCTAGAAGGAGAAACATCCACTTTCCATTGGCCAATGATAGTTATTCATATTGCTGGAAACTAAGGATTTTTAGTTGCAAGCCTTGATTCTTTTATCAGTTCAATGACAAGTCAAAACTAGGGGGAAAATGTGGTAGTTTGTGTTTTTGTGATTTTTGTGTGTGTGTGTGTGGGGGGGGGGTTCGGGGTGTGGTGTGGTGTGTTTTTTAACTTATTTATTTAGCTAACTGGCTTGCTCCAGGCTCACTCTTTCACAGCCAGCCTGTAGGAGAGAGAAGTGCATTAGTGAAGTTCAAGAGCTGCAACCCACGTTGTATAGCAGCAAAACGTTTCTTGACTGTTGGAAGTAATTCAAGGCCTGTGCTGGGTGGATACTCTTTTTCCTAGTGTTGTGTTGCTGCAGATTACAAGCAGGTTGAAGTAGTTGCATGGAGTTGCTGTTATGTAGCTAGGTAACTGGCTCATTCTTCAAAGCATCTGGTGAAGTGGGATTTTTCTCCCACAGAAGCTCATGCGATAAATAAATTAGATAATCTTTAAAAGTGCCACAGGACTCCTTGTTTGTTTTTTGCTGGAATAGACTAACATGGTTGCCCCGTTAGAACTTGGCTCATTCAACCTTCTCTTGTGCTGAAAGACAATGGGAAAGACTTCCCCAACAGCACCAAGGGGATGAGAGGCAAGCTATCTCGTGACATTAGATAACTGCCACTCTTCTTTCCTCATGGGAAAAGAGCTTCCAGGATCAGGCCTCACCCTGCACACCAGCCCCCACTGACCTGGGGAATGGGTAAAAATAAATTACGTAATAATACAGAGCAGTAGTGGCTTCACCTGGGGGTTAAAGTAAGCTGGAATGGACTGGAGCGGCATACTGGGGCCCACTATTTTTAGGGGGCCAGAGTTCTGAGGCCCCTAAAAAGAGAAAATGGAGCCAGAACGCTGTGCTCCAGTTCCATTTTCTATTTTTAGGGGTCCCAGAATGCTGAGCCCCTAAAAATAGTAGGCCTCAGAACGCTGTTCTGGCAGGCGAGAGCAGGGAGGTGTGTCAGCCGCCCCGGTTTCCTTGTGCATGTACAGGCAGTGTTAGAGGCTGAAGCCTCAAAGCGCAGCCAGAGGAAGGGGAGTTAGGGGCGATTCTCCCCTGGCCCAGGGGCGCGGCTGCTGGTGAGTGTTAGGGCGGTCCAGTTGCGCTCCACTTTGGGAATGGGAAGCTCGCGCTGGGGGGGGATCCTGTCCCATCACTGGGTGCCCAAGCTGGGGTTGGGTATTGGGGGCAATGTGTGGATTTTGATGGTGGGTATTGGGGGCTGAGCGAATATTGAGGACAGTGGAGTGGGTATTGGGGGCAGGGTGTGGATGTTGAGGGCTGAGGGAATATAGGAGATGGGAGTGGATATTGGGGGCAGTAGCTGGGGTGGAGGGCAGGCATTTGGGGAGAGTAGCTGGGGGGGTGCAGGGGGCCTGGAAATTTAGGAAGGTTCCAGGGTCCCCCAGATTATGCTTCACCAAAGTAGCTCTGTCTTGAATTCTTCAATAGGAGCAACTTGCCTATTTCATTTTATTGTGTCCCTAATACTTGAGTGGTTGTGTCCTTATGCCGTGCCAAGGCAGTTGAAACAGGCTGGGTTGTCTTCCAAGGTTCTGTCTTGACCACACTGAGGTCTGAGTATTTAATTGGTCCTTGCACCATATCCCTATGGGGAAGGGGGAGAAGGGAGTTTTCTCCTCCTCCCTACTGCAGCTGCCTCTTGCTCTCCAGGAGAAGGAAAACAGTACATCAGGCACGTGAATAAAGAATTCATCTACAAACCATCTGAATTCCATGACATCTGAATGGGTGGGGAAGGGAGAATATGTCTCAACTCAGCTGTTCTAGGCTCACTGCAGACCTGAGTAGCTGACATGGCATCCATTTATTTGGCTCGCATTTTCGAGGTTCTCTTCAGAACAGTCAGTCCAGAAACATCATTCTGTTTTCTTGAGAGAATGAAAGCTGAGAATCTGGTGCATAGTATCTGTGGAAATGAGTAAGTTTCTCAGGCACACAATTAAACCCTTTAAAACCTGGCCTGGGCTGATAGGACTTGATTACAGGAGTTGGATTGGGGTTGGATAGGGACTGAAAACTGTCCAACACTCTTGAGCTCAGTTTGGGATGTCTTCCGTCACCATTCCCTTTCCATGGGGGAAGTTCAGCAATGACTCTGTGCCCCACTGCTGCAGACTGCCACTTTGCTGTACTTTGTGTGCCTGCGGCGTGAAGGTGGTGGAGTCATAGAGCCTCTCGCACTGTGTGTCAGCGAGGTAGTGGTGACTGGCAGGAGTGGAGTGTGCAGGTGCTGCTGCACCGACCCCATGGACAGAAGGTGGCTAGAGATGGATTGCAGGCACAGAATGTGAGGCGTGTGAAGCCTCCACAAGGCCAAGCATCAAGAATGAGATGGGGGCTCTGAAGAAAGTAAGGCTGAATGTGCAAATGAGTCAGTGATCTCAGGTTGTGTTTGGATCAGGCTTTAAAATAAGGCTCTCTGCGTAGGATACCTGTGGCACTACTCTCGTATCTGCTTGTCAGATCAGGATTGTTTTATATCCAAAGAGAGAAATGGCTTCATGATGGGTAGCTTGTAAAATTCTTAACCAAATATGTGCTGGTGTAACTGTGAGGGAGAAATCCAAGTATAAAAGACCCAACACGTAACTCTCCCCATCTCCATATCCTTCATTCTTAACATGATTTTCTAGCACGTGATACTGGCTGTGCTCCTTTTGTTGGCTACCTTACAAAGACAGAATTCTGGTTCCTGGAATAGATAAAGCCAAGTTAGAAAAGAAAGTTCCTGGTTACATCAAATATAGGGGATGACTCTCTCTTTGGGAATTCCATCTCTCAGGATTAGTCCTCAGAACTAGTTAAACCTGATTGCATTTGTCCTGTTGCAGTCTCCAGTATTTCTTGTTACAAAGAGCTTTAACCTCTACAGGGCAGAAAACTAATATTATACTGTCTTGCTGGGTCTGAGGAAACCAAATTGGAAAGCAGCATTGAGGGTCTTGAAGCTGTGAGGTGAAGTGGTTTTCCCTCCACTTGTAGCTTGTGAAGAATGGCATTTCCCACCACCTTACCACTAGGGAGAGGTGTGAGGAGGGGATAATAGATGATTTAAAAGGTTGCATGTCGTCTTGAATGATACTCAAGCGGTTGTGAACATCTGAGGTGCTTGTGCTAGCTACTTGATATTCAGCTGGTGAAGAATGATTGCAGGATATCCTTGATGGGAGAAGGTCAGCTTTGGCTTTGGAATTTAGCTGCGCCCTTGAGCCACTAGTCTTGTTTTGGTTACTTCAGAATACTGTAAAAAAAACTTCCTGTTCTCGTAGCTTGTCTCTACCAAGGAGCCTGTGTTGAGAGATGGGCTGGATGATGCAGTGGAACTTGTGTTGGGTGTTTGGTGTTGAGAAAGGGTTTTAGGAGACTTCACCTTCTTTTGAAAGGCTTTTTTTTTTTAAGGGCTTTCATTTCTGTATTTATTCAACACTTCAGATGCAGGGAAATACATTCAAATAGAAAGGTATACAGAACTAGTACCAACGCTTCTTAGTTTTGAACCACCACAACTTCATTAGAGCCAACTGTCTTGGTAGGGTCTTATGAAGAATAATCATGATGAAGCGTCAAAGTACAAAGAGAATTTTCCTCATGACATGGTGCTCCCAGTGCACTTCAGTGTGCATACATAGAGTTAAATGGGAAGCTATTTCTGTCAAACTTCCTAAGTCCTTCTAGGCTGTGGCTAACATAGCATGAAGCCTGAAATTCAAGCTGCTGTTAACCAGTCTGCAGAGATACCAAGCAAGCTTAGCTATGTTGATAGGGTTTTGGTAGGAGTGGGGGTAAAACTGGATGATAAACAAGACCTTCAAAGTGCAAGCAGGTTCAATAGATCTTAACTATGCATGCAAAAAGCTTTTTAAGGTAGAAGTACAGGGGATACCCTGAACTTCAGAGTCTGAAGGATAAAAATCAGTAGCTGACAGCTCTGGCAGGGACAGACATAACTCCTCCATAAAAGGAAAAGATCTGGACACTTCTGTATGAATGAGAAATACATAGTTATGTATCAGAACAACACAAATTAAACAGCAAAGTATCATCTCACTTATAAGTCCCCCATCTTCAAGCATCAGACACAGTGGGATTTTCTCCCATGAAAGCTCACGCAATGAATAAATTTTAGTCTTTAAAAGTGCCACAAAACTCCTTGCTTGTTTTTCCTGAACTAGACTAACACGACTACCGCCTTGGAACATTTTACTGTTGTAACCCGTATCAACTTCATACCGACCGACCCACCCATTCTGTTATCCCCACTGTAAACTCCTCAAGTCAGGCAAGCCTAGACTAAGGGCCCTTGGTGCCCCAGGCTTCCCCACGGCTTCAGCCTGCCTACCCCTCACCATCATGGGGGCCCCTTACTGGGCCAGCGCTGGGTGGGTGGAGAGGCTGTGCTCCTGCCCTGCCGTTGGGCTGGCCCTTTTTGCTCCACTCCAGAGGCAGGGCCGTGGCTGGCTGGCATGTGGTGTGGCTATGGTGCAGGCTTTGAGGGCTGTGGTCCTGGAGGGTCGCACCGGAGGCCATACCAAGCACCAGCTGGTCCCTCCGCCAGGGATGGATCGGGAACAGCTCTGGCCCAGGGCCCTGTCCTCCTTCATCACCAGCACAGCAGGGGCTTCACTCCGGGTGGCTTGCCCTAACACCAGGACAGGGAACAGCCAGCCCAGAGGTGGGGCTCCCCTCTCCTGCTCCTCCCCAGGACAGCTGTTCTGCCCTGGGGTGAGGAGGGGTGGCCCCAAGGCGGGGCGAAAAAGCAGAGCCTGCCCCATGGACTGGGCTGGCCTGCTCTGCCCCCGGGGGTGGAGTGGCTGGCTTGGTGAGGGGTGGGAGCGCAGGTCTGTCTTATGAGCCAGCCCACCCTGCCCCTGGCACAGCACCCCAAGACAGCGGTGCCCCGAGCCAGTGCCTTATTTACTTATGGGTCGAGCTGGCCCTGGGCTGGAGACTGGGGTCCACTTTCAGGCTCAGGTCTGGAGCTCCAGCCCCTCTAGCACCTTTGTTAATCTAGCCCTGAAGTTAGGGACTTCCTGCTTTTCTCTTTTCCTGTGAAATACCATGCACATCAACTCTTCAGTGCTACAGTAATATCAAGATTTAATATTTGGACCAAACAGAATTAAGCTGTAATAGAAACTAGCTTGTTTCTTGCATATTGCATAGTAGCTGTATGCTTACTCCAGCAGAGCAGTCAATAGGAAAGCGACTTTCTAACTTAATGGCCATGCCTGCCTCAAAATCATAAGTGACTCTTTCCTGTTGGCTTATTTGAGAGTGTGTTAGTAGAAAGAGAGGAAAGCATGATGAGATGCTATGGCAACTTCTCTTGAAATAGCAAAACTCTCCATTGAACCAATTTGCATAGTCAGTGCCAAACTTCATTGCTGCAGCCATCTGACCTCAGGGACTGTAAAAAGATTTCTTACACTTTCAGTATTTGTCATTAAATTGGTTCAAACAAAATGTAGCATCTTTCCAAACATTTACTTTTATTTCCCAACAAACTGTTACAAATACGTAAAGATTTGGCTGTGGCACTGGAACAGAGCAAACGCTGGAAAAAAACCACTGCTTTATTCAACAAGTTTGTGTCCTTTTTTGGTTTTGCTTTGTGCCAGCTCTCATCAGTGTGTTTTCCATATGTTAGGGAAGCAGCTTTTTTTAATCAGGGGATAGAAACAAATCATAGGACTTTGCATGGTAAGTACAAAATAGCAAATTTAAAATCTAGGGTTAAATTTTCAGTTGTCTCAGTCAGTGGTTCTCAGCCTTTGCAGACTACTGAGCTCCTTTCAAGAGTTTGATTTGTCTTAGGCAAAACTTGGGGTACCCAACTTAAACTACTTGTTTACAAGATCAGACATTAAAAATACAAGTCTTGTAGCACACTATTGCTGAGGATTTGCTTACTTTTTCATTTTACTGTATAATTATGAAATAAATCCATTTGAATCTAAATTATAGTAGAGCAGCATAAACAAGTCAAACAAGGAGTCCTATAGTACTTTTACAGACTAACAGACTTATTTATTGCATGAGCTTTTGTGGGAGAAAATCTCACTTCAGACACTTTGAAGATGGGGCAATTTACAAACTTCAAAACATCTGAAGTGGGATTTTCTCCCATGAAGCTCATGCAATAAATAAATTCGTTAGTCATTAAAAGTGCCACAGGATTCCTTTTTTGTTTTTTGCTGAACTAGGCTAACATGGCTACCCCTTTGGAACTTAAACAAATCACTATCTGTATGAGATTTAATTTGTACCGACTTCCCTAGTGTTTTTTTTTTTTAATGTAGCCTGTTGTAAAACTTAGCAAATATCTAGATGAGTCTGTGTTCCCCAAGGAACACATCTGTGTACCCACAAGGGTATGGATAGACCAGGGGTTTTCACCCAGGGTTAAGTGACCTATGATTCTGTCTCATTGACTTTTTAAATGTGACTTAAGCTCCTAAAGTATGGCTTTTGAAAACCATACTTTTTGACAAAACAAAGAATGCCTGGGCTGAAAAATGTACATGTAAATTCTTGGTGTGGTCACTGGTACCTGAATAAATATAAAAGGTAGACTTGTTGGTTCATTACAAATAGCTTATTCAGCTAAAGTGATGTGAAAAGGTGGAAAGAAATCCTGTTGGGAAAACAACAAAGAGAAAGTTAAAGCATCTCTATTTTCCTTTTATTCATTTAAGCTCCTTGCATAAAACTCACCTTTTTATAGAATTGTAGACTACATAAATAAATTAATTCTCACATGGAAGCTCATGCAATAAATACATTTGTTAGTCTTTAACAGTGCCACAGGACTCTTTGTTTGTTTTACATAAATATGGTGATACGGTTGCAGGGGCGCTAATATTGAAGACTTTCATGGAAGTCACTTTTTAGCTGTGTCAGCAAGAACAGCAGTGGTTGAAAGCAGACAGCCACAATTTCCACTCTGCCAACAGGGTTTGAGAATACTGGCGTGAACACAGATCCCTTCCTAGGGTCTGTCTCTTCAGTATTCCTGTGGTGTTCCTCTGATGGCAGGTCTGTAAAGTTAGTTCTTGTGCCAAATAACTCAAGATGCAGTCCCCTGAATTTTGAGAGAGTGTACAATTCATTTTATTGTAAATCTACTCTCTTAGTTCGCTATATACATGCGTAATGTGAAACACATCAGGTGACAGGCTGGCTGTCATGTGCAAGTGCAGGGCAGGTATGGCCCCGGCCCCCTCCCCATGCTGGGGGAGGGAGTGTTGTGGGCCATCCCACTCTGCAGTCCAGGAATCCCAATTGCCCCCTGGGGACTGGAGGCCAGCCCCAGCAGGGTCTGGCTCCCCACCAGCAGGCAGCCTCAGATTCCTGTCTGGGAATCTGAGGCCACTTGCTGGCAGGGAGCTGGCCCCAGCTGCAGCTGAGAGCTGGCCCTGGCTGAGGCTGCTGGTGCCCTTGGCCAGGACTCCAGGTTGCTGTTGGTGCCGGTGCCCCAGCCAGGGACCCAAGGCCACTGTTGGGAGCTGTCCCTGGCTGCGGCCAGCGATTGGCAAGGGCCAGCCACAGTCGGCGACCCAACTACGGGCGGCTGTTTGTGGGGTAAGCACCTGCCCTGCCCCGAGGCCTGCCCGCCTGGCTCAGTGGGTGGGCAAAGCACTCCCGCCCTGCCCTGCTGCTTGATCTTTTTTCCCTCCATCATGTTTGAAAGGTTACAGCTAGTATAATATTATTTAGTCTTTTGCAGTCCCAACTCCTTGAGTCATAGAACTGTAGAAATGGAGGACTGGAAAAGACCTCGTTAGGTCACACAGTTCAGCCCCAGCACCGAGGCAGAGCTAAGTGTTATCTGCTATCACTGACTGGTGTTTGTTAGCTGCCTGTTCTTAAAAATTCTACAGCCTCCGTAGGTAATTTGTTCCAGTTTTAACTGCCCTTACAATTAGGAAGTGTTCCTAACATTTAACCAAAATCTCCCATGTGAGACTCAGTTTTAAATAGAAATTTTATGTTTAATAGCCTTCTAGTAAGTTAATTTTCAGTGTGTTCAAGCTTTTTCTCCACAACCTTGAGAGTTAGAACTCTGTTTTTTGTTTTGGTTTTTTTTTTTTTTTTTTTAATCCAATTTCAGGATTTTTGGGGTGGGGTGTGAAAGAAGGTTGGCTTTTGTTCAAGACTTCTGAGCACCTGAGGCTAACAGTGCTGCAACTTGCTAATGAAGAAGCAGGAGCTGTATAGAGAAAAAACGCCAGGTCAGGAGGAACCTGATTTCTAGGCTTGTCTATTGACTATTGCTACTTAGGGTGCTGGTTGGGTGGTTGGGCTTTTTTTGTGCCTTTATTAATATAGTTTAAGAATAAAGTAAAATATATCACATACGAACTGAATATGAAACCGAGATGGGGCAACAGTGCATTTTTTTTGTTGCATAAATTCTTTAGTTAAACTGAAAATTTGCTTCTGCATCTCTTACAAGGCAGTCTTTTCCATAAATAACTTTTCTTCACCTTGGGAAATCATTTTATATTTACTCAAATATTTGTGTAGCTCTAACTTGCATTTCTCTTCTCCCTTCCAACAGTTTCAGACCACTGCTCGCAGTTCTGTTGCGCTTCTCCCACCATTATTCACACATTGCAAAACAAACAAGAATTCCTGTGGCATTTCTAAAGACTAACAAATTTGAAAACTATAAGTGCAACAGACCCCTTGTTTTGCTGAACTAGACTAACACGGCTACCCCACTGAAATTTGTTCACATTGCAAAATGTTTTACTTGTTAGTATTCTAACTGTTGTATCTGACTTACAGTTAGCATTTGGCTAACCTGTAGCCTAGCTAATGAGTTTGTCCAATGGAAATTTGAAGGTGTATATTCTGTAAAATTTCTCAGCTATGGTTTTTGCGTAATTGAAGAAAAAGGCAAAGAGGCAGTGGCATCTAAAAATACAGCAGCTGTTTCTCTTTGTCAAGTCACTGCAAATAGCTTTATTTTTCCTGTGGGAATGTGTTCAGTGAAATCGTCTGGGAAGGATCTTTGTTCTATAGACTTTACGTATTGAGGTCTCTTCCCCATTCCCTTTCATAAAGATTTGCCACAAAGGGGCTTTCAGAATACTTGCCCTTGGGTGTATTAGTCTCAACGTGACCCATACACCTCCTCTCTCAACTAAAATATGAGCGAAGATCTTAAAAAGAAAATCATTGCTTTCTCACACACCTGTGGAGCACCAGATCTTTGAGGAGTGCTATTAGAGGGTATTTACAGTCTTTCTGTAAAACCCTGGTATATCTAGTGTATCCTTCATTACCAAATGGAGTCTGACTTTCAGAACCGAAATTGTAATGGTTCAATGCTGCTTCTAACTTGTCTGCCTTTTAATCACAGATAGTCTGTAAGGATACCATGTAGCGTGTCAGCCCAAATTTAAAACAAGAAAGAATGATCTACAAATATCTGAATAAGAAAGTGGGTCTGCTCAGATAATATGAAGAGGATGAACTGGACTTGAGAAACTAGTTAACTATTTCTATGCTCAACCAACACTTACTGAAAGGGTTATGACTGTTAGTTACTGAGTTCTCAGCAGAAATAAACATACATTTATAATGATATTTTGTGTTGTGTGATCAAGTAAGTCCCTTTTGTACTCTAATTCTAAAACCAAATTTCGTGAATTCTGGTTATATAAACAGGTCATGCACCTATTGACTTGCATACAGACTATGGAATTAGGGATATTGAGATGATCACATGTTTTTAAGCTTGTTCCTAGGGTCTTTGCAAACTGGTTATTGCCATCTTTTAACTCTTTCAAGGTAAAGAATCCTTGGCCCCCTGCTAAGTTTGGGTGTGTTAAACACACTAAAAGGCATCCAGGACACACTGAATGTCTAATTTGGGGTACTCTTCCAGATGTTCCTTGTTGGCCTCGCTTTTCAGAGCTTGTACCTTTCTATGCAGCTCCTGTGTAGTGTTGTAAGAAACATAATTGAAATTACTCTTTTAAAACTTGAATGTCTTGATCTCTTTTAATGATGTGTGTGGCAGCACTTGTAACAAAGCACAGAAGATCTTTTTGAGAACTGGATGAGTGAAATTGCCTATTTCCAATCAAATCTATTTAATAGCTTCAGTTGAAATTGTGTCAATGGAATCCAGATCCTGTTGTCAGCTGTGTAAAACTTAATTTTTTTTACAAGAAAACTTTTCTATAGGTGCAAAGTTAAGGAATTTAACTAATTTTTTTCATATAATGTTGCCCCACTAGACTTGGCTTGTCATGTCTCAAATTATAGAGCACTTGTTAAATGGATTATCAAACACTGTGTAAAAGTCCAGGTCTGTTCAGTAGGGTTAAATTTGGTTGATAAACTTCTCTTCAGAGAATGAAAGAAGGCTTGTTTGACCAGATTTATTTTCCATAAAACCATAAAGGCATGGTTTGTAGGTGTTAATTATATTGTCCTTGATTCCATTGAATTCTGTTAGCTTTTTTTTGTTACTTTGCATGGGATTGATGTCAGTCTATCTGGCGTGTATTTATCTGGGTAAGACCACTTGTCCTTTCTGAATATTAGCACGTTAATTTCCCTTGTATTGAAAGACTACTTAAAAATAGCACCAGCAGGCTAAAGATTTCCTTAACAGAGACTGTCTTATGCAAGTTATATGGGTCTGCTAACTTAGAGGTTTATCCCTTGTAGATGTTGTTTAATATCCCCTCCAGTTAGGAGTGGACTGGAAAGTACTTTACCCTCATGCAATACAAGCACATCCTCCTCCTCCTTTTCCCCATACAGTATGAAAATGCTCAGTGTACACGTTTGCTTTTTCTGCATCATTAACAATTTTGCTGTCACCATCTAATAATCTTTTGCTCCTAAAGTCCTTAAAAAGCCTTTACTGCAGCAGCCATGTACTGTATTGTTCCATGGTTTCTTTAGCCTCTTAGCAGTTTGCTAGACTTCATAACTTCTAATTTATATCAATTGCTACATTTCCTCATTTCTTTGTTACTTTATTTTTTAAAAATGTCTGATTGCTATTTTCAATTTGCCACTAAACCAGGAAGCTTTTAGCCACAATTGCCCTCTTTCTTGACTGTAGAATCATGCCTTTTTGGCCATCTAATCAACTCTGCTGAAAAAACTGAGTTTTCAGTCATTTTTTGGTTTTAAACTTTTCGGTCAGTTTTTCTCATTTTTTCCCTCATCTTTGAAAAATGAGCCTTCTTGAAGCACCATCTGTCTATTACTGGTTCAAACAGTCTTCTGTTTGCCCATATTGAATGTAATCAGGTCATGATCACTAGTCCCTAGGCAACCACACAGACATCTAGCTTAGCAATTTAATTCATGTTTATCTGTCTTAATGAGATCCACTGTCAAATTACCTCATATTGGGTGACATCTCTCTGGTTAGAAAATTCTTATTTTTAGGAATTCGGAAGTCCTGTGTACCCAAACTGATGTCTCTATAACACCATGATTTTTATTTTACTTTTATTTTTTACATATTACAGACAGATGTTTCAAGGAGTGATTTATCCTGTTCTCTAGATTGATTTGGGCATCCGTAACAGACCCATTCTTAGGCTTTTAGTTAGTACGTTGATCCATTTGCATTCAAGATATTTTTAAGTCCAGCGTTATCAATAACTCTATAAGGAATGGCATCTCTAATGCACAGTGCTACTTTCTCATCTCTACTCTTCCCAAATGGGCTTTCTGCTGTAGGACTCTGAGGGCAGTCTGGCACTTCTGCAGTACATCTATGTCTTTGTAACAACCTGACCGAATCTTCCTTACCAACCTCTTTGCTCTACTACTGCCCACCTCCCCATTCAAATAAGTCAAATGAGGTACTGTCCTCCAAGAAGACAATTGAAATGTCTCCTTCCCCCAACCCAGACGTCTCAAAATTTGGCCATCGGATGACGTATGTACAGTTTTTATGGGACTGAAGAATTTGGAATAATGCGTTTTTTAAAAACTGTGTTTGTAATGGGAAACTGATTTTGATTTTAACCATGGAACAATTACCACTATTTGTAATCAAGCTTTTGATAAGGTTTCCTACAGCATTCTTGTCAGCAGGTTAGGAAGTATGGTTTGGATGAATGGACAATTAGGTGGACAGAAAGCTGGCTCAATGTTTAGTTGGCAACCAGTAACAAGTGGAGTACCGCAGTGGTCAGTCCTGGGGCCAGTTCTGTTCAACATCTTCATTAGTGATCTGGATGGTGGGATAGATGGCACGCTCAGTAGATTTGCGGAGGACACAAGCTGGGGAAAATGGCAGATACGTTGGAGGGAAGGGAGAGGATTCAGGGAGATCTAGACAAACTGGAGCATTGGGCCAAACAAAAATCTCATGAGGTTCAACAAGGACAAGTGCAGAGTCCTGCACTTAGGATGGAAAAATCCCAGGTACTGCTACAGGCCGGGGACTAACTGGTGAAATAGCAGCTCTGTAGAAAAGGACTTGGTGGGTTATGGTGGACAGGAAGCTGGATATAAGTCAACAGTGTGTCATTGTTGCCAAAAAGGCCAACGACATATTGGGCTTCATTAGAATGAGCATTGCCAGTAGATCAAGTGACGTGATTATTCCCCTCTGTTTGGCACTGGCAAGCAGGAGCGCCCCTGGCCTGGATAAAGATCCGGGGCTCGGGCGTCGACATTCAGAGCTCACATGCTTCAAGCACACCACAGCGGTGGCAGACCTAGGCCTCTGGTGCCAACATTTGGGGCTCGAGCCCTGTCAGCCTGGCACCAGTGACACCCATGCTGGCAAGGCCACATGTGAAATATTTTGTCCAGTTTTGGGCTCCTACTACAGAAGGAATGTGGACAAATTAGAAAGAGCCCAGCAGAGGGCTGACCCTGCCAGCAGGTTAGGCAATTTGGGGACCTTGGGGGGCAATTACTGCACCAGTGAGGTACGGTGTAATCTTTATTGAAAATGGGTATGGATGTGAGGTGAGGTGTGGGGTGTGTGTGTATGAAGTTGTCACAGTGTCTCTACAATGGGGGTTTTCAGCTAACTTAACTGACTCACAATAACTTAAAAGATGTTTCAACATCATATAGGAAAGGGGGGTACCATGCAACTTGGTGTGCCGCAGTGACGGAGGAAAGTGAAGCCAACGGGGGAAGCAGGAGTTTTGAGGTGGGCACAGAGGAAACAGAAAGGGGCTGCAAGAATGGGAAGGAAGAGGTGGTGTAGGGAGCCAGTGGCCGCGCAGGAAGCGGCGGAGGCGGGAGGGGAAGCCGCGGAAAGCGGTGGAGCGGAAAGGAAGGCAAGAGAGGACAAGGGAAGTTTAACCCAGGGGAATCACAGAGGGGAAAGTAAAAATGACTTGGTAAAACAGCTCTAAGGGTAACAACTAAATGATACAATCTAGCTTAACCCTTCTAAGGCTTACAAATTACACTAAACAATGTTGCATTTTACAATGGTACTTCTAAAACAATTAGAGAAGAGAGATACAACAACCAATATAAGGCAGTGGCAAACAATTGAGGACATGGAAACTCTCTTTTAAACAGTGGAAAGAGAGGCAGTAATCTAAGCAAAAAGAAGGGGGAAGGCAAGAACAAAAACAAGCCTGCTCTTAGGAGCAGGGGCTCAGTAGACCTGAAAGAGAGCAATGGCAAAGCAGCAGCAAAGGATGAGGTAACTTTATTAAGGAAAGCTGCAGGGACTGGCTCTTACCAATACCACCACCACCAGCAGCATCATTACAGGCAGGAGAGAAAGAGACTCGTTACTCGGCCAGCAGTTCAATCATAGTACGCTTGGGGAAGAACTTGTGAGTGGAGGAGGTCAGCGTCTGGGTGATCAGGCCAGTCAGGATGTCAGGAACCATCCTGCCTGATCACCCTAAACCCTGAGTTTTAAACTGTTGTTCCTGGCAGTTTCCTGATTAGAGGGAAGGCAGGAAACTAAGGTGAGCATGACTCATGCCTTCACTATTTCAAAGATCTTGCAGTTAGGCAGTGCCCACCTACGCCAAGCCCTGAAGAGATCAGTGGGGTGTCAGCGACCATCTAGTTCAGTTGAAGGGGGCCATCTGCTCCCCTTAACATACTTCGCATACCTAAGTGATGGCCCGGGAGGGACGGCCATCAAATTAACTTAATGAGCAACAGACAAGGGCAACAAAAATTATTAGGGGGTTGGGGCATGTGACTTATGAGGAGAGACTGAAGGAACTAGGCCTACTTAGTCTGCAGAAGAGAAGACTGAGGGAGGATTTGATAACTACTTGAATGGAGGCTCCAAAGTGGAGGGAACTAGGCTATTCTCAGTGCTAACAGGTGATAGAACAAGGAGTGGTTTCAAGTTGCAGCTGGAGAGGTAAAGGTTGAATATTGGGGAAAAAAATTCTCACTAAGAGGGTAGTGAGGCACTGGAATGGTTTGTTTATGGAGGTGGTAGAATCTCTATCTCCGTAAACTTTTTAAGACCTGGCTGGATAAAACGCTGGCTGGGATGATTTAGTGGGAGTAGTCCTGCTTTTTCAGCAAGGGGTTGGACTAGATGACCTCACGAGGTCCCTTCCAGCCCTAATATTCTATGAAATTTATTTATACATGAGCTTTTGTGGGGAAAAAAATCCCACTTTGTCAGATGCTTTGAAGATGAGGAGCTGACAGAATGAGAGCAAAATAAATAAATGCAGGGAAGGATCAGGTCAGACTGTGACAGCTCATGCAATAAATAAATTTTAGTCATTAAAAGTGCTACAAGTTTCCTTGTTTGTTTTGTATAATATTAACATGTGAATGAGACCCTCTCAAGGGGCAGGGGGTGTATGTGAGAGAGAGCATGCTTACTGTCTGTCTGTGCTGGTCCAGAAGCTCATTGTGCTAAGCACTGTACATAAAGATGGCCCTTTCCCCAAGGAGCTTACAATCTAAGATGGTGTTTATTAGACTGGATTTTTACGTTTCCAAAGGGATAGCTGTGTTAGTCTAGTCCAGCAAAAAAACCAAGGAGTCTTGTGGCACTTTAAGACTAACAGATTTATTTTTCGCATGAGCTTTCGTGAGAGAAAATCTCACTTAAGTTCACCCATCTTCGAAGCATCTGACAAAGTGGGATTTTCTTCCATGGAAGCTCATGTGAAAAATAAATCTGTTAGTCTTAAAGTGCCACAAGACTCCAGGATTTTTAAGAACACTGCCAGTGAACTAGTAAGTTTTTTCACTTGTTGGGAACAAGCCAGAATTTAGCCCTGCCTAATAGGGACTGTTCCCTGCACCCAACCCCCAAATGGATATTTAGTTCTTATGTGAGCATATTGGATACTAGCCTATTATCTCAGCTCTTCTGTGCTCTGTTAGTGGCACATCATAGCTTAGTCTCCAGTGGGTGATAAAACATTGGCCTCATTTCTGTTGTTGGGTTTAGTGTGTGCAAATGCGGGGTGATGATGGTGGTGGCAGCTTGTGACATACAAAAAGCCAGACTAGATGATCCCTTCTAGCTTTAAACACCACAGTTCTCTTATAACCTGGCCTACAAACTTGCACAAGCCTATACTTAGCTCAGGCTTGGAACTTGCATTAAATCTGAGGCAGAAGCGGGAGATTAGATGGAGTATTGGATCAGTATTGGAGGAGAGAGTACTGAGGATGGAGCATATTCAGAATGTATATGTGACCTTTTGGTAGAGCTGCTTGATTCTGGCTGATGATGTGTGGTGTGCTGACCAGTGTTGCTATTGCATAGTGGCAGGTACAGAACTTGTATGGTTTAAAAACAAAACCTACTTTGACCCTGCTTTACTGTGTGTATTCAAAAGTGTTTTGAGGCTTGTACCACTATACAAATCAGTGTTCATACAGAGCTCTGTACTGGTGATTTAGGTGAATGTCTACATGTTAATGAGATAACCGTTGGCAGTACATATACGCAAGTATCAGGAATGTTGACAAACTCTGAATTTTATCATTATACCTGAAGCAGGGGGGCGTGCACAAGAGGAGGTAAAAAAAGGATGTAGCACCTCTTACTCCGATGGGATGTACAACTCTTCTGGGGTTGGAGCAGAGAGAACAAACTTCTCTGGTACTTTTGGCTAGGGTAGGAGAGCCAAGGCAGGGGACAGGGAGAGCCAGCAACTCTGGCTATTGGGGCACAGAATATGCCCATCTGAAAGTGGCCAAGGTTTTATTCCTATGCATGCTCATGGCCCAAAGATGACTTGTTTTGGAGTTAACAGTAATCAAAACACACTGCTGAAGTAAAACATTTTGTAAGTGTAGGATCTGTTTATTGGATTTCTGGGTTTTTGTATGGATGATTTGCAAATTAATGTAGGGCCAGACCATTTTGACCATTCTTTAATAGTTATTTAAGGGTGCCTAACTTCTTTAAAATTCTGACTTCACATGGAATGGTGGCTTTCTAGTCCACACAACATTTTCAAAGTATCTTTTCTTCACCCTTTTACGCTTCTTTTACTTCATTTATAGTAACTTCTAATTAAAAATATTTTTGATTTTACTGGGAACTTCTACACCTCACTACTGCTTCAAGTGTCTGCTGCAAAACAATGTGTTTTGCTGATCATGTAAGTGACTTGCATTCCACGTGCACATTGATATTACCAAAGAATTCACAGTACTATGTTTGTGCCATTTCTATTTTTTCAAAAAGAAAAATCCATCAAAATCTGCCAAGAAATAATAAAATGCAAACTTGGTGTAAAGGAAATGTTTAAGTTCCTGTCTTAATTGGCATTTTATTTGCAAATGGAATCTAGTTTATTTTGATGGTATGAATGAAAATAATTTTCATTCTTAATGTTGTGATACTTGTAAGTACAGAGGAACAACTCTGTATTTGATCAGATGGTCAAAATGCTTAATGGAATGCATTTTTTACGTAATTTAAATGCAAGAAACAGGGATATTACATTTAAGAAAATATTTCTATTGGGAAACTGAAGAAACCATGTGGCTCTTTAAAATGTTATATGTTACTACTCAGGCTGTCTAAAAACAAGTGGGTAGGAAAATGCAATTTCTGAATGATTTTGTCTTTGTATGTCTGATTCATTGGTGGTGCAAAAGCACTGGAATACCAACTGAATATAAAAATGTAGAGTACAAAGAATCTATGCATAAGATTTCTAATTTCTTTATTGTGGACACTGGAAATCTGAACTTTTCTTCTGGGGACTATTCTGTCACAGTGCCCCAACAGTTAATGAACATGACTTTCCATAATGGAAACAAGGTAGGAATAGGCAGAAGGCCAATCCAAAATATAATTTTCAAAGCATTTCTTTTTCTTGGCTTCTCTGCATCTTCCCCAACACCAAACACTTCATCAGCTCCAGTCTGAGGAGGACTGTATGCAGGTAGTCTTGAATTTTTCAGAAGAGTTGTTTAAGAAAAAATTCTTTTCCTGAACTGCCAAAGCCTAAGCATACTGTTTTTGACCTTTGTTGGCCTAGGAGCAAAGAATGAAGTGGTGTCTTTAATTGATTTTTCTTCTGTGACCACCAGCAGATGGTAATGTGTGTACTATTGGTAGACTGCCAGCTCAGCTTTTGAGATGGAGAACAACTTAATGCATTAACTTGCCTGACTTTTCTTTTTGCAGGAAGAAGAGATGCCAGATGTAGAAATTGACATTGATGACCTTCTTGATGCAGCTAATGAAGAGGAGAGAGCTATCAAATTACAGGTAAAATATTTTTCGTAAAGTAAACTTGAACATGGCTGACTTAATATATCAAGGTTATTAAATCTTAATTCTGAATGACTTTGCTCTTGTGGTAGCTTTTAAAATGAGAATTTCCTTAAACTAAAGGGAACTTAATATAACCTATCTCAAACTAGTATCTGAATGTAACCAAATTTCCCATTATAATGAGGAGACTCCTTGAATGAGGATCACAATAAAAATAGTGAGAGAGAGAGAGAGAGAGAGAGTTGTTCTGGGGAGTAGCAGAGCACCTTAGCTTTTCCCCAAGTGTCATTAGTATTGTAAAATATGAGGAGGAGAAATCTGTGTGTAACTTTAAGAACCTTAGAAACCTGGAGATCTTCTGGTCATGACAGTATTGGAGTTATTCCTTATTAATGCATGTATCCCTTTGGTCTTCATTACATGATTTATCATTTCCTAGCCTTGAAAAAAATAGCTACAACTTCTGTTAAAATTTGTACAGTCTTCTGAATGTAAAAGATTGCAAAAGCATAAATGACCTGTAACCATCCACAGCTCTATCAAAAAATATGGGGAAAACATCAAGATAGTCAACACGAATTAACAGAACAGGGAAATCCAAAGTATGTCAGCTGAATTAGTCAATTACAGTAGACTCTTTGCTCTAATTCTATAATCTTGTTTGAGGTAAATGTCAATGGAGGGCAGGAGGGAAGAGTGGAGAGAAAGGAAGAATAATTGTGTGTCTGGAAAAACACTGCATGTGCAGGTCTTGCCATTATAATGAGTAATAGTTAAGATATTCGGGATGGGGATGGGGGGGGAGTGGTAACAAGATCACATATATAGATATTCATCCCTGTTCACATGTTAAGAGCCTAACTAGTGATGTCTTTGAACTTTGGGGTGTGGTGGGAGTAGTGTTTGTATGTACAGAATTTTAGCTTCTTCTCCTGTCTCATCTCTTTGAAGATATGCAGATTAGAATATTAAATGTAAAATGAATTTTATGGAAGCTACCACCATCTCTCCTCTGACCCCAATGGTATCTACTGTAGATCTTTTGCTCAACTTATGCTTCAGCAGTCTGGAAGGAGTTGTTTCTTAATGCAAAGATTGCACATCTCTCCTCCGTAAACTACATGAAAGCTAACAGATCTGTCTTGATGATAGGTGGGGGAAAATAGTACAAAAGTTTGGTAATGTCAGATTATAGATTTTTGTTTGCTTCTTGAAACTGACATGACTTAATATAGAAACTGACATGTCTTTCATATTTTACTTTTAGGAAGCTCTTGTAGATTGCTACAAACCAACAGAGGTAAAAATCCCTTTTTCTTGAATACTATTTTTTTCTCTCTGTTTAAAAATAGTGTAGTTGTACTCTTGGTGATATATTTAGTTAAAAATAAGGGAATGCTGACTGGGAACTGAGAGGTATGAACATTTCAGGACTGATGATGATCAGAATTCTGGAGTTCTGTAACAGGAGAAGGATTCAGCCTTTGGAAAGAAGTTTGACTATTCCTAGTTAAATGTTAGGGTTCAAATTTCTTATGCAGGTAATATGTGCAAACTAAGAACATAGTGTCACTTGTCCTTCTGTAATGTTTTGGTTGCCTTCAATATAACTGAAAGCAAGATGTGAAGCTCACTGTTGCACAAGTGAACAAATGGAACTACTTTTTCTGAAATGATAAAAATCTAACTAAACATATATCTATTTGCAGAAAGTGTATGTTGGGTCTCCTAAGTAAAGCCATTAGACTCTTGTTTTTCTTAGCTTATGTTTGGGGTGGGTCTTGCCTCTGACTTTTACAGATATTGTTTGAGCTGCAAATGTCCAATCACCTTATAAATGGATACAAATACAATAAAGTGGAATTATTAACCCAGCAGGCTTCTATTAAGAGAACATTAAAATGAAAAATAAATACTTGTATGTCCCATATGACTTTTAATATATACAGTTGCACATTTACTAGAAAGAGTAAGACGTGTGATCTAAAAAGTATTTGGGTTTTAAATATAAAATTGCAGTAATTGAAGTACTACCATCATGTATGATTTGAAGCTTTTAGATTAGTTTATTTAAAATAGTGTTCTCCATTATAAAATCAGCACTTCCTGAACAGTTGCCAAAGAGTGGTTATCAGAGATACTGCAGTTGTATGCAGAGAATTCATGTTATCTTGGATTCTACTACTTGGTAACTGCTGTGGTCAAGCTGTGCTTGACAAAGGGCTGTGATTTTTATCAAACAAGGCTGTAGGTAGCATGGTTCCACTTCACGTTTGGACAGGAGTGAAAGGGCTGTAGTCTGAGCTGTTTTTGTTACTTCAGTATTTTATGGTACTCAATCAGCCAAAACCTCTGTCAAGGTTCAAAGAACAATACTTCGTCTATTTATACCTTAAATTCTTACTGATCCTTATATTGGGACTATTGATGACTTTCTGCCACAGCTGTGGCCATTGAAGTCTATTGTTTGTGATGTTGGAAATTTTAGCTCAGAAATGCTTGGATGCTAATGCTTGTATAGCTTATTCTTCAATGTGATGGAAATCATAGATGTAATATATTTGCTGAGATTCCTACAGACATAAAAGGCTAAAAAGCTCAATCTTCCTGTTAGCATCACAATAGCAGTGCTGCGTTGGAGATGACCCAGCCAACAGCAAAGGCTGTTGAACTCCAGTTGTTTTTCATGCTATTGCTCTGAGTGAGTGATATGGTGTCAGGAGCCTGAAGTTGCCAATGTAATTTGGCCTCTGAAGTAGGAAGGTGGAATGCATGAGAAGGAAGAGTGAGGAGATTCAAAACAGGATGCCAATAACTAAAATGGATTTACCAAGAGCATCTCCAAATATGACTCTCTTGTTTTAATCTTCCAAAATTACCCCATTCAACCATTTAGGAGGCTTTTGGGGGAGGAATGGTGAGGCAAGAGAGCAAACTAAAAATCATAACAATAGTTCCAGCTAAAATTGTTTTGCTTAAAAATCTGTTCATTATACCAAGATTCTATCTAGCTTTTCTTCAGACAGATACAAAATTTTATATCTTGATTCTAAATATACACTTGGAGTTATAGAATGGGGCAGTGTTTGGTGTCAACTTAATTTTAGAAAATATCTGTATGAACAGAGAAATTCACTTATAGTAATAAAGACAGTTATTTGGTATGGCAGCTTAAATGGAATAGTACATAGAACAGTGTGTGTGCTAGTGTTAAACTGAAAGTAAAGAGCCAGAGTTTCAAAGCACTACCATAGGTGACTAGATTTTAGTATTCTGATTTCTTGCTTCTTGACTACTGTGTGAATGAAGTGGAGGCAATGCTTTTACCTTGAAGAGTCTCTCATCACTCCTTTGGCAACCCTTTGAACTGGCATGGGAGTAACCTGACAGACTGCAGTGAGCTGCATCTCTTCTTCCTCTGCAAGTCAGGTAATCTGCCCAATTTGGGACTGAGACAGGGAAAAGACAAAAAATCCTGGGACATAAAAGAAAAAAAATTGTGTGTGCTGTATAGCTGGCTGTTTATCACACTAGTATATGAAATATTTCTGTAAAAGCAAGAGAAATGTGCATATAGAGCAGAAGTATAGCTTGTCGCATTTCTCCTTCTAAGGAGCAGCAATTCAAATGCAATAAGTTCTGCTCCTGGCACAGATTTAACATTTTAAAGATCTGCAGCCTGAAGAATGCTTGTGATCCTCAGTCCTAACTAGAAACAATTAAATAAAGTATGAAATCTGCAGTTTTATAGCATGTAAAAGGAAAGCTAATAAAAATCAAAATTCAGTAACTTGAAGCTTCATTATGTGGAAGATAAGGTGTCATTTTTGCAGATGGGTCATCTAAAATCGGTTCTGCTTAGTTTCCTCCATTCTCTTAGGAGGCTGAAGGTTAAGGAAAGTTTGAGAAGCTACTTTCTTAGCCTTTACAATAAATTGTCTAAATCATAATAAGCACTAATATGAGGAATGTCTGTCTTACTTCAGAGTAAAATACAACTCTTGAATATGCTCAGTTATTCTAAAAGCTTAGGTTGTATAAAATGGCAACTTCTGCTACTTTCATCTGAACTAGACATATTTTAAACTGGCATTGCAGTAAACTATTATTTTCATAACTTAATTATTCAAGTAAAGCAATACGAGTCACTCATTATCCTTGAATCATTTTGCTCAAGAAAGTATTGTGGACTATTGTCTTCATGTAAAATAAGAACTACTGACTAAAAGATCTTTAAATGTATTGAGTGTAACATCTTAATCCAGAGAAATGCGACTGAGCGGTCCCCTAATCTCCGAAGTAAGTGTGCTACTGCATTCCAGCAACTAAAAATATCTTTTGGCACAATGACACCAACTTTAACTGCATTTCTAAAAAGCAGTGGCTAAGAGGCATGCTTTTCAAGATACCGTTAGCTCTTAAAATATAACTAATGAAGACTGCTTCCTTAATGTGGTTATATTGCACTTGCTGAAGAGAAACTGAGGTACCTCCAGAAGGCAGGGGCTTGGTAAGAATGCAATTTTAAAGAAACATCTCCACATCTGGCATTCAAACTATTTCACATACTTGGGCAAGACTTTGAATTGTATTGCTGAATTCTTTCTGCCATCCAAGGCAAGATGCTTTAAGAAGCACTCCTCTTCCATTTTTTCCCTTTCATTGTATGCAGTTCAAAACTATTTTAAAAAAATCCTTCTCTGACAGAAGGCTGAGTCTTGGGGTGAATTAATAGTTTAGATTGGAAGACTATTGTAGCTCCTTTTTTAGGTGGATGGAGACACTTAAGAGGGCGTGTTAAGTCTCATCTGCAGAAAAGGTGACAGTTGTATGTTGGGTCTATTTTTGATTTAACCAGGAGGAACTACTTAAATGTTCCTGTTCCTGTTGATTTTAGTATTTATATGTTCTGCAAGAACTCTAGCTGTTTTGAGCACAAAAGCTCACTATTCTCAGACTAAAATACCATCCCTATCCCTAATTTGTGGAGGAAAAAGGACTTTTCTGCATTGGCCTGGGAGTGAGAGAATTATAATAGACCTTAGGCAAGTCAATGTCTCTCTTCGCCATCTGTCAAATGGGGGGATGGCTACCTTAAGTCACAGGGTGTGTTTTTGGTGATAACATGAGTGCTGCAAACATTGTTGCAAAGATTAGCACCATAGAAAAGTTTGAGTCAGTGACACCAGAACTTACTTTTTTGTTGGTCTAGAGACAATGAATGTTAAAGAACTCTTATGGACCTGAAAAGAATAAGGCTTTTATCAAGGCATCTACTTCAAAGAAGTTAAGGACTACATCCGTATTAACTTTTGGGAATCTTTCACTAATAAAGGTCCATAATTGGTAGCAATAGTGAGTTTCCAAAGGGATAGCCTTGTTAGTCTAGTTCAGCAAAAAAAAAGTCGTGTGGCACTTTAAGACTAACAGATTTATTTTTCGCATGAGCTTTCGTGGGAGAAAATCCCACTTCGTCAGATGCTTCGAAGATGGGTGAACTTACAGATTGAAATGAAAATAAATGCAAGGGGGTGTCAAACATCGGATCAGGTCATACAGTAACAGCAAATCAGAGCAGTTGTTAGGTTCAAACCATGGGAAGCCTGAAGTCAAATTAACTATTGTAATGGGAAAAGAACCCATAGTCTCAGTTTAAGTCCTGCTTTCACAGAGTTTAGTTTGCATGTTAATTCTAGTTCAGCTGTTTCTCTTTGAAGTCTTGATGTCCCAGCCACATCTCTAATGACAGTCGTTAACAAATCATTTATCGAGTGATTAGAAAGATGGAAGTGCTCAGCAACTGGTTTCTTTGTTCTGTGATTTTTGATATCAGCTCTATGTTCATTAATCCTTTCGTCCAGCGATCGTCCTGTTCGTCCGATGTATAAGGTGTTGGGGCATTTCTTACACGTGATGGCATAGCCCCCATTAGTGGATGGGCAGGTAAATGAGCCTTTGATGGAGTAGCAGGCTTGATTAGGACCTATGATGGTATCTGTTGTGCAGATGTGTGTGCAGACTTGGCAGCATGGTTTCTTGCAGGGGTGTGTGCTTGCTTCAATGTTTCTGTTGCTAGATCTGTAGTTGCTGGTGAGTATCTGTTTAAGATTGGGTGGTTGTCTGTAGGCAAGGAGAACAGAAGTGTATGGCGAGCTCAAAGCAAGTCTGAGATTCCTGTGGCTGGTCTACACTATTGCTCGCACTGGTGGGTCTTCCACAGTGACTGGCACAATGGTAGAAGAGTTCCTGTTGTAAACAAGGCCAATGGGGTAAGTAATTCAAATCTAGGCTGGCTCTGACTGTCTGTGCATATATGCACGTCAGAGAGAGAGAGAACTTTAATTTCTCTTGGAAATTTGTTTTAGATAAAATGTTAGGTTTCTTTTCCTTTTGTTTTACATCAAGGAGAGGAAGGAAAGCAGAGATGAAGACTGGTTGGCAGCATGGGAACCACCCAATGGGCGCCTTCTGGTGATGATGCTGGGCTACTGGCTCAAGTGGTCCACTGTCTGGTGGTCTGTGCTTGGTCTATTTCCACATCTGAGTCTAGAACCTCAGCCCTCCAGCCAAGTCCTGTTTGTGCACACCTTGCCTCCCTTTTCTAGGGGAAAATCCCACTTGTGCTGTCTGATCACTCTCCAGACAGTCAGTGGCCATAGCAAGTCCACTGCCTCTCTGCTGGTGGCCTGGGGAGTGGGAAGGGACCAGGGTCCACCCATTTCTCTAGGGCCCAGCCCAGGGACTCTGTGTGCAATGACCTCTGCACTGCCATTGCTTCTCTGCAGTCACTCCTTCGGAGACACGATTCCCTGGGCTGCTTTCCCCACAGGCCCCAGTCTCATGCAGACCCTCACCTCAGATCTGCTTCTCTGTAGTTTGTCCCATGAAGACACTCACCTTAGGACTGCTTTTCTGGGACCTCCACTGCAGTGCACTCCTGGCATGTTTCCCTGGAGCCTCAGCACTGGGTGGGTCCTTCCTTGAGGACTATGGCTCCCGCTAGCTCCCAGTGGTCAGCCACTGAGCTGTCCAGGGTGCTGATTCTTTCAGACAGCCAATAGACAAGCTTCCTTCCTGGGCCTCATAACCCAAATGACTGCTAGTTCTTGAAGCTCCCTTATATACCGGGGTGCTTGCCTCTGATTGGCTGTCTGCTGCTCCTAGTCCCTTTTTAAACCCCTTCTATTGGGTAGTGCTACAAGGGAGGAAACCAAAAGTTTTGAGTGGAAATGTTAAACACAACAAAAAATATAAAACCTTTTCACTAGAAATTTTGAAAATCATTGACATTTTTCAACCAGTCAAATGGTGTCTGACAAAGATGCAATTGATTTTTGTGTAGGGAATTGTGCCTAACAGTATCATATATCCATGAATTAAGTCAGAAAAAAATGTTACAGGAGTCCATTAGTTATGTGACAGCTTCAGCACACTGGCTATTTGAGCAGTTGGCATTTCTACAGTTTTCAGTCCTGAACTGTGAACAATGTGTCTGAGCTAATAGTTCCCTACGGATATATTTTACCAAGTTTAATTTCAAACTAAAAAGAAACACTGATTTATGACACACCTTTTGGGCTAATGTTTGGGCAGGACTCCATGTAAATGGACATATCATTCAATTCACTATAAATATGTTGTTAGAAAGTTAAATTGCAAACTAAGGGTTTATGACCCCCAAACCAAAGAATCATAAAATTTCTGCAAGCCTAAAGTTTTTGGAACTTCAGTTCCTTTTACTTCATCTTTCTGGTACATGACCATAAGTTTGCAGTATTTACTGTTCAAAATCAAGTGGAAAACTAAGCACTAAAGATATGCACCTTAGACAGAAGAGGAAATACAGAAATCCAAGTATACATACTATAGATGGAGAACATAGGGGCAGTTGGATGGTATGTAAATTTCTAGTTCCTCATACTGTACAGTGACAATACTGTAACGTACTAGATTTGTACTCTTTTAATACCAGAAACATAAAAATGGACCAGAAATTTTTCTGTTGTAGAGATGTTTAGTGCACTGTTGGGGAGAAGAGACAGCAAAAGCAGAAACAGCAGTGCCTGTGAATACTTCAGCAGGTGTGGAAATGCTCAGGGTAGATGGATCTCTTCAGAATATACCTTACACATGCCACTAGAAATGCCACACTATAGGTGGGAAGGGTCAGTCACAATGAAGTGGCAATATCTCCTCAATACGTTGGGGGAGTCAACTGTGTGTATGAGCTGCTTAGGGCAAGTCTATACTGACAATGGTGCAATCTTCCAGATGTGATTCAGCGGCAAGAGTAAACCTGCTGAATCATTCTGGAAGCTGCCATAGCAACTTCAGCCCTGGAACCGGAGTTACTGTAAGCCAACCACAAGGCATGTATGTATGTAGCTATGGCTTAGTAAGTCATCAGCAGATACACATGGTATTTTATGTGCCTTGCATATCTGTCATTGACTGCCGCCAAAAAGTTCTGTAAGTATAGACTAGGGCTTAGTGTGCAAGAGGATTCTCTCTACTTGTAATGTGAACCCATGTTGATTGGGGAGAGAATGTAGACCCACCTCCTTCCGTCCCTTTTTGAGGCACTTGTTACCAGTTTACCGTTCAAGGGCACATAGATGGAACCATTTCCTTAAGCCTGGTGCTGGTGGCTGAGGAGACTTCTCATGTATTTTTCTCCCCCAGACACCTGTATAAAGATTATTAAGACAAAGTAGGTGAGGGAAGAGCTTTTACTGAACCAATTTCTTGAATATCCTGGGATCAACATGGCTACAGCATACTGTTCCTTTATTGCTTTAGGTGATCAGTCTTCCTCTGAAGAGATGTCCTCAGCTTGTGGCCAGTGTTGGTCAAGGAGTTTGACTTGGTTGCAGAGAAGCAAAAGCTGTGAAGAGAGAGGTTACTTTGCAAATGATACTGCTCCTTTTTGGCAGGTCTAGTAAACCAGACTGGAAATGCTTCTGTATAGAATTCCATGTATCTCTGAGATAAGAGGAACACTATCATATATATCCTGTACACATGGAGAAACATCCACAGGGATGAATGATGTCCATTTAGACTCTGCAATTGGTTGGAATAATTTAACCAGGAAAGTTGGAATTCATTGTTGGTCAAGTGACCTCATTAAAACAATGAATCAAACCTCCAAAGAGATGAAGTGAAATGATTTCCCCTGCTACTGAATTAGCATTTTATCTTTGTTTTGATTTTATTCTGCCTTATCTGAACTGCATGCTTTTTGATTCTGGAAAAAAACAGTGGAGAAGGGAGGAGGAAAAATGCTGTGAGATCTGAATAAAATGAATTCAAATGAACTATAAATTTAGTTTCTCACTTTCCTTCTCTCTCTCTCTCTCTCTCTTTCTCTTTCATTTTGAATTAGAAAAGTGTCTTCTGGAAACGGTGTCCTTCCATTGTAAATGAATAGAGTTTCCACATTTGTAACAAAACTTGAATACAGGTGACCTGCAAAAGGAATTAAACTGGGTCTGTGCCAATTTTTTGCTGCTTTGAGAATAAGAGCCTTATTTAGTGTAGCTATTTACTTTTTCATCTTTAAAAATAATAGGGGTACCATGTTTCACTTCAGGGACTCCTTGGAAATATCAAGGAGCTAACTATCTTAGCCTCTGAATCTTTAACAGAACTATTGTTCCTAAGTGTTTTTTCCCAGGCATTTGAATTAAATAGATATTAAAACCTGGGATTATTCACAATCAGTTTTCACTAGCATGATGACTGTCAAACCTACCGATTCTCAATCTTACACACAACATTCTGAGAAAACTAGTTTTGAGTGTGTGTCTGGGAGAGATCAAATAACTCCCCACCTGTTAAACTGCCACCTTAAATACAAAGAACAAAAGGTGCAAGCCCATTTTAATACTTTTTTGTGCAAGTATTTAAAGAAAACAAAGGGCCATTGCTGTGTTAGAAGAATTGAATTAGCTAATTTGGTGATTATAAAATAAATGCATTTACTTATTTATTTGTGAAATTGAAACCATTATGAAGCATCTTTCCATCTTCCAAGCAGCCAAGGAAAATACAGCTGGCACCTTGTGAGATCCATCTATGCCGTGAATGCAATAAGAAAGCAACAATAGCTGAGTGTGTGAGCAGTAAGGCACACTGTGTAATAGCATCTAACTTTTAGGCAGGCATCAAGTGCAGAATGAGGCCCAACACAAAGCACAAAATATGCTGGAAGCACTCTGATTAGGAGCTTGCTTCGCTGCATACCTGTGGCATATATTAACTACTGCATGTGTGAAATGTGTGCCACGTATAAATGCATTGATACTATTTTTAATAGTTATATATTTAGATCTACTTGCAGCTTTCTCTTCTCCATCTACCAGGCAGCAGGATCAGTTTATTTTGATGTACTATTGGGGGTGTTTAGAAGCAACCAGATGAAATTTCCCGTGTAAAATAATAACCTCTTGCTCAGCAGGAGGCATAGGAAGAGTGTGGTACTACTTCAAAGAAAGAGAGGGAAGACCCTCTTTGAAATTCTAAGGTGGCATTTTTTCTATCAGATTGTTCAGAATCTCCCACAGGCCTGTTTGCTTTCATTTAACACAGATTTCAGTTGAAAGTAAGATACTTATGGTTAAATTTGATATGGAAGAGGGAAGCTATTAAACAGTTCCTGTGAGGAGGGATGAGAGAGGAGCTCAGTGGAATTCCATGGCCACACTTCAAATAGGGAAACTTGAGGCTGGTGCTATCAGAAGTGCAGTGATAAGGTTCCCTATAGTCACTTTTTAGGTACACACATAGTTGCTGAATAGTTCTCTCGGATCCCATTGACATTAAATCATCAGCCAAGTTCTCAGTTCTGAGCAGCTTCATATTCAAGGGGCAAAAGAGGTTAAGTACCTATTGTTTTTTATGGGAACAAAGAGGGAAGTGCTAGGCATTTAGAGAGGCAATGCAAGACAATCAAATAGGATGGAAGGGGAGAAAAATAGGTTTTCTTTCTCCAAAATATTTCTTCCCATCCTAAAGCTATCCTAATTCAACAGTGGGGGCATTGATGAAGACTTTATTCATTTGGGACATCTGTTGAACTGGGTTACACTGTTGATGGGACTGATTGCCTTTTGTTGAGGGAGTAGTTTATTCCAGTTTATAAAAAGCCTACTTCCCCCAAGTAAGTCTCCTCTAAATGGACAAGGAGAAGCTTGTTTTCCTTGTGTTGCATCGGTGTGGTGTGTGTTAGTGTGTTTCTTGATGGACTGAATGAATCTGACTCCTAAAGACTAACCAAATGTCACTACGAGTAACAGAAGTGCCACAGGACTTCTTTTTCATTTTTCTCATAAATAGCATATTCCTGATGGCAAGACTTACACATTTGTTTTAGGAGGATTACAATATGTGTTGTGCACAACATGTTGTATACCACCTGTGTGGCATATACATGCTGACTTTGTCCACAGGCATTTCTAGACCCCTGAGTGGGTTAACTGGGAAGTGCAACTTTTGTTCCAAGCTAACCAAAGGGTATTTATTTTTAGTTATTAACACTTCAGTTACATTAGTGAAGATATCTTTTAAATCTAGATCTATTGACTTTCATTTCCATTTTGGAATTCCATTTTCAGCTATTTCCTGGCTGGCTATACCGTAACTGTATTATGTTTCAGTATTTGAAAACTTAATGGCCAAGTTGACACTTGTTCTAGTACTTACATCAACTAATTACCATATATTTGTGCAGTACGGATGAATTCAGTTATCCGGAAGTCTTGAGTGACATTAGAAATCTTCCGATTTAGTTGGAAGTCTGTAAAATGTATGGTTCTAGTCAGAATTTTGATTTAGGGGACAAATGGATTTTGAATAATTTGTCTGGATAATCCTGAGCTTACCTGTGTTCAGAGATATTATATCAGGAATCATTACACTTAAACTAAATGCTCTGATCATATACAAATAATAGCAGATAACAAAAGAATATTAAATTGTGTAATCCTGGCACCCCGACTAACATAAATAGTTTGTAATCATGCAAGCAAACGCACTGAAGTCAATCGGACTACTAGCTTGATTAAGGACCAATCATGTGCATAAGCTTATTATTATTTTAAACAGTACTGTCCCTTTTAAAGTTTAAAATCCGTCCTTAACCACTCACATTGTATTTAGAAGTTGGTTGTTGGTTTGCCTGATGTAAGCCGTGTCTACACTGAGTAAAAAATATATTCCTACCAATGCTGCCCCAGCTTCTGCGGAAATTGTGGAAGCACTAGAGGGAGGCAAGAGCTTTACCACTCAGTCCCATTATTAACACTGTGTTATTTAATTTTCTTTAAATTAAAAAGGTGGCAAAAACTGGGATTTGGCTCTGGGACTCATCACACCAAAGGGTACCAAAGTTTGGCAGAAGTGGGGCTAAAGTGATGGGGAAAGGGAATGTTTTTGCCAAGATTTTCCACAGTAGACGTGGTGTAAGTACAAAATGTTGATGATGTCTAATTTTTTTTCCAGGAATTTATCAGAGAACTTCTAAGTCGGATAAGAGGAATGAGGAAGTTAAGTCCCCCTCAGAAGAAGAGTATATAACTACACAAATAATAGTGTTCCACAAGAGACAGAGCAAGGGAAATGGGACTTTTGGCAAGATCTTTGTTAAAAGAGTTGTTTTTCTGAGCAACTTTTTTGTTTGTTTGTTTGATTCAGTTTTGACATTGACTCCAAGGAGTCCCAACTTCATGTGCTGTTAAGGGGTTTTTTTAAGTGTCAGGTTATTTTTATCAAGATCATCAACTTTTTTGGATTCTGCTCCATTCTCCTGCTTGAGGATTATTGAACCAAGTGAAGAATCCAGATGTTAGTGCCCATACCATAGCAATGAAGGGCAGCAGACCTACATGGGGAATCAGAAGAGTATGTAAACTTGCAGAACTAAAAGAGTTGCCTTTTTAGTTTCCCCTAACAACTAGTTGGATTATGTTCTAAGTTGATTGTACGTTTAACTCTTGGGTGTCAAGTTTCTTGTGCTTGTATGTACATAGATTGTAAAGGGGGGGTTTGTGAATACTGTTTCATGTGGCCGGAAGGAAAGTTGTTGCAGTATACTATTTAAATGGTGGTTACAGGAGACATGTTACCAGAGGGCAACAATTTAGAATATCAAAGTGAGTGCTGCCATTTTCTAAATTCATTTTAAAGCACCAAGGTGAAGAATTTCAGCATATCGTCTCGTTCAGAAAGTAAGATGTGAGAAATTGGGAGTTTTTAAGGGCTTAATTTGTAGACTTCTAATTGTGTTGTTGACTTTGATGCTTTGCCAGATCATTTCCTCTTCACCTCATGGTATTTTAGAGTTGTATTAACCTTCTGCATAAGGACATGATGTGATACCTAGAGAAATGTCAGTTACCATCTAAAAATGTTTCACAGTGGAGGGAGAGGGAAGGAAGTGCTACCAAAACTAACTTAAAAGCACTGTTTTATATTGCTGGTTTTCATACAGATCTCTCTCCCAATAAAGAACAGAGTATCATATGTTTATAGCTCTGTCCCCAGAACTATGGGTGAATTGTTAGTTATGGATTCTCCTTTCTTGTGAAAGCAAGAATGGAATACTTCCAATGGATCCCTGAGTCTTCTGGAAAATGTCCTTAATTAAGATGTTCCATAAACTACCTATATGTCGGTAGATGAATTTAGTCAGGCATTTTATATCAAGGGTGCTCTGAACATATATTATTTTTACAAAGAAATGTGTTTGTGAATTTTATGTATTCTGGCAAGCTTTTTTTAAATGTATTTAATTTTGTAACGTTTATCAATGATTTTTATTTACCAGATATTTACTCAAATAAATGGAACAACTTGTGACTCTTGTTACATCTACATTTCACAAAACTACTGTATATTCAATGATACTTATTCCTTCCGTGTATATATCCATATAAGTTGCTCGAGATCTATTGGCCTGGCTTAGGCTGCCAAATACACTGGCTTGGGAAACAAAGGAGAAACTTGCTATGGAGAAATTTTTGCCTTGAAAGTTCCCTTTCTTTTAAAAGCCCTCTGAAAGGGAAGTAAAACATTTCTCATTCTGTATCTTTTCTCCCTGCTCTATAATGGATGAAGCCTGAAAGTTGCTTTCAGTAAAGCTTTCCTAGCTTATCTTAACTGTTGATGATAGGATAAGAAACAATGGACTTAAATTCCAGCATGGGAGGTTTAGGTTGGACATAGGAAAAAATTCATAACAGTCAGGGTGATTAACCACTGGAATAAGTTGCCTAGGCAGGTTGTGGAATCTCTGTCACTGGAAGTTTTTAAGAGCAGATTAGACAAACACCTGTCAGGGATGGTTTAAGAGGGTACTTGGTCCTGCCATCAGTGCAGGGGACTGCACTTGATGACCTCTCATGGTTCCCTCCAGTTTCCATGATTCTATGATATGCTGAGGACTGACTCATCTTAGAATGTCTTGGTCCACACCACATTTTGAAGCGTCTCATATAGGAACCTTTCTTAATTTATTACGTAGTCTCAGATGTTTGCATATTAGGTTTAAATCACCTTTGCAAATTGAAATCAAATTCTGGATTTGGTACAAAGTTAAAATTGTCATGACTAGTCATCAGAGAAAGTGTTATGTAAGAGGTTTCAGGGGATTTAATTTGTGCCTGTCTTAAGAAAATGTACTGCCCTATACACACTTACAAAGACTTGTTCATGAGCTCCAAAGTAGTTTGGTGATGTACTGACGACAGACTCTACTTCAAGAGGCTTCACTGGTTTGGAGACTCTTGGTTATATTTTTTGTTATTGGAACAATATCAGCTCATATGGATATTATTTCCCTGCTAATGCCTAACTTTCAGTACCTATTTCTCCTCATGTGCATAAGGGAGCTGGATCTGGAACAACTCCTTGGTTCTAAACACCACAGAATTTTACTCTCTGAATTATGCAGCTGGCTTATGTGTAGTAACATTCCAGATTTGAACACCCTGGTTGTGGTGGTGTTTGGAATCTAGGTCTTAAATTTGTGACTTAAGTCCATAAAGGTTGGGTTGGTGTTTTTGTTTTTGTTTTTGTTTTTTAAAGCATGGTAAACTTTCTAGCCTTAGGGTAATGATGCATTGTAAAAATAAAACTACACCAAATCATAAGTTTATTGATAATTACACTGCTGCTGTTAATTTTTAACAAACAAATTGCCACTACATTAAAATTTGCCTAAAAATATGCACAGTGTAATACAGTGGTGTGAATTCTTAATTGATCAGAAAGGTTTAATCGCTTTCTTTAACTATAATTGCATCCTTTGTGCTAACCTGAACTATGCACAGTAGATTGGCTTGCCTTTGAGGAAGTGTTTAGAAGGGATAATTCATCCCCTTGGAATTGATTTCATCCCCTCAGAACTGAGCTCTAGAATCAAAGTTGATATCTTCTGTTTTTGTTTTTGCCCATTATGTGAACATGGGGCTGGCCAGTGCTGGGAAGTGCTTCTGTTTTCCCAACTGAAATGCTGGAAATGCTTCACTCTTTAAAAACTGTGTTAAAAGCAGAAATGAACTCTAAATAGTCTTTCTTTCCAGATTGTATAATTTTCCCTAGGACCTACAAGGTCTGATTCGTCTCTTGACTTTTAATGGAGTTACTTTTGGCACGCTGGTATAGGAGGAACTATCAGCCTGTTGATTTAAGATCTCCTGGTGCTTTTATACTGTGTGGATGTCCTAGCACTGTACAGCACTTGAGAGGCATTTCAATAGCAAACACTATTTGTGAAACTACAAATAAAATCTTGCAAACTGTTCTCACTGCCTTAGCTGGGCAGCTTGAATTAAAAGGGCCAGGCTTGGCTGCAGTACAAATTTTCTTTGGCTTTAAAAGCTACTAGTGAATGATACTGAATTGGCATCATAATAAATACACATTAAAATAGAGTTTTGCTTTGCTTCTTTCATGTAGGAGAAGAGTTGCCAGCAAGGACATAGGCTTTCAGGTACACTTTTGCATAATTATACATTAGTGTTTGCATATTTTACAGAAGTAGCTGGCACCAAAGCAGTGTGGAGTCTTCACTATCCACTCTTCCCAATGGCCTACACTTAGCTGGAACATGCAAGGATTTTGTTTCCAGTGCTCCTGACTTTTAATCACACCAAAGATCTGACTTTGGGGACTACAAGGGTAGGTAAGTAAATTCCTGTACTAGAGGGAAAAACAGCAGATAACTTGGTTGTCCCAAATAGTCAACTGTAAAAACTCTTCCAGTCATGGGTTAAGCTCCCTTCCCCCCAAGAAGTAAATTGTAAATATGGCAGTCCTGAGAGGAGGGCATTGGTGGGAGTGGGTGTAGAAAGTGATGTTCCAAGTGGGTTAAAAATGAGAGGGAAGGAGGAAAATCTAACTAAAGTTCTTCTTGTGCACTTGATGTTGAGACCTTAAAGGCAACAGGTTCTCCCCAAATAACAAGATTGTATCCCATTGTGCATAAAAAGGATGTTTTTTAAGCTTATAGTTGTTAGTTTAGGAATTGTACTAGGGCTATTTTTAGCACAGCATCTTTTAATATGACCAAATGCAGTTATATAGCAAGGAACAAAGGATGCAGGCCATGCGTGCAAAGTGAGGAACTGCGATTTAAGTTTCATATAGATGAGCAATTCAATGTAAGCTCCCAGTGCCAAAAGGGCTAATGTCATTCTTTGGATGCATAAATAGGAGTAGAAATATGGACTTGATCTGCACCTTTGTAAATACTATTGCTGAGCAGATACTACAGGTGAATATGCTGTTGATGTTTTAAAAAGGATGTTGGAAAACTGGAGAAGGTGCACAAAAGAGCACGTGTGAGTTTGAGAAAATGCTATACAGTGAGAGAATTAGCTCAGTTGTTTTAGCTTGTTTGTGTGGGGTTTTTTGCTTCTTTGTTTTTAAATGAAGGTGACTTGATACAGTGTATAACTACCTTCCTGGGTAGAAAATACTGGGTATCAAAGTGTTCTTCAAACTATTGGAGAAAGACATAAGCAGAGCTAAGAACTGAAAACTGAATCTTGACAACTTCAAATCAAAATTTAGGCACAAACTTTTTAAAAGGATAGGTGATTTTAACCATTAGACTGGACTTCCAAGGGAAATGGTGGATTCTCTATCTTTTGATGTCTTCAATAGCTAATGTCTTTCTGGAAGATATGTTTTAGTCATGTATGAATTATTGGCCTCAGTACATGAGTAACTGGGAGGAATTCAATGATCTGTGATATAGAGGATGTCAGACTAGATGAACTGAAGTTCTCTTCTGGCCTCAAACTCTATGAATGAATTTATGCCAAAATGTAGATATCATCTGGAAAAACAAAGGGAAATAGCTGGTTAATACTAGCATAATACTTAAAAATGTAATTTAGCTCCTTTAAGTGTCAAGTAGGAATATCAGTACCACTCATAGAAATATATGCAACTATTGTTGACCAGCTTTTCCTCCATACTACCTCATCACTTTCCCTGAATATTGTACTGGAATCAGTGTTGCTAAATGTGTTCTTATCAGGTTATAAACTGATAAGATGCTGCCAATAGTCTAGAGTAGTTCTGGAGTCCTGATACGCTAACAAAGCATTGTGTGATTGTATTTGTTTTATTTCTAACTTCTGTTTTTAGTGGAGGAATCATAAAGTGTAGGACTGGAAGTGATTTCACTAGGTCATCTAGTCCAGTTTACTGCATTCAAAGCAACACTAAGTAATAATTAGACCCATTCCTGACAGATCTTTGTCTAACAGCTCTTTTTTAAAAACCTCCGAAGATGGAGAGGCCACAACCTGCCTCAACAATTTGTTACAATTTACAATTTGTAATCCCTAGGTTACCCATCCCCAACCATTAGTTTAGAAAAATTGTTTTCTATTGGCAAATGAAACTTACAGCCCATTATTAAAAGAGCAAAAACCAGTTGAATGGCAAGCCTATACTTGGAAACTCATTTGTAAATATTTAAATATGTAGAAAGGGTGAGGAACATTCACATTAGAATATGCTTGTGCATTCCTAATTGTGTGAAGGAGTCTATCAAAACTAATCATGTCCCTTTTGCTAAGATACCATACAGCCTGGTGAAAGAAACAGCTGAGAGCAAAGTCCCATTGGTGCCACAGGACTCTCATTGTTTTTAGTTTTAGTTTCTCCTTAAAGACTAACAAATATCTTTGAGCATAAGCTTTTGTGGGCTCCAACCCACTTTGTCAGATGCATGAAGTAGAAGGCACAGATGAAAGGCAAATATACACATGCCAGGATGCAGGAGGGCAAGTATTAGCAAAGTCAGTTCAGTTAGGGTAGATGGGGCCCATTCATGCCAGTTGATTAGAGGGAGAGGATATGTGACCACATTCTAAAATTAAAGAATACAGATCTATACTGAGATAGTGATCTAACCTCAATCACTGTAATATCTGTGCACCTCAGTCTTGTATTTATTCTCACAAACACCCCTGTCAGATGGAGAAGTGATATTAGCCTCATTTTACAAAGGGAAACAGAGCTGCAGGCTCAGATCCACAAAAGTATTTAGGTTCCTAACTTGGAACTAAATATCTTTATGGATATGGGTTCAAGATTGAATGAAAATCTGTGGTAGAAGAGGGAATCGAACCTGGGTTCAATGGCAGAATTAAAAAAAAGGAAAGGGGAGAATATATTGAGACAATGTTGAGGAGAAAGGATGTCCCTTACATTTCTGTTAAATGCAAATGTGGAAGAGTGTGGCACAAAGTAATAAAGGGAAGGGAAAAGCTTAAGTTCCTCTTGCAGAAGACTACCAGCCCCCAAAGGCTGTCAAGTACTGACTGCTAACTAAGGCACTGACATTGCAACTGTCTCGGCGGCAGACTCCAGTGCCTGCATACAGCCAATTGGAGGACAGGGACTCCATTGCTTGAAATGCTTAATGGTGGCAAACTTCCAGACACAAATGTGTACTACGTACTATGAGGGTCTTGCTCTACATCACCTCCACTCTTCATGTCACCTGTCTTGGGTACAAACAATGTAGCTGTTGTTTCTCACTCACTTTGGAGCAGGGCCTCTCTTCCTACTTGCTTGCACAGCATTTACTGCAATGGGACACAGGGTCTGATGTGGACCTTTGAGCACTGATATAACATAAATAATTTGAGAAATTATTACCAAACTTAAGTTAGGAGTACTTCTAGTCCTAAGGATTGTTGCTTAGTACTTTGTATGATGCCAAACACAATGCATACTATCATAATAAACATTAATAACTTTTTATGGACATTTCTGGAGTAGCATGCCTGAAGTGCAACCAGTATCTCATAATGGAGATTTAAGTCCTCTGCACAAGTTTGGAATATTTAATTGCTTGGCTGACTACAATAGCTACACCAGCGATTAATTTAGCCCTTAACCCTCAATTAAAGTTGCCCTTCAAGGATTTTCATATCTTGTTCAAGTAACAAATGATGCTCTTCAGTGAGTTGCATCTTCTGCCCTAGTTTTTAATTTCAAGCCTCTCAAAGCACTAGGTAAGTAAATCAGTTTTAAATCTATTGCCTCAAACTTTGTCATTCTTCCATAGCTTGAATGAATAATAGTGTGCTTTTCCCACTCCCACAGGCCTATCTTGATTATATTTCCCCAGAATCTGTTTGTAATTTAGTGGGAGAGTGAGTCATGTGGTGCTTTCTCTCTGACTGTCCCCTAATCAGTCTGAATGGCTAGAATGATGCTGTAACCAAAATAGCCTTTAGAATAATGCATTGCTGAGATTTTTCATTCTTTCCATTTGCTTAATTTATTTATTTTCTTGTTTCTGCGCGCGTGCGCGCTCACACACACACAGAGCTTAAATATAAAGAAAGAAACAAAATCACTATAACTGAAGCTTGGGCTACACCACTGACTCAATGTTTTGAGTCTATTGTTTCCCTTTCAGGAGTCTGATTTGTCGTGCATACCATGAAGTTTCACCTCACTTAAAAACTACTTGCTTACAAAATCAGACATAAAATATGAAAGCACAACCATATACCATTATTGAAAAAATTGCTTACTTTCTCATGATCATAATTATAAAAGAAATCAGTTGGAATATAAATATTGTACTTACATTTCAGTGTGTAGGATATAGAGCAGTATAAACAAGTTATTGTGTATATGAAATTTTAGTTTGTACTGACTTTGCTAGTACTGATTTTTCTGAGCAAGAGAGACTATTGTAAAGCCAAAAAAACTGCTAGATAAGTTGGTGTACACACCCTGGAGGAGTTCCAACTATGCGTACCCCTGGTTGAGAACCAGTGGTCTACGCTACAGATTTATGTCAATATAACTACCTTGCTCCTGGAGTGTGATAATACTGACCTAACTAACCCTCAGTGCAGAAGTTGCTATTGCCTCTTGGAGAGGTGGAGTGCCTACACCAATGGGACAATCTCTCCCATTGGCATAGATAGCATCTTCACTAAGCACCATAGTGGTGCACCTTCACTGGTGCAGTGGCATTGGGGCAGCTGTCTCTCTGCAGCATTGTATCTGTAGACAAGTCCCTATTCAAGCAAGTTCTCCTACAGGCTTGAAGGAAAGAAAAAAGTTACTCCTTTTTTTAAAATATTTGGATAGTGCTCAAATAGCACTGCATTAGAGCTATATAAATAGGTCTTGTTTGGGAGCCATGTCTCTTCTGCAAATGGTTTACTAACAAGGCACCAAATAAGTGGCAGCAAATCTAATTTCCAAGCGTGGAACCTTCTTGCTGCCAATTTATGGAAAAGCCCCAAGGCTGGGCAGAGGGAGAGGACTGCAGCATTCTAAGGCCAGGACCAAGTAGAGAATCTTGCGTAACTCCTGTTGACTTCCTAACCTCTCCTCCACGTGGTGTCTTCACTGCGCTACACCGACAGGAAATGTGTTCCCGTTGATCCAGCACTACACTGCTTGAGGGGGTGATTTATTAAATTCATCTTCCGATTGACTTAGTGGGTCTTAACTGACCAATTTACTGGCTAATTTGCCACCATCAGGGTGTAGACGTGACCTAACTGCAGGCATAGTGTAGTGGGTCCCTTTGTGTATTGGTTTTTACCTCATTTAAGTCAATTGATGGACCTTTAAATTGGAGTCAGTATTAATTGGGGAACTCAATATCAGGCCAAATGTTGATGGGGTGTTTGTCTGGTCTCCTTATGATATGGGCTATTCTGTTTTGGGTTTGTTTCTGTTGGTGTAGCTACAGCTGTAAAGTGATGCAATATTTCAGCCTTGAAATGATATATTCTTCATTCATGAAGGGCAGGAACAGTTTTCTTGCCACGTGAACTTGAGAATTATGTGATTTTCTGTGTCCATACTTATCCCTTAGACTCCACTCTTTTTATTAATAGGTATAACTATATGCAATATCATCAGTTAACTGCCTAAATTAGGCAGGCATTGGCACCAACAACTCTGCTCATGGCTGTGGCCACTGGGCCCCACAGCCACGTGTGGCGTTGAGGTGCCGGTGCTTGTGCCTCTGCCCTGCTTGTAGCTGTAGCTGCCAGCTGATGGCCCCCATGTGGCCACAGCAGCAAAGTTCACATCTCTGGTGGGCCTCTTCCCTCTTCCTTGTTGGTGGTGTGTGTGTGTGTGTGTGCGCGCGCGTGCGCGCGCAACTTCCAGTCATGTTACTGGAAACTGCCCTTAGCTGGGCCTCTTCTGTACTTGCAGGAACCCAGCCAGAAATCGGGGGCTGGTTACATTCCTGTTTGTTAATACTTGCTGCTTGTACAAGATGGTAGACTAGGTGGGTAGGTGGGAGGGAAGAAGTTTAAGGTTATCTAGTTTATAAGATTAATTTGTTTACACTTACAAAAACACTGCCTTCCTGTTCCCATACCAACAGGTAACAGGAGCAGTGAACTTTTGTAATGACAAAACCCTTGAGCGTTGATCCTGTCTGTCTCAAGAGTCATCTTATTCTTTTGTCCCTACAGGTGCCTTGACAGTTAATGTATTGTATTCTGGCTTCTCCCATGAACCTGAGCTCTGGGCTTAGTTTTAAATCACTCTGCACCCTGTTCTTCTCTACCCTTGATCCAAGGACAAATTGATTTTAAAAGAATCTCATTAGCCTCTTCAAAAACAATTCCTCAGGAAGCCCAATAGTTTTGTTTCTGCAGGAAATCTGTTTAATTTGTTGGGTTAAGTGAAAAGATTGACAAGCAACTGCTTAACTTCCCATCTCCGTGTTGCTTTTCAAACTGAGGGGCATCTGAAAGCCTGCAAATGTGTGTTTGGAGTTTTAGGATGGGTTTTTATCTGATTTTGTTAGCTTATCTGATCCTTGTTTCTTATGCTACTTTGACTGTAACTGGTACCAGAGCACAAAAATGCTTCTTTTTCCTATTAGAATTCATTTTCCTTTTCCTTATTGTGGTGAGCAAGAAACTCTTTTTTTTTAAAACGCAAATTTGGAGACCTTTCTTGGCTGTTTTAAAAAAAAAAGTTTGTTGCTTTTACCACCTTTTGTGTAACAGGAATTCAAACAGGAGGGTGAAAATTATTGCATTTTAAATCACTTTTTTGCAAGATCTAAAGGGGTAGCTGTGTTAGTCTAGGTTAGCAAAACAAACAAGGAGTCTTGTGGCACTTTTCAAGACTAATAAATTTATTTATTGCATGAGCTTTCTTGGGAGAAGATCCCACTTTGTCAGATGATAGCTTGAGAATTAAGGTGGGTCACAGAAGGGGACATGAATAGGACATAGTCAAAAACTTGAATGGAATACAAGTGAGCCTCATTTTGTGAGATTGCTAGCCTGATTTCTGTAGTATATAAAAATGTAATTTCTGGAAGTTGTGTTTTTGGATACTTTATCTGTTCCTATAATCTGAGCTGTCAACTGGAAATAAAGCAACGGTTGTCAGTGATTTATAGCAGAACTAAAGATGGGCCAAACCAAAAGCCAGGACTGGAACAATCCAACTCTTCAGGGTGTTCCAAACATTGCCAACTGCAGATGTTTAAAAAAAAAAAATGAGACAAGCGCTTCTCCTCTCCCACAGGCATTCCTCAATGCTCCCCAAATCAAGAGACTTCAGAAAAGCAAAACAAAAAAATCACATTTTGGGTTTTTTAATTTGTGTTGTGGGTCCTTCAGGGGTGGTCATGTTTTCCAGTGTTTCTTCGATGGTTTGAAGTGTACTTTTAAATGAAAGCTGAGACTCTCATGTAATCATGTAATGTCACTTGCTGCATCCTGGGTTGTGATCTACATGATTTTTTTCTGTTCACTTATGCACTGTGATTTTATGATTTGATGCCAGTTTTGCAATGCAGGGTTTCTTTATGGATGCTGATAACCTACTCTGCATGATTATTATGATAGTGTTTCCTGCAGCACCATGTATGTATACAGATGTACAGCATGTTTTGCATAGCTCAGGGGGATGGAGGACAGACAGAACTCTCCCAGCAACATGTAAACAGCCACAGCTGAGAGCAAGCAAGTACCTGTAGAAGGTAACAAAGAATATGCAAATTGAGGCATCTCAGACCAATGAAGAGATCACCTCTGCCCAGAAGGGGAGGGGTTGAGGGGATTTGAAAACAAAGAGAGACAGTTGGAAGATTTGGGGCTTTTGGCCTGGGAATCTCCATCTTGAAACAACTTCAAGCAAGATCTGGGCCCTGCCTGGTCTCAGGCACAGACTGGCCATACAAACACCTGGCAGCTGAACATCTTAAGCCTGAACTTGAACTATGAGGTCAGTTTAGGTAGAGATATTAGGTTAGTATGCATACTTTACCTTTATTTCCTTGTGGTCGCCTTTGACTCACTTATATTGTGATTCTGCCATGATTGGCCTTATTCTCACTTAGAACTGTAGCCTGATCAGTAAACTAGTAGTTGTTTTATCTAAAGTTGTGTGGTCTTTAGAGGGTGTGAGTGAAGAGGGTTGGGCACAATCCATTTCTTTGTTAAATGGATGGACTTGAGATCAGGGTGATTGAGAGTGGATCCCAATCTCTATAGACAGCGGCTCCTGGTGAGGTAACTGAGGCCAGGGTTCTCGCTTGGGGACCATCCCTTGAGTAGCCAGAGGGCATATACCCACTGCCTCGGACCGATTACATGCAAGAGGCTGGAGTGGACTGACTCAAGCATGAGTGATCATTTGGCAAAGCGTGGTGAATCAGGGCTCAGGAATGGGAATTGGGGAGGGTTACAGCAGCACATGGAACTGGATCTGGGGAGCAGCCTGTCACAACTTGTAAGAAAATCATGAGTCAGCAATACCACAACTGGCTTCTTTTAATAACAGTTCAAAAAACTCAGGCCTTGCTCATACAACTGGATCTACACAAGTAGACCCTTGGGTTTGCATGTATTCTATTGAGCCTAACCATTCTCTGTGAAGATGCATGGACTCTGCATATATGCATACGGCTGAAAGAGGGAGACTTCACACTTTAACACCCTGAGTTTTGTCATATCTGAAAACTGAATCTGAATTTTTCATCTTAAGTCCATTTTTATGTTTTTATTCATCCATTTAAAAAATAAAATCCAGAGACTAGACTTTTTGTTAAATGATAGACATGCTTTCACTAAATTGGGATTAGAGAATAAAATTCTAGCTGATCACTTTGTGTTTTGCTAGCCCATTTGGAGCTAATGGCTTCTGTTTACTGGAGTAACATTGTAGTTAGTTGCATGGTGTGAGGAAATCGCTCTAATACGTTTACAAATTTATCCCCTTCAAAAAGAAACAAGCTGGTTAGAAAATGATTTCAGGCTGAAAATGTGTTTCACTGAAGCCTACTTAACACCCCAAACCCATTACACTTTACTTCCCAATCTGTGTCTTTGGGGAGAAACATAACATAAAGGTTCAGCCTGGTATACTCTTAAAACAGGTTGACATAGTTATGGTGTTCAGTGTGTGAAAAATCCCCACTTCTGAATGTGGTAGCTTTATTGACCTAACCCCCCACATAAATACAGGTAGGTTGACAGAAAAATGCTTCCATCTTTCTAGCCACAGTCACTTTGATAGGTGGGGTTTCTACAGGAAGGGGACAGCTTCTTTGTCACTGCTATCTGTGTCCTCAAGAATCAGTCTTGGGACCAATCTTATTGAATATTTTTTGTTACTGACTCTGGCACAAAAAGTGGGAATGTTATAATAAAATTTGCAGATTACAGAAAGTTGGGAGGTCTTGCCTGTATGGAGGAAGCTTGGAATACCACACAAGAAGAGCTGAATGATGTTGAAAATGGGAGTAATAGAAATAGGATGAAATATGCACAGTGCAAAGTCATCCAGTTAGTCTAACAACAAAAGATTTTGCTATAAGCTAAGGGTTTACCAGGTAGTGCAGAGAGGGAGAGAGAGTATGTGAAAAAGCTGTGTGTATTGTGTTATTACAGGATGACTTAATTCTTAACGTGATGCAGCTATGTGGGGGGAAAAAAATTCTAATACAGTCATAGGGTTCTTTGAGTAGTGCCCTATGGATACTTCACTGTAGCTGCACTTCCATTCTTATGCTGCTGATAGAAGGAATTTGGTAGCAGTGTCCCTTCAGTCAGCATATATGCTGCCTCCTCTTGTGCTCTGCCACCAGGCTAACTACTTTTAGCCCACACCACTCAGTTCCTTTCCAATTGCCCTTTGCTAGAGACAGAGCTGTTGGCAGATTATCTTTACTCTCTTTCCTTAGCATTTTCAAGAGTTAAAGTACAACTAAAACAGAGAGGAATTACTTTTTCTGTCCCAAAGGAAAAGAAGGGAACTTCCCCAGCATGGAGTATTCCTGGTGCATTGGGCTTCAAGAAGTACCTCTCATGCATAGGTACAGTTTGTTGGCTATATTTTGGGGGGCAAAGTATATATGAATTCATGCATGGTAAAACCAGTCACCTCAGCTCATTGGCTTTCTCTCCCCTTGCCTGGCATGGTACTGGGGCCTCTAGTGCTGGGGGTCGTGGCATGGTCTGACCTAACAGGGCAGCCCCAGTTGCTGCTGTCTGCTGGAGCATCCTTAGCGCAGGATTCGGCTGCAGTGATGCAGCTGCTCTGGTGCCTTTGGGTGTGGCTGTGGCTGCCTCCTTGCTGCAGCTGCTGTTGCTGCCTCATGCTTGGCTCCTATTCCTTCCCCATCTCCATTCCATTAGCCCTTGCTCTTCCCTCTCCCTCATCCTCTTATCTCCCCTGCCTCTATTCATTTCTGCTTTCTCCCTCTGTCCTGACTCTCCTCTCTTGGAAGACAGACAGGCAGGCACTAAACCTGCAAGGCACATCCAATTGCAGAGGCAGCAACTCAAATTGGCCGCCTCAGTCAAATAATAAAAAAGGTGGCTCCATCTGTTCTACCCAGCCAGGCTGCTGTGGACAGGAGGGGCTGAGTTAGTCAAAATGTGTAGGGTGTACGTGGGGGGGGTGAGAGGGCAGGTGCAATGGGAGAAGGATAGAACCCCCATTGTCTGCAGCAGGCCAAGCAGAGATAGCGCTGCTGAGTGGCTCTTCATTTGCAGAAATTGGGGTGGGAGCAGTGGCACATGCCACTCCCCTCACCCACCTATGTCCATGCAAAGAAGCTACGGCTGTGGAAATAAACATCTTCTCTGTCTCTGCTTCCTGGGGGAAGGCCGCATTTGTGAGAATCCTTTGAAGCAGAAGATACAGGATAGACATTTACTGTAAGCCTGAGCTCTGGAACCCTCCCATCTCCCACAGTCCTAGAGTCTGGTCTCTAGCCTAAGCCTCAATAGTTAGACAATCCCATAGTTTGAGACCTGTGAGCCCAAGTCAGCTGGTATGGGTCAGCTGCACATTTTTAATTGCAGTGTAGACATCCTCTTGGTGGTGAACCTTTTGTGCTTGGCCAGAGACAGGCACCTCTTCTAGCTTGGGATTCTCAGCTGTGAGTCTTCTCCTTTGTCATAGGAAAAGTACTACGATCCTCATTGTACAGAACTCTGTATGCCTCGGTTCTCTGAGTGACTTGTCCAAGGTCACACAGGAAGTTTCTGGAGGGCAGTCTCTTGACCCCAGGCCTGAGTTTAGGTTGGAACTCAAACCACTGGGCCATCCAGTGAAGTTCTTCACAAGCAGCAGAGAGAAAGGAGCTGCTGCCCAGTCATGTGGATGCCATTCACAGGAATCCTTAAGTGGAGATGTAAAGACCTAATTACCTCAAACTGAGACTACTAATAACTTGCTCCTTCCTTCTTTCCTGGCCTAGGTTTAAATTCAACCCAGTGTGAGGGTCTATTCCTGGGCCCCTGAAGTACAATGTTATCCATTATCGGGGGTGAAAGGGGTGATTCAAGGAGCTGAGCACCAACTCATTTTCCTACCAAATTACTACAAATTTGTTGTGTGGAGAAACAAGAAATTGTAGGGGCAAAATCATTATTGTCACTCAATGCCAATTTAGAGAGATGACCTCCACTATTTCAGTCTCTTAGGATTTTTCTCATCTTCCCTAAGGAGACAGGACAATTTAAAGACAAACAAAATAAAGATAATTGTTTAATTACACTTATTAAGGAAAGGGGAAGAAAGAGAAAACTGAATAAAACAGAATTCAAGCAATGTTTCTTCAGAGTCTATCTGGTTTGTATGCCTCTTCTGTGGACAGCTTTCAGACAAGAGTACATCTTAAGAGCAGTTTTGCTTCTGGGGGTGATACTCTTTTCTAGGTAGCCTAAAATGAAAGTATATTATTCCTCCACATCCAGAGTGAGTTCTGGCTCAGTGTATCATAGATTATCAGAATACTGGGCATAGGTGTTTTGTTTTTGTTTGTTGTGAATAGCAAACGGTCTATAAATGGGCAGAAGTAAGGAATCTTAACTAAGTCCTATGAAACCACAGAAAATATTTAACTTGGTTACCTAAAAGAAGTCTTTAGACAGGCAAATTAATGAATCTGAGGAATCTAGCATTCAAATTAGAGACACGTAGTGCCGTTTAAAGTATTGATTTCTCTGCATTTAATCATCACTGAATTTTATTTGTCATCATGTTTCCCATTCACTTAGCTTGTTCGGAGATCTTTGAAGTACCTCACAATCTTGTCTAGTCCTGACTAACCTAGATAATTGTCATTTGCAAATTTTGGTACCTCATTACTCACTCTCCCTTCCTCTTTTTCCAGGTCCTTAACATATACATGAAACAACACAGAGCTTCATATGGAACCCTGGGGATCCTGCTGTTCAGCTTTTCCTAGAATGAAGACTGACCATTTAATTCTCCTCTTAGCTCCGTCTTTGCCATCTTTTGATCCATTAACAATAATTTGCCTCTCATCCATGACTACTTAGCTTTAGTCAGTTCTTGTGAGGGGCCTTGTTCAAGGTCTTTTGAAAGTTTAAAATGTATTTTGAACGTGAGAAGGGAATGGCAAAATGGGAATTTTGCTTGATATAGTCAATCAGTAAGCTACAATAAGTTGAAGGGGCGGGGTGTTGACAAAAGTCTGACTTTTGGACATGATCCTCTATTAGAGGCTGTACTGGGCCTGTGCTGCTTCATTAGCAGCATGTAGAAGCGTTGTGCCTTTTCTTAATACTTGCTGATAGCTAGGAGGCAGATGTACCCCTTAAGAGTGCTGTTGTGCATATGCTCATCTGTGTAGTTGAGCAGATCTATGTGTAGGCTTCTCCCCAACCCCTTTGGAGTGGCTAGTGCCTCAGGAAAAAACTTGGAAGAGCATAAGAGTACCAGCTTTTGTCTGACCCTGCTGCTTGTCTGGCTTCATTCTTGACCAGGTATCTCCTGTTCGGGTTTAAAGCTCACTTAGGCTCTGAGACATCACAGGAATATTTTCAGAGAACATGACTGAGCTGAGTGTCTCATGGCAAACTGGTAATACTGTTATTCATTGGTGCCAAAGGTTCACAAACAGCAATCTGTATGGTCAGCAAATGTGTAGCCATGGAGTAATATTTTTCTAACATGAAAGGATTCCATGATCATTGCCATGCAGAATGATCAGAGAACCTGCATGTGGTCAAGTGTTAAACATCACAGTCCTTCCACTCTTTGTCCAACAGTGATCTTTATAGAATTTATGGTGTTCAAGGGATTTATGTAAGCTTTCCCCTTATCCTCCCTGAGGGAGGCTGCCCATAAGTGAACTACTGCTGCAGCCATCATTCTGAAAAAGGATGCTATTTCTGCTTCAACCATACCCACGAGCATCTCCTTCTAGTAAGTGCCACCACCTATTACTTCAAATAGAAAATACATTTGAGTTGCAGTTCTCAAAGTCCTTTCTTTATCTCTACATGGCATTGTACCATGTAAAGTAAAGCTTAGTTCTGTTACACTAATGTAAAACTAATGTAATTTCATTGAAACTGGATTTACACTTGTATAATAGGAAGCAGAATTTGGCTCTCTGTTCATCAACGTTAAATATATCTGTCCAGCATGCTGAATTGTACTGCAATGTAATATGTGCTGAATGCATATTAGATTATGCACTGTATTAGAATCTAACTTTGACCTATATTAGGTTTTCAGTTTACGTCCTACATAGACTGTAATGGAAAAAATTTGAAAACGAAACTGATCCAGGTGATAATAAATTGCTTCTGTCTAAAGTATTTGGGGTTCAACACCCACATAATTTAAATAGGAATCATCCCTTAAAGTTCACAATACCTTTGTTAAATACCGGAGATTGACAAACACTTTTGATTAGTGTAGGAGCTGTAACCAAATCCAAAACTCCAAGGTTAAGAAATCAAATGCTTTTTCTCTTCTGCTTCTCTCTCCTGCATGTCTAGGCATCAGTCATCACTGGAACAGCAAAATACTGAGAAAGCAACCTTTTTTCTATTATGTATGTGTCTTCAAAACCCACAAATAGCCTATTGTATGTAGTGTGGTCTGCTGCTTTTGGGGGGGGACGGAAAACAAATAACTATTCTATGTGTAATACTAGGTAGGGCAGCAACAGCAGAAAGTAATTTCTTGTGTGCAGTCTCTCTCAAGGAAAAAAAATCAATCTTTATCTTGAATCCCAATATTCTTTCCCTTTGGCTAAAAAGAGTCCTATCAATTTCCTAAATGCAATACTTGTGGTAGCTAAATGGTACATCAGAAACCTTCCATTCCTTGTCCTTTCCCTCCCATATTTCTAGTTGGGAATGAAATAGCTCATTTTAGCAGCTGACATGTCAAAAGCCGGCAGGAGGAGACAGGCAAAAGTTGGCAGTTGACTTGGAAAAATGAAACAAAACCTCAGGGAGTTTCTGAACTGATCAGCTGCTTTCTAACATCATCCCCCACCAGCCTATCTTCAGCTTCTGAACTGGTGCCTTCTTCCTGGGAACAAAGCACTTTTTCCAAGGTAAACTCATCAGTAGCAGCCACAGCAGTACTCTATGCACTTAAATGTGTGGGATTCTTTTTAAAAATATTTTAAAGGCTTGCATCCCTAAACAGAAGTAAAAGTATCTCAGTTGCTACGCTCTTTGTCACACCGCTGTTGGTCACTTGCAGAAGACAATGTACATATACATTAAAATATATATTTGTGTGTGCCAGAACTATACAGGTGGTCTGTGAAGAGCCACTATGCCAGACGTAAGAACTGGAAATCCTACTGGTGAGGAATTGATTCTGCTTATTATATTACCAAGGCTTAACTAGGCTTTAGGTATTTATTATTAAGAAAAGCAAACCCTCCCCTTCCATAGTAATAAGCACCATTTTCTAAGGTCATTTGACAGAAAAATATGGGAGTTGAATTGAATTTTTCTGTCAGAAGCTATTAGTTACTGTAGTGTAGATGATGTGGTTTAGAGATTTTTTTTTTAAGCCAAAACTATGGTACTCATTGATAACAGATTCTACTTTTACCCATCCACCAAGTGTACACCCCAAATTGTGCCCTAAGTTTGAGACCAAGATTTTGGGTGTGTCACTTTCTGGGACACCTGTAAAGAAGCCTGATTTTCAGAGAATGGCTGCTCAGCACTTTCGGTAAAAGAGGACACTGAAAGGTGTCTCAGGTTGGATCCTAAGGAATTGAAGTTCCCCCAGACTAGCTAGTGCTTTTCTGGAAAACCTTGTTAGTTGTAGGGCTGAAGGCTGTTAGCTCATTAGGCACCAATACAGCTGCTTAATACTACAGAAGAATGATACATAGGTAAATATGCAACTCACTTATACATGGCTAAATAAACTGCCATCCTCAGAAAGCACATTGCTGCTATTCACTGAATTGTATTTATTATTTCAATAATCCAAAAAAAATCCTAAACAAAGCCTCCTGTGTTAAATAAGTCTATATAATATTGAAGTTAAGAATGAAGCTCTCCTATTAGGGCTTATTTAACAATGGATGCTTCTGTCCTCTGTCTTTTATTGATAAACTGCTTATTCTGCTGTTTTAATATTGGAAGAGACAGTCCCTCAATTCAAGGCTTGTATCATCCTCTGCTACAGGGCAAGGTCTTAGTAAATAGCCTATGGAAAGAACAAGGTCACATGCTGGAGACTGAGGAAGGGAATTAATCAATGAAATGAGCAAAGACATGTCTATTGGTAACTGAGAATAAAAGGAAAGGGTTCAAGTATGGAATGCTCACTGCTAATGAAAATGGCTTTGAATTCCTCAAGCCAAGCGCTATCTACACTTTCGAAAAGATACTGACTGTCCCTCAGTCTTGATCAGATCTTGCAATGATGTTGACTGATGAAAGGTTAGTGTGAAACAGTATTCACTGGTAAATGGAATAGATTAGGTACAACATGTTAGCTCTGCTGGATCAGAATGATTTGAAGAGATGACTTGGCTATGATAAATATCTCACATCCTGACCTTTCATCTGGAGTTTCAAAGTGAACTTTTTAAGAATTTGTTTCACTTTTTACCCCATCTGGTTCTAGCCTGGTTGTGAAGTGACAAAAGGCTATAAAAGATGTTTCCAACTCAACTGTGGAGGGAGGCGAGGTCTTTTGAGCACCTGATTTTGGGAGATGACAATCTATTTACAGATCCCCAAAGTGTCAGATGATTTGAATAAACTTGGAACATGAACAGTGGCATTTATTTGGGAGTGTGGGTGGCTTTGCCTAGTTTATTTTGAGTCTTATGTATATTTTTCTCTTGTACACCGGCTTGTCAGTTTCTTATTTTTATCACCCTTAGTTTCAGATGATATTTGGCAGCCTGAAGCCAAGTATTCAGTTAAAAAGGGACAAGGTGGTGGTGGTTATAAATCTCACATGCTATCACCTTGTAAAGTGTAATCATTCTACATATTAACCCAAGAACAAAATGGGAGTTTCTCCTGCTTCGAGTTAAACTTATTCCATTAAAAATCAAGTCAATGGAATGAATTAGTAAATCAAACAAAAAGAATGGTTCACTAGTTAGTGTGACCTTGAGAGGCCCAGGATCAATTCCCAGCTTTACTATAAACTCACTTAGGCTATGTCTACACTACAACTTGTGTTGCTCAGAGGTGTGACTAAGCCATGCCACTGAGTGACATATGGTAAGTCACATTGACCAAAGCATGGATGTGGACAGCACTAGGTCTGTGGGAGACCTTCTCTTGCTGTCCTATCTACTGCCACTCATTGGGGGTGGATTAATTTAGTCAACCACAGAGCTCTCTCCCATCAGGTAGGAGTGTCTACACTAGCAAACTGACCATGGTGCAGCTGCATAGTTACAGCTCAACCACTGTAACCTCTCTAGCATGCAGGTAACCTTAGACTCTCTAACCCACATCTTTGAAGGTACTTAGGTGCTTGCTCATGTTACCATGTCTAACCCCTCGGCACCTGGCTGCCCAGTGGAATTTGCAGCACTGAGCTAACTGCCCTCACTCCCCGTACAGGCCTGGGGTGAGGAAGGAAGGTGCAGAAGCCCAGCAGTGCAACAAAGAGATGCCTAAAAAAGCAAGAAGTAAAATGCAGAAGGGCAGGTAGAGAAGAAAGGTTCAGACACCTAAGCGTACACTGCAACTACACACCTGTGGCTAGCCAGTGCCAGCTAAGGCTCATGGAGCTGGGGTTAAGGGGGTGTTTGCAGGGCCCTAGAACCCAGGCTCCAGCCTGTGCCTGAATATTTACACTGCAGTTAGACAGTGTTTTGGCCTGACCCCATGTCAGCTGCCATGGGCCATCTGTGGGTTTTTAATTGCAGTGTGGACATCCCTGCAGTGGCTGACCTGCTGTGCTTAGCAGAAGGGGCCAGAGACAGACACCTCTTTCTGTTTGGGATTCTCAGTTGTGGACCTTCTCCTAGCATTAGGCACCTACAGGGCCAGTCTGTCCATTGAGGTGACCTAAGTGGTTGTCTAGGGCGCCAGCAGGTAGGAGGTGCCACAGGCAGCACTGTCTCTGGGGGTGAGAGGAGCAATCACTCCTGGCTCTGTGGTTCCATGGGCCCCGTGCTGTCCCGGCCACAGCCGTGCTGCCCCCTGTGTCCCTGCTGCCTTCAGCGTGGAGCCAAAGGCAGCGAGGGGGGAATAGGGAGCATGGAACCCAGCCTCTGTCTGGGCCAGCCTGCCCACCCCCAGGGTGGGAACAGCCGGTCCAGAGGCCGGGCTCCTCTCTCTTGCCCCTCTCCTGGGCCGACTGTTCTGCCCTAAGAGCAGGGACAGCTGGCCCAGCTTCCGGCCTGGGATTGCTCCACTCCTGGGACAGAGTGGCCAGCTCAAGGGAGGAGTGGGAGTGCAGAGGCTGGACCACAGTGGCACCACTCTATGTCCAGTCTGTACCCCCCACCTGGTGCTGCTCCCCAGCCACAGCTGGACCTCTGCTGGTGATGCCACTCCCTGGCTGTGGCTAGTTCCCAGCACCAAAATACCCTGGCCTAGAGTGCCAGGAAGCCTTGTGCTGGCCCTGGGCAGCTAACCAGGTCAAAGCTGCTTAGGTAGCCCACATCCTGTAGCTGAAACTCTTGTGTCTCTTGTTGATGCTTGATGTTTTGTTTATGTTCAATCTCTTTTTTTTTCCTGGTGCTGCCCAATAGTGGATTACTGCATGGGCCTAAGTGGCCCATGCCTGGGGGCCCTACACCCTGCCAGTGCTGATATTGACATTAAGTGAGTATAGATCTTATTACTATCAGACAGAGTTTTCTCCTGTCCCACTACAGAAGAAAATGCATTGTGTATGTTTTTTTGATCTTTCCATTGTTTTGCACTATTTTTATACACACAGTTTCCAACTAAAGCTTCATTTTCTCCAGGAGAAAGCTCTTTAACACCGGATGAGTCAACTGAAGTTGACTTCAAGGCCAATATTTCTTTCACCACAGCTTTGGTATCCATTTGTTTTTGGGTAGATTCTGGTGCTTTTTCATAGCTAGATGCTATGTGCATTAGGTCAAGCTGAGTCTTCATTCTTTTATTCAAGTCACATGCCACGTCCAGGAAACGCTCAGGATTACATTCATCAATAAGCTTTTCACAGTCCTTCAGGAAACTCTCAATGGTTTTCCTGTGACTTTCCTTCATTTTCTTCCAAATTTGATACTCCTTCTCTTTCTTACTTCTCTGACTTTCAGTGTCAGCTAGCAATTCCTTTTTTTCATTTCCAGGGTTTTGAAAATGTCTTCAGATTTCAATTTAATTATCTCTGCTTCTTTGTTCAAGACCTCAGTATCTGTTGGATGACTTGATAGTTCCTTCACCAAGTCTTCATTTACTGCTCTCATTTTCTTCAGGCTGCTAAAAAAGTTTAACTTCTCTTCCTGGTAGACGGTGTCGAGCAGGTTGACAGCGTGGAAGATGCCCTGGTACTGCTCAGACACACACTGGCCGCAGCCCGCCCTGCGGCACATGTGGCAGTACAGCTGCATCCGCTGCGCCGGGTGCCTCTCGCAGGTTGCCCCGCACACCAGCAGGGGGCTCAGTGCTGCCTCCTTGTTGCCACCGGCCCGGTATAGCTTCACCACTGGATGTGGGACTGCCCTGAACCAGAAGCTGGGCTCCACACTTCCTCTCCATCCCTGGGTGGGTCAGTATGATGATCATTCCACTCTGTGGGGCGAGGCCACCTGGCTTGCAGTATGGCCTTCACCACAGCCTTTGGGCCATAACAGAAGCTGTAATGTGCACACTAGTTGGCCCTGCCACTCCTGGGGACCAACCACCCATGCTGGAGCTGGCCTCTGGCCCCAGGGCCCTCCCAGCACTCGCCTGCCTGCAGAGGTCCAGGGCTTTATTCCCTGAGGGGGGAGGGGAACTGGTGGGGAAGGTCAAGGGGCCCTGCATCCCTTAATCTGCCTCTGGTGCTGCCCCTGTCTTTTTGAGGGTGGTCTTTTACTGCTCCATCAATTAGTGGGTGCTAGTATAAAACAGGTGTTGGGCATGCCGTGGGACTGCGCCCCACTGATGATATACGAGCTCAACTGTTTTGTTTTTGTGTTGTTATGTAACCAAAAAAAAAGTCTACATTTGAACATTGCACTTTGCACTACAGTACTTGTAGGAGGAGAACTGAAAAATACAATTTATTTTCTACAGTGCAGATATTTATTATAAACAGATATAAAGTGAGCACTGCACACTGTATTCTGTATGGTAACTAAAATCAAGATATTTGAAAATGTAGACAAACATATAAATATTTATCATAAAGTTAGATTGGTATTCTGTTGTTTTAACCATGATATTAAAACTGCATCACAACTATTTTTTTAAATCTCATTAATTTGTTTTGTTTGATTTGCTTGACTTAACTGTGATTAATTGACAGCCTTTCTATGTATCTCAAAGAATCTGTTCAGGCCTGCATTCCCCACTGGTTAATGGGAGTAATAGTAATTTCTTATCTCACTGCATATTTGGAAATGTGCATTAGTGAATGTGAGGTATTCAAATGTTATGGTGAAGGGGACCATGTAAGTACCTTTGGTAGACCTCAATGTATGGAATACATAGTTGCAAGCTGTCTACCACGTGTTTTTTTCCTTTAATTTCTACAATACTCTTATTTCTTTTTGCAGTTTCATTCAACTGAAGGTACTGCATCACAAGGATGTATAGAAAGGCTGTATCAATTATATTAGGGCAAAACAGAAAGAAACCAGATTTCCAGCATGTCTGAATTACCAATGGAGGATATTTTTAGCAGTGTGGGAAATGTCATACTTGTAAGGCTAATGCTAACTACAGTAGATGCTTTACATTTTACTCACCAGCTGTAGAGCCCTATCAGGTTACAGAGCTGAACCAGAATAAGATGCCACAGCACTAATCCCATGTTACTGTTCTAAAGATTGGCATGTATTCGGTGTACTATTGTTATTCTGGCTGTGACTGCCAATGCCAACGTTTCCGGCACTGTTGGTGTTTCCATTCAAAAATCACCCCCCCCCCTTTCAGGTGTTATAAGGTGATCAATAACATGTGAACTGTCTCTTGCAATTGGTGGTGACTCTCTGGTTTTTGGCAGTTTGATGGGTTGCTTTACTCTGAATGAAACATTCTGGCCTTCATGCATTGCTTGCTTTTCTTTTACATACATTAGATATATCTGCTTCCAGAATGGCCTTGTTCTAAAAATCTTATAAATTCTAGGAAAATGGTATTTTCTTTCAGATCTTTTGAGTGGTAGTCTCTCAAATATTTAGCGTTATGTTTTCACAGGATACACAGGCCTACCTATCAATTTACAGACACAATGTTGAATACACCAAAAAGCTTCTATGAGTTTCATTTTCATAGTTAGATATCTTCCAAGCCAGTTTATATATGGAAATGATGGGTCAATTAAGTGTAGGCACAAAGGTTACAGTGGTTTTGGCTCTACTTGTCTTTAGATGCTTTCACTGAAAGGATAATGTGTTACTGTTTTGATATAATGAAGCTGTTGCATCACTAATTGAAAGCAGAGTTATTTGGGAGATGATTACTTGCCAGCCCTCCATGAAAAATTTCAACAAAAATAAAAATGTTGAAAATCTGAAAAATTTGTTCAGGTGGAGAAAAACAATCCCTGAAAAAGTTTAGTGAAAACAAACTTTTTCATGGAATCTCCCATTTAATTCAGAAAGCGTTGTTTATTTTTGGGTGGTGGTGGTGAAACAGAGTCAGAATTTTTCATTGACAACTTCTGTAAATAGTGATTTGGCTTCTCACCACCTTCTACCAATCTGGTATACAGTGTATCTGCTACGAAGTGTGCAGTATTTCAGATGTTATTAAGGCAACAGGATTGTGAGAAATCATTTATCTGGAGTAGGAACATGGCCAGTTCATTGTTATGCCACTGGAGGTGACAAAGAGACCTGCAAACTTCCAAGTTAAAAGCAAAAATGGTAAAAGGAGGATAGCTCTATCTACTTGGCCTTTAGTTCCATATGTGTGCTTCTAACTGATCTTGGCATACTCAATATGCATGTATCTAAGGGTAGAAAATGACAGGAAGGTGTGTGCTTCATTAAAAAATGGGTGGACCTGATATTCACACCAGTATTGTTTCATTAGTCTCAGCAGTGGTAGCATACTGTGTGTTACTAAGTCCACACAGCTGTTTTTGTTACAAATATACAATGTAGAGTGTATTCCAATGTGCTACTGTTAATTTTGCTTTGATTCCACAGGTTAAAATAGATGGGTGATTGAGATACTGTATAGAGAAGCAAAGTGAGCAGGGCTTGTTGAGGAGGGAGAGAATGGAGACAGACAAGGAATAGTTAATAATCAAAGGGAGAAAGCACAAGCGCGTTTCAAAAAAAAAAAAAATCCATGAGAGCTAGAGAACAGAGAATAAGAGATGGCTGGTAACTGGGGAGACGAAACAATAAATGGAAAGTAACATAGAAAAGCGATAAGGATCAATATTCACACACACATGCATGTGTTGATGGAGATGTATGCAGATTTTTTTGTAAGCGTGTATGTACGTAAGTAAAATTTGTGCCACTTATATGCAACGCAAATTCAAAACACACTATTTTTCTCTTGAGGGATGTTTAAAAAAAAAATATTGCCCAGTATGGCCCTGACCAAAGCATTCTGGGCACTGGTCATAATGTATGACAATGAATAACATGGGCTGGTAGCACTGCTTAAGATTCCTTGATGCTTTCTATTATTAGAGAATGTTTTCAATGGCTTATAACTGTCACACCTTAACTGCTTTCACTGAAATTTTCCATGTTGTGTGTCTACCTTAGCCTGTATTGCTGTGGAAAATTTCAGACAAAATCGCTCCTCTATTTTCATGAACAAGGGTAGAAAAATTTTTGATGGCCTTTTTCTTTGAGAAGTTCTTGCACTCTGATGCACTAAAGAAGGGCTTGGAAATTTAGCAGGGGGTGTGTCAGATGTTTTGAGGGGGAAGGGAGATGTGCCTTTCACCACCCCCATGAAAATTCAGCCAAACATGACCAAATTTGAGCCTTTGAAAAATGACTGAGTAATTTATGCTCAGTAGTGACTTGCTAGGTCTTTGCAGCTAAATTCTCTGAACCTACTACTCACACTAAATGTACACCAGCCCAGGGGTGAACAGGTTTTTCCTTGCAGTTGCAGCTCCGGATTGCTGTGTGCACTGGAAATGAGAGCAAGGGGACTCTCTTTCCCATTCTCACAGTGACTTCCTTGCTGGCTCAGGTACCTTGGTGGAGAAAGATACCTATGTGATCTACTTCCCTAGTGGAGTGTACTTGTTTGGTGAAGGTGGTTTTGCTTATGCTGAGGTGTATATCCTGGATTTCCTCCTTGGAGCGTATTCTGTGGTGTTTGAGTGCTTGGCTATAGATCCCAGGTTATTTTTGTGCAGTTGGGTTGATTACTGGATCTATCGAGGTAGCCGTGGGGATCTCTGGGTTTCTTGTACATGTTTCTCTGTCAAGTTCCATTGCTGAAGCTGATTGTGGTGTCCAGAAATTTGATGCTACTGTGGGAGTGTTATAGAGATGTGTGGTAGTGGTGGTTGAAGTTGTGGTGGAAAAATGAGAGAAATTAAGCTGCTTGTCCAGAGGATGAAATGAGAATCAACATATCCTAGGAATACCATTGAACAGGCTATATTCTACTAGCTCAGTCAACTGATTATCTGTAAAGCTGATCTTCCTTTTCACTCACAGACATTAATATTTGCCAATTCTCTGCCATTTGCTATTGGACTGAAAAATTAATATGCTTATACTTTAACTAAATTATACAGTATTCTTATTCCTTAAGAAAATGTTAGTGCTTTTGCAAATTATTAAAGGAATTCCAATGGCATATTACATCATTTTCATTTCTCTTGTCAGTGAAGTTTAATTCTGAAAATACTTCCCTACAAACTGCTTTACTTACATACATCATCTGCTCCTCTTGTCTCCACAACCATAATCTTGGTGGGTAATGTGACAGTTATTTCCATGGTGAGATGACTATAAATTCTAGTATCTTTCTCTTACGCAGCACTTTCATCCCAAACAGAGTTATCCAAAGTTATATTTCACAGATTACCTTACACAAACTTTCACGATTTTGCAGGATTCTATGCTGCCTCAATTGTACTGTTTTCATGGTTCCCACAAAATAGCTAAGTTTGCATAATAAAAGCCCTTGAAAAAATCCCTATTTTTGTATTTTCTATCAAAAACCCTATTTGGTTTGCAAATAGGTTCCTTTATATTTTTATTTAAAAATAAATGTTTTCCCACCTGAGAAATAGGCCGCATCCTGATTTTTTTTGTTTAAATTAAAAGAAGTACTATCACAATAAGATGAGCTTAAAACAGGCTCATTTTCAAATGTGTAATGAAAAACCCTTTTTGTTCTTTCAACAAACTTTTTTACCTACAGTAGTGGTTTCACCTGAAGTTGAAGTCATCTTTCTCCCAAGAAGGAGTTGTACAACTGCTTAATAGCATGTGGTAACACTACACAACAGTTTATGGCAGGAGATAATGAAGAATACAATGCCCAAATGAAAACTACAGGCTGGATTTATATGGGTAGAATGTTATTGACCGAAACTGGAATTTTCTGCCCTTAGAGAAGTACCCTGAGATCTTCTGTCTCTTACAGAAGCAAATATTTGGTACAACAAAGTACTGATACAGAAGGAAGAGAGGTGCACACTGAATGACCAACCACTGCCATTTTCTGCAGTATCTAGGCTTTTTTCGTCCCTACTATTATGAAGCACTTTTGCAAAGTAAAGGCTTCCACTGACTTCCCTATGCTTTGAATGAGTTCCCTGTGCTTTGAATCAGACCTTAAATTATATCTTCTAGGTCTATCTTAATACAGCCTTGTTCTGCTTTCCGAAGTGTCTTTAATTATACGCCATATAAATTAATTAATAGATGACTAATGCTAGCGCCTCCAGTTGAAGCAGTAGACTATTTGTTAATACACAATTCAACAAAATTGTTCTGTGCAATGCAGGACCTATGTTGTGCCAGATTTTGGTTTTATGTATATAGATGTAAACTAGAAGTAATTGCATTGAAGTCAGTAGAATTACACAGGTGTAAAAATGGCCTGAGGTTGGTTGGTTAGACCAGCATTTCTCAACCACTGTGTCGGGACACATAACTGTGTTGCCACGCAGCAGTAGGTGTGCCACAGAAACAGGGGGAGATGACTGGATTTGGCCTGGGTAGAGTGGGCTAGTGTGTCCTGTAGGTTTTCAACATACCGCCAAGTGTGTTGCAACCTGCAAAAGGTTGAGAACAACTGGGACAGACCACCAAAGCCAATACTGGCGTATGACTTTCAGTATATGACTTCAGTATGAGTAAAGTGTCTGGCCAGAGTTTGCCACAGTCTAACTGGTGTACAAATCACCTTGCTGGGGGCTATTATGGAGAATGGAGTCATTAAATCTGTATTTTACCCTTGGAGAAACTTTGCGGCATATGTTTACCTACAGATTAGGATAGCTGAATTGCAAATCTAAATGTGCTACATGATGCATCTTTTTTGAATGAAAGTTTTCATTCTTCTTTGATCACTGCTCAGATACATTCAGAAATAGGTGTCTCCGTGTCAGAGCGCCAGATTGGTCTGAACTTTTTGCCCTAGCCTGTCAGAAGAGGGCAGGTGGCCACCGCCCGGCCCCTCCCCAGTTTCATTTCTTCTGCCTTAGTGTCGGTTGTGGAACTGCCCACTCCTTGCTTCACAATCAGCCTGTCCACTGTTGCTGTATGAGCCTCTCACCTGAATGGGAGAACCTATTTGTGGACTTAGTCTTGCCTAAGATGGTCTCCCTTTCTGGGCCAGAACATCGCGCTACACTGTCCGCCATGCCGGGGTTTAAGCCCTGTGCCAAGTGCAGCAAGGCCTTCCTGCGGGACGATCCCCACAAGAAGTGCCTCCAGTGCCTGGGTGAAAGCCACATGGTCACCATGTGCTCCATCTGCCTGTCCTTTAAACTGAGCACAATCAAGGACATGGAGCAAAGATGCAGCGCTCTAGCCTCCGAGCAGGCCCGGCGTTCCTCCCCCAAGGCTTCAGGGTCTCCTACAGCACCACATGCCCATTCAGTGCTGGAGCCCGCTGCCTGGCACCATGCTGAAAAGCGATGCAGGACCAGCTCAGTACCATGGCGCCAACGTAGCCCTGCCTCTTCAACATGGGGCTCCCACCTGGGACTGGTCAGCCTCGGTACCGATCCTGATGACCTCAGAGGCAGGGGAGGCAGCAAGGGCGCTCCTCCTGTTGCCTATACCCCCTTCTCTGGTGTGGCCTAGAAGGGGGAAGCCGGCTTTCCTTTCAAAGGCCTGGGTCCCGTGCATACAGCACCGTTTGCCTCTGTCACCGGCCCTGGATCCCCGAACACCAGAGCCCACTGTGAGTCCCAGTACCATGGAGCCATCCCCATGGAACCATATCACTCTGCCATCCCTGGTGCTGCCCCAAGAGTCCTGAGAGGTTTCCCCCTGCTCCAGCTTGATGGAAGGGCTTCAGGGGGCTCCAAATGGCCTCAGCGCCAGTTCTCGGCACCATCGCCCTTTTGCTACTGCCTCCAGGAATAGTCCCCTCAAGAGGCCTCCCTAACTTCACCAGCACTGGCCCACTTGGCACCAGTGAGAGCACTGAATCCAGTGCTGTGCTTGTACATGAGCAGCTTATCGGTGCACTTTGATCTTTTGCGCTGTGTCTCAGCCCACATGGGCATGGAGGTTCAGTCCTCTGAAACACCCTCCGACATCTTATTCAGGCCAGTGTTCTTGTCAGTGGAACCAGTTACAATTCCCCTCCACCCTAGCATTTGGGACTTGGCCTCCTCCTGCTGGCAAAACCTGGGTTCCATCCTCCCGGTTTTGGATACGATGGGACTCAAGTACAGAGTTCTGGGGCTAGAGTTCCCCTCACTTACCCACCACCCAGTCCCACCTCGTGTGGTGTTGGAGGCAGCCTTAGGGCCGGGATAGGCCCCCCACGATCCTCTCCCGAGATCGAGGGACGCCAGGGAGCTCAAGTTATTGGGCCGCAAAGTTTACTCTTCCTCAGCTGTCCAGTTGCGGGTCACAAACAATCAGGTCCAGACTAGTAAATACATGTTGGACGTTGGGGTGTGAATACACAAATTTAGACATCTACTCCCATTAGAGGCGAGGGAAGAATATGATGCTTTCCTGGAGGAAGGTAAAATAGCTTCCAAGGACCTCTTCCTTTGAGCCTGGGATGCAGTGGATATGGTGGCCTGCACTATGGCCTTGGCTGTAACCCTGCACCGTGCAGCCTGGCTACAGGAAGCCAGAGTGCTCCCAGCCTCACAGCAGGTGGCCCTCGATCTGCCCTTTGGAGGTGATGCCCTTTTCCCAGGGGAGACCTCGGCTGTTCTGGGTACTGTCTGCAACCCCAGGGGAGAGCTGAAATATTTCAACCTCCTCCAGGCGGGCGTCTTCCACACCCTCCGGCCCCATAAGGCCTGATAGTAAGTCCCCCCCCCCCCCCCCAACAGCTACCGGTGTGGACTCTGTCCTCACCACCACAACTTCAGTTCAGTTTGAATCCCACTTGGTGGACCCTCCTGGCAAGGCCCTGTTCTCAACTCCAAGGGAGCTCTCGACCTGTTAGTCAGCAGTATTGCTTATAATCACCAATATCGTTGTCAATCAACTTCTCCAGACCGCAGCGGAGTGCCCACCATTGTTGGACTCTCCGTCTCGGAAATGACAGATAGCCTTTCTCCCTCTTTCCTGCCTGGGGAGAATGGGCCGTTCACAAGCAAGGCAGCCTCCTCCTCTTCAGGTAGGACTAGGGCATAACCCATACTCACACCCCTTCATCTGACCCTAATGCCCTGAGAGGACTTGACCCTCTCATTACCCAAACCTCCTCTCCCACCATGGAGGGCAGAATGGAAGCCTGCCATTTGAACCCAAGCAGGCACATGATAGCCAGCAGTCCTGGCCCCCAAGAGGCTGTCATACCTCTGTATACGACACACTGCCAAGGAGAAAAGCCCCCCTTTCCCCTTTCCACTTCCTTGGGTGGCGACTCTATTACCCTCAGTGGGACACATACAGCGTTCATGGAACACATTCCCAACACCGGAGAGTGTATCACCCACAGTTGCCTACCTGAACCAAGCGGAGCCTCCTCTTGTGGGGTCATTTTCATACCGGGAGCCAAACTCCCGCATGCTTCCCCATGGATGAGGCCCTATCGTTCTGCCTCCCCACACTGACAGTTGGTGAACCCTCTATTGGGTTCCGCCCCCTCTACCCACAGTATGAATGAGCTCGCCACCTTGTCCATGTTTTCTTTACCACCAGCAAGACTAACTGGTGTTCAATCATCACTCCCAGCCAATTGAGCCTCATTAGGGTTGTGGGCATACACTTCCCATTCGAAACGCCCAAACCCGCCATGACCCCATGGAGCAAGTAATTCATTCCTGCCTGCCCAGTGCCAGGCGTAGATGTCGGGACCCAGCTCATGGTCCTTGTGAGTTATGAACCCTCCGGCACTCACTACTTCTGGCTGGTTCTCAGCTTAGGTGAAGGCCCTTGAGAGAGGTCGTGAAAACAGGGCCCCCGCCCCATTCTTCTACCATCTTTCAAAATACAGATGGAGGGGGGGTAACTGCGTGAATGGTGAACCTTTCCCCCTGGGAATCTCCCAACCTGGGACATTGGTCACCACTACCCGGTCACTACCTCTCATGCCAGAACCCCCTTATACTGGGTCTTGCCCCTCAAAGAGGAAACCCAGGCCACTTTCCTCTCTCTATTCCTAAGGTGTCTGTTCTGTTATATCTCAATCGGGAAAACCTCAGGTCTCAGAGATCCAGAGGAGATAACCTGATAATAGTGATGAAACCATCCGTACCTCTCCCTTCACCATTTGGTCGAAGGCAAGGAAACTCGTCCCTCCGCCCCTCACTATGTTCATAGTCACCGCTCGCTCCCTCTGTGACGGTTCAGAAACAACTCCCACAGACGGATACTCCCCTGGGGCCAATCTTCGCTTCCCAGGGTTTCATCCAGCGGTGTCTCTGACGTAGCTCACCCCTCAGGGCACGGCCGTAGCACCATGATTATCCTAGCCTAGCTCCTGGAGACTCTCTCTCAGGAGTCTCGTGGGTACAATTCCTTCCTGCCCATTATGACCCAAGGCTCTCCTAGTCCCAGTAGGCATGTCTTAGAATAACATACTCCTGTCCTAAGCATTTGTGACAGAGTTTCGCACTTGACTAAGCCCATTCTACATCCACCCTGAAATCCCTCTCAACGACTGGAATTCGGGATGTGGCTGTCCCTTGATAGAGTTCACCTTCCTGGTAAGATCTAATACCATCGTTAGCATACTCATAGAGGACACTTCAGATATACTGAAAGTGTCTTAAAGAGGAGACGGCCGGGTGTACCCCATTGAGGTGGCATACCCTCGCTCTGTCTCTTGCGGAGGAGCCTATCTCCTCCTCCATGCTTCCTGACTCCACCCTGGGGCCCTTCCTGAAGGGAGCCTCAATCCTGATGCACACTTCTGTGCAGCATTAGCTAAGCTCGGTCGCATCCTGGGATGATCCTTCGCGATGGTGTGAGGCCATGTAGGCCAAAGTGAGTGGTTCTGTAGGCCGCGGGTACTAGCATCACGACCTATGCTCACAAGCCCATCACTAAGCCGTAGCCTTATTATGTCCAACCCCTAGCCTTAGCATTCCTGTGGCTGCCTCCCAGCTGCTGAATTTAAAAGAAGAAAGCGAAGGGCATAGGTAGCAGTAATGCCATTTCCTTGTCTCATGTGAGGATACAGACTCTGGCATCCCACCCAACGGGTCTGTCATGGTGCCATTGGTAAGCTCACGGGGGGCCTGATCATACTTTTCAGGCCCATAGAACATCCCACCTGTGTGTCTCTTACCTAGTACCATAGGATGGGCCAGGCATCTGGTCCCTCCATGCCGGTCCCACTTCCTCACTTATGAGCATGCCCTATGGGGTCGTCGGCTGTTGCCGTTGATGTCCTGACCGTTTCTTGAACTAGATCGAAGTAACTTCTCTAGATTCCTCCCTCCTGCTCCTGGTAACACACCTCCCCTGCGGGATACCAAGTGCGCCAGATTCATGTACCCAGGGTTCTCTGGCGGCGATGTCACTGCTGCAGGGCCCAGTGGGCCGCAGCCCTCTCAAGTCCCCGGCCTAGCCCCACGAATGTGCCTTACAACTGGACTGAGGGAAAGACAGTCTAATTCTCCTCCCCTGGTTTTCTGCAGTGCTGATAACCACCACTGCCAGCCCGTCAAATTTCAGGCCTCGGGAACTCACCTGTAGGAATTACGCCAACACGTGTCACTGCCAGAACACTAAATCTTCTGGCCTCCACACAGCATCTGCCAATACCCCCTCAGGAAGAACAATTAGAGACGCATTCCTTGGCCATAGCCACAATGCGTTGGTACCTCTTATGCATAGGGTGACCTCAGGCCACATTATCCGCGCTTACCTTTTGCAAAGACTATTATGACCAGTGTGACACAGGCTTTAAACACTACTTTCTTTGGTGAATTAGAATGTATACACGAGACCCAAGGATCGCTGCAACTCTGATGCACCCCTCTGTTCTCTGTCAGTTGGCAGTAAACAATCCCTGGGTCACATGCGGCATTTAGCTTTTATTCAAAAACAAAGAAGTTTGTGAAATCTTGCTGCAGAATATGTAATCTAATCCTCTTTGCTTCATCATACACCCACAATATTGGTCTGTCTCTTCCAATATAAATCTAAAGACGTCTTATTGTTTTTCTATACAAAAAAACTCGCTTCCTTGTTACCAAGAACATCACATACTACCATAGCACACTGCGGCAGAATCTCATATTCTGTATAACTGATTTCCATTTAAAATACGGTCTGCAGTTTTCTTTGACCCTACTGCCTTGCTGTAGGGAGAGTTGAGGGCTGTAGAAAAGACATTCTGCTGAGATTTAAAGTAATCCCTAATTTCACTGAATATTCATTTTATATGACAGTGTTTTATGGTATGGGCCCTTTGTGTGAGTCTTTGCAAAGGATGATATATTGTATTTGAAACTACAGCATATAAAGTAGAAGGCACCTAAAACAGTGGGTTGCTTACCAGTAACCGTTCTTCTTCAAGATTGGCTGCTCTCATTCATTCAGAAATAGGTGTCTCCATGCCGGAGCGCCACATTGGTCAGAACTTTTTGCCCTAGCCTGTCAGAAGAGGGCAGGTGGCCACTGCGCCCCGCACCACTCCATAGCTAGTCATCCCTCCCCCTCTCTTGGCTGTGAAATCGACCAGGTTAGGAGCTGCTTGCGGGGTGCCACAAGCAGCTCTGAACCCAACTGGGCTCCTAGCCCACTGATAGACCCTCCCTTTAAACAGTGGGGCTGGGGGGGGGCCAATCAGCAGGTGGGGGGAAGCAGCACCCCTGGTTCCCCGGCTGCACAGTGGGGAGCGTGGACCCACCCAGGGTTCCCAAGCTCCCCCCCGCCAGGAGCACAGCCCCCGCTGGGGGACTCTGTCACCGAAACAAAGCTCGGGCTGGTAATTATTTTGAAAAAGCCAATTCCACATCTTGGAATGTCTTTTTTCAAAATAACTATTTCAAAAGATTTGCTCTTTCAAAATAAAAGCAGGTTTAATGATTTCGAAAAAGCGCTTAGTTTTTTTGAAATACACACAGCCTTTATTTCAAAAAAGCAAATGCCTGCCTGGACACGGAAAAGATTTTTCGAGATAAGCCTCCTTATCCCGAAAAAACTTTTCAGTGTAGACGTACTCTTGCTGTTTATCTCTTCCTATTAATTTTCCTTTTGGAGCCTCAGAGTCTCCTCATTAGCATTTGACTAAGCATGCAAATAGGCTTCTACTATAAGACACAATGGTCAGCTCTGCAGAGAAATGTCTCTCATCTCCTGTCTGGAGGAGTTTGTCTCAAGGCACATTATTTCTGGATGAACTGCCTTTAACTTCTAAGCCTTAAAAACAATCTCTCTCTCTCTCTCTCTCTCTCTCTCTCTCTCTCTCGCTTTAGTGGTTTTATTTACTTGGTGTCTGTTAGTAATTTTATTTATGGTAGACTTTATTTTCCTTTATTTTATTAGTATCCCTATTTTTTGCCCCCAATTTAGCTATTTTGTAGCTAGCAAGGGCCAAAAATAAAAGTGCCATCCACAGGTTTTGAACCCACAAACTCAAGCTTAAAAGACAGATTTCTAGCCAACTGAACAATCCAGACAGGTTTATAAATACTCTCCAGAGTCAGGAGGAACCAGAGCTCTTAGTGAAAAGGCCTGGCTTGTGCTGAGCTGTGATTGGGCGGTGTGTGCATGTGACCAGCTCTGATCTCCATTCATTGGGGGAAGATCCCGTACTCTGCAACTTGGCTGTTAGAAGGATTTTTAACATTTTATTCCTGATCAGTAAAGCTGGACAAAAGCATCTATTTTAAAATGCCTTGAGGATGGAGGACATGGGCAAAAAGGAAGACATGTCCTCCTTTTGTCTGATGTCTGGTAACCCTAGGGATGACTCTATTTTAGAGGAGGTCTGGTTAGTATGGGGGGGGGGGGCAGAAAGCTGTCCAGGTATCCTTCATTTGGGATCAAGGGTAGAAAACTTGCTAGTGGGCTTGATCTCATGAAAGAAAGATCTTGGTCACTCTGGTTGTAAATGCTGTGAGGACTTGAGTAAGCGAGATTTATTAGACAAGAGAGGTGTCTTGTTGCTTGAGTTCAGAGTCAGTCTAGAAAGTGTTGATTTTCTGTGTAATCCTTTGTTTCCAATATTTCTGTTGGGTGCCATATCTAATCCTCAGCTCACTGTTCAATACACTAGCTTTCTCTATAAGCAAATCTAAGTGCTATGTATTAAGCAGAGCTGTGTTCTAAGGTATAACTAGTAAAATGTGGTGTACTATTTCTTTGGGTACAGCGGGTCTGGCAGCCTGTGAGGGGCCAGTGGATAAAGGACTGGATGCCACAGGGAATGCTTGGAGGACTCAAGGGTTGGATTTCAAGTTCCAAAGGGGTAGCCATGTTAGTCTAGTTCAGCAAAACAAACAAGGAGTCTGGTGGCACTTTTAAAGACCAACAAATTTATTTATTGAGTGACCTTTCAAGGAATCTCACTGGAGTGTGGTTAACACTAACTTGAATGAGGGACAGCACATTGTGTGGGTTGGAGGTTGCAGGGACTTGTGTTGCCTGTGGCTGGGAGACTCAGGAACCCTCCTCTGGGCAGGCAGAGGCAAGGTTCCTTCACACTAGGGCAGGTAGTAGAATAGTGTCTCATAGCCCTGGGTGTCTCTGGAAATGACACATTTGGAACATCCCAAATATTATTCTGGGAAGCCCTCAGTCTGTGTATGTTGTGACTGAAGACTTCACAAGATGCTGAACAATAAGGTTAGGCAGATCAGTTAACTCTGATATTATATTTGTGGTCAGGGCCAGATTAATCAGCCTGGGGGCTCTGGGTGGCCCCCAACTATGGGCCCCCTGCCTGGGGTCCACCACTGCAGGGACCCAGCTGACCCCAACCAGGCACCCCTGTGCCTGGCTGCAGAGGGCACCCCTCCCCAACTGTCACTGGGCGATGGTCCTGGGGCCAGAGGTTGCTTCTGTCCTGGTCCCACTCTGGCCACTCTGCCCGGGGGGTGGGGTGGTTGTCTAGTATGCTGCGGGCCCTTAAAATGCTGTTGTGAGAGTGGCAGAGACCGCGCCAGCTGTGAGCCAGCCAGCCCTGCCCCACGCGTAGAGCAAGCAGGCTCTGGACAGCCCTGCCCTGCCCTTGTGGGTGGGTCAGCCAGCCCAAGGGAGGAGAGGAGCACAGAGACCAGCCTGTGGCCCAGGGCCCTGCACCCTCTTCCTCACCATGGTGCCCTAGCACCAGCAGGGCAGGAGCAGTAGCACTCCTGCTCTGTCAGCACTGAGTTGAACGGGAAGTTGGGGGCAGATCATTGCAGGAGATTTAGGGACTGGAGGCCAGTGCCCGGGGCTTGAGTCCCTAAAGCCCCCTTCATAATCCGGCTGTTTGAGGTAATTCCACTGTTGGAATTGTGACAATGTATAAAGGGTCTTGAGTGTAAAAAAATCTCATAGCAAGGGACTCCATGGCTAAGAAGGTAAAATGCAGTGCACAGAGAATTCAAATGCTGGTTTGGTGTTTTGTTTTTTTTAAATCTCAGGGAAGGGCATTATCAAAATCTCATTTCCAGAGCTCAAAGGATTTACCTGCACTCAGTTTTTCAATGTTACTGCCCTATTCAGAAAGGCTGGTGTGTGCTTTATCTTGTTTGTCCTTGGAGCTTAGTCAATTTGAGGGGTTACCAGAGAGTAACAGGAGATTCCCAAACCTAGAGTTTGAGGTTCCTTTTTTGTTCCTATTTTCATTATTAGTAGCACTACAATGAAAGAAATCTTGATTTAAAAACAATGTAGATTGTGTCCAATATTAGCAAATGGATGAGTAAGTCTCTGATCATTTGGTGTCATTAACTCTTATTTTTCATAGAAGATATTAAAATCTATGAGATGCCATAACCAAGCTCAGCTAAAAACGTAGGTGTTACCCTACTAAAGCAGATCAATGGTAAATCTAATCTCGAGTCTTATCTCTAACAGTGGCTTGCTTCCTCTAACAGTAGAAAATGCAAAATGCATTCATGTGTATAATATTATATGATAGGTGTTGTATACATATGTGAAATATCATGTACTTAGCCAGTGATTCAGATTTGGCCTGTGAGGGACTGAGGCCCCAACTGGGTAAGCATTTCAGCCTGTTCTTAACTTGAAACATGAGATTAGTCTTGTTAAAAGTCTATAGGACTACTCATCTGCTTAAAGCTTTGAGCATGTTAAGTGCTTTACTGAATCAGGGCCTCATAGCCCCTATTAGTGTAAAAGTCAGAATCTTGCTATATTATTAACAGTCAATAATATCTTCAAGAGTGAGTTCTGAAGGTACTTCTTGCCTTAAAAAAAAACAAACAAACTTTTTTTGTTTTGTTTTGTTTTTTTGTAGAATTGGAGGGAAACCTACATTTTTTTCACTGTCAGGAGAACATCAAAGCATTTAGACTGAACATTTACTGACCCCTTAATTTTAGCTTTGTCAAATCAGAGTGTTATTGTTTCCCTTTATTTATTCAGTCTTAATTGTTCAGTCTTTTGAACTTCTCCAAGACATGGTGCTGTACTGCTCAAATCAAGGAGAGTTTGGTCATTAATTGCAGTGGGAACAGAAACAGGCTACAACTATTTCTTATTCTTGTATAATAGGAAAAGGTAAATACAGGCATGGTATAGGAATAACTGTGAAAGAGAAGGCCAGCTGGATGCTTCCATCAGAGCCTCAACTTTAAATCATTCCCTTTACAGACTACCCTCCACTGTATTCCTCAATAGTCATCCACCTTTATGTAAACCTTCTCTACCTATGCTATTTACCATATCTCCATTTGGAAATGGAACAGCCAAATGTTGAGTGCAGTGTGCAAGTTGAGACTATGCCATTGATTAGTAATGCACAATGTCATAGTATTTCTTCTCTTCTCCACTTTCTCACTTTTAATCACTCTTATCATTCCCTTGATAATGTGCATATAATGTCTAAGCTCTTTGCTATATGAGATCAAATACTACAACTGTTTTGAAATCATTGATTTATTTTTACATTGGTTCCTGACAAGTCATAACCTGGTAATTTTAAAGTCATTTTCAAGCCATAACTTGGTAATTTTAAAGCCATTCCCAACCTGGACTGAGGCTTGTTGTTTCTTGTGATATAGAGGTAGAAGTTTCCATATCTGATGATTAATCCCATGAGGTATTGGATCACCCAGTAAACCCCTATTGTATGGACATTGCAGACTGGGTTCATGATTGGGTTTCCTTAGTTTACATTTTCTCTTGGCATGTTTAATCAAACATTTCTTTTCTCTCTGTACCACCATCTTCCCCTTAAAAGAGTGCTTTTAAGAGACATGCATTTGGGCTAATGTATGCTAGAAAGGGCTTTGCTCTATTTTTGATCAGTTCATTACACCATAATACAACAGCAGTCAGAAGAACAAAATGCTCCACAAAATGGATTTGCATCAAGAAAGGACATTGATGCGAATGTATTGCTGCATCTGTTCAGTCTTCATGCTGCAGTGATAATGTGCTCTGTGCACTGCTCTGCATCAGGGCGTTGAAACAGGCATGGGCAGATGGTGTACTCTAAGGCAAAGAAGACTGTATTGATGCTATCCTTTCTGTCAACTCTGAAGAATGTTTTCAAGAACAAAGAAGGACTGTCTTCTTAAATGATGGCTATGGTCTAGAAATATAAAAGACAAAGATGATGCTTGGTAAGAAGGGGGCATGAGGGAAGTTGTTCTGTAGCTTTCCTTAACAAATACAAATCCAATGCATTAGAAACATACCAGGCATGAAGAATGCGGCCATATGAAGTTCTTCCTTCTCTAGTATCTTGATTCCACAATGTGTAGTTCTAGAGCAGGGGGTTGGCAACCCAAAAGATGAGAAGAGTCATTTTTTAAAATTCCTTCAATAACCAAGTTGGGGTTTGAGAGCCACAAGGGGTGTTTCCTGCTAGTTAAGAAACTGAATAACAGAACAAAGATTCATATTGATTTTTTAATAACAAAAAAATGTTTGCTGGTGCAAACAATTTACATATACATTTTAACAGGATATGATGTTTTAATGACAGTTTGCTTTTTAAAACATATAGCTTTTAGATAGTTACTAAAAGCTAATTGGCTGATGACACATTGCAGAATGAAGGCTTTGTTGAAGTAAATCATCAGTTTGAATTTACTTTTGGTTAACATTTAGCAATAAAAGTGAGCTCTAATTTTGGGGAGGGAGCAGGGGAGAAGAGAGGAAGAACACCTCCTGTCAGTACTGGAAAAAATACAAAATGTCATGGTCCTACACACAAAGTACCCACTTAATTTTAGTTTTGTCAGTGTAAGTCCAGAGGTTACCCAGAATACCCCTGAATGCCATTCTGGGGGCCCCACTATTTTTAGGGAGCAGTGCTCTGGGGCCTCTAAAATAGGGGAACGTGCCAGAACGCTGTGTTCCAGGGCCCCTAAAAATAGAAAGAACGGCCCATAACTCAGTGTTCTGGCGCATTCCCCTAGGTCTGGCTCAGGGGAGGGGCTGCGGGCTGGGGTGAGCCTGGCCACCCCTACCCCCCCACCCCTCTCCCTCCTTTCCTGGCGCCTGTGGTGGCCCTGCCTCTTCCTACTAAGCCCACTGGTGCGCATGGCCCTGACCCCGTCTCAAGCCTGGGTCACCTCTCGCTAGCCAGCCAGCGCTGCCTGCAGCCTCCCTCCCCCAAGTCTGGCTCCTCGGCCACCTCAGTGGTGCAACTAAGGGGGACCTGGGGGGTTTGGGCTGCCAGTGGGGAAAGTGCACGGGGGTGGGGTGGGAGGAAGGGGTCGGGATGGGGGCTGAGAGGAGGGGGAAGTCTCATGGGGGGTAGTAGCTGGGGTGGGGAGCAGGTGTGGAGAGAGCAGTAGTTGGAGTTGAGGGCAGAAATTGGGGGGCATTAGCTGGGGTGGGAGCCCCTCTGTGCAGCTTGAGGGCTGGGGGGGGTCACAGTCCCCAGTCTTTTCTTCCCCAACTCTTTCAGGGCTGGAGGCAGCTTTTCAGCCTTAGTTCCTGCAGCAGGAAGCCAGAAGGGACAGCTGTATGCAGATTTTAAAAAATCTGGCCGGTCTTAACATCACCTTGGCCTTGCCAAAGGCGAGACTGGTCCCTGGAAATGGCACACTGAACATCTCTGGCTGTTGAGGGGAGGAGGATGTTCTATGAGACTTTTGGTAGGTGGAAAGAGTTGGAAGAATCAGGAGGATGCTGGCTTGACACTCGCCAGGCTCACATTGAGATGCTCACACGATGCTCATCACTCAGGTAGGTGACTGAGCTGCAGGTCTGGGGAGGGTGGCACTCAGGAGGATGTAAGGGGGGGTGGGCTTCAAAATACAGAGCTGTGCTGTTGTCTTTTCTTTCTTCACAGCCAGGCATCAGTGGACATTCCCACTGCATGCCATGCCACAAGTAGTAACAGGAGAGCTAAGCTAGGGCTGTGCGGGGGGCGGGGGAGCTGCCCCTTCTTCACTGCTGCTGGAGGGTTGTTTCTCCACCTTACTGCTTCAGAGTCTTCAGCAGAAGTTGGGGGCGGCAGCAGCAGCCCCCACTCCAGCAGGTTACATCTGTTCTAGCCCTTAGCCTGCCTGCACCCCCACAGGCCCCCCCGGCTGGTTGTCTCTGTTCCACTTTCCTTTACCTACCACAGTGCAGAATCTCTTTGAGACTTTTCCAGCTGGGTAGATTAGGGAATTTAGAAGCCCTCACTGCAGCTGGGCTGGAGGCCCAACCCTCCCATTTCTAGCGGCCCATTCCAGGAAATCCAGGCCAGCCATTAGTGTGCGCCTATGCCTGGCCCCAGGAATTCCTCACCTCCCTTAATTACCAAGTTGCTCCTGAGGGAATGCCTCCTCCCTTCTCCTTTTGCCTGAGGAGAGCCATAAATATTCAGAGGATATTCACAGACACATCAGCAGCACCTTCCTTGCCCCCTGCACCCCGGGTCTGTATGCCACTGGGCTGCAGCTGGCTCCTAGAAGCCACCACCTGCTCCTCCAGCCCATGCTCCGCTGCAGAAGCCCTCCCACACCCAGCGCAGCACTTACCTGTACTTAGGCAGGGGAGTCTCCACTTGTGAGCTGCCTACCACCATGGCTGCTCCAAGCATGTGAGAGCAGGGCAGGGCAAGATATTTAAATGCCCCCCCCCCCCTTATCCCAGCTTTCAGCTAGAGAGCCACAAAGCAGCTGCTAAAGAGCTGATAATGGCTCACTGAGCCCATGTTGCCGACCCCGGCTCTAGAGACAGTCAAGAGTCAAGACAGTCAACAGTCAAGAGCTGTATGCAGTATTGTTGTAGATGTGGTGGTAGGGGCATAGCCGGCTCCCATTTTCTGGCTGGGTCCCTGAATCTGCAGAGGGGGCCCAGCCAAAGGCAGCTTCTGGTCATGTGACCGAAAGCTGCCTGAGATGCTCCAGTTGCTGTATAAGAAGTGGAGTCTGAGTGCCAGCACTCTGGCTCCACTTGTTACTTAGAGCAGCGGTGCTCAAAGTTTTGTGGGTTTTGAGACATCTGGCAGCATTTCACGACCCTACAGAACACACCAGACCACCCCTACGAGGCCAAATCCAGCCATCTCCCTGGCTCTCAGTGACACACTTGCTGGTATGTGGTGACAAAGTAATGTGTCCTGACACAGTGGTTGAGAACTGCTGACTTCGCAAGTGGATCTGTGGGAGGAGAAGGGAGGGGATGAGGCAGCGCAATGAGGCCCACCCACTGCAGCACCCAGCAGTGGCGCAAACTTCACTACCGTGGCTGTGGGGCTGGCCAGCAGTTGTGGCCACAGCCATCAGTGGAGCAGAGGTGCCGGCACTGCTGCCTCTGCTCCGCTCAAGGCCATGCTGCTGTGCACTGCAGTGGGCTTTATCTCCAAGTGGTCAGGCCTGGACCCACCCATAGCAACAACCCTGCATGGTGGTCCAACGACATGAAAGAGACAAGGTAAATGAGGTAGTATCTTTTATTGGACGAACTTCTGCTGGTGAGAGAGACAAGTTTTTGAGTGTCAGCATTTGATATGCTTTCTTAGATAGAGTTTAAATAGTAGCTATTCTAGATCATCCTGGGGATTCAAATTCTTAAATAGATTGCAATCGGGGTTGAAAAGTCAGTGCTCAGGGAAACTAGAACAATTTTCCTATGTTACTCAGCCACTTCGTGACTGGTAGTTTTACTTCCTTTCTTAAAAATAGAAATTGCCCTCTAAACAGCATGGTAAATGTATGGTACTCTCTCTCCACAAAGGTCTATTTCTCAATGAAGTAGCTTTTTCTTTTATTTATAGCATTTTAAATTACTCATACAAGAGCCAAATCCAGGATTTTTCTCTCTAACATTCATTATTTAATACAACTTAAATTGGCTTGAGAAACCTTTCTGTGCAAGGTTTGGCATTTGAAACTTCATGTCCTAGTTTTTAAGAAAGGAAGAAAAAAATCCTAGGTCATTCATGCATAACAATGAGAAGGTACTCATTCATTGATTTTTAGCAAGCTAGTATTCCTGTTCTTTGATCACCCATTACAATATTTTTGTGCATGAATTCATTACATCCTCCCCCAGTCCCCAAGATCATAATGTTATTCAGGTGGTGCTGTAGCAGAGAAATAGATCTTTTTTTCAGCGTGTGCATTGAACTAGAAGGCAATGATTTACAGCATACATTAGAGGAAGCAACAAGTCAAAGGGCTGTGTGGATTGCATTCATAAAACCATTGGGCTGGCACTTTGTGACACTTCCTTGTGAGCAATCCATTGGAATTCCAGGCAGACTCTCTTGTACTGCAGATTCTGTTCTGGTTACAGAAGCTTTGCTTTAACTAAGTCTACTCATCTACAGGGAATGGTTTTGTTTAGATTAGCAAACCAAGCTGCAAAGAATTCGATTTGAGTTTAAGTCAGGGCTGAGCAGATGCTGCCTTTTTGTTTCATCGCTTTACAGCTATAGGAACCAGCTGTGAAATTTGGATCCAAAGGAGAGAATTTTGGGTTGGGTTAGTTTACAGGTTGAGGGGAGGGGTGCTAAATGATAAAAGCAAATTTTTATGGCAGGGGAGGAGTAGTGTACTTTTCAGAACTCTTCTAACTTTCATGAGGAGAGAGAGTTCTGAGGTTTTTACTTGGGAATCTGATTGAATGAAAGGATGGGCACATGTTTCTTTAAACGGGAGGGGTATATCTGTGCAATCAGGAGGGATGGGAGGAGTGTCTGTTGTGCAGGCCAAGCTTCACAGCAAGCCTGGACCCCTGGAAGAAGAGTGAGAGAGACAGCGATTGTGCCAAAAATGCTTGGTTCAGCCCTTCACCTATCTACCTTATTAGGAGTCCTCTGCTGAGCCTATTGCATGGTTCTTCAGGGCATGGGACTGAAGTCAAGCTGTGACAATGATCATGTCCTCCTGTCCTGATGCCATCTTGGCTCCCTAGGACCACCTAGGACCTATTAATACTTTGAGAACTGCTGCAAAAGAGCTTGGCCCTATTTGTGTCCTTCATATGTGACTACAACAGGAATTGAAAATTAATCTGTGTAAATTCTATCTCATGCAGGATCACTGTGGTAAGCTACATACCGTCCTGTACAGTGCAGTGGAGACATCAGCCAATAGTGTCATTTTTTCCAGGCTTATGTACAGATTGCTTTATACTGAAATATTTGGGATCAAAGAAATATGAGCTGTGTGTCTAGGAATGATGACCGCTGAGTAGCTGACCCTTCAACGCCCTTCAAATAAATACAAGTCATTTCCTTTTCCATGTGTATCAGAAATGGAATAAATCCTGCAAAGAGCAACTCAGTCCCTGCTTCAGGCTGATCTCAGTAGTTGCCTGACAACCTATTGTATTATTAAAGAATTTGAATGGCAGCAATTGATTAGTAGATCGGGCAGGCTAATTAAGATTGCCAGCAATTTTAATAAAGTCATGATCTATTTTAGACTGAAATGTTTAAATGTGATAACCCTTTTTGTGGTTTTGAATTTCAGATAATCTAAGTATATGCTAGAGGACCTGATTCAGTCTGCAACAGAGCCCAGCTCAGATGGCATATTTACACATTCAGACTCCCATTTTTCACTCTGGCATGTGGTACAATCATTAATTAAAGCCACAGATGAAATCTGCACCTCCTGTGAAGCATTACACAAAGCTGCCTGATTAATTGAGCAGAGGTGCTCTAAAATTAGTCAGTTTCAGTTTGCTAGTGTTTTACCAATGCATGTTCACATCAAATAATGTATTTGTCTGAATTTTAAAGTGAAAAGATGTAAGGCTAGATGAATACATTAGAAAAAGACATGTAACCGACTATGATTATTTTAACCGATACATCCATCCGTGAGTATGTGATAGTAGTCTGTTTGTGGAGGCACATCACAGCACCTTTGCACTTTGTTTTATAGTTACAAATGTTCTGATGTAACTTTGTAAGGTCCTGTCATTCACTCTATACTTCCTCTTTTACTCCTACTCTCAGGGCATCATCTTTCTGGTGGAGAAGGGTTGGTTAGGAAGCCCAGTGAAGGTCATCTGTTCCATAAGGGCTAGTGAAAATATGCAACAAATTATGTACGAGACAGTTTTTGTTTTACAAGTTTCTATCTGATTCCCAATGACATGATTTCTGTGTAAATCTCCAGGCTTATTAAAGCAATAGTTAATGATCATGTGAAGAAGAAAAATATATGTAATGGCTACTTAAATGTATACATGCAAAGCAACATTGGGCTGCTCCAGCTAGCTTTGTCTGCCAAATATTACCCTATGACAGAAAGATAGTCTTTCTTCTAGGTAGTCTTCTATCATCTAAGGTATGTTTCCTAATCCATTAATCATTCTTCTGGCTTTTCTCTGGACCAGCCCTCCAGCATCTATAGCAAGCAGCCCCAAAGGTGCCCCACCACCATCTGGGCACAGGGAATAGAGCCTGGTGTGGGGCTCCACCTGCTTCCCGGATGCGGGGACAGACCCCCAGTCTGGCAGGAGCCTTGTACCTCTTAAATCTGTCACCATGGGCAACCACCTAGTTCACCCATATGGTTGAGCTAAGCCTGGTCCCTGTTCCCTGCTCCTAAGTGCCTGTCTGCTACCACCCATGCTGCAACCCAAAGCCCAGAAGAGGCAGCCCTGAAAGGGCATGTTGCTGGGATGGGAGGCAGCCACCAGACTCAGGGAGCCGGGCACCACCCTGGGATCACCCCTTTCTAGCTCTACTGCTGGGAGGCTGGGGCTAGACTAGTGGTTTTCAAACTTTTTTCCTCAGGACCCAGTTGGAAAAAAAAAATCATTTATGCCTGCAACCCAACAATTATTTTAACAATGTACTCTAGTCTTTTGATAGTGGCAGCAGGAGGTACTGCGACCCAGTGCCTGAGGGTTTGTGACCCAATACTGGGTCCTGACCCTAAGTTTCAAGAATACTGGGCTAGATGATGATGCCTTGTGCCATGGCTCTGACCCATTAATAAGTCCAGGTTGTGGCTGGTGTACCCCAGTGCCTCCCATTCATTGTGCTGTGCCTTACTGCAACCCATCAGGGTCCCACATTGCTGGCCATAGAACACTCTGGCACATCCACGTGGCCCAGCCAGCAGCAGCCACCTGGGCAGGCTGCACATGCATGGTGGGGGATTCCCTTAGTCAGGAGGAGCTGAAACTGCGTCATGTCCGTGCTCTGCTCTCAACTGGGCATGTCAGAAGTGCCCTTGGCACTGAACAGAAGACAGGGTGGTGGCGGAAGGGCAGTGGCATGGGTCCCACATTGCTCTGAAGGCAATGGGGCAGTACGGGCAGGGCCATCCCTTAAAGGGTCAGGGTGGGGGGAGAGGCCCTGGGCCAACTGGCCTTTGGGGGCTTTTGGCTGTTCAGTGCTGGAGAGGCTGGGTGGGCCAGGCTCCATGCTCTCGCCCTGCCCCTTGCCTTCAGCTTGCTGCTGAATGCAGAGTATCAAAGGTGAGGGCCCCGTTGGCTGGATTGGACATGCCCCAGGGCTCAACATGGATTGCAGGCTGTAAGTTTGACACCTCTGAGCTAAGCAGACTGTACCAAAATGAACAATGAAATTGTGTTCAGTTTCTGTATTAGAACAGGATGTACCAAGAGACTGGAAAAAGTACTTTTCTAAAATGAACTGAGAATGTGTGCTGATTTCTCAGGAGTGGCTGATCAATTCGTTATGAAATTAAACTAGGTCTCTGGACACTGCAGACCTGAACTGTTGCCACTTGCCTCTTTATAGAAAGCCTAGGAGATTAGCCTCTGACAGGCATATTTCAACTTCAAGGTTAAGGCTGATAGTGGAGAGAAAGAGAAACAGAAGGGAGGGAGAGAAGGAAAAGAGTGCTTCAGATAGTAGCCCTGTAGGACAAGCCACCTTTTTGCTGCTACCTGTAGCCCTGATAAGTTGTTCCAATGTCACAGTATAAGAAAATGGTGGGTTACTTACCAGTAACCATCCTTGTTCAAGATCGGCTGCTGACATACATTCAGTTACAGGTGTCTACGTGCCACAGCGCACAGTAGCTCGGAAGGTCTTTAGCCTTAGCCTGTCAGGTCAGGGCATGTGGCCAATGCCCCTGCCGTGCCACGACTGCGGCTATATAGGTGACCGTGACCCTGACACTCCCAGTCCCTTATTCCTTTGCCAACTCTGGTTAGCGGGGACGGTGGGAGGGATCTGAATGTATGTGAGCAGCCCATCTTGAAGAAGGATGGTTACTGGTAAGTAACCCACTATTCTTCTTCAAGCGCTTCTCACATCATTCAGTTACAGGTGACCGCTAACCATACCCAAGGATGGTGGGAGGACTTACAGTCTGCCCATGCTGAGTATGGCTCTGTGCAACGCGGCATTCTCTCTAGCCTGTTGGACGATAGTGTAGTGCATCATGAAGGTATGCACTGACAACCACGTAGCTGCCCTGCAGATCTCCTGAAGCAGGACCTTGGCAGGGAAGGCTGTTGATGAAGCCTGGGCCCTGGTAGAATCAGCCCTGATGGTCCAGGGGAGGGGCGTATTTGACCTTCCATAGCAGTCTTTGATGCAGTTTGCTATCCATCTGGAGATGCATTGTGAGGACACTGGGAAACCTCTTTTGCATTCAGCGACTGCCACAAAGAGTTGAGAAGTCCTGCAGAATGGATGTGTGTGCTCAATATATGTCAGGAACGCTCTCTTCACATCCAGGGTATGCCACTTCCTCTGGTTCTCCGTAACCTGAGGGTCTGGAAAGAATACTGGCAGACAAATGTCCTGATTAAGGTGAAAAAGGGAAACTACCTTGGGGGGGAAGGATGTAAGAGGGAGTAGCACCACTTTATCAGGAAAGAACCACGTGTACAGGGGTTCTGAGGACAGGGCCTTCAACTCGGAGACCCTTCTAGCCGAGGTAATTGCCACCAAAAAGGCTACCTTCCAGGCAAGGACGAGTGAGGTACATGAATCTAAGGGTTCATAAGGAGACTCCATTGGTGCATGAAGCACCACATTGAGATCCCCTTGAGGGATAGGTTCATGGGGTTGCAGGAAGAGTCTTTTGAAACTCTTCAAAAATCTAGTGGAAGTAGAATGAGAGAAAACAGGGACACCATCCACCTTCTCATGGAGGGCCAAAATCGCTGCTAAGTAGACTCTGGGGGAGGAAAGGGAGAGGCCGCTGTCTCTAAGGTCCAACAGATAATCAAGGATTAGGTGTATGGGCCTTGTGCAGGCTTGACCCCTTTACCTTGGGCCCAGCGGGAGAAATGTTTCCACTTGGCTGTATAAGTGGTCCTGGTGAACGGCCTTCTACTACCAACCAGTACCCTCTTGACCCTGTCCAAGTAAAGCCTTTCCTGCTCACTCAGCCACAGAGTCTCTAGGCTGTCAGATACAGGAGACTGGGATTCGGGTCCTGCAGGTGCCCCGAGTCTTGTGTCAGGAGGTCGCCCACAGGGGAAGGCAGAGTGGAGCGTCTATGGACAGGTCCTGTAGGAGCGAGTACTAGTGTTGCCTGGGCCAATCCAGAGATATCAGTATTATGTTCACTCCATCTGTTTTGACCATCAATAGAACCCTGTGTATCAACGGGACTGGTGGGAAGGCATACAGCAGAGGGCCCGACCAGCTGAGGGGGAAGGCATCCGTGAGTACCCCTCCTCCTGACCCCTGACGGAGCAGAAGCACTGACATTTGCGGTTCTGTTGTGTTGCAAATAGGTCCACTTGGGGTGCTCACCATTTGTTCATTAGGTGGGGGACCAGCATGCTGTGGAGGGACCACTCATGGTGAGCTAGGAGGTTTGTCCTGAGCGAATCTGGTAGATTGTTGTCCACTCCTGCTAGGTGTGCTGACATTGGGGTGAAATTGTACTTCATGGCTAATTCCCAAAGTCTGCATGCTTCCCTGCAGAGAGCTGGGGAGCAGACACCCCCTTGCCGGTTCGTATAGAACATGGCTGCAGTGTTGTCCATTAGGACCTGGGTTGACCTGCCTTGTATCCTCTCCAGAAAGGTCTTGCAAGCCAATCTGATGGCCCGCTGCTCCTTCACATTTATGTGAAGAAGATTGTCTGCCGGAAACCAAAGTTCCTGGGTGGAAAGTCCCCCTGAGATGTGGGCCCTCCACCCTGAATCTGAGGCGTCGGTGATCATTGTCACTGTAGGAATTGAAGTTTGGAAGGCAATTCCCCCCCATGATGAATGTGGGGTTCTTCCATATCTCTAGTGTCCCCAGAATGTTCTGGGGAACCGACAGTACATTGGACAGGGAGTATTTCTGTGGGTGGAACACAGTGGACAGCCACACCTGAAAGGGTCTCATTCTTAAGTGGAATTTTGATTTTTCTCGATTGATGCAGAGACCCAGGTACCCCAGCTCTGAGGTCTAGAATGGGTCTCAGGTCCCTGTTCAGTTTGGGGACCAGAAAGTACTGGGAGTAGAACCCTTTTCCCCACTCTGGCTCTGGGACCCTTTCTATAGCCTTGAGGGAGAGGAGCTTCTTGCATTCCATCTTGAGCATATGATCTAGCTCCTGGCTCCTGAGATTTACACAAGGAGGTGGTTTTCTGTCCCGAGGATTTGACCAAAACTGTCTGCAATGTCCTTTCAAGACCATCTCAAGGACCCACTGGTCGGTTGTGATGTCAGCCCAGTGGTGTGCAAATTGATGCAGGCAGTTGGCAATGCCTGCTGGACTGAGAGGCTTGGGGTTTATGATCTTTACTCGAATGAGACTTGTCCTTATTTGGACTGACAAGTGAGCGCTGGGGATGAAGGAGCCCTGCATCTGGACCTGCTGTTTTAGCTGCTGTAGTTGCTGCTGCAGCAGCTGTTGGGATTTTGAGGAGCGCCAGGTGAGTTGTGGCATGTACATCCCCAGAAATCTGAGGGTAGCTCTTGAATCTTTCATGCCATGCAGCTTTGCGTCTGTGGACTCAGCAAAGAGGTCAGGACCTTTGAATGGTAGGTCCTGAATGATGAGCTGCATCTGTGGGGACAGGCCCAAGCCCTGGAGCCAGGCAGAGTGGCGCATAGCCATGGTGGATGCCATGTTACACAAAGCTGCGTCAGATGCATCCCAGGTAGACATCAGAGCTTCTTTGGAGGTCAAGACCCCTACCGCCACCATTGCCTCAAAATCCCTGAGGCATTCTTTAGATACATTATCAGAGAAGCCCTCCATGGCTCTCCAAAGGTTGAAAATGTACCTCACCATGAGGACTTGGTGATTAGCGATACATAGTTGCAAAGCTGAGGTAGAGTAAACTTTCCTACCGAATAAATCAAGCTTTCTTGCTTCCTTATTCTTAGGAGTAGAGCCCGGCTGGCCCTGCCTCTCTTTTGAATTGACTGCGTCCACCGTCAGAGAGCCCGGTGTAAGGTGTTGGAAGAGGAAAGTGAACTTGTCAGAGGGGACATGGTACTTGCAATCTGCCACCTTAGATACCGGCAGGATTGACAACAGGGTCTGCCATCGTGCCCTGGAAATCCTATACGCCCCTTTGTGAAGGGGAATAGATACCTTGGTGGGTGGAGTAACATCCCTTACATCAAAGAGGGGGTCCGTCTCCCCCGGACCACTCCGAGTTCCGCGTTGAGGTTTGCTGCCATGTGGCGGAGTAAGTCCTGCTGTGTGCAGGGGTCATCCCTGTACGGAAGGGGCCTTTGAAAGGTATGCTACTCTAGGGAAGAAGATGAGGGGCCACAGATCTGCTGCGCTGAGTAGAGTCTGGATTGGGCTCATCATCGGAGACATCTGAGGAGTCCAGGGTCCAGGATGGGGATGGTATTGACCAGTGCCAAGAAGTTGAAGTGTCGTCAACCATCGGGTTGAGCCATTCTTGCAGTCATTGAAGGAATCACTGGATGCGGTATGGTATGAGGTGAAATGGTCTCTGTCCCTCTGGCGAGTCTTTGTGGCATGGGTGGAACTAGGCTGCAATGCCTGTACTGGGGTTTTCAGGGTCGTACCCCTTCTTGTCTTGGGTGTCAGGGAATGTTTCTGGTGCTGCTTCCCACTCGTTCCCAAGTACTGGAGGTCTCTTTTGGAGGACCAGGGGAGCTAACAGAGCTGGCAGATAATGATGAAGACAAACTAGACCTCCGTTTTCTTGGGCCCTGGGAGCTCAGTACCAAGGGCTCACGGGACAAATGCCAGAAGGAACGGTCATCAGAGTGATGGTACCAGAGTCGAGAGCAGTACCAGGCCTTGCATCGACCACTCCTTGGGTGGGAGCGCTGGCTTATTCTTCAACTGGGCTTTCTTCACAAGTACCAGGGCTAGGTCTTGGAAGAAGGCCCATGCAGTTGCCAGGGCCTCTGGTATCAATGGTACCGAGGGCAGCCCCGGTCCCAACTTTTGTGAAGGGGAGCACAGGGGCAGAGGCAAGTGGCGCTTTGTCAGTACCAAAGTCAATGCCGATCACAGCTTTGAATTCTGAGCTGGAGAGTAACGTCGGGTGGGTTCTGGTGCAGGAGTTGCACGCGGCACCAGTGGAGCACTTGTCACCCATGCAGCCTCGGACACGGACATGCAGTCCTCTGCGAGAGTGCGTAAGAGCCACTCCCTATCCTTGCGAGTCCTTTGTTTGAAAGGCTTGCAGATGGAGCAACTCTCCATGAGATGTGATTCACTGAGGCATGTGAGGCATTTCTTGTGGGGATCATCGAGTGGGAAGGCTTTGCAGCACGACAGGCATGGTTTAGACCCCTGCATTTTAATTACGAACAAAGAAGATGAAGACAGACACTTGCTTTCAAAAGTTTTTGGCTGTTCTGAAACCATCACTGAGGGTGGAAAAAAGGGAACTGGGAGGGTCAGGGTCACGGTCACCTATATTGCCATGGTCACGGCACGGAGGATGAATTGGCCATGTGCCCTGACCTGACAGGGTAAAGCTAAAGACTTTCTGAGCTACTGTGCACTGTGGCATGTAGACACCTGTAACTGAATGATGTGAGCAGCACTTGCAGAAGAAGGAATACCATATATACTCAAGTATAAGCCGATCCAGGCACAAGCCGATCCCCCAATTCTGAGCCTCAAAAAAGAAGCTAAAATTGGTCACCCAGGTATAAACCGAGGTACCCTTTTGGCCTTGGCCTCTAACCCCCCCACCCACTGCTGCTGTCTTCCTCTGGAGTTTCTGACAGCTTCCCTGCCCCAAAATCTCTGCTGCTGCTTTTCCCTTGCCCCCCTGCGGTCCATTCCTCACTCCTGCCCTCCTGCTCTGCCCTCTCCTCACTTCCATCACCCCTGCTGCCCCCTGCTCTGCCCTTTCCTCACTGCTGCCCCCTGCTCACTTCTCAGTTTCCTGCTGCTGCCCCCTGCTCCTCCTGCTGCCCCCTGCTCTGACCTTCCCTCACTGCTGCCCCCTGCTCTGCCCCTTTCTCTCTGCTGCTCTCTGCTTCTCCTACTGCCCCTCCTCACTGTGACCCCCTACTCCAACCTTCCCTCACTACTACCTGCTGCTGCCCCTGCTCTGCTTCTTCCCTCACTGCTGTCCCCCCTGCTCCTCCTGCTGCCCCCCTGCTCTGCCCTTTCCTCACTGCTGCCCCCTTGCTCCTCTTGCTGCCCCCTTGCTCCTCTTGCTGCCCCCTGGCTCTTCACTGCTGCCCCCCTACTCCCTTCTCAGTGCCCTGCTGTTGCTCCCCTGTTCCCCAACACCCTTTCCACCCCTTTCCCCATCACCCCCTACCCCTGCTGCTGCTCTTCCCAGCCTGCCAGCCCCCCCCCAAATCCCCGGTCCCTGTCACTGCTTCCCTGGGCTCCCCAAAAACCCTGGGTCCTCCTGCCGCTTTCCCTGGACTCCCTGACACCCCCCCCCCAATGCCTGAGCCCTTCTGCCCCTTTCCTGGCCTCCCTGAACTCTCCCCCAAACTCTCCCAGCCGTCCCATCACTTTCCCCAACTCCACGACCCCCTCCCCAACCTCTGGTCCCTAACGTTGGTTCCCTGGCCTCCCTGAATCAATGTCCAGGCCGGCCCCCCCCCCCCCCCCCCCGGGCCCCCTTACTTGGCCGCTCCAGATGCCAGGGTCCCTGCCTTCCTCCAGCCTCAGCCCCCGCCGACTGACCAAGCTGGCCGCCCAGCAACACTGGGGCTCCGCCCTGCCGCATGGTCAGGGAAACTGCTGGCTGGGACTTTCTACCGTATTCCCTCGAGTATAAGCCGAGAGCCTGTTTTGAAGCCAATTTTCAGGCACAAAATTCTCGGCTTATGCTCGATGATATACAGTAGGTTATAATGTATTCCCAGAGTAGATCTTTGCTAAACACAAGTACTGGGTAATTGGCCAGGAATGTGTGTTAGTGAGGTCTGTTCCTCTCACAAGTACAGCACTATCAGCCTGTAACATAGACAGACTCTCAGTTTGATGGATGCAGTTCGTGTTCTCCCTTACCTGTTGGATTTGCTTTTCAATTTTAAATGCCATTGCAGACTCTACTTCCCAGTAATCACGTCATGCTTTGCAATTTCCATTCACAGCCCTGCATAGCTCGCTCTGCCTCTGGTATGCAGTGTGCTGCAGGCGCTGAGAGCTCTGCACTAAAAATCCAGTTACACTCCTCTGCTCGCTGTCAGTGCTTCATGGTTATCTAAGTTACCTAAGGATGATGCATTGCAGGGAGCACAGACAAGAGTCTCTGGCTTTTGGTCTTCATCTGCACTTTATGGGCAGTTTAATACCCTGGAATAAATAGTGGGAGATAACATCTATCCCTGCCACAAACCTTCTGTGCACCTGGCCCCTGTGTCTGCTGGGAGAAAAGCAGCATGCACCCACTATTATTCTAAGCCCCTGGCTGATGTGTTTCAATTGATGGATAAGGATGTAGTTACCTTCTCAGGCCTGGGTGCACACAACTCAAGCTTGCTCAGTGAAATCATCTCACGGTGCCTGTTCCATGCTCCCAGTCATTGTCTGACCTCACATCCCTTCATGGGAGTAAGAAAATAGTTTGATACTGTGGAGGGTTAATTTCTCCCCTTCACCTCAGGCTCGCTTTCTCTCTCAGTATATGTGAGAGGTGAGGCAGGGAGGAGGGGAGCTGGCAAAGGTGCTGAGTTTGCTAAAGATGCCAAAGCAGAAAGACGAGGGAGGAACATAAGGTCCCAGCAGGTAGGGCCAGTGCTGGGGATCATGGTGCCCCCCTGCAGCAGAGCAGTGCTGGTGCAGATGAATGACATCATCAGGGGAGCGCCACAGCGCTGTCTTTTTTGATGCCCCTCAAAATGCTGGCGCCCCCTGCAATGCAGGGGCTGCTTACCGCGTAGCGCCGGCCCTGCTAACAGGAAAGCATGAGAAGAGTTGTCAGAGAAAAGGAGGTTGGGTGTGTACATCCCACTGAGGCCTTGAAGGGGTTAACATCAGGCCAGAGAAGCCAATTAAGTTACTTGGCTGTACCTGGAGGAAGGGCCAGGAATAACTGAAGCTTAGCTGGGCAGAAGCAGGTTGAGGAGTGGAAGTCTGTTGCAGAAGAGAGTTTGAAGGATGGAACCAGAGTGTTGAGCAGGGATAAACTTCAGTCTAGGGGAGAAAGGCCTGTAACAAGCTGTTTAGAAAGGAGTCTGGGGAAACAGAGGTAAGGAGGGGACTGTACAGACCTTGGTGGTTGAAGGTCATTGGGCTAGGAACCCAGGTGACAGGAGGGCTTCTTTGCAGTTTTGAGCTTGGAAAAGGGTAGGAGGCTGTTAGAAAGCCGTGAGGCAAGGGGGTAAGGAGCAGGGGTCTGTTACTGGGGCCAAAGACTTTGTGGGGCTCTTGAACTGGACTCTCTGTTCTCCCAGGAGGCATGAGCTGAACTGTGACTGAGCCAGAGAGCTGAGTGGAGGGAAGAGAGACAGCTGTAGTGACATTGTGGCCATTGGTAAGGGGGCGACAGCCTGAAAGATAGCTGCTATGCCACATTTGGCCATGAACAGGAGCATGGATGGTGAGTGCACCCTTTCCCAGTGCTCACTTGAGGAGGGGAATTTCTGAGCTGTGGAAAAGTCTCTCTAAAATCCCAAACTCTAGGGCAAATGTGAATGCCACACCTACTGGGGTGTCCTTCACAGGGTATTTACATGGAGCTTGGGGAAGGGGTGGGTGTGGTCTGGCTGGGGGTTGCTATAGGGACCTGTGGAGGGGGGGGTCTGGTGGCCTTGAGGTCTGGCTTAGGTGTTATCAGTAGTAAGTGGGAGAGGCCTGTGGGCATCTGGGACTTGGGGGGAGGGTGGTCAAAATCAAATCAAATCATAGGGCTGGAAGGGACCTCATGAGATCATTGAGCCCAACCCCCTGGGAATTGAATCCAGGACCTTCTGCATGTTAAGCAGAGATGCTAGCCACTACACTAATAGGGTCCTATGTGGTGTATCCTTTGGTGCCTGGTCACTGTAGTTTGTGTCTAGGGGTTGTGATGGAGGATGACTGCTGTGGGATCTAGACTAAGAATGGGGGGCAGAGCAGGGTGGTTCCTGGGCTCTGTGCCTTGGAGTCTAGTTTTAGGGTTGCTGTGAGTGGTGGGGGGAGCAGGTTTCTGTTGCTGTGTTGTGGGCTCTGGTTTAGAGTTTACTATAGGGCAGATGCTGATGGCTGTGCTGTGGGGTCTGGGTTGAGGGTGTGAATGCCAGTGCATGTCAAGTCTAGGGGCTCCTCCAGGCAGCATGGGTGCTGACTGTTGCATTATGGGGCCTGGTTTGGTGTTGCTCCAGGTGTGTAGGGGAGGACTGCTGTGGGCCGTGCTGTGGGGCCTTGTTTGGAGGTGGTTGTAATGGTGGTTGTGCTGTGGGGTCTAGTTTGGGGGTTGCTGTTGGGGGAAGGGACATTGCTGGTGGTTGCACAATGTGGTCTGCTGTGGCATGGGTCTGTGCTGTGACGGGATGCTTGGTGAATGTGCCATGGGATCTGGTTCGAGGGTTGCTAATGTGGGGCGGGGTGGCTGTGGCATCTGGTCTGGGATTGTGATGTGGGTGTGTTTGGAATGGAGGAGATGGGATGAGGTTTGCTGAAGGGGTGGGATGACCTGTTTACTGTGCTGTGGGGTCTAGGGTGTGCAAGTTGCTGCTGCAAGGGGAGGTGTAGGGTCCAGTCTGGTCTGGGGTTTTGGTAGGATGGATGGGGAGTATTCCTCTGATTATCACCTGTGGGGTCAGTTCTTAGGTTTCTTGTAGAGTGAGAGGGTATCCAGTTGCTGTGTGATGGGGTTTGAACTGGGGAATGCTGCTGTGATGGGGTTCTTGGATAGCTGCCTTGTGGGGTTTGGGTGTTGCTTTGGCAAGTCTGGTTGTCATGTCGTGGTGGATGCTGCTTTAAAGATGTATGGTCTGCCCTCCTGTGGGGCTGATTGCTAGGAGGGAATGTTGTGCTTTCAGTATTGTGCAAGAGGACCTTATTGCTGCTATGGGGTCTGAACTAGGGTGTTTGAGGGGGGTGCACATCCTCTGTTTACTACTGTGCAGGGTGAGGTCTGGTCTGGGGGTAACATGTGGGGGTGGGGACCTCTGTCGTTGCCACCCATGGGGTCTACTCTGGGGTTACTGTGGTGGTGGTGGTCCCTGCTGCCCCATGAGGTCTGTTGGGGAGGGTGGCAGGGTAGGCAAGTTCCTTTGATTGCCACCCATCAGATTGGTTGTTGGCTTGCTGCCTGTGGGCTTGGGTCGGGGATTTGTTGGGTGGTGGTGGTGGTGTGGGGTTGGTCTCTGGTTGCTGTACTTGGAGGGTGGGGTGTGACTTCTGGGCAGGTGGCTCTATGTGCCATGGGGTGGGGGTCAGCTTGAGCCAGGGTACTTGCTTTGGTCTCTGTGTGACAGGGGGTTCACTGGTTGCTGCCCACGAAGTGTGGTCTGGGGGTGTTGTGTGGTGCTTTCATTATCATGCTGTAGAGTTGGTCTTGGAGGGGTCTGTCCCACTGTCCATCACAAGCTACTGCAAAGGACTCTGATCTGAGGTTTGTAATGGGAGGGATGGGTGTCCCTGGCTGCTGCCCATGGGGTCAGGTCTGGTCCAGAAGCTACTTGAATGGGGGAGCGTGCTGTTGCTGCCCATAGCATCTGGTGTGTGGGTTGCTGCAATGGTGATGGTGGTGTTCCCTATCGTGTTGTAGAGTGGGAAAATTCCTCTGATTGCCACCACTGGGGTCAGGTCTTGGAGGTATGTTTCAGAGGGGGATGCTACAATCTCTAGTTGCTGCCCATGGTGTCTGGGTATTGACCGTGGGTGACTGGGCCTGGTTGCTCTGCCATCTGGCCTGCTGGGGGAGCAACTGCTGCAAGGGAGCCTAATTGCTGTCTGTGGAGCCTAAGAGAATGATCAAAAAGGCATGAGAAGCTGAAAGATAAGAGCTGAGATCACTGTAGAGGGCAAGGTCCCTGCGGCAGACCTAGCAATCACTGCAAGTAGCAGAGAGGGAGCACCAAGTGCTAAGAAATATCAATGAAAGAGCAGAAGGACCATAGATGATGCCAACAGTGTAAAGCTATACTGAGGTAAGCCTGACAATTCTAATTTAACAATGAGACTGTGTGCATTTGCATGTCTATGTTAATGAAGCTCTGTGTGTTTGTGTTGTATATTGTGTTAATGCATGAATGAGAACTTGCTTGCTGTCAGCATCTCACATAAGCTGGACCTCAGGTGGAAGGTAACCACTTGAGGCTGTTCCCATTGTGTGGTTTGACAATGATGGCTACTTTTAATACATGAGTTTGTTAGGGAGAAGTTATAAAGGGTGTTGTTAATAAGTTATACCTGTCTGTTGATCTCTGGTAGAAAGGATGGGTGGTTGACGGGAGGCTGAAGTTTGCAGGGTGCCAGACTGAGCAGTGTGCCAACTAACCAACTCTGCCCAGGAACACACAGTGCCATGTGCAGAATTAGACCTGGGTACAACAGCTGGTGAGGACAGTGTGCAAAACAGGGGGAAGTAACCAAACCGTTATGCATAGCTCTAGGAATTAAGCAGAAATGATGTACTGCCAGACACCCACAGTCATTGGGTTTAGTAGAGAGGTCCAACTGAATCCTTAAAATGGCTTTGCACAAGCTGGTATGTAAATTGGGGTGAGACTGAGACATTAAATTGCCTTTGGTTCTCATGGCCATTCGTTCCACTGGGACTGTAGCCCAATTTTCTTTTATGATTTGGATGGGGAAATTGGAATTTGGATTATGGGTTGGAATTATCAATAAATAAAAAATAAATTTGGGTTTGAGTTCAAATGTGACCACAGAAAATATTGTAAACTGGGAACCTTCAGGGAATGGATCAGAGTACTTGTCACACAGATACTTTAAATTACTTTATAAAATTCTTTATTGCTAAAAGTATAAAGGTTAGTTGATGAATGTAACAATTAGTTCATACACAGAGAATGCATTTAGGAAGTCTTATGCAGTTTATAATTTGATAAATTTTTTTCTTAAAATTTATAGTTGCTATACTTACACCCTGGAGCGAAGAATAAGCCTGATGCCTCAATGGACAGGAAAAGTGAAGAGTCTAGCAACCCTAAGTGATAGATTTAAACTTATTAAAGCAACAAAGACTAGACAGATAAAGAGGAGGATGGGTTTGTAGTGTTCTTTCTCCAGAAAGGCAGAGCTGGAAACAGGATTGGAAGTTTCTTCTTCATTCCTCTTGCTCTACAAATTCTAAGGTCTTAAATTCCCTTTTTCCTCCTACCAACAGTGTCTGCACTTTTATACCCTTGTAAAAATAGGTTAGATTAGATCCTCCCTGGTCATCCAGATATGGCCCCTTGCACCAGAAATTATTGGAGTAAATCTATATTATAGGTTATAGGGTTTTGGGTACATTTGATGAGTATTTTGTCTACTAGAATATTCCTCATCACCTTTCCTCTTTACTTATTTATGAATTTTGTGGGTTTTGTGGTAATCTGTGAAAAGTGAAAGGTCTGGGCTTGAATTATTATTTAAGTTGTTATTTACCCCCCAACCTGTGTGTTATGATCTAAAATAACTTATCTGGGATTTCCTATCAGAGATTATTGAACAAACAGATTCACCCTGTCAGTATTATAGCTTTTGGTTTTTAATGTTAAATGTTATGCATGTGGTTTATGTGAGTTTATATTTATAATTTTATAATACATGTAACCCAGATGGAAACGATTTTAATGGCAATTTCTTGGATGATTAACCATTTTATAGACCAAATTGTTTCCAAGAATTTACTGAAAAGTTCTATTGTTTATTAACTGAGATACTGTTTGCTTAGCCTGATTTATATTATTAGTAATCTGTTCAATTTGAGCTTTTTAGGAGATAGCAATGTTTTAGAAGATAAATTTAATGGTGGGATATAGACAAGAAATGTTGGTATAGATTGAATAATTAAATTTTGATAACCTGCATCAGATGAGATGACTGTAATAATTTTAAAAGTAGGAACAGGAGATTTTACCTGATATGTAAAACCAACCAACTTTAACTAAAGCAAAAATTTGGTGTTGTGATCGGGCACTTCATGGGATCATGGCAGTGGTACATTGTTTTGATTAGTAACTACACAGAATTAACTATTACCAGCATATGATATCTTTTTTTTTTGTCATTCATTTTGTTAACTGTACTAGGCATACTGAAGATTCGTTGTGTTGCTTTTCCTATAATTCACACGTGACTGTATTTGTTTTAAACACACTACACCTACAAATGTACTGAAACCCCTTTTTAGAGCAACGGGTCATTTGCTGAACTTTCCAAGTTTGAATAGGAGTGTGATAGAGTATTAAGGGAGGCCCATTAAACCAATTTTTGTAAATATTATTTTCCAAGCATTCAAAAGACTGTACTACTGCCAATTTTTTAATGCATCTTTTTTTGGGAAAAGATATAGTGAATGACATGGCTAAAGACCATGCCACTGTACAGTCTTTATAGAAAACACAACTGTCTCGGTTGGGATGCGGAGTTACAAACCCTATTTGTTTAATTGACCTCGAAGCATGAGGGCAAAGTTTTAAGTACAAGGTTCATTCCACTTTTGAGCTTTGGAAATGTTTTGGACAATACTAATTTAACAATTGCTTATTTTTAATTAAATTGGCAACCTTTTTTAGCTTTAAAGCTTGCAAGGTTTTTGTGATAGTATTTAGGACACATTTTGCATGCAGAACAGAAATTTTTTTTACCCAAATGTTGATTCCTTTTGGATTATTATTTACAGTGGTGAGCTGATTAATCTTGTTTTATTAAAAAGCTGAGGTATGTTTTGCATATTAAAAAGAACAAACTTTTTTTGGGCCAACCCTTTTATTCCTTGTATTATTGGGTTAATTATTTGATTACTTTTTTTTTCAATACATAATTAATGTGTTTGTGAATTTTTTAAATGTCCATTTGGTTTTAAACAGATGTGCCTGGATCAAGTAGACTGGCTAATGATACCAATGTTTTAAAGTAATTTAAGCTTTGGGGGGGTTTGTTTTGTTTTTTGTTTTTTGTTTTCCTGAGTGCATGAAATTTATTGCCCATTCCTAATACAGTGATGTCCTACATTTGTTGTTAAGCTACCACTTTGTTTACCAATAGCACTGACAAGAAAGACTTTTGTAGAACTACAATAGTTAAATTTACCTGAGTATCAATTTGATACATTTAACACCACAGGTATGCGTGAGTCGAACCTGATCAATTAAAACCCTTTGAATTGGTATTGGGATTAGACCACCAGCTGGCCTGCTATTTACGGTTGGACAAATTGTTTTAGTTTGCATTAGTTTGTTTTAAGTATAGTTATAATTAATTATTGGAGTTTTAACCTTGAGTTTAAAAATTACATTAAAATGTATTTTTGCCTGGTTTGGTTTGAAATGATGCTATCATGCAAGCCTTTGAGTGGAAGGCTATATCTGTGTCCCCACTCTTCAAGGATTAACAGTCTGTTCTGGAGGGCTTCCCATCTGATAAAATGGAGACCCTGAAAACCCTGGCAGTGTGGGCCAGGGGCATCACTGCTATTAGGTCAACAGGGCACTGGACCTAGATGAATGCCCTGAGACCCCCTCATCTGATTTCCCCTATTTGCAGGGTTGTAGGAGTGTGGGATGAGCTAAGATGTGAACTGAGCTGAGGGTTGTACCCAGCTCAATTATGGAGCAGAGAGAAGAAGGAACTTTAAATCCATCTCCCTGCTGCAAAGGCTCTGTCCGGCTCTTTTTAGGACCAGCCTCTGCACAGTACTAGTAAGTAATATGTGTCTTTTGGGGGCAGGGGTAGCCTGAAAGCAACCTGGGAGGGCCGGAAGCATTGGGAGCAGGGGATCCATCCGGAAGTCAGTCAGGTGGGTCTGGGGAGCAGGCTGGGGATCATCCTCTGCCCCATGGGTCTGTGACCAGAGTAGTGGTAGGTTGTAGGTTGGGGACCACTTCCCCCCTCTAGGGTGGCAGGTGAGAATTGGCCTCCTCCCATCACCCTTTCAGTGAGGTCAGTTGTGGTGTGGGAGACCCAGGGATCTTCCCCCAGCTGGCAGTGCCAATGACAATGGTATTTATGAATACTGCAGACCAGCACCATATGATGTGCCTAAAATATATGCTGTGGTTTTGAAATTGATTTGGTTGGTCGTGTGTGTGTGTGTGTGAGAGAGAGAGAGAGAGAGAGAGAGAGAGAGACCATTTAGCTCTTTCTCTCTCCCAGTACCAAAAAGGTGATTTTAGCCTGCTGGTGCAGGACCTGTCCCCCACTTCTGCCCATTTCTTCCCCTGCCTGGTAATTAACTCTGAAGTGATGCTGTCTGGCTTTAGAGAATCATTTATGATTATTTTTCATATTAATATTATTTTATACTTGCAATAATCTATATGTGATATGCCATGTTTGGTACCAATGGAAAGGCTGTAATCAGCTAGGAATGATTCTATGGTTTATATGAAGGTGTCATATCTGTATTAGAAGTCAGGAATATATTTATTCTATTTGCATTTTAAGTTCCTGGATTCCAGGGTACTCCTAAACTGGATGTCTACAAACTTTTGTTTCTCTTAATGACCCATTAAGGAAGTTCCCAGGTACAGTGGGCCCAGGGAGAAATCTGCTCCAGACTGTCCATGTGACAACTCCATTTTCATGTAACACCAATGATTTTAATGACACTTCTCAGACTAGATTTTTAATGGTGGGTGTTGTGGGGAAGAAAAAGCTCTTTTACTGTGCCAAGTGTTTTATTAAACTCACCCCTCCTCCTCCCCCCCTTCCTAGGTGTGACTTTTTGGGTGTATCTATACTTAGAAGTTATTTCAAAATAAGAAGGCTTATTTTGAAATAACTTTTCCCTGTTCATGCATTCATTTTGTTATTTTGAAATAAGTGTTTCTTTATTTCAAAATACCAAAGCGCTATTTCAAAATAATAAAATCTGCATTTATTTCAAAAGTGTTTAAATCAAAACTATTATTTCAAAATAAGCTTTTCTAAGCTGTGGAATAGGCTTATTTCAAAATAATGGTCAGCGAACACCCAGGAGACTGGTTTCCCTGCTGGGAGGGGGATTCTCCCTGTGAGCTGGTTTCCCAGCCAGGGGCAGGGAATCCCTGGCTTGCTCCTTTGTTACTTTGTCCATTTGTTCATTCATTAACCACTTGGCTTTTTACCTGCTTGTATATTGTTTGCTGCCATTGGTTTGTAAATTTTTACCTGCAGTTGATGAAATAATTGAGCACAGCTGTGCATCTTGTTAAAAGGTAGACGGCAGCAGAGAAATAATACACCAATACAGCACAATAATACAGTAGGAATACAATCACTTTTACAGTAGCCAAATGTAACTTAAATGACAGATCAGCCTGGTGCAACTCTAGGTAACTGCCAACTTGATTGTCCACATGTGGTCTATTGAGATGTATACCAGACCAGTCCATTATTTTTAAAGTACTTCATTTTCCTTTTCTTGACACCTAGGGTTTCTTTCCTATGTATTGATATCTTCTGGTGTATTTAGGGTGTGATGCTTTCTGATGTCTTTGGGTTGTTGCATCCAACCCTAAGCAGCTCATAGAATCATAGAATCATTAGGTTGGAAGGGACCTCATAGGTCATCTAGTCCAACCCCCTGCCAGAGGCAGGACCACTCCCACTAAACCATCCCAGTCATGGTTTTGTCCAGCCGGGCCTTAAACACCTCCAAAGATGGAGATTTCACCACCTCCCTCGGCAGCTCATTCCAAGGCTTCACCACTCTCCTAGTAAAAAAAGTTTTTTCTAATATCCAGCCTCGACCTCCCTAACCACAACTTGAGACCATTGGTCCTCGTTCTGTCCTCTGTTATTACCGAGAACAGTCGAGATCCATCTTCCTTAGAGCATCCCATCAAGTAGTTGAAGGTTGCTATCAAATCCCCCTCAATCTTCTCTTCTGCAGACTAAATAAGCCTAATGCTTTCAGTCTTTCCTAATAGGGCTTGTGCTCCAGCCCTTTAATCGTTTTGGTTGCCCTCCTCTGAACTCTCTCTAGCATGTCCCTGTCCTTTTTGTAGTGGGGAGCCCAAAACTGAACACAGTATTCTAGATGTGGCCCCACCAGTGCAGAATAGAGGGGAATGATCACATCCCTTGATCTGCTGGTAATACTTCTTTTGATGCAGCCAGTATGCCATTGGCCTTTTTGGCAGCAAGAGCACACTGCTGACTCGTATCTAGCTTCTCATCCACCATGACCCCCAGGTCCTTTTCTACACTGCTGCTACTTAGCTGAATGTTTCCCAGCCTGTAGCAGTGCATGGGGTTTTTCCATCCCACATGCAGGATTTTACACTTGTCCTTATTGAAGTTCATAAGATTTCTATTGGCCCACTGTTCCAATTTATCTAGGTCTCCCTGAATCCTGTCCTTGCCCTCCAACGTGTCTACTGGTCCCCCCAGCTTGGTGTCATCCGCAAACTTACTGAGAATGCAGTCTATTCCATCATCCAGATCATTGATGAAAATGTTGAAAAGAACCGGCCCCAGGACCGACCCCTGGGGCACACCACTCGTGACTGGCTGCCAGCTAGACATGGAACCATTGATTCCTACACGCTGAAACCGTTGATCTAGCCAGTTTTCTATCCACCTTACAGTCCACCTATCCAACCCATACTTCCTTAATTTGCCAATGAGAATGCTGTGGGAAACTGTATCAAAAGCCTTGCTAAAATCAAAGTATATCACATCAACGGTTCTTCCTGCATCCAGAAAACCAGTCATCTGATCATAGAAGGAGATGAGATTGGTCAGGCATGATTTACCCTTGGTAAATCCATGCTGACTGTTCCTGATCACAATCTGAGACTGTTCCAATAAGGATTTCTGCTTGCCTTTCCTGTCTTCCGAAATCTGTCACCAAGGTGCCCTCTACAACTTGGGTTCCTCCTTTTTCCATTTGGTACTGAAACTAAGTACTGCTCTACCTGCATATGTTTATCCATGCTCACACTAACCTGCTTTCCTTGTTCATAATATGAGCTGCCATCTATAAACAAGATTGTTTGTTTGGTTGGTTTTTTTTCCACTGCTTCCTCAGTTGGGATGGCTTTAAGTACAGTATGGTTTTTTACATCTTCCTGCGGCTCGCAGCTGTATGCTGAACCCCTTAAGAGGTAACTCCCACACTGCTAGTTCAGATTCCTTGAGCATAACTAGCTGTACATTTTCTGTCATGATTGTACAAACCCAGAGTGTGGCTTTATCCACTCTCACATTTCCTTTTGACAAATTTTCCTGACTTAACTTTCCCAAAACATGATGACTTTCCCAGCTCCAATTATTGCCTGAGTTTTTTGCAATGTCCAGTACACAGCTAGAGCTGTTTGCTCCAAAATTCCTAGTTTACTTTCTGGAACTTTTAAGACTCTTTAGTATGTGATGGGTCTCTCTCCTGCATCAGTATATTGCATAATCATAATAACAATCCTGAAATTTTTGATACTAGAATATAATAAGTATGGGAACATATTGTTTTGATCCACTAAGGTAGGGGCTTCCATTCACCCTTTCTTTAGACTTTCCCATGTTTGAGTTGCCTTTCCTGTCCAGGTCCACTGTGGCCATTTTAACACTTCATACAGCGGTCCTGCCTTTTCTGCATTGTCCCACTATAAATTCTCTGCAGAAATTAGTGCTTAATAAGAGAAGCTATCTCTGCCACTAAAGAAATGTTCATGTCTACATTTTCTGCATCTATGGAATATTTAGTCCAAACATTCTGCAGCTCCATCCATCAACTTTTCCAGCCTATTGGTACTGGCAATAGATTTTTAGGTTTTATTGATTTTACAGAAAAAGCAACAAGAGTCCTGTGGCACCTTAAAGAGGTACAGATCTCTTCAGGCATAAGCTTTTGTGGGCTTCAACCCACTTCATCAATCTGATATATGTGTAGAAGAAGGTAAACGGTTAAAATAAGAAAGACAATTAGAAGTGTATAGGTTTGGGCCCAAGGCTTAACAAAGTAATCTTAGTCAGCAGGCCTGAACTGAATGTACAGTGGGCCTGAACTAAAGGTACCGACGAGAGAGATTGTGAAAATTCAACTTCACTGAAATTGACAAGAAATAAGTGAAATTGCCATAAGTATAAAAAATGGAAAAATACCTTGAGAAAGGTGGGAGGTGTCAGGTCAGCTTAATGCCAAGGAGATAAAGATGATGTTTTGGTCAAACCTGACACTTTGATGGATGGAGATGTCCACTGATGCGTGGACCTATCAAATTGATGGGTGACAGCAAAACAGGGGTATGCGGACCAATCAAGGTAAATTTGGATCCCAAAGGGTGCCAAGTTAGTAGGTCCGAGTAGGGTATAAGAACAGGAGTCCCGGAGCCCAGACTTCTTGTGGCCAAAGGGGGTGACGGCGAGCCCTTCCGTCAGCTGAGCTGTTCCATTGCACTGAGAGCATCAGTGTTGCTAATAAATGTGTTGAAAATAGATTGATTGTCATAACACTACATTATAATAAAGCCTAGCCTGGCACCTTCATTTCTACAAGGTGCCATGGTCGCGTCAATTTCCTTGAGCATGGGTGTTGCCTCAGTTTTGCTCTTGCAGCCGGGGTACACCTAGGCTCTGAATCACTGAGCTAACTGGCTTCTCACTAGAGATTTGAGGCAAAGGTAACCCAAAGTGTTAACCAAAGGAACACCTCAGCCTAGGATCACTAGGCTAACTTACTTCTTGTTAAAGATCCATGCCAGGCTCCAGATCACTGGGCTAACAGAATCCACTTAGAGATCTGAGCCAGGGTAATCCCGAGGGAACACACCAGAGATTCACGCATGCATTCGGACACACAGCTGAACCGATGTCAGTGCTGGATACAACATGGGTAAGAACACATCTTGCCTGCTGTGCCTGGCCATGGTCTGCCTGGAGTTGCACAATATATTTTACATTTCTTTTACAATGGTAAATCCAGCCCCTATCTGTAATAAAAAAATTATTAGCTCATCTCCAACTCAGATGTTTAAATGGGGGCATCCCCAGACCTCTAAAGTCATGGGTTGCTGGAAAGGAGTCTTGGGGCAGGCATTCCTAAGTTCTAAACTCTGTGTTTACAGGTTCATTTAATCCTGAGAAAAAAGCTACATGTGTTTCTAGTTTCTTTTCCTTATTCATTTTTCTACTTTCAGTGCTGAGTTGACACACATGTAGCTGTGCCTACAATTGTCAATTCCATTATTAACTCCCTATTTTCCTACACTATTTGTACCTCAGGTTTCCATTTACCTTCTTTTTTTTGTTCCTTTATTTTCATTTATTCCACAATCTCTCCAGCCTCGGCCTCAAGCACGGGGAGAGTATACTGGCTGCTTGGTTTTCCACTACCCTAACTTTGTGTGCAGCTTGTGCATGGCAGTTGCTCAGTCCTTGTAGTACTGTATTTCATTAGGTTCCATAGCTTTTAGCTTTCATATAATTCCTTTTCACTTTCTTTCTAATTCCCTTGTCTCTCTGGCTATTTGGTCCATTACTCTTCAAAAATGGCTTGGTTCTAGTGTCCTTATATCTCCTTCATTATCTCTTACTTCATCTCCTCCTGCAATCCTATCAGGGCTGCGTGAGTCGCCTATCTCTCTGGTCCTGAGAGGAATGGATCTAGGTTTTGGCGAAAGGCAATGGTTACCGTGTGGCCTGCTTTTGAGGTTTCAGCCTCCTGGTGCAGACCTCTTTCAGATTATTTTCTTCAGATGTCCTGCTTGTATGTTTTTCGTGCCTGAATTTCAGCTTGTTCCATTATTTCTAGCCTATATTTTTAAATTTAGTTCACTTCTACTGTGTATATGTCTTTGCAACACTTCTCAGTTATGTGGCTTTTTTTGCTTCACTAGAATAACACGGCTGCCCCCTTGGAACTTTTCAATTATGTTTTGGTTATGAATTTTATTTGCTATTTATTCTTTTCAAATATTCTGTGGATGTAATATATTGATGGTGACACAAAATGTACACAGAGTTGCATTTGGGAGGATGACAGACCCTTGTAAATTTTCTGGGGTACCTGGAATGACACCAGAGCTCAGCTGTATTGCTGAATCTCTAGTAATGATGACAAACAGTCCTGGACATTTCTTCTGGAGAAATCCAAAGGTCTGAAGATGTTCAAATTCCTGTCGGTTCTGCCTTCCAAAGGAGGATTGAACCCAAAAGGATATTTAACTATAAAAGTTAAGCATAAAGTCCCTATGTTGTACCAGGTAATGGACATAGTAGAGTGTAGCATTATAGAAGTGAATTACCAAGGTGTTAGATTTTGAACTGTTTGTCAAGTTTCAAATGCTAAAGGGACCAAGTGGGATGGTGCCGTGGAAGAATCCTGCAACGGTAAGTGCACAGCACAACAAATGCTGGTGATTCAATAGATGGTGTTTACTGGTGTTTGATCAAGAGGCATGTGGAGGTATATAAAAAGAACAGTGACTGTTTTAATATTAACGTATTGCCACTGCTGTATGACCACCATATAAGAGTTATCACAATTATGCAATAAAGCATGCCTTGTAAGCTATCATTTGAACAATAGGGTTCTTCTGTTTCTATGTGTGTATTGTATGTGGAGTTATTAATATTTACTATGTATTTGTTTCACAGATGAGTAATAGCCATATGATAGATTTACTTTAAGACAAGGACTCTTTGAATAGTCATGGTGGAGGAGTCATTCAGGAGCACCAACACTTTCATGGGCTCCTCTTGAGAATGTCTCAGAGAGCTTCCAGATGGCATTGGTCTAGAGCAGGGGTGGCCAAACTTGTGGAACTCAAGAGCCACACAAGTTAATTATTAAATCTTCAAGAGCCACAGTTAGGCATATAGCCATATACTTTTACCTACTAAATTGATTTGCTGAAGTTCTTTGGCGAACCACACTTTTTCATTCAAGAGCCACATGCGGCTCCTGAGCCACAGTTTGGCCACGCCTGGTCTAGAGACTCAGGACAGCATGTAGGACAATGGTGCCACATCTATGCACCTGTATGGCATTGGTCTTTGTGTTCATTTGTGATTTTTTTGTGTTCACTTATGCACTGTGATTAGCTGATTTGTAGGCCAATTTGGCCATGCAACATTTCCTTATGTATGCTCCTAACCTATTTCTTTCTAGGAAGGCACAAGGCATCTCTGCCCTGCTGCCTTCAGAAGCTCCCGCAGGTGATGTGCACCTGGCCAGGGGCCCCTGGAGCTGGCAGGGCTCAGTGGTAGTCATCAGCAGACCCAGGAAAAGTTCTTATGTGTTCACCATGCCTTGAGCTAGTGCTGTTTTCCATTTCTGGACACCCAAGTGTGTGGTTGTGAACAAACGCATTGAGCATCTGGGAAATAGGCTGGCTAGGAACAGGAAGCGTGGGTGTGGGGCAGACCTTTCAGTGTCTTTGTGTGTTTTTAAGGCTTTCTCAGAGGTGCAGCTTGAATGGGCCAAACACTTGTACACCGTGAAAAAATTCATTCTTGGGAACATGATAAGGAGGGTGGGTTATTTCCCTTCTAGTCCCTCACACTTTGTATCCATGGCTGACTGCTCTTTGATAGATGGGTTCAAACTTACAGTCAGTGAATTCTTACTCACTCCAGCTTGTTTATTTGCTGTTTCTTAGTCCCTCTGTGTTCCAACATAATTGGTTCTGCTCGGAGCAGTAAACAATGATGTGAAAGACATCACTAAGTCTTAAACAGCACCACCATGGAATTAAAATAAATGGGCTTGTGTCTGGTCCTGAGGTCTTTCCCCAACCCCATTTTTTCTTTGTCATCCACTCTTTCCCATTCTTCCAGTCCATCCTGAGAATGCATCACAGACACATGCTCCCTGCACTTTGTTATTCTTGGTACAAACACTCAATCCTCTTCTGCTGGGTGAGTGTGCAAGGAGGTGCATTGTGGAGCATACATGGGGCAGCGCCCATGGATGTGTGGGAGGGATACATTGCAGTTTGGAGGCTTATTCAGCTTGGCCTTGACACAAATGACAAACGAGTTCTCAAGCACGTGAGTGAGAGAAGATATTCCAGTCATGGCCTATGAAATATAATTAAGGCCCAAGGAACTGTACCAGCTCCTTGGTTAAAAATGATGCTGTTATAGTTAGACAAGGTAACTAGAGGGTCCTCTGGACATAGAGGAGTACATTTTTTTGTTTAACAATTCCATAATCTTGATATACTATTGAGCCTGTAAGACAGAAGGAAGACCTGAGGGAGCTTACATCTTTGCTGCTTTAAAGGGCCCACACTTGGAGCCTCAGCCAGGTTGGAGTTTGAACTTTGATGCAGTTGTGACCCAGGCCTTCTGGAATAACTTTCTGAATGTATCAAAATCAGGGAAGGCTGCAAAGCCAGGGGCCAAACCCCCAAACCATTGATACTTAAACTAGTCTCCCAGGCAGTAAAAAAAAACATGTTTCTGATTCCCCACACTGGTCATCACAAAGCATAACAAAACAGAAACAGCCCCTTTATGGCACATCAGCTCCTCTGGTTCCCACCAAGCCACTGGGTCTCTTAAAGAAATAGGTTCTTCTGACCCCAAAGGGCCAGCCAAATCACCCAGAACAATATAGGCTTGGATGTCACCCAAAATACCATGCTGCCAGCCAATCCTTTAGTAACTACAACTAAAGGTTTAATATAAAAAGAAAACAAACAAGATATGAGAGATGTTAGAGGGTCAAAGTAAATCACATACATACAAATGATTTAGAGTCCATAGAAAGTAAGTCCTGAATGAATTTGGAGTTTGCAAGTTAGTCCAGTTCCTCTGTTGGGCATCCAGCATGTGGTTGGGTGTCAGTCCTTTGTTCACTTACAGCAGAATAGTTCCAGAGGAGGGTATTGGTTTCAGGTTGGAAACTGAAGACAAAATGGATATGGGGCCACTGCCTTTTATTACCTCTGGCTTCCCCCTCTGACCGGAGTTTTTTGCAGTTCAAAATGGAGTTGAGTCACATGGGCCAGTCCCAGTGGTTCAGCAGGTTTTTCCATGAGCTCACTGTACTTGGGAGCTTCCTTAATGGGCCATTAAGGAGATAATGATTTTGCAGCCACCTAGTCTGGGGTTGCCTTACAATCAAGTAACTTGGAACACAAATAGAACAAGCATATTCCTAACTTTTAATACAGGTATGACACCTACATGTAAACCATATAGTCCTTCCTAGTAGATTACAACCTCTCTATTGGTACCAAACATGGTATATCACATATGGATTATTGAAAATATGAATGTGAAAGATAATCATAAACAATCCCCTAGACCCAGACAGTGTCACACAGTCAACCAAGGTTTTTCTCTGGATTTGTTTGACATGATAGAAGGAGAACCTGGCAGCTGTGGAGAGGGGGCAGGGGATGATGGCTGTAAACACATGAGTCCTTAAAACAAGTCCAGACGGCTGGTTTGCTAGTGTGTGACTCTACCTGGGTGCATGCTTGGAATGGTTTGGAGGCTTGATCTGGAGTATCATCATCCCTGCATGCTTAGCATCTCACAGGATCACTATTATTTCTCTTATGGGTGTGCACAGTGGCGCCAACCATGATTGTGGTAAAGGTTGGGGAGAGGCCGTGGTTTGATGCAGCATAGGCCGGGAGGCAAGGGAGTGAGCCAAAGGATTCTGGCTGCTATGCTCCTGCCTCACCCCCAGACAGGTTTGGAGCTGGGCAGACAGGCTGAATTGCTGAAAATAACCAGCATCATCCTGCCACTCAGGCTAGAGCTGAGTTTTTGGGGGCCTTCAGGGCCCCCCAGTAGGCCAGGGCCAGGGGCTGCAGCCCCTGCCTTAATCTGGCCCTGCATATACACCCATTTGATGATCATTGCCAGTTTACAACTGAATTTTAAGATTTATTAGCTAGCCATCTTCTAATTCATTTAATGTATACCACATTAATTTTATATTGTTTTAAGTGTTTTAATCAAAACATTTTGCAGTAGCAAGTCAAATGCCATACAGCAATCTATTATGTTGACACTATTACCTTTATCAGCAAAACTTATAATAGCATTAAAAAAAATCAAATTAGTTTGATGGCATCTATTTTTCATAAACCCATGTTGATTGGTATTAATTGTATTACTCTCCTTTAACTCTTTATGAATCAAATATTATAACTGAGGCACAAAGTGGTTTCAGAAAGAATGATGCGTGGTTGACCACATAGTGAGACTAGAAACAGATGTACAGAAAGCATAAGGATTAAGAACTTTATAATAGTCTTTCTGGACATTGAAAATGCATATGACAGGCTGCATAAGGAAAACCTCTTATTTAAACTAGCCAAAATAAGAACAAAAGGGAGAATGTTTTGGTGGCTAAGGGAGTATAGTAGGGAAATGGGGTGGGGAGGTCTAAGAGGCAGGATGTCCAGTGAATGACCCTGCTTATCCTGGGATTTACTACTATACTTCCAGGTTAATCTGATAGTCAACTGTCCCAGGTGCTGTGCAAACTGGATTGCTAATAAACCCTCTGTGTTCCACACTGGCTGAGAGTCACTTCTGATTGGGACTTCCTGGGACTGTCCTGGAGGGAGGAGCCCCAAGGGAGTCCAGATGAAGCGAGGGTCGGACCCTCTGGGGCTGGATTTGGGAGCTGGCTACACAGTAGTAGAGAGACCTGGGCTGGATGAGAGAAGACTCCACCGTAGCAGAGTCCTGACTGGCTGTGAGCAGAGGGGACCTAAGAGTGCTTTCTATTGTACTCTGTCACAGCCGTAGAAAAGACAAATGAGTGGTTCACTTATTTCTGAATATGGAATGTTTGGGGATTAAATGTTCCCTTTAAAAAACTAAGGTAATGCTTTCAACCATGAAAATAATTAGGGAAGACTGAGGCTTATTTCTTTATGGGGAAAAAATTCAGATCATTCAAAAGTTTATGTTCCTAGGAGGAGTAATATCTGATCTTAAATTAACTTGGAAAGGGCACACAGATAATATACAAAATGTTAAAAGAAAGGTGAACTTAAAAGTGTAGCTGGAAACAAATGTGTTGCAGATAAGAAGGTACTAACTAGCACTGATAAAAACCAGTTTTAGATATAATTATATTCCACATGCTATCTCATACTATTAAGGTAAAAATGGGTAAAGAGGCTAGATAAAGACAAAGAATCATGGAGAGAACTAAAATTTTTTAGTCATGGGAAATCAAATTTAACTAGATTGTTATTCCCTCATTTTTGGGTTTGAAACTGTGTGTGTGTGGGGGGGGAAATAAGGGAAGGAAAAAGCCCACATACTATGACCAATAAAAGTTCTGAATTTTTAATTATGAAAAATGGTGCCAGATTTGCCAAGTTTATACAGGCAGATCAAAAGATAGCAGCACAAGGAGAGTGGGAACAGCCTTCTGTGTTCCTAGACTTGGAAGCCAGCACTCCAAAAGGCTATTTACTTTCTGATGGCTCAGATAAAATGGGGATAATGTTGGCACTAATCTGGCTAGGAGATGTGTGACCAGTGGCAGCTGTAATTTTACTTGATTCCATTATGATAGGGACTTCAGAAAGCAGATATGGCATAAGTGAAATGACGTTCCTAACCAAAGAAATAATGCAAGCAGGTACACGTAACAATAGCCTGTATTCTGGCACATATCTGAATACCTGGAAATGAGATGGCTGACAAAGCAGCAAAACAGGCTCTGAAAAATGAGAAGGTGGGTATTAAGATACCCTTGGATAGACAAGAATTTAGAAGTGTGAAGAAGTTTGTAAAGAAATGCCAAAAACTATGGACTAAAGAAACAAAAGGACAAAGGTTTTATGATGTAAGCTCAAACATCAAAGATAATCAGGGGTGGCCAAACTTATGGAACTCAAGAGCCACACAAGTTGATTATTAAGCCTTCGAGAACCGCACTGAGGCATATAGCCAATATACTTTTGCCTACTTCAAAATTACTGTTCGAAATTCATTGAACATTTTTATTGTAAAAAGAGGGCAAATATTGAGCTTACTAATGTTGGATTCTAATAATTACTTAAGGTTACCATGAAAACTAGGCCTATACAGTAAACAATCTATTTTCTTCTTCATATTTTCATTTCTTATTATTCAACATCATGTTTAGAAGTACCTGTAAAGCATGATTTTTATTTTAACAATGAGTAAACCACATTAGGGCCTATGAGAAAATCTAAACATGCTGCGCTTCTCCCGGCTGTCCCCGACCATGCCACTGCTTCCCCGCCATCCCCAACCAGATTTAAAACTCCTAGGCTGGGGCTGCTTTCCTCTCTCTGACCCACGTATAAGCCGAGTTCTTCCACGAGCTGCACTTTTTCTTTCAAGACCCACATGCGGCTCTTGAGCCACAGTCTGGATGGCCACACCTGCTACATATATACACACTCCACAGTCATGACAGAGAAAGTGAAGTAGTCATTTTTAATGAAAGGTCATTGAATGATAAGTTAAACTGATTAAAAAGACATAGAGATGGGCTATGTGATGTGTGCAAAACCAAAGAAACTGTTAATCATGTTCTAAGGCATTGTGGGAAATTTCCGGAGGGATAGCTGTGTTAGTCTGTGTACAACAAAAACAACGAGAGCCCTATGGCACCTTAAAGACTAACAGATTTCTTTGGGCATAAGCTTTTGTGGGCTCCAACCCACTTCATCAGATGTACTGTATGCAATATTTTATGGAAAGAAACTTTATTTATGGAAAAATTGATTTGGCTTGAAGTCAAAGATTTTTCTGTAAAGGGATTAGTGAGAATGTCAAAGAAATGGAATAGTGCACCCAAAAATTAAATTAAATTAAATTAAATTTAAAAAGCTAAAAATGAATGGAGAAAGTGGCCATCATAGCCTTTATATGATGAAGCTGCTGCACCAAAAACGAATGAGGCAGACAAAGAAGAACACCCCAGGAGAGGTGAGCAAGGAAAAGTGGAGCCAAAGGAAAAGGTCTGAGAAGTCGGGCTGGAAGATCCATAGAAAGCAAGATAGTTTACTGTGGAAGAAGCCCTGAAACTGGGCTTCTAAGTAGCAAGGCAATCAGTAAGGGAAGCTGCCAAAGTCCTCACACAGGGGAAGAGGAGAAGCAGTGTGGCAATCCAGTTAACAGAAAGTAGCATGGAAGAAACTCTGCTTGATTCAGGAGGAAGGGCCAAGAAGCTGAGAACAGTATAGTCTAAGAAGCACAGAAGGATTATTGTTGGAGGGAACTTATACTTGGACCTTCCTGTTATCCTGAGGGGGTTGCTGAACTTGTATTTGACTTGGCCAGAGAACTGGGCCTCAGAAGACTCGGAGAGAGGCAGAGAACACGAGGTTCAGGAGCCGAAAGATAACTGCAATATTATGCCTGGATGGAAAGAAGGCTCTTTAATGGTGAGTGCTCCCTTATAGCAGAAGGTGAAAGGTACTGTCAAAGAGAGGGGGGGATGGGAAATAACAGAAGGGAGAGACAGAAGAAAGGGAAAGGAATGTGAAAGGTAATGGAGGCAGAGAAGGGGGGCAAGGAAGGAGGAACAAAGGCAGGGGAGCCAAAAAGAAAGAATAGCTAGTAGTTGCTTTAGAGTGAAACGCCAGTCATCAATGAACAGCCTTTGTCCAGTCTTCCTGTTCTGTGCTTGTGGACCTGACCACTGCTATCTTAAATCTCAAGAAACTGATGCAGCTCATAAGAAGTATTCAGGTCTTGGACCCATTCATTTGTCAGCAAGGACCTTGGCAGAAGTGAGAGAGCTGCTCTTTGGGACAGAGCAAGTGATGCTGTCAGCGCCAGTACATGGAGCCAGGGTCATAACTAGGGGCTCCAGTGCATGGGGCAAGCAGACCCAAAGGTGCCGCCCCGGACCCCAATCCAGGGCCCATCTATACAGCAGTAGGGAGGGGGTTTGTGACTGTTCCCCCTGTGGCCAGAGCCAGCAATGGGGATCCCTACCCCGCCGCCATGGGGGGAAGGGACCCTTCCTCGCTGCCTCTGGACACAGCCGGCAGAGAAGCAGTCCCCCCTGCTGCCTCTGGCCACAGGAGGGAAGCAATTGCCCCTGCTGGTTCTGGCCGCAGCACGGAGAAGCAATCTCCTGCCATGGCCAGAGCAAAGAAGGGGGATCGCTTCCCTGCCATGGCGAGAGCTGGCAACGGGGGTTCCTACCCCAATGTGACAGGGAGAAGGGATCCCCCCGCTGCTGGCTTTGACCTCAGCAGCGCAGCAATTCCCCCTGCCTGGAGTACAAAAAAGCATGGTCTGGCAGCCTCTGTTACTTTGTATCTTCTGCACATGCACATATCAACTGAGCATGCTCAGTTGCATTCCCTGGGGGGATCGCTTCCCCGCGACACCATTTTAAATTGGTGCCCAGGGCAAAACCCCTCCCCCCCCAACCCCTGAAGTTTACAGCCCTGTGTGGAGCAGTGTTGTAACATCGCTGGGACAACTGGAAAGGAAATGGTTTCCTGTAATTGTTTTCAGTGACCTTTTCAAAAAAGGTTTTAAACACAATCCAACTCTAATCTCTTTCATGGCAAGTGTATAGCACAGGCAGTGTCTAGAGACAGGAAAAGGCTGGGCACAGTCAAAACTAGCTTTTCTAATAACTCAGTACACAGGTGGTGGTGAGTAGGTTACAATCCGAGGTGATGAAAAAGGAAAATGAACTGTCCTGGTTTGCAGACAGCCCCACTGAGTCACCATACATGATATTCACAGACTGAAAAAGAGCAAAGACATTTTACAGCTCAGAGCCTGTCTGCTGCAGTATCACATTACACTGCAGTGATGACGATGGGCTGAGTTCACATTCAAGTCTTAATTTCTCACTGTGCCAGGTCAGCAGGATTTGGTGACTCAGGACAGGGCTGTACTAATGGTGGCAAATTCATCACCATCAGTCTGAACTTCTTGGGTCATTTGAAGAGTCTGAAAATTCACTCAGTCCACTGGGAAATTGATCGAATAACTCCACCCCCTAAAATGGAGCACTGGTGAGTCGAAGAGAGGACATTTCCCTTTGACTCAGAGCAGTGGACATATGCTGCGGTGAGTAGACATTAGGCAGTTGAAGGGACATACGCAAGTCATTTTAAGTAACTTGCATATCTCCCTCTGACTGCTGCCAAAACCCACGGTAAGTGTAGACCAGGGCTCTGATAGAGAGAAATGGTTGATATTTCATGTCCTAAACAGTGCAATCCCTCATGGTTAGGGTTACCAGACTGTTGTGGGGGAGCGGGTGCAGGGGACACGATCCCCACACTGCAAGAAGGAGTTCCAATTGAGAGGCAAGAGACCAAACCACAATTTTTTGGGTTAACTACTTTCTATATGACTTTTATTGAGATAAATAAAATTACAAAAAAGAAAGAAGAGAAAAAAAGGTTAAACAAGAGGTTAATATTACCTAATTACTAATATTCCTATTACAAAAATTAAAACTTGCAATTCCTATTAAATTACACTTATTAAAACTCATACAAACTGTGGTTTTAGAACTCTCTTAAAGATCTTCTAAGTACAAATTAATTGCCCAATAAACAGAAAATAGAGCACAAATATTACTATAACATTTATCCTCATTTTTGTGCCTAACTCTAAATTAAACCCCCCAGTTCCAATCCTGATTGATATAATTTAACAGAGTGGGTTTATGAGAGACAGAGAGAGAGCACACAATTTGTAGGCAAAAGAGCTTTGCTATTTACCACATACACACACTAAAACATCATACACAGCCCAGGACAGCACGAACACCTTGCTTCTCCCCCTGGCTCTCCAGACACAATGGATCACTGCCCAGTGAGGCTAGCCATGGGCTGTTTGCAGCTAAGAGTTACAAGGGTCAGCTGGGGTGCCTGGCAGGGAACATGAATGGATTTATTCTTTCATCACACTCTTTCATACTGCTGTTTCTTAATTTGATTGTGGAACACTAGCTTAATTCTAATTTGTGTTCAGAGCAGTAATAATACACATACACACATTCCTAAAAAGCATTTCCCAATTTAAATCCCAAATTTGACCAGATTATATTTACCACATTTGGATGTTATCTCTGGAGTGACAGACAGCAGACCTGTTTCTTTGAGAGAAAGATAGTAAGATGTGATAGAACAGCTCGGTGTTAAAACGGCTCAACCAACAGGCAGCCTCGTGGCTGTTGCCTGCAGCCTTAAAATCCAGAGCCCACCATGACCAGCTGCAGCGGTCGGACACCCCCTGTCACCCCCTTCGGAGCGCCTGAGGGCTACTGCCCACCTCCCACTCCAGGGTGAACAGGTGAAAATTAAAGACTTAATAAAAGAATTCAAAAAGAAAAAAAGATCTGCCAAAAAGAAAGAAAAAAAAAACTGCAGACTCCCTTGGTGATCAGTCAAGGGGTTTAACACTCTTCCTTGTGAAGAGTGGGGAGATGCCTAGGGGATGGCCAGATTCCCTGGCAACACGACAGGCTGCTGACTTATCGCTTCTCCAACGTACCTAGACCAGAACCCCGGCTTTATGTCTTGGAGCCCCAAAAATTAGCATATCGCTTGTTGTCATAGAAACTTACTGACACTGGTCTGGTCAGTAGAGGCACTCATACGGCTTTCAGCTGTAACTCATAAGTTTTGCAGCTGTAAGGTATAGTTTATTTTATCACTTTCTTCAGGTCTGGTCCCACTTAGCTTGGATACTGACAATAACTCTTCTTGAAAGCCATTACTCCCTGCTGTCAAGAGATAACACCATCTAATTGTAGAGGCCTAACAGGCCACATTCCATAAGACAAGCTGAAGTTTGGCCACAGCAAAAGAAAACACAAAGAGGGGTGGAAAAATACACCTCTCACACAGACGTCCAGCAAAAGGAGGACATGTCCTCCTTTTTACCTTCACATACTCTGTCCAGCAGGCCTTTTTAAAAATACATGATTTTGTCCAGCGTTTTACTTACAGAGTTTAAAGTAAGCGGAATGCCTCAGAACACCATTCTGGGGCCCCCTAAAAATAGAAGAACGTGCCAGATTGCAGCGTTCCAGTGCGTCCCTGCAGGGTCAGCTCAAGGGGTTGTGGGCTGCAGCAAGCCTGACCACCCCTTTCCCAGCATCTGAGGAGGACCCACCCCTACAGGGTCCGAGCAGCATGTGCTCCCTTTTGCCGGCAGGCTGGCCGGCACCACAGTTGTAGCCTCCCATCATGGCTGTGAGTCCCCACAGGCCCTTTCCCTGGCTCACCAGGAAGGAGGCCTGGGAAGGGGCTTGGGGACAGTCAGGTAGCTGGGGAAAGGGCATGGGGGGCAGGAAGAAGGGGTCGGGATGATGGGCTGGGGAGGTGTGGAAGGGGGTGGGGGCCTGGAGGCGGGTGAAGTAAAGATGGAGAGCTGGGGCATGGGATTTAGGAGGGCTGGAGTGGGGACATGGGGAAAGAGGGTTCTGATGGGGGGGCAGGCATTTGGAGAGCAGTAGCTGGGGTGGTGGGTCAGGTGTTGGGGGGGCATGAATTCATTAATCATTACCCATTTTACGTGACATAATATGGCATGAGTGGCCAAACTGTGGCTCGGGAGCCACATATGGCTCTTGAATGAAAAGTGCGGCTCCTGGAAGAACAGCACTAAGTCAATTTAGGAAAGCAGCCCCAGCCTAGAAGTTTTAAGTCTCGTGCTCTGAGCATGCCAAGAGGAGCCAGCATCAGGGCCTGGGGATTTGGGATGGTGGGGAGAAGCAGCGGCATCGTTGGGGATGCTGGGGAGAAATGGGGCATGGTCGGGGACGGTGGGGAGAAGTGCGGCATGATCGGGATTTTAAAAACTTCACCACTAGCCTCCAGTCTTCTACATCGAGCAACAGCTAAGTTTTTACTGTATAGGCCTAGTTTACATGGTAACGTTAAGTAATTCTTAGTCTCCGACATTAAGAGGATCAATATTTGCCCTCTTTTTATGATAAGAAAAATTAAAGTGTGCAATGAATATTAAACTTAATAATTTTGGAAAGGTAAAACCATGTGGCTGTATGTGTCTGTGCGGCTCTCGAAGGTTTAATAATCAAATTGTGTGACTTTTGAGTTCCGTAAGTTAGGCCATTCCTGTAATATGGTAATGTGTGACTGTTACATTAATACTACCTTTTCTCCATGTGTCCTCCAATGCCCTCCTTTTCATACTTCCCTTTCCTCCTTTCTGTGCTTTGGTATCTGGTAACCCTAACCATGGTAACTTAGGAGGGACAGCAGCAGTTAGAAAGAGGCCTGACTGTTACCCTCAGCTGGAGGATGCTGCTTTGATTCAGGTTTAATCCAGGAAGAGCTGGCGATGTTCTTGCTAAAGGACAGGTCTGTTCTATGAAGCAGGAATTATTTATAGTGAGATGGTTTTAGAATTGGTGTGTGGGAACCAAAGGGAAGGAATGTGGGCATGTCTCAAAGGAGCTTGGTTCAGACTTGGGATCTTTCTCTATGTAGGTCCTGGATGCTGATTCCAAGTTTAAGTACAAAAGGCCCTTCTTTGAAATAGCAGGACAGAAAGTCAAACCCAAAGAGAAAGCAGTTGTGTGGGCTTAAGGAGATGTGGTAGAAGAAAGGGGACTTCATACAGTGCTTGTTCTAAAAATGTAGGGTTTTTTTGTGTGTGTGTGTGTGTGTTCTCTCCTGGCCAGACACACTGTACAGATTTTAACACTGCACAACGTAGTTTAATTCTGTGTCAGCTTTCTCTGTGTTACCCTTTGAACAGAGAGTCATGGGTGCATAAGGTGAGGACCTTTGCAATATATATGGGGATTTTATCATCAATTGGCTCTCACAGCTCAATTTTGTGGAGACAATCTCATAATGAAACTCCTCGATGATTACTTGGTACCTTCCATTCCCCAATTAAGAAGGAAGAAAAAGTCCTAGATTACAGAGTGCTATGTTAGCCATTTAAAGAGGTAGCTAGAAGAGGGCTTTCCTAATCCTGAGAATACAGGAAAAGGAAATAATTTCCAAAGGTTGGAGGGAGAAATCAGGGCCAGCTGAGAGCAGAGCCTGTTTGATAGCAGAAACAGCAGGGTGGAGGCAACCTTCTGTGATCCAGCTGCAGAGGAAAAGATGGATGACAGGCAGTCTGACATCTGGGACTGAAAACTGAGTTATCAGCTGGGAACCCCCCTGTTGCTGTTAGGGAGTCTGCAGTAGCGGCCATAGCCGTGTGACCTGCCAGCAACTGATACGGTGCATGGGCACATGATAGCAGAAGTGCAGTATGGATAGGCCCCAGTGAGACCAGGGACTAAGGAACTGACTTCTGGCCAGTGTGGGCTCAAGAATAGCACTTGATTACCTCCGGGCTCTGGGAAAGGGATGGATCGAAGGGAGTGGTCCTGCCACTAGGCATGGGAGCCCCACTGAGGCTTGTTGCCTTTTAAGCTCTTTTACTGCTTTGATCTTGCATTAGGAAATGTTGGGCTGCTCATTGCTGTGATGGTTAAATCACTCTTCTTAAAGTGCTTACACTCAGTATTTCTGGCAGCCTTAGTACAATAGCCCTGTGTCACTTCCTTGGAACTCAAGAGTGCTAAGCTGACCTGCAAAAACCTAGTTCTTGATGCACCAACAGAACTGGCTGCTGATCTCATGGTGAGCAGGAACATGAATGGAGAGAATGTAGTGCAGTAAGTGCAGTACAACATTTGCAGTGATGTTGATCGCAAAATAGACACATAGCATCTCTCATTCTGCTCTGAATTCAGCATCTTCCACCACATCCGGTCACAGATTGGCTTTCAGAAGCCTGAATGAAACTAAACTCTCCCATTGGGGGCCCCTGCCTTTCCTTTAATAACTTTGATTGCTTTCAGCACTGTTGTTGGAAAATTTTTATCAATGACTACTGAAAGTTGCTCCTAAATAACAAAGGTCAAGTTCCATGGAAAGAGAAACGGAGTACAATGAGAACCTAAGGTAACCAAAGGGAATGAGAAGGTTGCCGTGTTCAGACATTGTTATGAATATTACAAGTGTGGTGGGCTAAACAGGCTGTAACATGCACCCTGGTGATCCTACAGATAATAAGATCTTCCCAGGGCCAGATTAAGGTTCCTGGGTGCCCGGGGCAGTCCATTTTTGTGGCCTCCACCACCACTGTAGTGGTGTCCAGCCTGGGGACAAGGTGGTGCTTGGGAGGAGCAGTGCTGGGACCAAGCAAATCTATTAATCACACAGGGAAGAACAGCACTCAGCAGTGGGAAGCAGACAATGCTGGGAGGTCCCAGGGACCTCAGACCAGCTAGTCTTGGGGGCAGAGTGGATTGGCATTTGGCACTGGGGCCTGGCTGACACTGGGAGAGCCTAGGACCTGTAAGACCCATCAGGTGTGGGGGCGGGACAGCGTGGAGGCCTGGCACACTGTACAGTCCCACTTGTGATGCAGCACAGGCTGGAGGCACTCAGGCCAGCCACTGGAGGTGTTCCGGGCTGCTGGTTAGCACCCGATTTGTTTTTGTGGGGCAGCATGTGACAAAGCCCCTTTGTTAATCTGGTCTTGGAGCAACCAATCAACTCAATCAAAGGGATACAGTAGGAATAGACTTGATTAAAATAAGAGAACATACAGCTTGGTTTATCCCCAGCAGCACATGGTGTGTTTATAAACTGCATTCCCAATGGATCAGCGGGGACCATTGTGTTTGAAGAGGATTCTGCATTTTCAGCACCTCTCTTGCTAGAGGTTGCATCCTGAGTGAGTCACATTAAACTGTGGCAGAGGCCTCATATTTATTTTATATTATTTATAGGCTCCGCACGGTAGTACCTGGATGCCCCTCAGGCATCATTAAAGAATTTGACCTCACTGCATGCTTGCGAGGTAGGACGCTTAGATTATCTCTAGCTTCAGAAGGAGAACCTATACTGCAAGAGGCTAAGGGACATGCCCAAGGGCACACAGGCAGAGCTTATGGCAGAGCTGATAACAGAACCCACATATACTGTGTCCTCGATCCAGTGCAGTTAAACATAAGACTTTCTTCCACAAGTTCCCTGAGGGCAGAGACTGTGAAGACAGAGCCTTAATAACTCAATTACCACCTTTTCTTCAGACCACAGTCAAGGACCCCACTCAGCTAGTCTCACTCAGTGTAGGCTTGATTCAAACCTCATTAAAATCTTTTCCTATTGACCCCAGTGGGTTTTAGATTGGCCCTTTGACTATGGAAGCCTACTCATCTTGGGGCGAATCGAAATCAAGCCCTGCATTAAGGCTTCTACAGATATAAAAGTTTCCAAGTCTTGTTACAGATCAGGTGGCCAGCATAAGTTCTTCTTACATTATGCACAAGACTTGCATTGTATTCTTCTTGGGAATATTTTTGCTCCCTTTTAATGCAATAACTTCTCCCTTTTCTTCCAGAGGCAGTCATTTAAAAGCACTAAAATTCTGATCAAGCCTTTTACCTACTGCTTACATATGGAAAGAAGAGATTTTATCCATGGGAGCTTTCCCCAGTGTGGCAACAAACAAAACGTGGACACTGGACAGGTTTGTGGTCATTGTTTATTCTGAAGTACCTGCCTTGCTAAAATCCAGTTATCTGAATGGATGGGTTTACAAAAGAACTTTCACTTGTGTTTTTTACTTATACCTATTGCGGTGAAACATTTGGTACCTTGCTTCTGTAATTGATATAAAGCTCTACCAAGATTTTCAAACTTACCATCTCTCATTTTTATAAAGTGAGAATTAATTCTGATTAAATATTCTGCTTCAGTGAGCTGGAAATAAGAGGAATGGGGAATTGTTGGCTAAGGAATGGCTTACACTATGTGTTTTAAATCTTTGTATCCCTGGACATTTGATCTATTAATGAGTTTTGTAATGCTGTTCTCCCCTGTTGTTCTAGTTACTGGATTTTACCTCACATTGCAGAGCACCTGCATCAGGAAGAAGAGAAGATGACTAGTGGTGACCCAGTTTTTCTCATGTGCACATACATGGTATGCCCCCTGGCTGTCATCCAAGTCCATTTTTAAATGCACTGTTCTTTAAGCCAAGAGTGATTTCAGGGTTTGCCAGACATTGGTCTTTCATGAGGCCAAAGTAAACACTTATCCCTTGAGGTGCGTCTGGGACACTGATGAATGCTCAAGCCTGAGAAAAGCATTTTCATTGGATGTTATTTTGTTACAAATGTATTTATCTGTGCCGCTGACACTGCATTGCAGTCAGTGGAAATGGAGATGAAGATGTCAGTGACAGAAGGAGTACAACGCCGATTCTGTTTCTGATGGTGTTCTAAATGTGAATGAAACGTCTTCCGAGATCTGTCACCAGTGTGAGGTACAGATTCAGCTTTAATGTGAGGTCTAAAGTCAGTGCTTTGACCAAATCTCTCCTAGGGTGTGACAGAGGCAGAACTAGTGCAGCACTAATTGCTAGGCCTCCCAGTGGCCTACTTCAGGAAGACAGCAAATAGAGGGAATAGGGCAGAGGTCTCAAACTCAAATCACCACGAGGGCCACATGAGGACTAGTACATTAGCCTGAGGGCTGCATCAGTGAAAACTTTTCATACAATAACATTGCAAATATCAGTAACGATAGTGTCATTGCTTGCTGCAGGAAATAGCTTTAGAGGTCGCATGCGGCCCACGGCCTGCATGTTGGAGACACCTGGAATAGGGTCTGTTTGAGGAAAAGAGAGAGAAGATTGAGGGTAACCATCTCCAAATAACTTAATGGGTGATTCCCCAAAATCCAAATGCTGGTGCACGTCCAAATGGTTATCTACAAAATAAATGAAAATAGTTGCTTGACTCAAAGCTAGTGATACAGTTAAGTGGGGTAGAGTTGCAGTAATGTGGCATTTCTCCAGGGATGGATGGATGTGCTTTGCACTCAGGGGACCTTGGGAAAGGGTGAAATACTACTGGACTGATTACAACAAGACTGTGTTTCAATATTGCTTTGAAAGTGCCATTACTACACAGGAAATTGTATGTTTTAAGGAAATGCTGTGATGTAATGGGCACATAGTAAGGGGCAGTGTGTTGCTGGTTTCAAAAGCACACCAGGAATGGTGTTTCACCAGCAAAATAAAGATCACTCACTCACTTCTGTTGGCTCAGCTCTGCTGGCTGGAATGTGGGAACAGAATCAATGCCTTTCCTGTTTCCCCACTTGTCTCCACTGTCTCCCCAGTCATGTAGCTGGCATGGGGTGGGAAGGTTAGTGACAGGTATGCAATACCGCTTTATCTACTGTGATAGGGCAGTGGCCCTGCAGCAACAAATAAGAGGTTAAGGATGGCCCTGAGAGAGTAGCCAATCAGGCCCCAGGTTAGACTAGAAAACTGGCTGCAGAGCCAGAGTAGGAGCGGTCTTCTTGAGGCTCTGGAGCACAGGTGCACAGGTAGGTAATCCCTGGTACGTGTGCCAACAGTGGCACGTGAGGTCATTCAGAGCAGCACGTGGCATCCTCTGCAATGCCACAGAAATAGTGGCTCCTGCCACTGAAAGCCACTCTGGGCATCTGGGGAATGGAGGATCCCCACCATGCCCATGTACCAGGCATGGTGTGGAAAGAAGATGCCTGGAATGGCTTCTTTTCATGGTATGCAGCCATCAAGGAGCCACTCTGGGTAGCTTCTTTCCTCAGCATGCCTGGGAACCATCCAAGAATAGCTGCTCCAGGCAGCTTTTTTCCATGACATCCCTAGGGACCCCTGTCCCCAGGCTTGCTGCCAAGAGGATCCACTCCAGGTAGCTTCTTTCCATGAGTGGCTCCTTTCAGCAGCATGCCAGGGAAGCACAGTCCTCCCCAGCCCTCCCCACCCCCAGCTCCAGCCATGGCTGCCACCAAATTTTCAGGCAGCCACCGCTTTTATTTCTGTAGAGGGAGTCACCAGCACTGGCTGACAGTTGAGGAGGAGGGCCGGCACAGGGGTTGGCAAAAGTTGCTGACCCTTACTCTGGATGGAGAAGGTCCTGCTGGCTCAGGAGCTGTGGAATCAGCACCTGGGGCAGCTCCCTGTCCACAGCAGGGCTCCGAGAACTGGGCCTGAGACTGCAAGAAGGTGGCCTGCTGAGAACCCTGAGAGGGAGACAAGGATTGAGACTGCCAGGGGTTGGAAGGAGCTGGAGTGAAGCCTGCAAGAGGAAGAGGCTGCTGAGGGTACAGGGGTTATGGGGAGGCAGCCCAAGAGACCTTTGTGGACTGTGGACACCTAGTGAAGGGTATAAGGGTTCCTAGACTGACTCCTGGAGAAGTGGGTGAGCCCAGGTCCCTCTCTGCCTCTCCCATACCACTGGTGAGCAGTGGACAAACTGAGGCAGACACTGAGACCAAGTTGGCTCCTGGGATTGGACTTTCCCCAGAAGAGGAGGAATCTGAACTGAGACTCAGCTGGAGAGCTGGGTCTTTCTGCAAAGGGATTAAAAACATGGACAGCAGCAGACACTGGGGGGTGGACTTGAACTAAATTCCCCAAATAATATTGCTAGGAGCACCTGCCAGGGGCTGGGTGGGGGTCCATGACACCTACCCCTATGTGCACTGACTCTAGTTCTGGACACCCTGTGCAGAGATGCTCTTAGATCCCTGTATAGTTGCACAGGACAAGGGACAATCTTACTAGCCTAATCCAGGCATATTTACATATTCAGGCCTTTAATTAAACACCATGGCATAGATTGGTTTTTGTTTTAAAATGGGTTGTTTCTAGCTGATCTTATTTTCCCTTTTTTTTCACCTTTTGAAATGGTGCTCAGAGGTTACAAAAATGAGCACAGCATATCAATAGTCAGTAAATTACATAAATGATAGTGTCCAGTCTGATCACTCTTAACACTTCCCATAAATACCAGATCTTCTCAGCAGTCTATTGCTTCCTCCCAGTCTCCCCTGATCTCCACGTGACAGTGTAATATGTTTAGGTAGGCCTAGAGAAGCACTCCACATAAAGGAAAGTCTCTATTTTGGAGCAAAGTGCAATTTTCTCCCACAAAAGCTCATGCAAAAAATAAATCTGTTAGTCTTTAAGTGCCACAGGTCTCCTTGTTTGTTTTACTGAACCAGACTAACATGGCTACCCTTTTGGATCTATTCTACCCGTTTAAATCCTAAGCTGTTTCCTGGTTCTGTTTGCCAGCTAGGGGCTCTGTAAGAAAGCATGTGATCTGTGCCCCACATCTCCAGAAAGCCAACATAGAGGAAACTGTAGTGAGTTGTGCCTCTCTGCTGTAGGGAGCAGCCAGTTTTCTCTGTTTTGGGGATCTTGTGTGTTGTCATTTTCAATGCTAAGAAACAGAGTGTTACATTGCAAGCTTCCAACAAGAGTATTTTATGTTTCCGTCCAACTTTTCTGTGTGCATACTGCAAACTACAATTGTAACAAAGAGGAATAGCCCATTATACTGAACACTGCTCTAGAAGGGATCAGAGGATGGACAATCAGGACAAGATAATTACGGTGAGCAGAGAAAACTGCCCACTTAATATTCCATGATGAACAGGTTCACCATCTTTAAAGAGTGTTGTGACCTTTCTGAAGAGAAGTTGAATCCTCAGGCAATGTCAGTACAAAAGTCTTGGACACAGTGCAGCAGGTTAATTGTTTGCTACTTTCACATGTAGCTCATGCTGTGTAATACGACACTATTAGAGGTTCCTGCACAGTATGAGGGGAGAAATGAAAATAACACAGCAGAGAGTACTAAAATAGGAGAGCAGTATTTCTCCTTTCAGTGCAAGCCCTGTATTGGTCCAGGTCAGAGACAAGGGACCAAATTTAGTCTTGGCATAAGATAACACAACTTCATTAACTTTTTCTGCTGACTCTTGGAGTTGTCTTAGTCTAATTTCCTTGAAATCTGCGACAAGCAGGATCTGATTCTCAGCTATTATGTCATTATCTCCTACCAATTCCTGACATGCATGCATCACTTCTTCCGTGTGGGAGTTTATTGTATTTATATCTAGGAAAAAGAATAGTAAAATGTTAGTTTCAAAAGGGATCAGAGCAGGGGCATAGCCATAGATAGGCCCAAGTTGGCCAGGGCCTGCACACTTGAAGATGAAGCCTGCCCACCACAGCACCTGGCAGCGGTGTGAACTTTGCCACTGCAGCTGCAGGGCTGATCAGCAGCTGCAGCAGTGAGTGGAGCAGAGGCAGCAGCACCAGTGCTTATGCTGTGCTTGTGGCCACAGGTGCTGGCTACCGGTCAGCTCCGTGAATGAGCAAATTACTGCATGGGCCAACTGGGCCTGTGCCCAACGTCCCACCATGATGTGGGGACCCCTCCACCCTGCCGGCACTGGGGTGGGGGAATAGGGCTGGCTGGAGTAGCGACTGGGCTCCGCACTCTCCATCCCAGCCCTGGACCAACCAGTCTGGACCCGGGAAAGGGACGACAGTTTGGCTGGGGCTTGGCTGATCAGCTCCAGGGCTGGGGCAGTGGGGTGGGGGGAAACTGCCAGGGGCAGTGTGGCCTCTGGAATGGCCTTGGGGTCACACCAGAAGCCACACCACATGTGCCAGTCAGCCCCGTCACCCGAAGGGGCTGATCAGCCAGGCTGCAGCTGGCCTCTGGCCCCAGGCACCCCCTGCCCCCAGTGCTGGCCCACCTGGGCCAGGGCCTATACTGGCAGGGGAGTTAGAGCCAGGTGGAGGGGCTAGGGCCAGGCAGGGAGGGGCCCCACTGGTGGTGGAGGCCAAGGAGCCCTGTGGCCCCTGATCTGCCACTGGCCCCATAGCTGCTGTGGCAAAGTTGGCACTTCTGCTGGAGTGCTGCGATGGGTGGGCCTCATCTCAATGCCTCTACTACTCCTGCCTCACACAGCTCCGCTTGCTAAATAACAAGTGGAGCCACAGCATTTGCTCCAGCTCTGCTTGCCAGCTAGCAACTGGAGCATCTCAGGCAGCTTTCGGTCATGTGATTGGAAACTGACCATGGCCAGGCCCACCCTGCAGACTCAGGGATCCAGCCAGAAAATGGGAGCTGACTATGCCCCTTGGATGAGAGGCTTACCCCACTAGCTATGCAAATTGTATGGGAATAACATATTTAGCTCCTAGCAGAAGACTGGCTTCATGCTGCAAAATGGGTCAGCCCTGCTCAGAGTTTCAGGCTCATTAATTCATGGAGTCCAAGGCCGGAAGGGACCATTGTGATCATCTAGTCCAGTGATACTCAGACCTCAGTGGTTCAGAAACCAAATTAGCAATCAACATTACTCTAAAAAGCCACAATAGTGTGAATTCACTGTTTCATTTACTGTAAGATTATATATTCATATTTAGTTCTATACACACATTCAGACTAAATATGAATACATAGTCCTATGGTCATTTTAAAGTGTGTATTCATTTTATGAATATCTAATACTTAGGCATTTTGCTGTGAAAAATATATCTAATTCTTACAGCAAAATGACTAACCAAGTATTATTCTTTCATAAACTACAGTTAGTTAATATAGTAAAAGCATCCTGAATGGCTAATAACTTTGATTGGGGAATAATGAAATCACACAGTATTTTAATATCATTGCTGCAAAGAGCCATCAGAAACACATGAAGGAGCCACTTGTGGCTCCTGATCCTAGGTCTGTGGATCACTGATCTAGAATGGCTTTCTGTATAAAACAGGCCATAGAACTTCCACAACGTGATTCCTAAAGCAGATTTTTTAGAAAAAATGTCCAATCTTGATTTTAAATTTGCCAGTGATGGAGAATCATCACAGTGATTAATTAGCTTCACTCTTAAAAATGCATGCCTTATTTCCAGTCTGAATTTGTGTAGCTGCAGCTTCTTGCCACTGGATTGTTTACACCTTTGTCTGCTAGACTGAAGAGCCCATTATCAAATGTTTGTCCTCATGTAGGCACTTATAAACTGTGATTATCCCTGCTCAGCCTCCTCTTTGTTAAGCTAAATCAGTGCCCCTTTCACAGAGCAAACCTCTGAGTGCAACTCCTCTCAGAAATTAACAAACATATTTTTTATGTTTAACACAATGTTCGTTGCTAAATTTAAATTCTGTTGCTTAAAAGGCTTTACCTTTTCTCTCTGCTTTTAAATTGAGACCCTGTTCTCTCCCCCTTCCTCCACCACCTTGCGGAGGAGGAGAGCATGCTGCACCCGCAATGACCACCTCCAGGAGCTTGTGGAGCTGATCCAGGGGACAGAGGAGAGCATTCGGGCTAGGCGGGGCCAGGTGCTAGCAAACCAAGCAGCTGCCCTGCACCTCCTTGAGAGGGCTGTGGAGCCTGAGGAATGCCACACCCTTGCCCAAGAGTGCCAGAGTCAGGCCCTTGCTGCCATTGCTGTGGCCATACAGCGCACAGGATTCGCATTAGGTCACCTGGCAGACCACTTCGCAGGACCAGCAGCCCCCCAATCCCACCCAACAGGACCCCCATGGTCTCTGACCACAGCGTCCTTGCACCCAGGGTGGGTGCGGTGAGGGCCGTGGGGAACACCCCCACTACACCTGGACCGCACTCGTCCAAATCCTGATTTCGCCCATGCCCCTGTTCTCCCCCAAGTCCCCAGTTCTCCCCCTAAGTCAAATCCCTTGTTTTGTCCCTTTCTCTTTTAAATAAATATTTTCTAGAGATTTATTTAATTTCTGTTTGTTTATTGATTTGGGGTTGGGGGGTTTGGGTGGTGCAGGTGTGTGTGGGAGGCATATATGGGGTGGGGCTGGTGAGGACATCAGGTGGCAGGGCTGGGTCTTCAGGGCTTCTCCACAAGAAACATGTCCCTGAGTGCCTCCTGGATGATGGGCGCTCTTCACTGCACCCACTCCGACTGCTGCCTGGCTGCTGGAAACATACAGTGAGTTGTTTGGCCTCAGCCTCCCAGAGGGTTGGGACCCTATCACCCTGCAGTTCACAGGGGTTATGCAAGGCAACACTGGTGCTGATGACCTCTGGGATACTCTCCTCTGCAAGGTGGAGGTGTGTTAGAAGGCATTACCATCTGGCTTTGAGCCTCCCAAATGCGTGCTCCACCACCTGGTGACAGCTGTTCAGTCTTCTGTAAAAAAACCTCCTTGCCTAGATTGAGGTGGCCTGTGTATGGCCTCATAAGCCATGGCAAGAGAGGGTAGGCAGCATCCCCCACAAGAAGGAGGGGCAGCTGCACATCCCTGATGGGCATGTCATGGTGCAGGAGGAAGGTACCTGCCTGCATTTGCCCGTAAAGGGACGAGTTCGGCAGCACATGGGCATCATGCACCCTCCGCGGCCAGCCAATGTAGACATTTGTGAAGAGGCCCCAGTGATCAGCCATGGCCTGCAAGAGCACAGAGCAATCGCCCTTGTGGTTTCAGTACTCTATGCTTCGGTGCGTTGGGGCTCGGACGGGCATATGAGTGGCATCGAGGATGCCCATGCAGTTGGAGAATCTGAGGGTGTGGAATCCGTCCGGGGTCTCTTGCAGGTTCCTGGGAGTGACCAGATGGGCTAGCAGGACCTTAAGTGCCCTGCTGACCTGCAGGAGAACAGCCCCCATGGTGGCCTTCCCAACCCTGAACTGGTGTGCCACTGACCGGTGGGTGTCCAGGGCAGCCATCTTCCACAGAGTGACGGCCACTCTCTTGTCCACAGGCACAGCGTTTCTGAGACCACTGTCTGTTCTCTGCAGCTGTGGGGCGAGCTCATGGACGAGCTCCAGGAATGTCCACTTCTTCATGCAGAAATTCTGCTTCCACTGGTCGTTGTCCCAGGTGGTCAGGATGAACTGGTGCCACCAGTCACCACTGCTTTCCCATGCCCAGAAGCAACGGGGCATGGAGGGCAGCAGGGTGGCCACAGCAGCAGGCAGGGCCAATGTGATGGCAATGCTGGTGCCTGCCTCCATGCAGCCAGGGTCCAATAACACCATACTCGATGCAACCAGAACACTGGTCACTTGTTGTGTGGGTGCTGGGCACCTCAGCGGCAAGCTGTGGGAGCTGGGCTTGGTCCATGACCTGCGTGCTCTGCCTCTTGCCAGCCACAATGGGCAGGGGGCTGAGCAACTTCCCGCTTTTATGCGCTTGACTGTGGCAGTGGCCCTTTATGATGACCGTCTTGCCACACTTCCCATGGTGCCCCCCCCCCCATTCGAATTGGCAAGTCTGGTCTATGGATATGCCAATTCATATTGGATTGTCTAGTGTGGCCATGTCAATTCAAATTGACTGAATTCGAATTAACAATTTTCAGTGCTAATTGACTAATTTGAATTCAGTAATTCATATTGAAACACTAAGTGTAGACGTGACTTCATTATTTACTACTTCCTCAATTTGTGTGTTATCTGCAACTTTTGAGTGATTTTGTTTTCTTCCGGCTTATTAATAAAAATGTTAAATAGTGAAAGGTCAAGAACTAGTCCCTGGGGGACCCCACACCCACTTGATGATGGTGATTGCATTTATAATTATATTTTGAGAGCTGTCCATTAGCCAGTATTTACCAACTTTCTATCGTTCAAGTTTTTTAATCAAATGTCATGTCTGGATCAGTGAGGGAAAATATACTGGTACTGTGTGTCATGGAAATCCTGGGTGCAGGGAAGTCCATGGAAGCTTTTTCAGGATTTGAGTTTGAGTGTATAGATTAACTGAGTGCTTCAGACTTTAAGCCTGTCAATTCAACACCGTTTGTGAACAATAATTCTCTTAAAATCAAGTCTCTCAATAGTCTGCTCACATTGGGATTTGGGAAAAAGAAATCCTTGTTAAAATATTCAGACAAGAGTAAGCTGTCTGAAGTTTTTGTTTTTGTAAGTAATAGCCACATGTATACTAGGCCTGTGTGGGAATTCTGGCTGGCTGCTAAATTCTTTAAAGCCACCACTCCTTTACATTTTAACATATTGTTCACCACCTCAGAGGTGGAGTTAAATATCCTAACAGCAACTGCAGCAGACCATCATTATGACTTCATAAAGGACATAGGAGAACATGGAGAAAGCATTCTTTGGAAGATTAGGGCTTGCATTGACATTTTGTGTCTTCAATTTTAGTGAATTGTTCACAGGGAGCCAAGAGAATTCCCCTCCCCCAGCATGAGGTAAATTTATGATGAATGTGTCTGTATGTGTCTACAGCTAGCTCCATTTTGTTTTTGTGAGTGCCATTTTGATTGTAAAACTGCACTGAAGCTTCATTGTTGTCTTTTAATCTTCATGCTGTACTGGAATGCTGGGAAGTGTTGGCACAAGGCCCACACTGGCCAGCAGTCAGGCCTTGGATTGTTGTCCAGTCAGATGAAAACAGCTTAGGACAATGAACGGGGTGCAGCCCAGGAAAATTAGCTTTACGAGCCTGGACTGCAGTGGGCCATAACCAAGCTACATCCCTAGTGAGGGCCTTGAATCCACTGGGTAAGTGTCCTGAACATTACAAAAAGTAATGTGTGGTGTATGGAACATTACAAAAAGTCTGTGGCAAGTAAAGACGATTATTGGACTGTGAAAGTCTTCTCTTTTAGGGAGGGGTGCTAGATGAAAGATCTGTACTCCAAGAGAGTACCTAGAGGCCCAGAGTCTGAGACCTATTCAGCCAGCTTAAGAGTTTATGGGATACATAGGTTGGATCTAAATACAGAAACGTGTTGAGAAGAATTGTAACAAAAGTTGCTTGGGAGCAGTGCTGTCTTTGCTATGTTTTGTGAGATTATACTAGTTTTGTCCCACAAACACATGCTCTTCAATGGAAGAATGCAACAGACAAGACATAGTCTGACTTGTGCCTAAGGTCATCTTGTCCTATACAGTTAGAACCCCAAAGAAATGGTGGCTGTGCCACCGAATAGTCTGGTGGCCTGCACATTTTTCTGCTGGACTTGTACACTTAATTTTAAGGCATTGCTGTGCCTCAGTCACATCTCTGTAGATGCCTGGGGTACGCATGCCTGACTGGGGACAAATCTAATGGTGGGGGGGCAAACTCTCTGAATATTTGTTAGGCTAGATTCTTGTTTAGACCTTCTTGTTGTTCATCAGGCTAGATATGTCAGTGCCAGCTATGTGTGTGACTGTCTGCTGTAAGAGATCATGGATATAGTGTAGCAAGGAATAAGATATTTGGTTCTTATGTGTATGTATTTCAGATTGCCCCTACACATGCTGTACCATAATCCCATAATGCATCTTCATGGGTTAAAAAAATACAAACTGTGTTCAGCACTGATGCCACATTTACTGGACTATACCTTAGGTTTCAGATCTTCTCTTATACCAAAGTGAAAGAAATATTTGTTTCTGATTATGAACCATTTCTAGTAATACACAAACTTCCTCCTGGGGACCTATTGGGACTAGAACTGGATAAATAATGCAAAAACAGATTTGCAAATTCATGGGCCAGCCTTGCTCCATTTACTAAAAATGGGGTTATATTGTCTTTAATTCATGAGTAGTTGCAGGAGTGTTAAGTGTTTTGGTTTTAAATGTTTGTGAATTCCAAAAGATTCATAATTTCCTCCTTCACTAAAATAACTTTATTGTGGTTGCAAATAGTCAAATACGAATCTCACAGGGATGAAGAATATCAAGAAGAACAGGTGAAATGGGCTTATGGGTCATAGCTATAAAGCCTGTGCAAAAACATCAGTTTCAGCATGAATAATTATTTGTCCAAAAATGTCTGTTAGAAAGGTATCTTTAAAGCTTCAGACATCCAATCAGAGGGCAGAAACAATACCTGTAAGTTGTGTGTCCAGCCCCTACCGTAAAAATTTGTCCAAACTACTTAGCAAACACATATAAAGATACATTTGCCTAAAATCAGAATTGGATTGGGAATGATTCAGGACAAGAAAAAAATGCTATATCCCCAACCAATATTAACCACACTGATAAATGTGACCAGCTGTGAGTGGGATACATATCTGGGTTTTTCAATGCCTCACACATTTATTCTAACCACTACTAAGAAACTCCTAATGCTCTTTGTTTTCCAGTGGCTTTGACTGGCAGATACAGTAACCCACAAGAAGCCCTGAAAGAGGCAACATGTCATGTTTTGGTTTCTACATGCTGCTTTCTACTGATGTGGAAAGCATTTGGAGCCCAATGAATATGACACCTACATACATGCAGCTTTCCTCACAGGAAGTCTTTTGATTTCAGAGATATTGTTTGCCCATTAGTCAAAAGTCTGTCCACAAGGATCCCATTGTAAGACACCTTGGCAGAATTCCCATCTTAGACAACATTGCAATATTGTATAGTGATAGAAATGTGGTAGTAACACTAACTGCATGGCCTGCTCATTATGGGCCACAGTAGACTTCCGGGAGGTGGCAACAGGCAATTGTCTCTTTTCCAGGTGTGGGGCTCACCAGGTTTCTACAGATTATTAGAGGAGGTTCAGTCAGGTACTCCTTCTTCTTTCACCCACATCCCTCTTTGGATTGTTGTTGCTTGATGCAACAGCTGCCTTATCTCTTGGGTCAGCCTCCCTTTCCCCTGTTCTGTGTATGAACCAACCTGAGTAGGGGAAATGGGTCTCCTGTGAAAGGATGGGGGATGTTCAGTCAGGGGCCCCCAAATGTCCAAACTGAGAAAACATAAATGGTTCTTTAAAATAAGGCTTTGGGCCTGGCTCTCCCCTGCCTTCACTTTTTATAGGCTTTTCTACCTGTGCAAAAGGAGTGCCAAATGCTATTGCTAGCCTGAGCCAGTAGATAATTCGGGTGTGGTATAGTTTTACACCTACTTATTGCAGGTGTGACTGACTACATGAAGGACATGGCAGTGAGGCACCAGTCTCACAATGTGGCCATACGTACCCTTAATCCTTTACTTGTGTTGCACAACATCAATGAATAGGCCCTCACTTGATTGGTTAGAGAAAGCTAGAGATGGCTTATGGTGACTTAGAAAGAATGGTTTTCTGCTTCCATGTTCTGCACTGGAGTCCACTCATCACACTGCAAAGACCTTTGGAAACATCTTTACTTTGCATGGATTATATGCATCACAGTAAAGCACAAAGGCTTCAGTCAGGATCAGGGATCCAGTGATCTAACATAAAAGATGCCTTCTGCCAAAGAGCTTACAATCAACAGAAAACAATATACAGCAAGTAGGTGGGGGTACACTTTCACTTTTTGATTTGACACCAAAGCAACCCTAAAACATAGTTAAATTCCAGCCAGGTGTATCCCCCATTAGGACTATGTAGGGTTTTGTCCATCTTCAGTGGCACAAATGAATCTGTTACTTTCCCACCTAAAACATTTACGCAGAGTTTTTCAAAGGCACAAATGACAATTACATTTAACTCTAATTGAATTTCATTGGGTTTTAGGTGCCTAACTGCCCTTTACAGCTTTGAAGTTTTCCCTGGGTCCTTCTGAAAGTCCTGGGTTTACATTTTCTTGAAATTGTTGCTGCTATGGCCAGCTGGTCCCAGTGTTTGTATCTTCCAGATTACATGACTCATAGGTTTTGAAGGCTAGATGGGACCACCATGGTCATTTGCTGTGTCCTTCTATGCAACTCAAGCCATAAAGTCACTCTGAAGTAATTTAAAATTAGAAGGAATTAATGAAAGACCCTCACAATTCTGAAAAGACTTAAAATAAAACCCAACTACATACAAGCTACAAGAATAAAAACATTACATTTCTTCTTGGTTCTGTATTTGATGATTTCCATATCTGCTAATTAAAAAGAGATTAAACTTCTGCACCTGTTTAATATTGGGTCAATGTAATGCAACCATTGGCTCTGGACAGCTGTTTCCCTATTAAGTGGAACTCTTACTAAAACTATTCTAGGTAAGCAGCAGTCAAGGTAAATTAAACATCTTCACAAAGTGGCCTCCAGGTTAAGTAGAGAATACTGTAATAACACTGGTAAAGGCTACACTTGCAGAATCACATGCTCATTCTACCCACTTACATTATATTAAACAAGCTATCTGGTTTCATGAAGCCATCCCACGTTTACCTAAGAAAAACCCCATAACTTTTTACAAATCATCTAAAAGAATTATATTTTGTCTGTGATTTTTCCTTTTTCTTCTTGCATTTGAAAACAAAGCCTATTTGCATTTGAAGGTCAAAATACATCTAAGTATCAAAGAAGTGTGATGAAGGAGAAGATTCTCAAAGTTGAAGATAATTTTGGGTAGGGTTAATACATATTGGATAATTATCTGAGCTGAACCTTTTGAGGTTCTGCCATCAATAATATAAAGCTCGTAAATTCACTCAAGAAAAGAACAAACTTTATATGTAAAAATAATCAAACAGGCCTGACTGGTTCTTTGGCGAAGAGAGAGGGATTGAGGCTATGTTTTGAAAAGCATTTTCAAGGTACGTCAGTGTTGCCTACATCGTCCAGCACCCATGAAGGATGCTCATTCTGTGTCCCATCCTGGTCTTCCCTCTCATTCTTGCCCTTCACTTCCCCCATCATGACTGCAGAGAGCATATGATCGGACTACAGCAGGCTACCAGTCTAATCTTCATCTCCCATAACTTTGCCTCAGCATTTTTTGAGGAATGCTGCTGCTGCTTAGCACAAACATGGTGTCTTCCAATTACAGCTGTTCTTGTGGGAGCTCTGTCTGGTGTTTTTGTTTTATCATCTTTTCTTTGAAGGTTATAAAAGGAGCCAAGGTGTTTCACACATGCTCTGTTTGATGGGATAACCTTATACTTAATGATATGTCTTTTAATCAGAAATGTGCACTGAGATAGGAAACTGTAACCTACTTTTTTTTTTCCTGAAGCACAATTTATTCTCTGACTAGCATGCTGAGTGAGCAGAGAATTCAGACAGGCTATTCAGTGCAAAGTCATTAAGTACAAGGAGCCCTAGCTTATCCCTTCATCGTTGCAAGACTCTTTGCCCCCTCGCTTTCCAAATCGCAAATTAGTCTGTGAAGAATAGCTTCAAATTTCAATGGAGAAACCCACCTTCTTCATTCACCACATTTCAGTCTTTAGCAGGAGGAAAAAAACCCACCCTAGAGCTGATTAAAATAGAAAATACCAATCTTCTTCTGGAGATGGGGGTGAGTTAGCGATCTTTCATTTGTAGGGGGTTGTACAGTTCTTACTCAGCATGTAGCCATGTGGTTGCAGGGGAATGTTACTGAGTAGGGATTCCTCATGGTTAAAGTTCCAGTGTTTTAGATCAAATCATGCCCAGAGCAGCATGGCCAACCCAAAGTGTGATGTGGTTTTGGTTTGTTTTATAAATCATGCCAAGCTTCTAAAGACCATGAGACTGGCTTAAAAATCATGACTTTTGAGCATCTCTCTCTCTGTAAGAGAGCGAGGGAAAGGGAGAGAGAGAGACTTTCAAGATTTTTCTGTGCAACCATGAGAGTGATGAACATTTTTTTTTAAACAAAAGCTGAGATAATAGGGCTCACAGGTCTAAGGCACTCAGAAAACACTGAAGTCCCACCAAAGCTCAAACTGTGCGAGTTGGCAGTGCTGATTGAGGCCTATCGCACAAAAGGTGCAGCTGTTCATTTCATACAGAGGTGCAAGTAGAGGGGGTTGCTATGCCATTTGAAGTTCATGAGGAGGGTCCCAACTTTTCACAAGCCTGTCCAGCATCTTACACATTTACCCATTTGAGGACATTCAAAAGGTCCAAAATTTGCTTCAGATTACATGATGTACTACAACTTTCTGAAATGTTACAGTGTGTGCTCAGATGCTATGGTGGTGGCTGCCCTAAAAATGCCTGCAATAGATAAATGTTAGCATTTATATATTGTATTTCAGCTGGAAAGATTCCCAAACACATCACAAACTATAGCGAGGGAAAAAAATGGTCCAGTTGTTGGAGGTGCTAGCATGGGGTTCAGAAGCCCAAACTCAATTCTCTATCATGCCCCATGTTTCCTGTGTGATCTTAGGTATGTCACTTAGGCCCAAATCTCAAAGGTATTTAGGCACACAAGTTACATTGAAACCAATGGGATTTAGGTGCCTATATACCTTAGGAAGATCTGGGTCTTAGTGTCTCCATGCTTCAGTTCCCCATGTGATAGGGATAACAGCACTTCCCTATCTCAAAGGGATATTGTGAAGATAATACAGTAAAGCATGTGAGGAGCTCAAAATCCTTCGGTGATGGAAGCCAGACCAATACCTAGGAAAGATAACTACCAGTAGCTAGATATCAGTTGGCTACTCACTATAACAATCCTTCTTCGAGATGGGCTGCTCACATACATTCAGTTACAGGTGTCTATGTGCCGCAGTGCACGGTAGCTTGGAAAAGTCTTCAGCGTTAGCCTGTCAGGTCAGGGCGCACGGCCAACGCCCCCTCCATGCCACGGCCACTGCTATATAGCTGACCGTGACCCTGACCCTCCCAGTCCCATATACCTTTGCCAACTCTGTTAGCGGGGATGGTGGGAGGGACCTGAATGTATGTGAGCAGCCCATCTCGAAAAAGGATGGTTATGGTGAGTAACCAACCATTCTCCTTCAAGCACTGCTCACATCATTCAGTTACAGGTGAATGCTAGCTGTACCCAAGGATGGTGGGAGGAGTTACAGTCTACCCACACTGAGTACAGCTCTGCCCACAGTGGCATCATTTCTCGCCTGTTGGGCAATGGCGTAGTGCATCATGAAGGTATGTACTGACGACCACATAGCGGCTCTGCAGATCTCTTGGATTGGGACCTTAGCGAGGAAGGCCATGGAAGATGCCTGAGCTCTGGTAGAGTGGGCTCTCACAGTCTCCGGGAGAGGCATGTTTGACCTTCTGTAGCAGTCTTTAATGCAGTTCACAATCCATTTGGAGATGCACTGGGAGGATACCAGAGAACCTCTCATGCGTTCTGTGACTGCCACGAACAGTTGGGGGTCTTGCGGAAGGATCGGGTGCACTTAATGTAGGTTAGGAGCACTCTCCTCACATCCAGGGTGTGCCACCATCTCTGGTTTTCTGTCACCTGCAGGTCTGGATAGAAGACCGGCAGGCAGATTTCTTGATTCATGTGGAAGGGGGTGGCGATCTTGGGTAGGAACAAGGGGTGGTGATGCAGGACCACCTTGTTGGGAAAGAAAAATCATATATGGGGGTTCAGAGGATAGGGCTTGTAGCTCTGAGACCCTTCTGGCCGATGTAACGGCCACCAGGAAAGCCACCTTCCAGGACAGCCACCTTCCAGGACAGCACTAGCAGGTTGGCTGAGTCTAAGGGCTCGTATGGCGGTTCTGTCAGAGCCCGTAGCACCACGTTCAGGTTCCACTGCGGGGTCGGGTTATGGACATGGGGGAAAAGTTTTTCCACTCCTTTCAGGAATCTATGGCAGATGGGGTGTGAGAAGAGTGGGATCCCATCTGTCGTTTGGTGAAAGGCTGAGATTGCTGCCAAATACACTTTCAGTGAGGACAGAGATAGGCCTTTCTCCCTTAGGTCAAGAAAGTAATCCAAGGTTGCCTGCACTGGTGTGGAGATAGGGTCTATGTTTTTATCATGGCACCAAGTGAAGAAGTGATTCCATTTTGCTATGTAGGTGGACCTGGTGGAGGGTTTTCTGCTACCAACCAGGACCTTTTTAACCTTATCCGAGCAGTGTCTCTCTTGCTCGCTGAGCCAGAGAGCATCCAGGCTGTCAGATGCAGGAGGCCCGGGTTGGGGTGCTGAAGGCATCCTGAGTCCTGTGTCAGAAAGTCCGCCCACCATGGGAGGCAGAGTGGGGTCCTCACTGACATGTCTTGTAGGAGAGGGAACCAGTGTTGCCTGAGCCAATCCGGGAATATCAGGATGATGAGTGCCTCATCTCTGAGGACCTTCAGAAGCACCCTGTGAATCAGGGGAATTGGTGGGAAGACATACATTAGGATTCCCAACCAGTTGAGGAGAACAGCATCTCTGAGAGACCCCTTCTCCCGACCGTGAAAGAAGCAAAACCGAGGGCATTTGTGGTTCTGTGCCACGGCAAAGAGGTCGATCTGAGGGGTTCCCCACCTGATTGTCAGTAGGTAGAAAACCTTGTTGTGGAGGGGCCACTCGTGATTCGCCATCGGCTTTCTGCTGAGTGAGTCCGCTATGCCATTGTCCACCCCAGGGAGATGGGCAGCAGTTGGCGTGAAGTGATGGTCTATCGCTAGTTGCCAAACCTTGATCACTTCCTCGCATAGGGCCGAGGAGCGGACTCCCCCTTGGTGGTTCATGTAGAACATGGCCACTGTGTTGTCTGAGAGAATTTGGACCACTCTGCCCTGGATCTGGTCCAGGAAGGTCATGCAGGCCAGTCTGATGGCCCTGAGCTCCTTCATGTTATGTGGAGGAGGCTGTCCTCGGGGATCCAGGCACCTTGCGTGGAGAGGCCCCTGAACAGGTGGGCGCCCCACCCCACATTGGAGGCATCCATTATCAGGGTTGCTGCAGGTTGGGACTCCCTGAACGGGATTCCCCCCATCGCGAAGTCAGGGTCCCGCTAGATTTGGAGGGACTCCAGGGCATGCTGGGGTACGGAGATTACCTTGTTGAGATGGTCCCATTCTGGTCAGAAGCTTGTGGCGAAACAGAGCTGGAGCAGTCGCATCTGCAGGCAGGCTGTTTGGAATACCGATGTGGCTGCTGCCTTGTGCCCCAGGAGCTGCATGCATTTGCGTGCTGTGGTCAGCCCAGGTGCCTGGAGATCCGTGATGATGGTGTAGATGGACAGAAATCTTGACAGGGGCAAGGATGCGATGCCTTGCTGAGCGTCCAAGCGTGTCCCAATGAACTCTGTGTCCTGAGTGGAGCGAAGCTTGGACTTTTCCAAATTTATGCGGAAGCCCAGGAACTCACACAGGTTCACTACGACATCAACATGGCCTTGTACTTGTCAACTTGACTTGCCCACTATGAGCCAGTCGTCAAAGTAGGGGTAGATTCTTACACCCCTCTTGCGTAGGAACACTGCAATCGGTGTGACATGCTTTGTGAACAGCCTGGGGGCTAGTGATAAGCTGAAGGGGAGGGCGGTAAACTGGTAGTGGCGTCGTGCTGCAACAAACCTGAGGAACCGCCTGTGGTGGGGCCGGATGGCTATGTGGAAGTAAGCGTCCTTTAGGTTGAGGGCCGCAAACCACACTCCTGGGGTCAGGGAGGGAATGATCTGCGGTAGGGAGATCATGTAGAATTTTATTTTCTTTATGCTTTTGTTGAGAGCTCTGAGGTCTAGGATGGGCTGTAGGTCCCCGTTGGGTTTGGGGACCAGGAAGTAGTGGGAATAGAACCCTTTGCTGCGTTCCCCCTTGGGAAACTTTTTGATGGCTCCGAGGGAGAGTAACTTTTGGCATTTGGCCTTGAGCTTGCCTAGTAGATCGGGGTTTTCTGGGATTATGGGAGGGGACGGTTTCCTGTCCTGGGGGGTTGAGAGGACCTGGATGTGGTATCCTCTTGCTACTGTGTCGAGGACCCACTGGTCTGAAGTGACCCGGGTCCACCATGGAGCGAAGTGGCGGATGTGGTGGGGGGAGCGCAGGGGCTGTGGAGTGCTGCCTTTGGAGGGACCATCAAAAACGCTGTTTGCGGCCCAACAAACGGTCCGACCCCTGTCCTTGCCGCCCCGACTGGGAGGGGCCAAGCTTACCCCCTTTACCTCCTCGGCCTTTATCCTTGTCCAGGTCCCTGAGGTGGCGCTGGGGAAACTGGAGAGATCTCGGAAACTGGGTCTGCAGCTGCAACTGTTGTTTCAGTTGCTGTAGCTGCTGTTGTAGCTGGCGCGACTTCAAGGAACGTCTAACAGGTTGCGGGGTGTAGATCCCGAGAGACCTCAAAGTGGCCCTCGAGTCCTTCATACCATGCAGCTTCGTGTTTGTGGAAGATGCAAAGACGTCAGGGCCTTCAAAGGGAAGGTCCTGAATACTTTGTTGCATCTGCGTGGAGACGCTGGAGCTCTGGAGCCAGGCCAAACAGTGCATCACCACTGCTGATGCCATTGTGCGTGTGGAATACTTCTTGTCTGCTACCTTGGACACTGGCGGGATCAAGGAAGGCGTTTGCCAGCGTTCCTGGACAATGCAGCAGACCCTGGCGTGCAAGGGGATTCTGACCTTAGCCTGTGGGGCTCGACAACATGTATCAAGGAGGGAGTCATCCTCCACCTGGATCACCCCTAGCTTGAGCTTCAGGTTTGCTGCCATGCTGCGGAGAAGGTCCTGTTCGACGCAAGGCTCTCCTTCACAGTTGGTGGACATGTCGATTAATCTCTCGTTAGGTGACGAAGATGATGGGGCCCTTGATCTGCTTCGTTGTGTAGAATCACGGTCTGGCTTGTCGTCTGAGAAATCCGAGGACTCCGGTGCAGGCAAACGTGTACCGGGAGGAGATGTCATCCGCCATCGCGTTCAGCCAGTCGAGAGTCCATTCATTGTGCGGGGACCTCGATGGCAGCATAGGCGTAATGAGGAGGCCAGGTGTTTCCCCCAATGGGTGCCTGTGCTGCACACTCGGTGACATGGAGCTTTTGCAGGCTTGCTTTCCCAGGCGCTCCTCCTGGGGGGAAGAAAGGCATCCTCTGAGGACGATCTGGATGACCTCCCCCCGATAGTCGGCAGTCCGGTACCGAGAACTCCTCAGAGAAGTGGTGAGGCGGAGCCGTAGAACTTGGGCCCGGTACCAGGTTCGACGGTGCCGGGTTGGAGAGAGGTGAGAAGGCCTGGGACAGTACCGGCATCGGTGCAGGTGTTGGCGGTGCTGAATCCGATGGCACCGGAAGTGACGGTACCAGAAGTGGGGTTATCGGCGACGGTGCCGGGTCCAGTGGTACTGGGCTTGGTGGCAGTGCTGGACTTGTGGATGATGCCGTGTCCAGCGGCACTGAGGGAGGCGGTGCCGTTGCAGCCGGTTGCCTCGTGTTCTGCACCGAAGCTGGGTTTAAGCACCCTTGGCAAGCTGGTGCCTGAGCTGGGGCCCTGCTCGGGGCAACTGGAAGGCTACCAGGAGACCAGCGATGTCGGTGCCTAGAAGGTACCGTGGAGGGCCAAGATCTTGGGCCTGGTACTGGGGATCAGTGGCAAGCTTGAGCCTGGGCTGAAGGAGGGTTCAGCGGAGCGCTGGTGGCTCAGCCGCTTTTCAGTGGAGCGGTTCCGGTCTCCGAAATGAGACGGAGGTGGCGCTCCCTTTCCAGCCGAGTCCTCCGCTTGAAGGATTGGCAGATGGGGCAGTCCGCTGTGATGTGGGACTCACCCAAGCAAGCAAGGCACTTCTCGTGCGGATCGTCCATCAGGAAAGCCTTGCAGCATCCTAAGCGCGGCTTGAATCCTGGCATTTCGAATTTCGTGTGAAAAGACAGGCCCTTGCGTTTTGCAAGATAACGCTGATCTGAACCAACACTGATGGCGGAAAAAGGAACTGGCAGGGTCAGGGTTACAGTCACTTATATAGCTGCGGCTGCAGCGTGGAGAAGGCATTGGCAGTGCACCCTGACTTGACAGGCTAACGCTAAAGACTTTTCTGAGCTACCATGCGCTGTGGCACGTAGACACCTGTAAGTGAATGATGTGAGCAGCGCTCGAAGGAGAAACAGCAGTACTCCACTGAAAGGCAGCTATCATTGGGGTATGGCACACAGAGGCAAATCATGCATAGTGAGATAAGGTGAAAGCAGAGGCGGCCTTAGGCCGTTGGTGGCCCTAGGCGAAGGCCCATTGTAGGGCCCCATAAAGGGCTCACTATCGGCCCCCACTGCTACCTTCCCTGTGCCCCAGTCCCCCCTGCACCCTTAACTGTCCCATATCAGCCCCCAGGACTCCTTGTTTGTTTTTGCTGAACCAAACTAACATGATTATCCCTCTGAAACTTGTAAATTGTTCTTGGGTATGGTATGTTTAAAGATCTTCTCATCATGAGGCTTGTAAGTTGATCATCTTTCACTTAATATAAGTCAGTTAATGCTGAACTACAAAGTTAAAGTGAACACTTCAATTTTTTTTTAAGAAGTATGAGCATGCATTAATAAATAAGAAGTGATAACATTACAGATGGCTCAAAAATAAATAAAATACCACATTTAAAATTTTGGCAGTCAAATCTTACAAATTTTTCATATAGGCTTGGGTTTATGTGCACTAGAGACATTTAATACAAATAATTATAATAAATAAAAATAAGTGAAAAGGAGATTTCTAGTGTGTAGGTATAAATGAAAAACACCAAATTTCAATGAAATTCTCTGAAGTACTCAAGTTTATAAGATTCTGGCCCCCTCAAAAATATTAAATAGTTAAATACAAAAGAAGCTAAAAAATTGCTTATCAAAAGAAAGACATACAGCACAGACATCACACACAGGTGTAATGATTCCCTAAGGGATGCACTGTATTTAGATATAGCAGCCTATATGGACCTACCTGATAACCTGAGCTAAAAAAAGCCAAAGTAAAGGTTGTCACAAAGTCAAAGGAAAAGGCAAAAGAACAGGTAAAAAAGAAAAGGAAAAGGCAATATTTCACAAAATTAGAAAATGGCAAAATAAATGGCTACACTGAGGAATTAAAAGCTGAGGCCACTGGAAAAGTTCCTGCTGCTGTGCTGTCTGTTACTTGCGCCTGCTTTTTTAGCATATCAATGTGAAAGTGATGGGCAGAGAATGGTGAAATCTGCATTTCAGATGAAGCTCAGAGACTAATGATAGCTTGCCTTGATGAGCCAAGAGTGAAAAGTGCTTAGGCTTGCAGCCCTACTAGCTCTGCTAAATGGGAATAATTTCTATATTTTTCTATGTTTTCATTTCTGTCTACCAAATTGAAGATGGGGCCCCTTATTGTTTGGGGCCATAGGTGGCCGCCTGCTTCACCTACCCCAAAAGCTGCCACTGGGTGAAAGCGAGCTGTTAGGTGAGAACGGTGGGGTAGTCTGATATTAAAAGCACCTCTGACTATTTAATATCTGACCAGAGCAGGGGCAAATTCTGGTTTTGAAGTGTGTAGAGAAAATTTGATATGCAGCCTAGTAAAACCAAGCAAGGCCAAGCAACTCAAGCAAAGCATGCAGCTATTTTAGTTCAGGCAGAGCAGTGTTAGCAACTGTAGCCCAAAGCGAAGCCATAATGAAAAGCCAAAGCTAGAATAACAGGAAAACACCTACATTACAATAACCACAAACACCTGTTATAACCACTTAGCAACCCACTCCTCATTTAGGCTTCTCACCTGCCCTTACATGTAGCGTAAGTGCTCTTAGTTTTCCCGTAATGGGGTCTTAGTTTCTATCCCTCCCCCGTGGTCTGACGTTGTATAATCGTGTCACAGATACATTGTTAACCAATAAGCTGTAGTTTTTCTGTGTTTAACCATTTTTGGAAACCTTGAATGTAATTCAATAGACTGTGTAATGTAATAAATACAAGAAAAAAGCGGTCCTTCGGGGCCGGCCGCACCTAGTAGCTCTGGGTGCTAATAAACTTGTAATTCTCCTCCTGCTGTCTGCATCTTTAATTGACCAGAACAGAGAACGAACCTCTTTCTCTCCTAACAAGTGGCATCCACAGGAAGCCTTACACAAGAAACTTCATGGAGCTTAACATATCTCTGAAGCTTTATAGGGCTTAGTGAACCCTGATAGTTGGTCCCAGGACTGTAAGTATTTCAAACCTACTGCTTAGATTCCTAACCCATCCAGATTGTGATGATGATGAGTAGGTTGTGCTGGTGGGGGAGTGGCACTATGTGTGAAAGAAAACAGTCAAATATAGCAAAAATCTTAAATGAATCACACTATTCCATAGAATCTCAAGGGGTAGAAATTCCCTTCGGGGGGAGAGGGGAGTTGGCAGTAGGAATATACTACTAACCAGCTGACCAGGATGGGTGATTGTTACATATACAGGGAGATTAGAGACCCTACACACCCATACAACAATCTCCTCCCACCCTTCTACAACAAACAAACAAAAAGCTAAGAAAAACCACATCAATAATAATGGGGGGTTTCAATTATCCCCATACTAACTGGGTACATGTCATCTCGGGGAAGGGATCAGAGAGAAAATTTCAAGACACTTCTTGAAGCAGCTAGTTCTGGCCCCATGAGAAAAGCAATTCTTAATTTAGTTCTAAATGGAGAACGGGATCTAGACCAAAAGGTAACTATAGCTGAACTGCTCAGGAATAGTGACATTATGGTAATTAAATCTAATATCCTTGGGGGAGAAGGGCAGGTACCAAAGGCTATGTCTATACTAACCAGTTAGTCCAAACTAAGTAAGTTTAGTCTGGACTAATTTGGTCCAAGTCTACACTAGTCTTTGCCTAGTTCAAACTCACAAATTTCTTAGTTCGAACTATGCAAAGCTGAGTCCGAACTAATCAGTTTAACTGCTTAGTTCAGACTAAGCGCTTAGTTCGAACTTTAAGTTCAAACTAGCACAATGTAGACCAGGGCTAATGGCTAGTTCAAACTAAGAAAGTTTGAACTAAACCATTAGTTCGAGCTAGCTGTGGTTACTAGTTCAAACTAAAAAGTCAGCTTGAACTAGGAAGCGCAGCTAGTTCGAACTAAAAAGCCGCAGTTAGTCTGAACTAGCCCAAGGCTAGTTCAGATTAATCTCAGGCTTTTTTAGTTTAGACTAGCAAATCTGAACTAAAAAAGCAGATGTAGGCATAGCCAAAGAAATCCACCACAGTAGCATTTAACTTCAAAAAGGGGAGCTACACAAAAATGAGGAACCCCATTAAATGAAATTTAAAAGGAACAGTCACAAGAATGAAACACTCATGGAAACTATTTTAAAAACCATAGCAGAGGTGCATACTAAATGTACATTGCAAAGAAAAGAAAAACAAGAAGGACCAGAAAAAGAGCCACCCTAGCTAGACAATAGGCTAAAAGAGGCGGTTAAATAATCCTAAATATATATACAAAATGCTGAGTTCTAATTAGCTGTTGCCATTCAAAAAAGAGATTGTGGTGTTATCATGGATAGTCCTCTGAAAATATCTACTCATTGTGTAATAGCTAGGAACCAGCAGGAAAATAGAAATGAAAGGAAATATAATGTCACTGTATAAATCTATGCTATGCCCATAGATCAAATACTGCATGAAATTCTGGTTGCCTATCTAAAAATATGTGTTAGAACTTAGAAAGATAAGAGAAGGGCAACAAAGCTGATCAGAGCTACAGTATGAGGAGACCAAAAATTATGGGACTGTTCATCTTAGAGAAGAGACACCTGAGGGAGGAATTATAGAGGTCTATAGAAGCATGAATGGTTTGGAGAAACTGAATAGGAAAGTGTCATTTGCTTATTCATGTAGCACAATAATCAGGGGTCATCCAATGAAATTAACAGGCAGCAGGTTTATAACAAACAAGAACTTTTTCCACACAATAAAGTAAACCCATGGAACTCGTTGACATGGGATGACATGAAAGCAAAACGTTATAACTGGGTTCAAAAAGAGCTAGATAAGTTCATGAAGGATTGGTCCTTCAATGGTTATTAGCCAAAACTATCAGGGATGCAACCCCCATACGCTTGGTGTCCCTAACCCTCTGACTGCTGGCAGCCAGGACTGAACAACACTTGATAATTGCCCAGTTTTGCTCATTCCCTCTGAAACATCTGGGACTGGCCACTATCAGAGAACAAGGAATCCTGGGGCACTTAAAGACTAACAAATATATTTATTGCATGAGCTTTCATTTGTTCATTTTTCTCTCACGAAAGCTCTTGCAATAAATATATTTGTTAGTCTTTAAGTGCCCCAGGACTCCTTGTTTGTTTTACTGAACTAGACTAACACGGTTGTCCCTTTGGCTATCTGAAGACAGGATGCTGGACTAGGCTGGTCATTGATCTGAGTCAGTATGGCCATTCTTGCGCAAAACCAGAAAGGTGGGAAGAGGCAGCTCTAGAAGAAAGCAGACATACAGGGCTAACCAGTTACAGAGACACCTGCTTTTCAAATACATAAAATATAATTTGGGGGCTACAGGATCATAAAGAATATCTATATAGCTATCTAATTACATTTGTATATGCAAATATTTTTCAGCAGGCAGCACGTCATTAGTAAAACAACAATAGTAAGGCTACCAGCCAGAGACAAATCTTGGCTGTCCTCCCAAGAACTAATACATTTATAGAAGCCTATAACAACATACTTTCTTTGACGCTATATGGGCAGTCAATACTAACTGGTGCATTTGCTCTCATAATTAACTGTGATTTCCTACAAATCAAATGGCATGGAATTAGATTACATTCTGAAGTTATTTTATAATTCTTGAAATGTATCCATTAAAGAGGATGAGAGCTGAGAAAGCATTTTTTACCCCTGACTAGTGGGTATAGACAGGCAAAGTGGAGGTTAATTCTTTCAAGAGAGTGTTTCTGAAATACTAGAGAGCTTATAACTGTCTGTATTTTATCATTATTAATATTTTAGCAATAGTAGAAATGATTCTGTGCTATTTTATTTTCCTTTTTCACATCTGCAGTCAATGTAAGTTATTTTTTTAAAGACATATTATGTAACCAGGTGCGTAACTAGGCACATCATTTTGCATGCAGAAATTCCATATTGCCATTGTCACTACTCATTTCAATTGCTCATGGGAACATGTATCTGTTTATTTGTCTTCTTCATTTACAGCTGTAGTAGTCTGAAAATGTAGGGCCTGATTTTCAGAGGTATAGAACCACAGCAGCTCACCCAGGCTTACTTTGCTTTTTCTTTTCCCTTACCTCCCGCTAATATGCTGTCCTCCACCGTTTGAATATAAACAACTGCATTGATTTTCTGTAACAGTCTGACTTGATCTCATGACTTACACTTCCCTGTGTTTATTTTCCTCCCATTCATCTGTACTTCTCCATCTTCAAGCATCTGATGAAGTGGGATTTTCTCCTGCAAAAGCTCATGCGATAAACAAATTTGTTAGTCTTTAAGTACCACAGGACTCCTTGTTTGTTTTGCTGAACTAGACTGGCACAGCTACCCCTTTGGAACTTCTATCTGTGAATGTCCAACATCTCTGATATTCAGGTGTCTAGCCTCTAGAACTGTTGGCAAATTTAATTTTAGTGGCATCATTTAATCATATAGATAAAATCTTAATTTCCAAACATTATTTCTGATTGGTTTATCGGTTTGCCCCATAAATTAGAAATGTTTGTTTGTTTGTTTGTTTTCTAGGGTAAGTAAAAAATTCAGACTTTGGAGTGTTCTAGGGCTGTAGAGTAAGAATCTACGCAGTTATAATCTGGTTTCCAGCTGTGGCACAGTGAGTTTCTCCACACCAGGAAGATTATCTGTAAATCACCATTGGTGCAGCTCCTTTGGTGGTGGCACTGAGGAAGGTGAAAGTGTAATCAAAACATAAGTATTTTGACCACAATATTGTCTAACTCAGTTTTGAGCAGTGCTCTTGAATGATGTTTGCATATTTTTCTAGTATAAAACTGTGCTAGTTGAAAAGCCTGGCAGGACTCTATGACTGTCCTGACATAATGACAGTTTTTGTCTCTATGTGTGTCCTTTTTAGAAAGTTGTTGTGGATCCAAACATTGTGATGGTTCAGTTTATAACTATTAAAAAACATGGGGGTTGCTAAATTGATCTTTGTAACAGATATCTGCTGTGTAATACTAAAAGAAAAAGTATTTCACTTTGGCATCAGTGCTCAGCTGACCCCAGCCACTAAGTATTCAGTTAAGTTGTAGTGCTAGTTAAAGCCAAACATCATATGACATATCTTCAGACAAACAGCTGCAGATGATGAACCCTTTTGCTAGAGAAGATATATAACCACACCTAAAATGGTCTAGGTCATCGCACAGCATCCTGCAATGTTGCATGTTCTCTTGGCCTGTGGTATTTAGTTTAATTGTCAAAATATTTTCTGCAAAGAAAGCTAATGTGTGATATGATATTTCTACCAAAATAACTTTGGCTTCTACAGCCCTGTAAAGGGAGGATAAAAAATGCACAAATAACTGACACTGTAACACCAAAATGTTGGTGTGAAAAGTTTTAGTTCACATTATCCTTCATACAAAACTTTACTATGGCCTGCTCTTGCTCCCACTGAAATCACAGAATTCAGTGACAAGAAAGGCAGGTCTGATATTAAGTTGATGCTAGTGCTGGCTGCGGTTTAAGTCTGTCATCTTTGAAATATAAAAATTCTTTGCTTCAATTAGGCTTTATATCGCCACATTAACCACTTTCATTATTCTCTTCTGCCTCCTCTCTAGGATGTAATCAGGAAAAGAAGACTAGAGATAGGAAGTGGAATCCTTCAGAGCTGCAGTAACTTCTCTGGTTTCAGTATGGCTTGAGGATGAAAGAAAGTTTGAGGATCCATGTGTCAATGCAGATTGAGGGTTCCATTTACAAACCTTTTCTGTTTCTTTGCCTTTCCCTGCAATTGACTGCATGCCAACAGATGGCGAAGTGGATGCAGATTCACTCACTTTATGTTCTAGGTCTGACTGCTGGCAGGATTGGTGGATTCAGGGTGACGCGCATTCATATGGCAACACGAAACTATGACACCCTTTACAGTGACATAATCATGCATCAAAGCCTGACTCCAAAGAAACAACAAAGAAACAAATGAGGAACAGAATGCAGTAGTCAATGTTGAAGGCAAAATTTGATATTAGGCTAAAGAACCAAGTAGCAGATAAAAGTCTGGGAAGTGAAGGAAAGCTAGAATGGCTATATTCTTCCCTCCAGCGAAGTGAAAGAAAGGTGAGTAGGAATTGGGGAAATAATTGTCATGCAAAATAAGTCACAGATTTAGGCAGGGAACAAATGCGCATGCTTTTCTGGAAAGTGTAGTTGAATAATTTTATGTAAATACAAAATCACATCAGAAGGGGGCATAGTTTTCCACATTTGACAAATCTTGCAGCTCTAACTCAGTGGGTGACTGAACTGAGATTTGCAATGATGTTATTTTCACTTACAGCATTTAGATGCAGTTATGGCTAGAAAATTTCTCATTTCAAAAGTCATGGGGCCCTGTGTTTTGATAGGGCCTCAAGGCCCTACTGCAATACAAATGACAATAATTCTTAGCTCTTACCTTATTATTGTTTCTCTATGCTAGTTATAATTCTTATTTTCATACAAATGCAAAAGACAACTCTGAATCCAGAGTAGGGCCAAAGATAAACCTAACATATTATACAGCAGCCTAATCCATGCTAAGCTTCTATCCTGAAATGCAAATTGGTTCAGATAAAATAAATATCCTCATTCTCTTCTCTAAACTCCTATTCCAAGAGCACCATTCTTCTATAGTCCGTTTGCTTAGCAGTTTATGATTCTTCAGCGTTTGTCTTGTTTCTTAGTTAGCAAACAGTTGGCTTGTTTATTCTAACTAAACAAATATCCACATAATATGCTGATTAAGTGTCCAGAAGCTGTTTGTAACCTGTTTTTCAGACACTTTTGCTGGACCAAATATAATGTGCAATAGAATTTATTCAGAAGCTGAAGAGTAGAGTCCTTATTCATTCAGCATTGCTGCCTGTAAGTCCATGTGATGGTACACAAGCAAGGTTCAATTTGAGTCAAACGCCTCTAATTGGCCTGCTTTGAGAAATAACAGTTGCTTCTTTTCCAAGCAAGGGGCAATAAAACAAAAAGAAGAAAAAAGAATTTCCCTGGAATAAGGTGTCTTAGCATACTGCTGATACAGTTTCTGGAACAGAACAAGGTTGTCAGAAACATGAAGCTTGAGTGATCATTTTAAAATGCTGCTCAATGTAAAATCTCTGTTATATATCTGTGTAGTATGAAAATATGAACAGGCTCCAAAGGCAATAGCAGTAAAACATACAGCAACTTTAAATAGTTCCTAAGACTGGTTACACTTTCTCTGCTTTCCATGGGTACGTCTACGCTAGAGCCTTTGGTCGACTTAAGGAATGTTAAGTCGACCTATAGACCCCCGTGGCCACAATGGGCTTTTATTTTGTCAACTTAAGCACTTCCTTGAGTTGACCTAATAATACCACCTCTTAAGAGTGACTTAATGCTTAAGTCAACCTTATTAAGTTGACTTAAGCCAGAGTAGATGGGGAAAAGCCCTTAAGTCAACCTAAATGGCCTCCAGGCTCCCTGCCAGAGTTGCTGGCCACCATAAAGGGTCAGCTTAGCACCTGCCAGTGTGGATGCAGGCAGTCAACAGGAGTTTCCAGTGTAGACTCTGTAAATCAACAAGGTCAACTTTTAGTCGACTTAAAGTTGACCTTGTTAAGTCGACTTAACAGAGCCTCCAGTGTACACATAACCCCCGTAAGTCTACACTTACCTATATTTTCATCTTCATTTTCTCCTCCACCTCATATACTTTGCTAACTTTTCTCTTTTCTAACTTCTACTCTCTTCAGGCTTTATACCCTCCTTCATGCTGAACCACATATTTGTTCCCACTTAATATATTCCGTGAGTCATCCTTCTTCACTCTGAAAACCTGCCTCTCATGTGTAACATTCTACCTAGAATGACCATATGCTAGACAGCTAGAGAGCCCATGCAGAATGGTAGAGCTGCTCTGGCTTTATGCTAAAAGCTATTTGGGTAAGTGATCTGCTATTTACTTAACAAACTTCTCCAGCTGGACAGCATGTGTACACTGATGGTGCCATATGCCCAATAGTAATGATTAATAATACCTTTCGTGTAGTCTCTCCAACACTTAATAGAAAAATCTACATCTCTGACTAATGCATTTCAGACAAGGGAATAGATTGCTACCACATAACTGTCCTGGTTTCTTCTTGGCCCATACATAACCTCACAAGTTCATTTTTTACATTTTCTGTACCATTTTTTTTAAGACTCTAGAATGTCACAATTTTAGAGCCTTTGAAACAATAACAGGCCTTTTCCTCTTTGTGCCTATTTTGTTGCAATATGTCAGTGACTTAGATGAACATATTATAGTTTGCCAGCAATCTTCAAACTTTTTCCAAATTACTACACCCAAGATAAGATTGAGATATCTGCTGAGATTGCCATAAGCAGTTAAAAGAACTTGAAATACTAGTTCTTCTTTGAGCACTGCTTCGATACATTCAGTATCAGGTGTACATGCCGCAACGCACAATTGGCTGTAAATTTTCTTTAGCCTTAGCCTGTAAGAACAGGGCTTGCAGCCAACACCCCCTGGCCACCCCGTGGCTGTATATATGGCTGCAGCCCTGCCCCTCCCCGGTTTTCTCTTTTCCATCCTCAGCAATGGTTATGGAACAGCCTGTTTCTTACTTTTGCAAGGGCCTGTCTGTCCGCTCTGTTTTATGAGCGTTTTAACTGGAAGATCTGTTTGCGGACATCACCAGTGCTTCTACCGAGTCTTTCCAACAGAAACCCGAACCTGAGGCAAAACTCGCATGGGAGGTATCTTAAAGGCCTGGGTGAGCTTCACCAGCTGGATTATGCTCCATTTGCAGATCTTTAAATGGAGGACTCAGGAAGACAGGGAGCGAAGGCTGCATAATATTGCCCAAGAATGGGCCCTGCAGCCGATGCCAGGTACGTCCGTCACACCCAAGGAGTCACCAGCACTGTGTGCTGAGCTGGCACCGGAGCCCTCTTGGCTCCACTCTTGGTCTATCAATAAAAGCCATGGCCAGCCTCTAACTTGGCACTGCGTGCTCGGTCGGCACCGATACCCTCTTGTTGCCGTTCTTTGGCTATGAATAAAAGCCACAATTAGCCTCTAATGTGGCACTGCGTACTTAGCTGGCACCGGGGCCCTCTCAGCACCACTCTCCAGCTATGAATAAAAGCCATGATCGGCCTCTAACTTGGCACTGCCTGCTTGGTCAGCACCAGAGCCCTCTCAGCGTCGCTCTCCGGCTATGAATGAAAGTCGCGATCGGCCTCTAACTCAGCACCATGTGCTAGGCTGGCACCTGAGCCCGCTCAACCAATGTTCCCTCTAATTACTCGTAGACTGTGTGCGCAAACAATTTCTTTGTGTGCGCAAAAACATTTCTTTGTGAGCACCAGCATTAGCACTATTGAATTTTTTTGTGCACACTTCATTTTTTTGTGTGTGCAGGTTTCATGACCTGTGTGCGCGCATACACGCGCACAGCTTAGAGGGAACAGTGCTCTCCATGCCGCTCTCTGGCTATGTGTAATAAGCCTCAGTCGGCCCCTAATTTGGCACTGCATGCTGGATTGGCACCAGAGCCCTCTTGGCGCCACTCTCTGGTTGTTATAAATGGCTGTGATAGGTATTTGGCTCAGCATCATCTCAGTGTTGTGTGACCTTACCCTGGTACCTCCTCTCCAAAGAAAAGGGCCGGAGCATCTGAGCACCATGTATTGGTGGCAGTGCCTCAGGCCAGTTGGCACCAAGGCCCTCTCAGCGCTGCTGCCCACCAGAGCACAAGTAAGCGCGCTCAGTGTCAACTTCAGCACTGAAGTGGTGGTGCTCCTCAGGCTCTGGACCTCCCGAAGGGGAGAGTCAGTCATGGTGACATCCACACCAGAGGACTTTAAGGTGGCGGAGGCTCTTTGGCTCCTGAAATCGCTACCGGGCCATTGAAGCAAATGGTAAGTCTGCCTTCCTTTCACTTTACCCAGCACTGGCCCCGCATCAAAGCGGAACTGAGGGCTCCAGTCCCTGTGGGGCTGACATGTGGCCTCGGCACCACAAGAAGGTCCAAGAGTGCATGCCTCAGGCCCGGCCTCCTACTGAAGTGTTCCCTGCACCAGCTTCTTCCCGGTACCACACTCAAAGCTGGTTACCTCCCACTGAGACCTTGGAAAGGGAGTTCCAACTCAGTACCATGGCCCCGGGAGAGGGCACCCTGGTACCGGGGTTGTCCCTTCCCCCAGCTAGAGTCATGAACCCAGGGCCAGAGTCTTACAGAGAAGACCCTACCACACTTCAGCCCCTTCACTGGGTCACCACCTACCTGGGGGTCAGGGTCACACCCCTCGAGGGGAACCAAGACCCCTTATTTGACCTGGAGTTTGCATCCTCTCTAGTTGCCATTATGATCCCTCTTCATGCTCCTGTCCTTGACATCACTGGGAAACACTGGCATGAGCTGCCCTGGTTTACCTGTGGGCTCCCAGGGGTCCAGGAGGTTTGACCTCCTGGGTCAAAGGCCTGTTCAACTTAGGCCTTTCAGCTGTGACTTGCTAACCATTAGACCTTGTTTAACAGATATTCCCTAGATCTGTGTAATGCTATGAAAGGTTTTAGCAGCTTCCTCCCACAAGAACACTTGGAGGATTAGGATACTTTCATCGAGGAAGGCATCTTGACCTCACATGAAGCCCTTACAGTGGCTTGGGATGCCTCGGACATGGTCAGCTGTGGCATTGCTACAGCCATGGTTATGCACCGAGTGGCCTCTACCAGGACTTACAAGAGTCCACATTAGACTTTCCTTTTCAAGGGACAGTCTCTCTGTGCCCCAGCCACTGACTCCCTCATCTGCAGCAACTGTGAACCTAGGTCAGCCCTCATAGCCCTGGGTATGCTTATTCTGCAGGTGATTTAACATTCTCCCAGCCCACCACAACCCCATGAACACTTGAGGTGAGGGCCCTCACGGTAGTCTCCCTCCTACAAGCAAAACAGCTACCCTTTAGGGGCCATTGGACTGCAGATTGATGGCCCCCTTTCTCCCATTGAAGGTGATCAACTCCAATACGGTTGCCTCTCCCTCCATCAAACCCAACCCTTGAACTTCAGGGTAGCACACTAAATTGCTTATGTTAAATGCCCGCTTGCAATCAGCCTCACCTCTTCCTCCTCTCCGGTAACAATGCATCTTTCTCTTCCCTTACCACACCCTTCAGGTCAAATAAGGGCCTGGCAACTGGAGAACTCACCTCACATGCGCTCGGTTCTAGTTGCATGTGCCCTTGGAGCCTTGGTGGAAATCCAAGGGTGATAGAGGTATGAGAAGAGGACACATGATGCCCCCCACTGCCACAACAGCTGCTCTGCGGCCCTTACCCAGGGCTACAGCCCGCTGGGACACGTCGGGGAGGATACCCACTCCCCATCCTCGTACCCAGAGGCCCCTCTCATCCAACCCTTCCCCAGTCAGGCATACTGGGACAGGTATGCTTCTACTTCACTGGCCCGAAGAGCATTTCTTATTCGTGTTGGCCTGCAACTGATCTTGGGGGAAATTACTGTGGGATGGTGTACCCCACCTCCTAGGTGGTAGGTAAGATGGTGAGCTTGCACCCTCTTGTGCTCTACCTTTTCCCTCCTTGCCTCCCCAGGGGGTCCCCTTTTTATTCTTAGGGCCATGGTCTTTGGACTCGTATTAGGCCTGTCACTCCAGGCATCCTTGAGCTCCACCGTAAGGGTTTTGCAACTTCAGCTTACCCACCCCTCCTTCCCAAGGACATTCATCACATCTCATTGGTCGGTCCGCCCACGGGCGAACCTCATGTTTAGCTCTCTACGGTAACCCCCTCTGCTCTGGTGCCTCCCTCTAACCAGACAAGGGGCCCGTTCCGTCGAAAACCCCAAACAGCCATCTAGGAGCTGCTTGACCTTTCTATGGCATCCCCCTCCTCACTAGAATTGCAACGAGGAGAGATAGTAGGGGATAGAACTCTTAACCCCCATTGGTATTCATACACCTGAGTGAGCCCGCTTGAGGACATGTGGTCCTTAGCTCATGGTTAGTTCTTCTATAGGACTCTGGCTCCTGAGGGAATTTGCAAAACCCTTAGCAGGCTGGAAAGCCTGACACCTTATGGTGATGCTTTCGTAACATCCCCTCATGCCCCATGTTCCTTAGAGGCACAGTGTCTTCCCCTTGGTTTTCCCTAACTAGGGCTTCCCTTATGCCCTCCTCCCCTCTCACTGTGGTCTCTCTCTTCCCTTCTTCCATCTGTGACCTGCCCAAGCCTTACCCCTTCCAATACGCAGGGAGGTGCACCAATAACACCCCTCCCCTCTTGAAGTAGGCATTATAGACCATGTCTGCCTTGCATCTTGGCTAAGTCGTCATCTTCTCTCCTCATCAGGAACTATGCAGGATCCCTCATAGTTGGCCCATTGCAGCCAGGACCCAACACCTACTCCCGCTGCTACAGATGAGTCAACCGACCATGATATGAAGGTTGACTGCCTCTCCATAGAAGTGAGTGTGAGAATATCAGGCAAGAGGAAAAATAAGAATATCATGTGAGCCATGTGCCCCCCAAACACTCTGATTCTGGAGCTTGAGGGGCACAACCCTTGGGGGGAGCTGACCCATCTATAGAGATGGTCGGATACCCCTTCCCTCTCTTCAGCACACCTCTTCCTTCATGAGTCCATGTATTGCGAGAGTAGAGTACAGGGGCAAGGGAGAGAAATGCGCACCTAGCCTTGAAGTTGCATAAGCCCCTCCCAGAACCCCATGATGGTTTCTCACCATCCCTGTCTCAGGTCATTCCCCTGTTCCTTTGGTAGGGGACGACCTAACATGGGAATTCAATCACTTTTCCTCCAGTTTTTTTGTTTTCACTTCCCAGTCATTTAACATTCATGACCTCCGCCATTTGGCTTCTCTCCTGCTGCCAGGATGTGTGTACCTAAGGATCCTCCTTTTTTTCGTACTATAACCTGTGGAGGGGTCACCTCTAAAGAAGGCCCTCCTGAGATCCCCACTTCTTTCCTTACAATGACCTCCTTGACGGAGGGCCCCTGAGATGGGCCTGCCCAGCATCTAGGCCTTATTCGAGGGCCCTCAGCCGCAGGCTCTCCATTCCCATGCGTCAACAGATGGAGGGGCGGGGGTCCCCAGCTACTCTTTCCTCGTTATTTTTCTTCCTACATTATCTTTCATATGGAGGCGGGACACCTTAGTTTAGGGTGCCCCTTATTAATCCTGCCCTTGGCATCTCCCACCAGTATGTTAATAGGGAAAGGCCTTTTGCCTATCCCCCATTTGGTCAACGGGTGATGTGTTCCCTGCCCTGATATTGGTTAGTAACTTAACTCAGTTTACCTCCCTTTGATGTTAGGGCGGCAGTTATACCACCCTTGCTCATCACCTGCGGCTGTAGGAGCCTGTTCCTCTGGATCACGACTGCCTTTCTCAAGAGTCGATTCTGCTAGGGAAGGGCAACACTCTTATTTTAGACAGTCTTGCTGGAGACAAGGATGCTCTTTGCTATTGTGATATAGTGGGTTCCCCGGTAATCAACCGGGACTGCCCTGTTGGAGTTCTGGTCTCCTGACAGAGTGGCAAATGATCCCTCGGCACTCTCTTGCACGTCTTCTCTCAAAGAGCTTGCACTTAGTGGCATGTCCGTAGGCATTTGCCTGGTGGCCCACTGCTTTGCCCGATTTTGGGTGCTGTATCATTTGTGGGTGGCTGTGCTGACGGTGAATAAGGATCTAACTCTGCCCACCTTCCACAGTACGGCTAGCAGTCACCTGATACTGAATGTACCCAAGCAGTGCTCGAAGAAGAATGGTGGGTTACTTACCTATAACTGTCCTTTTTCAAGATGGGCTGCTCAGATTCATTCAGATCACTCCTGCCATCCCTGCTACTCAGAGTTAGCGACTAGTAGGAACTGGGGCGGAGCAGGGCTGCGGCCATATGTACATCCACGGGGTGTCCAGGAGGCATTGACCGCCAGCCCTGTGCTGACAGGCTACGGCTAAAGAAAGTTTCCGGCCAATCATGCGCTGTGGCACGTACACCTGATACTGAATGAATCTGAGCAGCCCATCTTGAAGAAGGACAGTTATTGGTAAGTAACCCACTGTTCATGCATGACACCATCTTCAAACCTGTCCAAACCGTTCTCTTGCTTTGGGACTCCTTTGCTATGTTCTGGCATCTTTCTCAAACATTGGGTGTATAAATGCCTTTATTACTAAAAACAGTGATAATTATTTGCATATGTGACATTAGTTCATTTACTGAGACTTGTCTTTTATTAGTTTCAAAGTCTCAGACATGATTTTTTTTTTTTAAATTGCACCATGGAGACATGTTTTTAATTCCATGTCAGGTTTGCTCAGATTCTAGCTACCAGCACAGCTGACTCAGCACTTAATCAGACACTACATGGGCAAAACTACAGATGTTTTAATCTATTTAGTCTGTAAAATCAACAGAGGAGATGCTAAAGTTTTATGGAAAGCAGAGCTACTGAATAAGAAGATGTGTTAGCCACAGACATCATGCAAAGATCATCCCTGCACCAATGAACTGACAATCTCACCTGTGGTCTGCAAAATGTTTTACAAAAGACTGGAGATAGCTAGAGCTGGTTGAAACTTTCTCCACTGAAAAATGTGCTTTTGTTGTAACTGAAATATTTCTCAGATCTAATGGTTTTGATGAAAATTTTGCCAGGGAGGTTTGAAAAGGGGGAGACTATGGCACTTCTCTGGCAGGCAGCTGTCCCAGGTTCAGGTTCTTTCTCTAGAAGACTATATCCCCAAGTGAGTACTCTAAACACTGGGATGTTGTCAGAAATCAGGACCTGCAGCAAAACTAGTTTCCAGGGCTTGCAGCAGCTGCTTGATTAGATACACAACCTGACTGACTGTGGTATCAGGAGCAGCTCTCTGGCTTCTCAGTATCCATACCCACTTGACCCTTGGGTTTGGCTCCTCACTTGACTGTGACTCTGACCCTGGCTGGTTGGTTTGATGCCAGCTTTGACCACTAGCTAGACCACTCTAGTCCTGGTCAGCTGACAGTTATTCTGTGGTGGGTTGGTCTCTCATTTTTTGCAAATTTGTTTTAAAAAGGTTTCATTTTCATCCTGCATCAGAACAAAAACAAATTTAAAAAGTTCAGTTTTTCATTAAATGAAATTGTTGTTTTCTAGACATCTCCGCAAATAGCATTATCCTCACTTTAGTGATGGCGAAACTGAGACACAGAAAGGTGAAATGACTTGTCTGACATATGAGTGGTGAAAATTGAACTTGAATCTGCTAACTCACAGAGCAGTTTCCTAGCTACTTGAGCGATAAGAACAAAATTCTACAAATTGTTCTATCCCCTATTTAGATATCTGATTTTACTATATCCAATATCTGCACCCAAAAGGGATGATAATCACCTCTTTCAGGTTCTAGATCTACATTATATAGTACCATATTTTGTATTTATACTATGCCAAGGGTGTATTTAGCCTTTGCTATAGGACATCATATTCAAATTTCTTTGGTAAAAGCAAAATGAAATAATAAAAGTTATCTATATCTATATCTATATATATATAAAGGAGTGATGGAGTGAGGGCATCACATTTTCAAGCTGTATATATGGAGTTTGGACTGGTGTTAATGTTGTCTCTGGAATCTTGACTTAGAGACAGTGGGTGACTTCCTGTCACCCTGTTCTTGCAAACCACAGGATGTGGTGTAAATGACTTTCTGGCTGTCCAGCATGATTTCACATAATCAAATCCTTAACCTGAACAGTTGCTTGAAGAGCAAGGTGGCCAGTTAGACATTAATGGGAATCAATGAATCTTAACTGATTTACCGACCAGTGAATATTTAATGCTCAAGATCATAAAATATTATGAGAATGACCATGTAGTTTTACTATCTGATGTCTGGAAGGGAGATGGTTTCTAGTAGAACAAAACTGTGATTTGTTTTTTGGTATTATAAAACTGTAACAACAGCATGTAGCTAACAAACTGACAAGAGCAATGAAATGTAAAGCTAAGGCTCGCTGCCTTTAACCTTGCTGTGCCTGAAGAGATTGCAGTCCATTTAGGAATGGAACAGCACTAGTCTAAGACACTCTCAGAACATTGACACAAGGAGCTGAATTAAAAACAGAGGAACTGTTCTCAGTTACTTTGGCGTAACAATAGAATGATCCCATTAATTATATGCCACTAGACTGACTAATCCTAGCTAGCCTTTTGTCCCATATTCTTCACTATGGTAACTAGTCGTCTACAACTAGATTCACAAATGATTTAAATCCATTCAGGGAGGTTAGATCCATCAAGGACTATTAGCCAAGATGTTCAGGGATGTAACTCCATGCTCTGGGTGCACCTAAGCCTCTGACTGCCAGATGTGGAGACTGGATGACAGCACAGGGGTTGGATCGCTTGATGATTGTCCTGTTCTGTTCATTCCTTCTGAGGCACCTGGGATTGGCCACTGCCAGAAAACAGATTACTGGGCTAGATGAACCATTGATCCAACACAGTATGGCCATTCTTATGTTGAATCACTGCAGCAAGATATCATTGAAGTCAAGATCTTTGAAGGAGGCAAAAAAAATTAGACATTTATGTGGACGCATGACCAGATGGACTAAGCCCAAATGCCTCCTCCTGGAGGCCTCAGGGCCTTGCCCCACCCATCGGAGCAGAGGAGAAGTCCTCCAGATGGCCTAAAACGGCTGCAGGGGAGGCATTCAGTCCCCTGGGCTGCAGAAGTGGCCAATCAGTAACCAGGAGGGCCATCTAAAAAGGAGAAGCAAAGATAGAGTCAGTCAGTTGCTGCCTGGAATTGAAAGAGAGAGGACTGTAATCCTGGTTGGTCTAAAGAGCAGTAGGACCGTGGATAGCTCAATGTGCCAGGGGGTGACAGGGTCTAAGAAATTGCTCTTAGCTGGCTGCTGGAACTAAGCAAGGAATGAGCCGAGAGGAGGCTGCAGGAAGACAGCGTATCCTAAGAGGAAATCCTGAGGTTCACCACCTACCAAGGTTGGTAGAAGGTAAAGACTGTATACCCTGGAAAGGATTTGTTCTGTTCCACCTACAGACACTGTATGTGAATCTCTGCTGTAGGGCTGAGTCATTGAATATCTGCCAAAGAAATCATTGACCAATGGGGCAGTGCTTGTGAAAGGTGGGTGCTGCCCTGTCCATGAACTGCAGAACTGCTGACAGGCACTTGAACAAGGAGTTAGCACAAATTGAGACAATGCAAGCGCACACTTGGCCAGAAGGTGCTTGTGAAAGGCAGATGCCATCCCATTAGAGCAGGGGTACTCAAAAGGCGGCCCGCGGTCCACAATCAATCAATCAAACAATGCGGACCGCAAAGACCTTTCCCGTGGACCGCGACAGCAGGGGCGTCACTGGGGTGGGGAGAGACCCGGGGCACGGGCCCTGCCCCCTCCCCCGCCCCCAGAGGGCAGGACCCACCCCCCAGCCAGAAGGGCACGCCCCCTGGCTTGGGATACAGCCGGGGGAGGCCACGCCGCTGCCGGCAGCTAGGCTGCGGCGCGGCGCGGCGCAGCCTGGACTGGCCCAGCCCGGCCTGGCCCAGCCCAGCCCGCCATGCCGCATAGCTTCAAGCCCGGAGACCTGGTCTTCACCAAGATGGAAGGGTACCCGCACTGGCTGGCCTGGGTGAGCACCAGCCCAGCCTGCCTGGGGGCTGCCCTGCCCCTGCCCCTGCCCCTGCCCCTCCCCCTGCCCCTGCCCCGCGCTGGGGGCGGGGTCTGAGTGTTGAGGAGCTGGGATGCTCTGGGTCATGGGGTGCTGGGGTGGGTGGTGGGGCGGTTGTTGGGGAAATGGGGTGCAAGGGTGGCTGTTGGCAGAGGTGGGGTGCAGGGGGTAATGGGTCATGAGGTGCTGGGGTGGGTGGTGGGGAAATGGGGTGCAGGGGCGGATGTTGGCAGAGGTAGGGTGCAGGGTGTAATGGGTCACGAGGTGCTGGGATGGGAGCTAGAGTGTGATGGGGTGTCAGGAGATGGTCCCGTATCGTGGGGTGCAGAGATGGGTGTTGGAAGAGATGGAGTGAAGAGGGAGAAGATGATGGATTGTGGGGAACAGGGTTGTGGAGAGATGAGGTGAGGAAAGGGATATGGATTGGGGCAAGAGGACATCAGGGATGACAGTTGGCAGCTGGGGTAGTCGGGTGTGTGGTTTTTTTTGTTTTTGTTTTTTGACAAAGTTCAAATGTCTTGGTCAAGGTAGGCGAAGGTCCAAATTCAAGAGAAAGCAATCCAAAAAAAGTAAAGAAATAAAAAGAGGTTGGGGTCTGTTCAAAAGCACCTGGTGGTCTCGATTTGGCCAGCAGTCTGCATATTGATGGTCTCAGGGATGGGTGAGAGGGGAGGTTCAAGGTACAGGATCCGGGAGCAGGATGAATCTCAGCATGGGAGTTGTCCTATGTCATTGAGAGTTCAAATCAAATCAACTTAAATCATAGGGCTGGAAGGGACCTCATGAGATCATCAAGTCTAACCCCCTGGGAATTGAACCCAGGCCCTTCTGCATGTTAAGCAGAGGTGCTAGCCACTAGTTACTGGCTTGTGATTAAGTGCCAGAGGGGGTAGCCATAGTACTCTAGTTAAGCAAAAGAAACAAGGAGTCCTATTCCCCAGTGTTTGAATCTAAATTAGTGCATTGATTTGCTGTAACAGTCTGACCTGATCCTATGACTTACACTTCCTTGCATTCATTTTTCTCCCATTCTGTAAGTTCCCCCATCTTAAAAGCATCTGATGAAGTTTGATTTTTCTCCCATGAAAGCTCATGAGATAGATAAATTTGTTAGGCTTTAAAAATGCCACAGGACTCCTTGTTGGTTTGGCTTGTTATTGGGTGTCAGGGGTGGTATTAACTGCATTGTGATACGTTTGTGTGGTGTGGCTAAAGTGCTTGGAGAGGGTATGTATGAGACACACAGTATGATGGTATCTGTTGGGGACGGTGTCAAGTGACAGTTCCTGGAGGGGGTGGGGGTATATTGGGTATTACTGATGACTGGGAGCGGTCATGGTGTGTGGGGCATACTGTGTGGGTGAGAGTGCGTTGGGTAGTGTTCCTGAAAAGTAAAGATGGTAGAGACCCTAGGACAGGGGTACTCAAATGATGGCCCGCGGTCCACAATCCGGACCGCAAAGACCTTTCTGGTGGACTGTGACAACAGGGGCGTCGCTGGGGTGGGGAGGCATCCAGGGCAGGGCCCCACCCCCAGAGGGCAGGCCCCGCCCCCAGCCAGAAGGCCATGCCCCCTGGCTCGGGATAGGGACCCCGATGAATGGTGGAAGGCTGAATGTGGACCGGCTCGCAAAAAGTTTGAGTACCCCTGCATTAGAGGGTCACATAATAGTTAATATCATAAATATTAAAAATAAACTGTTTGGAAAGAATATAATTTTTGATGCCTCAGGTATATGTCTGTCTTTATATGTTGCTTGCTAGAAGGAGACTTTTCCTGGTGGTAGATTATCACATAACTGCTTACTGCAAGGTTGCTAGATTTTTGGGAATTTACTGGTATTTGTTAATGCCAAGATATTAGACTAGATGGAATGTGGATCTGATGCATTTAGGTAGTGTCTCTCTTCCAAAGCTCATCTTTTGGTCTCACTGGACAGGAAAGCTCTCAGGCCCAAATTTACAAAGGAACTTAAGTGACTGTGACCGAGTTTTAGGCAGAATTGTGATCCGCAAAATCCATGTTCCGCACCTGCCTAAATCTGTAGATACCTAAACTGACACAGTGCCTGAATTTCTTTTGTGGAACTTCTCTAGGGAATAAAATTACTATCTCTAGGCAAGTGTACTGCCATTTCAGTCTAGATCAGGCTTTTCTCCTATCTCCCAACTAAGATTCAGTGTAATCTACAAACCAGAAGAATCTAAGCTTTCCTCCACAGGTATGGTCTAGTTGAGCAAACGTGCTCAGAGCACACCCACAGGAGGGGAACCCCATTCAAACACTGCGGGTTGGTAGTGGGCTATATCTTTTAGCCCAGTGCTTAGAGCACTCACCTGGAATAATGTCTGCTGATGTCTTCCACTTTGGATAAATACTTAAGTAAGAGTTGGAGCAGGTGAACTGGAGCCTGGGTCTCCCACACAGGTTCCCTAACTAATTCATTTAAGTATTTATCCATAGTGGAACACCTACAACAGAGATACCTACACTGGAATATCCCATAGGCTCATAGCTTAGTAGTAAGTACACTCTCTTTAGAGAGATGATTCCTCTATTCAGATCCTTCTGCTCAAAGAGGAGAATTCAACCAGTGTCTCACATCCCAGGTGATGCTCTAACCACTAGACTAAGTTTTTTGCAATGCTCCCTGTCCCTCTTCGTGTTTGCTGCGCAGTGAGGCAGGTACGTAACTTATTTTTGTAAGAGGTTAGATGCCTAAACTGCCTGACTCTAGCACAGAGGTTCCTGGAGATGGATCACAAGGAGAGATAGCCAAGTTCCAAAGGGGCAGCCGTGTTAGTCTAGTAAAGCAAAAAAAGGAAGGAGTCTTGTGGAACTTAAAGACTAACAGATTTATTTATTGCGTGAGCTTTTGTGGGAGAATGTTCCACTTTGTCAGACACTTTGAAGAGGGAGAACTTACGGAATTGGAATAAAAAGAAATACACGGGAGTGTAAGACATAGGATCAGGTCATACTGCAACAGCAAATCAGAGCATTTGTAAGGATTCAAACTCTGGGAAACAGCACAAAGAGGGAGGTTGAAGTCAAATTACCTGTTATAATGTGAAAAGAATCCTTAGTCAGGATTCAGCCTTGCTTTCACACAATTTTGTTTGCATATTAGTTTGATTTCAGCTGTTTGTCTTTGAAGTCTTGATGTCCCATTGATTTTCTTGATGACCATTGTTAACAAATCATCAGTGGAGTGATTAGGAAGATGGAAGTGCTCAGCAACTTTTTTTTTTGTGTTGTGATTTCTGATGCCGGTTTTGTGTACATTTATTCTTCTGCATAGGGATTATCCTATTTGTCCAATGTATAAGGCTCGGGGTCATTTCTAGCACATGATGGCATAAATCACATTAGTGGATGAGCAGGTGAAGGACTCTTTGATGGAGTAGCTGGCTTGATTAGGTCCTGTGATGGTGTCTTTAATGCAGATATGTGGACAAAGTTGGCAGCATGGTTTGTTGCAGGGATACGTGCCTGCTTTAGTGTTTCTGTTGTTAGGTCTGTAGTTGCTGGCGAGAATCTGTTTAAGGTTCAGGGGTTGTCGGTAGGCAAGGAGAGATCTGTCTCCCAAGGCCAGAGCGAGTGAGGGGATCATCTTTTAAAATAGGCTGGAGGTCCTTAATGATCTGTCGCAGAGGTCTGACTTGAGGGTTGTATGTGGTGACCAGTTGCGTTCTATTGTTTTCTTTTTTGGGCCTTTCCTGTAGTAGTTAAATTCTAAGGCCAGATCATCTACTCTGACTACCTGCACATTGCAGGCCATAGACCTCACCCATCCCCTCCTGCAATCAACCTCTAACCTATGACTGAGTTATTTAAGGCCTCAAATCATGATTTAAAGACTTTCAGGTATAGAGAATCCACCAGCAACTGAGTCATGCGCCATGCTACAGAGGAAAGCAAAACCCCTCCAGCCTTTTGCCAATCTGGTTAGCTTATGTGGCTCCACAGTAACATACTGAATTTTTTGAATTCTGTTTTAAGGTGCCTATCTCTCCCATTGATTGCATAAGGAGTCTAGGTGCCTAACTCAGGCTTTGTACATCCCATTGTTGTTCCGGTGATATTCTGGGTACCTAAACATTGCAATGCCTAATTTTTAAGTGCCTTTTTGGATCCAGGACCCGAGTGAGTAGATTTTCACTTTACATGCAATAGCTTGATGTTGATGCAATCCGTACACAGCTTGCTTGGCTCCTGCCTGAATCTTCCCTACATACAGGGATGCAGAAGAATCAACAGATGCAGCTTTGGAAGATCTACTCAAGCTCTAAGTAAAAGCTTCTAAAATAAACACTTTGGGTGATGGATATTTTATTGAGGGTCTTGTTAGTATTTAATAATAATAAATAGGCTTGATTCTATTTCAGTCTGCCCCCTTCATGCTGTCTTGGTGGAGCCCCTGAAGAATACCTCTACTTAGTGGCTTTCTTAGATGAATAACCATATGCCCACCTTCCTTGGAGCCCCCATACAAAAAAGGGCAGAGTCAGGGAAAAGGGAAATGGCCAGTGTCTGCTCATGTGCTGCCTATTTATGGATGCCAGAGAGGCCGCAAGAGTAAATGGCAACTGACTGTTAGTTAGATCAGCCCAGAGGCTACTCTAATTTACACCAGGGGTTGGACTGGTTCCTCAGCTGGCCTCAGAATTAAAGCTGCCTTTTCCTCGACTCAACATCTTCCCTGCATTAAGCAAAGATAGATTAGAATTGGGAATTGGATCCTTAATCTTCAATGGTCCACAGGCAACAATACCAAAGGGGAGTGTGTGTATCAAAAATTCATATCAATTCCCCAGACATGCTACACAATAATTGGGGATTTTTTAAAGGTAAGTAAGGAGGGATGTCCAATAGAAAGAAAATCCAGTGCATAATTAATGTGTTATTAATTTTGGATTGTAATTCATGATGAGCAGTAAATAGAACTGATCAATATTGAAAAAGGGGCTAACTCATATTTTCAAATGCAGATGATATTCCAGCATTGATTATTGGTAACTGACTGCAGTGGTCTGCTTGCAAGGTAAGATATGATTGATCACCGAAGAGAAGAGATTGGCCTCAGGGCAGTGCTTTGGCAATCTGTAGAAGCAACAGCTGTACTAAATAGAGAGTTGTCTCAAAAGTAACTAAATACAATAAAATTCAGAATCCTATTGCTACTGGAAAAAGTGTCAGAACACCTGAAACTTATGCCAAGCTGTGCTGTAATCTGTCAGAGTGAGAGACGCCCAGGCCTGTACCACTAAGGTCAGAATTAACATGCAGTGGCAGAAGTGCATGGGGTGGGGGTGGAGTTTACACAGCATCTGCCCACACAAGCTCTGATTTTAGCCAGTACTGTCACTTCTTCTTATGCACTCTGAACTGACACAGTTTGAAATGTTAGCCTATGTGGCCTGAGTCTCTTCCCACTATTACAGCAGTGGAACTCCGCTGACTTGAATAGTTAACAGCTGATTAGCATTGGGTGTAAGTGAGAAGCGAATCAGGCCCATGAAGTGTTGGCATGCAGTTGGCATTTCACATGTGTCAACACTATACGAGGATTAAAGGATGGGTGCTATAAATAGGGGGAAAAAGGCAGATACTAAGCAATGTTGCTGTGATGACTATAAATAGTTTCTGATTCCCTGATAGATTGTGCAGCTCCATTGCTCAGTGATGCTAGGGGTGCTGCCTTCTCCAAATCACTTCCCAACAGAATAATGTGGTAAATGGCAAAATGATTTCTTTGCTGTTCAGAGCTGAATTCACTTCTATGTACTGCATAGAACTTCTCTTTGCAGTGATTTTTCTTATTTACAAAAAAAAAGAGAGGGGGGAGCATTGCTGCCAAAGTACCCTTTCTGTTTCAAAGCTGTTCAAAATGAATGTGACATGAGCTGTTCAGAAACTTCTGTAAATTCCCCATCTTCAAGCATCTGACAAAGTGGGATTTTTCTCCCATGGAAGCTCATGCAATAGCTAAATTTGTTAGTCTTTAAAAATTCCAAAGAACCCCTAGTTTTGTTTCATTTTATTTTACTGAAACTTACACCAATTACACAAATATGGCCTCCATTACTATAGTATATGAAAAGCTTCCAGAGCACCTAATCTCACTACACCTTCAAAAATAAAGAAACGTTATTGTATCTATTTTTCATATGAGAGGAGAGAATGAAGTGACTTGTCTAAGGCCATACCAGAAATCTATGGTGGCGCAGGGAACTCAGTGCAAGCCTTTAAGGCTATGTACACACAATTTATAGCAACGTGAGCTGTAATGTTGCTCAGGGGTGTGAATAAGCCACCCCCTAAGCCAGGGATGTCAAGCTCATTTGCTACGGTGGGCCAGATTTGACTTAAATATACTTCAAGTGGGCCGTACGTACCATAAATTGAAATACTAGGGCATTCTTGTGGCATTGTTGAGTGTTAGGTATTCAAGACTGTTCCACAATGCTGCTCTTTCAGTTAGGGAGAGAGTGTGGTCTCACATATCAAGTGCTCTGTGATGTTGCAACACCAACCATTCTTGTGACATTGTGGAGCACTGGATATGCAAAACCACTCTCTCTCTCGCTTAGGGAGAGAGTGCAATCCTGCAAAGCACAGTCACGAGCCAGGTGGAAGAGGTTTGTAGTCCACATTCAGCCCAGGGACCACATGTTTGACACCCCTGCCCTAAGCTATGTAAATTGCCCCACCCAAGTGCAGAACATACTTGTATCGTTTTCCATCAGCCTGCTAGAGTTGGATTACAGCTCGCAAGTGTCTGTGGCAAAGCAGCCTAGCATGAGGTGCCAGCCTTTTGGTTTTGCAGTGAGTGCCATACACTATGTTGTGAAAACGCCAGAGATAGAACACCTCTTCAGATGAGCAGAGTGGTGGTTACAGGTGCTCTGTCCTAGAGGAAGATCCAGCCTGCAAAATGGTCTAATGCCCCCTAGAGACTGGCCATGAAGTGGAACTACAGTTACTGGGTGCTACTCTACAGCTTGCAGAGTGGTTGCTGCTGTCAGAGGTTTGTGAAAGAGGAAATTGGAGGGGTTGAGTGGAGAAGTAGCCCAATCTCAAGAGATGGGTGAAAGCATCTGGAATGGGTCATTAATTCAGGGAAAGGAAGCTCCTCTTGCTGGGCAGATGGGAAAGGGAAGATGTCTTCACACACGGGCTGTCATGCAGCTGTTCTAGATTGCCAGTATGTTATGAATCATGCTTGAAAAGAATGAGTCAAGATTTAACAAGCAACTAGGGATTTTGGCTGCCTCTGTTTTTTTTGATGTCCAACTCAAAAGCCCCTAAGGGGCCTATATTCAGAATGTCCTGAGCACCTGACTCACTAGTGCTGAGACAGTTAACATTACTGGTCACATTTTATGGTCATGGTGCCTGACCATCTCCCTTACATGCCTGACTTTGAAACAAACATGGTGTATAGACTTTTGGCTTTGTTAATTATTTGTGGGGAGGGTCTGGGGCGGGGTGTGTGTGTGTGTGTAGCAGTCTATCTACTTTAGTTTTCACCTACCAAGTAAGAAACAGGGGTGAGATTCAAATATATTTTGGGACAAATTAGTCCCTGGTGTGACTACATAGAAGTGATTTTTGGTTATTAATGTTTTTACACATTTACCAGCTAGTCTGGAAGGATCCTGTTGGAGGCCTTACTGAGATGCTGCAGAGTGACCCTTTAGGTTAGGATAAACAGGGAAAGGCAGCTGCTTATCCTTAGATTTAGGTGATCAATATTAGTGGTCTGTCTGTGAGTGAAGCTGCATGGAAGCAAATTCAGATCTATACAGAGAGAAATCTCAGAGGGAAGTGACACAAGGAAAGGCAGAGCAGCCTCGTAGAACAGGGGAAAGCAAAAGCGGTAACTGTGTGTTTCACATTTTCAGAGGTGCTCAGTTACCACAGGGATGGATATTGTAGCTAAACTTATGTAGGCCGAAAAGGGAGAACTGAGCCTGTGCTTGAAGCTATAAGGAGGCTAGAGGACAGTGAAACTATCATGTAACCATGTACCAAATGGGGGTCTCTCCTGGGTCAAGTGCTATTCAGTACTTTCAGTAATGATTTGTATAATGGATTAGAGAATGTGCTAAAATGTGTGGATGACTTCAAGCTGAGAGAGGGTTACAGAAACTTTGACGGATGGGATTAGACTTCAAAATTACCTTGACAAACTGGAGACTTGGTTTTAAAGCAATACAATGAAATTCATTGAATACTAATACAAAGTACAATTCAAAGTTATGAGCTGACCAGCCAACTAACCATGCAGCTCGTTTGGAAACAGAAGTACATAATCAGGCAGGAGCAGAGATTTTTTTAAACAAAGCAAATACAGTATAGTATTGACTTAAACATAAACTAAAAAAAAATAACAGAAAGCAGTATTTTTCTTCTACTTAGCAAAATTTCAAAGCTTTATTAAGTCAATATTCAACTGTAAACTTTTGAAAGAACAACTGTGAGGTTTTGTTCAGAGGTAGAACATTTCAGATTTATAAACAACCTGCATTCCCGGGGTGTTTGAAACTCTGAGGTTCTACTGTACTACATTTACAGAGGAAAAAATAAAATGAGTAACTACAAAATGGAGAATGATTGGCTAAGTAGAATGATCTGAGGGGTATAGTGGATCACAAATTAAATATGAATCAACAACTGGATGCCATTGCTAAAAAGGTTGCTATCATTCTGGAGTGTATTCACTGGAGTGTCAAATGTAAGGTAATTGTCCTGTTCTATTCAGCATTGGTGAAGCCTTAGATGAAGTACTGCATCCAGTTCTGGACTCCACTCTTGAAGAATGGTGTGTACAAATTGGAGAGAGTCCAGAAGACAGCAATGAAAATGATAAAAGGTTTGGAGCACCTGATCAATGAGAAGGGGTTTTTTTTTTTTTTTTAAATTGGGCATGTTTAGTTTTTAGACTAGATTACTGGGGAGGGAGTAAGGGGAGAAACCTGAAAACACTCTTCAGCTATGCTAAGGACTATTATAAAGAGGATGGTTGCCTCATGTTTTCAATGGCCACTGAAGGAAGGACAAGAAGTAATGGGCTTAATTTGCAGCAAGGGGGTTTGAGGTTAGATATTAGGAAAACCTTTCTAATAAGAATTGTTAAGCACTGCAATAAGCTTTGAAGAGGGGCTGTGGAACTCTCATCAGTTGAGGTTTCTATGAACAGATTAGGCAAGCACCTGTCAGGAATGGTCTGGGTTTACTTAGATTATCTACACTCACCACAGTTTTCCATAGCAGTCAACAGGATATACGCAAGGTACATAAAATACCTTGGATTATCTCCTGTTGCCTTACTAACTCCTACTTATGTCTCTGTTCATGCTGCAGTAAGTCGACCAGAAACACTATCCAGGCAACTTAGGACTACTCCAGTTATGGGGTTAGAGTTATAGTGGTGAGTTGGAGATCAGTTGAGCACTTCTTGACAGACAGTTCAACTGAACCTGGAAGAGGGCACCAATTTTGCTGCCATCAGCATAGACATACATTTAGTCCAGCCTCAGTGCAGGGGACTGGACCAAATGAGCTTTCAATGTCCTTTCCAGACCTACATTTCTCTGATTCCATGAGCTGGTCAAAGAAAGGGGGTATCTGGTTTTTTGCATGCTGAGAAGTAGCCAAGAATAGCTCTGACTTTGAAAAGCTGATTAAAATATTGTATACTATGTTGTTCCACTCCCTTGTCACAACTGTATTGAATGAGATGCTGTTTCCCCTTGTTTAAGCACAGAAGGAAAAAGCATCTAAGGAAAATAGAAACAGAATCCCCTTGCTGAAGAGTTGTGGAATATTTTTTACTTAATAAATAAAATAAGGGCAGTGGAAATATGAACGCTACTATATCTACACAGCCTAATCTTTTACCACTTTATTCACCTTTCATAATGTGACATCTTTAAATTGTTTTCAAAGGTCATTCATATAGTGCTTAATTGTGGATTTGCTGCCAGACTTGAGTAAGGGGCAACATGTATGTGTGCTGACCCATGAGTAGACAGGGACAAGAGAGTCCCAGTCTGATCCTTTATTACCCACTATTTCCAGAGAAAAGGACAATCAGTAATGGTTTTATAGCTGGCACAGATTATACTCCCCATCCCTAACGGCTCATCATGTTGGGTGGGGGCAGAACTACGGTTCCACCCATCTGCAGGAGAAAGGTCATAGCAACCTCAAACTGTCTGCTGTTTCCCTCATACTGTACCGCCACCTGCAATAAGGCTGTGCAACACATGGATGTAAGTGGATGCCTTGTCTCCCCTTCTGCCCCTGTGTGGTCATATCAAGGAGATCACAATCTGGTCCTTAACATGAGTAATCTAACAGCATTCAGACAAGCAAATGGATTTATTTTAATGACTTAGTGTGGTTCTTCTGTCCCTAAAACAAACAAGGAATCCGGTGGCACCTTTAATGACTAATAAATTTATCACATGACCTTTCGTGGGAGAAAATCACATTCTATTAAATGTTTGAAGTTCCCCTCTTCAAGCATCTGACAAAGTGAGATTTTTCTCCCATGAAAGCTCTGCAATAAATAAATTTGTTAGTCTTTAAAGGTGCCACCAGACTACTCGTTTGTTTTGCTGAATGAGACTGACTCTGCTATCCTTTGGAACTTGTCCCTAAAAATGACTATAAAGACAGCATTGCGTCACTCCATATTTATTCTATTCATATTCAGTAAGCAGCTAGCCAAATAACTTTCAGGATGTTATAGGCTATTTATAATCTATTCATTTTGATAACTCATTGTTTGTATGGTGTCACTGTTCATCGATGCATGTGATGGTTTTCTGCATCTTCATTGGATACCTGAAACCTTTAAAGACTTGATCCTGAAAATGTTTACTCACATGAGCTATTTCATTTGGCCAAACAGTCCCACTGGCTTCAGTAAGACTATTCATTGCAAAAAAGTTATTCACAGGCATATGTGTTGGCAGTGCTAGTGCCTAGTTACCAGATAACACATTTCTGGTATGAATTATTGGGCACATTATTCCTTGGACTAAAACTTGTGTAACTTTCTAGATTCACAAACATTTTTGACAAATACTGTTGCCCTGGTATTCATAATAAATAACATGTCCCCACAAATCCTAACTGAAGAACACTTTTATTTACCAGGATGTTTGTTGATGATTTTGGTTACTATTTCTATGCTGTAATATAGACATAAAGAGCAGCTTGAAATTGAAGGGCTGCACACTTAATACAAATGAAAGGAATTACTATTACATGATAGATAGCTGTCTTAAAGAATTCAGTACCATTGGATGCAATTTGGTTAAATAATGCATTGTTGAATTTTAAACATTAGTTTATAGCCCCTAACAACACTTGTGGCTATATCAGCTCAAATAACGATAAAGATAATCAAATCTAATGCTTCAGGACATAGATAGATACTTCCAGGAGTCATGGAATGATTTTTCGATCATGTGTGGATGTGCATAGGTGCTTGGTTTTTAAGTGGGTGGTATGAGGAAGGAGGGTAGAGGTTACCTGTGCTCAGAGGTATCTTGTTTTGGCATGCTGATGGAGGCAGGATAATGGCCTAGACAAGTCTAGCAAAATAGTATTTGTAGTAATCCTAACACATGAGAAAATGCAGGTTAGAATCAGAGTATTAAACCAATTCACATGCACCCTATCTGCTTCTCAATGGGTGTGTGCTGAATTGGTGGTATATATGAATGGATTTTCATTTCAATACCTTTTAAATAAGATTTCTTTACTTTTCACTGTGCGTTAACCCTTACATTCCCTTTCTCCCTGCCTAAAATAAAATGTGTATGTAATATGAAACTCATTGAGAGCTAAGGTCAGACTTTCAAAGGATCTTAAATCAGCTTCAGACAGTGGAGGCAATAAACTGTGCATGCAGGTGTTTACATGCACATTTTTGAGCATATTGCTTGCTTGTTATAAAAACACCAAAATTCTGTGTTTAGCTGATAATGCTCAGAAAATGTGTACACAACTACATGAACAAATAGAGTTTGGTTCTTTAATGTTTTTCATCACTTACTTCAATTACTTTTTAAGATCATGTTCTTCAAATCAAGCTAGTCCTTTCACTGTAAGCTGTCCTCTCTTCCATCCACCAGTAACTCTTCATCACTAAATTCTCCTGCTATTGTTTACTTTCCAGCTAAAGCTCTGGGCTAGGACTATTCAGGAGACAGACAGGCTCCAATTCTTCTTGGTTTTTTACCCCTGTTTATTGACCCTTCCTCACATACTCAGTCCCTACTCTAGCCGGATAACCAGTTTATTGATCTCTTCCACACTTTTGGAGCTTTCCTGTCAGACACGTTCCAGTGTGCATTGTACGTCAGATGAAAGAGCCCCAGAGGCTACCTGATTTTTAAAAATAGGATATCGAATCCATTGAGGAAAATAGGAAGAAGAATAAAGCCTATCAAGTCAAGTGTAGAAGTATAATCAGGCAAGCCGAAAAAAAAATCAACTTGAAGAGCAGCTAGCAAAAGACAAACCAACTTTTTTTTTTTTTTAAAGTCCGCTAAATACAGGAAGCCTGCCAAACAATCAGTTGGGCTGCTGGATGAATGAGGTGCTGAGGAAGCTCTCGGGGGTAGACAATGCCATTGTGTAGAAGTTAAATCAATTCTTTGCAGCTTTCTACACTGCAGAAGATGTCAGGGAGATTCCCACACTTGACCCACTCCTTTTTAAGTGACAAACCGTCCAACGCTCAGATGTCAGAGGAAGTTTTAGAACAACTGATACGTTAAATAACAAGTTCCAAATGGGCAGCTGTGTTAGTCTAGTTCAGTAAAACAAACAAGGAGTCCTGAGGCACTTAAGGACTAACAATAAATCACAAGGACCAGATGGTATTCACCTAAGAGTTCTGGATGAGCTGTGTAAGCCACCGGCCCTCTCTGGCCCGTGTGGAGGGTGCCCCCGACTGGTGGTTCCAGGTAATTAGTGGGAGGGGGCATCCCTTCCAGTGGCTGGACGTAGTCCTTAGGGTACACAATCACCAAGTCTATGGGCCCGGCCTCCAGGTGGGGTGGGCAAGTGCACAGTCTATGTAGCACGGGTGGTCAGCTTGCGAACAGGGGACAGCAAACGGGAGTTTGCGAGGGAAGGAGTTAGTACCAGGTGCGTCCTAGGTAAGTGATTGGACTGTGTCTTTTTCCCTACAGGTGATTTGCTGACTGTGTGTTTGTGCCTTTTTCCCTCCAGGTGATATGATTTGCTTGTGTCTTTTTCCCTACAGGTGATTGCTGTTAGTTGTGGGACTGTGCTTGTGTGATTGGGTGGGGGCGTTTGCACCATTGTTCCCTGATCCCCTTTAATCACCAGCCTCTAGCAGCCTTGTGATTGGCCTGCCCCCTGTGTGACTAGCAAGGGGCAAGGGCTGACCTAGGCAGAGAAGGCCTTTAAAAGCCACTGCTAGAGCGACCAGAGGACAGCAAACAGGGGAGTTTGCGAGGGAAGGAGTTGGTGCCAGGTGCGTCCTAGGTAAGTGATTGGACTGTGTCTTTTTCCCTACAGGTGATTTGCTGACTGTGTGAAAAACCCCATGCACTGCTACAGGCTGGGAAACATTCAGTTAAGTAGCAGCAGTGTAGAAAAGGACCTGGGGGTCATGGTGGATGGGAAGCTAGATATGAGTCAGCAGTGTGCTCTTGCTGCCAAAAAGGCCAATGGCATACTGGGCTGCATCAAAAGAAGTATTACCAGCAGATCAAGGGATGTGATCATTCCCCTCTATTCTGCACTGGTGAGGCCACATCTAGAATCCTGTGTTCAGTTTTGGGCTCCCCACTACAAAAAGGACAGGGACATGCTAGAGAGAGTTCAGAGGAGGGCAACCAAAATGATTAAAGGGCTGGAGCACAAGCCCTATGAGGATAGACTGAAAGCATTAGGCTTATTTAGTCTGCAGAAGAGAAGATTGAGGGGGGATTTGATAGCAGCCTTCAACTACTTGAAGGGATGCTCTAAGGAAGATGGAGCTCGACTGTTCTCGGTGGTAACAGAGGACAGGACAAGGAGCAATGGTCTCAAGTTGCGGTTAGGGAGGTCGAGGCTGGATATTAGAAAAAACTTTTTTACTAGGTGAGTGGTGAAGCATTGGAATGAGCTGCCGAGGGAGGTGGTGGAGTCTCCATCTTTGGAGGTGTTTAAGGCCCGGCTGGAGAAAACCATGACTGGGCTGGTTTAGTGGGAGTGGTCCTGCTTCTGGCAGGGGGTTGGACTAGATGACCTATGAGGTCCCTTCCAACCCTAGGATTCTATGATTCTATGATTCAGGGACTACTCAGGGTTTTAGCCAAGAAAGGGGGTTGAGGAGGGAGATGCAGGCCCACCCGCTCCACTGTGTCTCAGCCTAGGGCCCTAGGCAGGGATGGAAGGACTCAGCCCTGGGTCAGTGGGGCTCCGACCGAAACACGCTGCCCTGTGGCATGGCTCTGCATTCAGCCCTCTCTGGGCTACTTCCTCCAACCCTGACAACTCTCCTGCCCTGGGTACCTAACTCCAGAGGGGGTAGCCATCCTCGGGATCTTCCCTGTAGAAGACCTGTGGGATCCCGGCAAACCTCTCCGTGTCCATGGGCAGCAGGTCAGGGTACACCTCAGGTTCCTCGACAAGGGGCAAGTCCTCCAGGTTCTGGGACCCATATGCTGCCGGCAACTCTATCTCCGCTAAGGGGAGCTTCTCTAAATTGCAGGGTCTGGATGCTGCCAGCACCTCTTCCTCGTCTGAGGGTAGCTCTTCTAAATCACAGGGCCAGGTAGGTCACAGGGTCTTTAGCTTCCCCTGGTTCCTGGTCTGCCTCCAGGTAGGATGGCTGCTCTGGGGTTTGGCGGGCTTTGGGGCCCTCTCCCCAGTCAGCCGCATTGGGGTTCTCCTCCCAGTCACTTGCCTCGGGAGGCTGGGTAGACCATAGAGCTGGCTGGATGGAGAGGCTGGGGCCAGCTAGTGGGGCTGGACCTGGCCTCCTCTGGTTTGCTCCCTCCAGGCAGACACATCCTTCCCCTTTGAGCACTCAGCCTCACCTGAGTGCTCAGCCTGGGCTTTTCTACTTCCCCTTCCTGCCCTGGCCACACCCCTCTGCTTCCAGAGCCTAGGTCCTGCAGTTCCCCAGCCTGGCCAGAGACGGCGTTTGGGGCATTCCTCCACCCCCAGCTCTGAGGGAGGCCACAGTGCCTGCTTACAAATTCAGTTATGAAATTGCAGAACTACTAACTGTGGTATCTAACCGATCACTTAAATCTACCTCTGTGCATGATGAGTAGAAGATAGCTAATGTGATACAGATTTTTGAAAAAAGGATTCCAGAAGTTATCCTGGCAATTACAGGCCAGTAAGCTTAACTTCAATACCAGACAAATTGATTGAAACTATATGAAAGCAGGAGCATCGCTGGTGCTGGGCACTGTAGGGCACGTGCCCCAAACCCCAGTGCCAGAGCCCCAGATCTCTGGCTCAATCAGGCCAGAGATCTGGACCATGGTGGCCCCATACCTGGCCGGGGATCTGGGGCCTGGCCACCGGCGACCACAGCGTCCTTGTCCCCTGCCGGGGATCCAGGGCCTGGCCGCCCATGGCGGCGCAGTGGCGCCTGGCCCTGTCCCCGTCCCTGGCTAGGGGCGGGGCCTGCAGGCTGGGGGCAGGGCCTGTGGATCGGGGGCAGGGCCTGGGCCCGTGCCCTGGGTCCCTCCCCCAGCCAGCAAAGCCCCTGTATGAAAGAACAGAATTATCAGATACGATGATGAACACAATATGTTGAGGAAGAAGCAACATGGCTTTTGCAAAGGGAAATGATGCCACACCAATCTATTACAATTCTTAAAGGGGTGAACAAACATGGTGACAAGGATCACCTCAGTCTTCTCTTCTGCACACTAAAGAAGCCTAGTTCCTTCAGTCTTGCCTCATAAGTCATGTGCGCTCCACTGGACTCATTCTAATTTGTCCATCCTTTCTGTAGTGTGGAGCCCAAAGTTGGACACGGTATTCCAGCAGTGGCCTTGTCAGCACCAAATAGAGGGCAATAATCCCTTCCCTTGATCTGCTGGCAACACTCCTACTGATGCAGCCCAGTATGCCATTGGCCTTTTTGGCAACGGGAGCACATCGTTGACTAATGTACGTTCCTATAGTATACTTAGACTTTCAGAAGGTTTTTGACAAGGTCCCCTTAAGCAAACTAAGCTATCACAGCATAAAAGGGAAGGTTTTCTTATGGCTCATTAGCAGGTTGAAAGATAGGAAACAATGGCTGGAATAAATGGTCATTTTTTCACAGTGGAGAGAAGTTAGCAGTGTTCAGTGAGGATCTATGCTGGGAATAGTACTGTTTAACATATTCATAAATGATCTGGAGAAAATGGGAAAGACTGAGGTGGCAAAGTTTGAAGATATATAAAATTACTCAAGATTGTTAAATCCAATGCAGATTGCGAAGAATTACAAAGGGATCTCATGAAAGGCCATGACTAAGCAAGAAAATAGCAGTTGAAATTTAATATTGATAAATACAAAGTAATGTTAATTGGAAAATGTAATCCTAGCTATGCATATAAAATGATGAGGTTCAATTTAGCTATTTCCACTTAAGAAAGAGATCTTGGATCATAACTATTTCTCTGAAAACATTTGATCAATGTGCAATAGCAGCTTTTTTTTTTTTTTTTTTTTTTTTTTGACTAACAGAATGTTTGGAACCATTAGGAAAAGGATAAAAAAATATCATAATGCTACAATGTAAATCCACAGTAACTTTATTCCTTCAATACTGCATGTAGTTCTGGTCATCACATCTAAAAGAAGTTGGAAAAAGGAGGGCAACACAAATGATAACAGATATGAAACAGCTTCCATATGAAGAGAGATTAAAAAAACCAGGACTGTTCATCTTGGAAAACAGATGGCTGAAGGGAGATATGGTAGAGTCAATATAGTCATGAAAGGTGTGGAGAAGGTAGCTAAGGAAGTCTTATTTATTCCTTCATATAAGGCAAGGAACATTTGTCACCCAGTAAAATGAATAGGCAGCAGGTTTAAACTTGACATAAAGAAGTACTTTTCACAACATACAATCAATCTTTTGAACCGTGATGTTCCCCTCCTTCAATCTGGACTGTTGTACACCTGTGATAACCCAGTGTTTCACTCCAGAGCCCAGACATACCTCCACTCCAGGCAGGGGCGTTGCTGGTGCTGGGCATGCCTGGGCACATGCCCTGGATCTCTGGCCCAATCGCGCTGGAGATCCAGGGCCCAGCCACTGGCAGCCACGGTGGCCCGGTCCCCGGCACGGCCGCTGGTGGCTGCGGTGGCCCCATCCCCTGCCAGGGATCCCCAGCGGCACCCCCCCAGCGGCACCCCTGACTCCAGGGTCAGTTCACACCCAGCTTCAGCATGTAACTAGTGTCTGAGGCAGTGGAAGTGAGCTTCCCCAGATGCAGCCCTGGGAGCTTCCATTTTGCAAGATTCAGTGCATGCCCATTGGACCTTGTAAGCTCATTTATATCAGTCTGTCAATTTAACAAAGAAATTCATATGCACCAGTTTTTGCTTCGCATCATCCAACATGTCACTGCTTTAAATAAAACAAATGTAATTTTATTGATTCAAACATTATTTTAAGTGAATATATCTCAAATCACTATAAGCTCAGATAATTAATCAGTCAAGGAGATAACCACAATCAAATAAAATAAAAGTAGCATTCTAAATTAAGATCGCTGTTACAGTCCAGGTCTAGCTTACCCACAAAGTTTTGGCTACTGATGATTTTGTAGCTGTGGCCTTTTTGCCATGTGGCTAGATATCAGTCCTTGATGTTGCTTAGAAGATGGTTTCCAATGAAGAATTCTTAAGCAGTTCAAAGTGTGCCCTTTTCTCTTTTCAAACTCCCTCGGTCCCTCCCTTCTTTTTAGTTAGGTGATTCTTCCCTCTCAGACCAAGGTACTTGATCAGCATTGTTCTTGTATGCATATCTTTACTGAGTTTGCCGAGCAAACCAAGCTCTGCCCCCACTTGGACAACATGGAATACATCTGGAGACATGTTTCATATCTGTACACGTGCAAGATGTTGCAGGAACCCTGCTACCATAACAGAATGTAATGCATACCATGAGCATTCCAGAAACACCTTATGTGACATACTTTGCATTAGCCCGTACACAGTTACATTGTAAGAGTGGTCAGGAAAGATACACAGATCACTTTACAGGAGCATATGGGAATGGGTGGGGGTGAGCATGTCACAGGAACTCATTGCTATGGGACATTGCAAATGCCAAAAGTAGTGTAGATTAAAAAAGAATTAGATTCATGGTAGACTGGTGCATCTATGGCTATTAGTCAAGATGGTCAAGGATCACAGAATCATGGGGTTGGAAGGGACCTCATCAGGTCATCTAGTCCAACCCCCTGCTATAAGCAGGACCATTCCTACTAAATCATCCTAGCCAGGGTTTTGTCCAATGGAGCCTAAATGTTTCCAAAGATGGAGATTCCCTCACCTCCCTAGGTAACCTATTCCAGTGCTTAACCACCCTCCTAGTGGGAAAGTTTTTCCTAATATCCAACCTCGACCATCCCAGCTGAAGCTTGAAACCGTTCCTCCTTGTTCTGTCCTCTGTTATTACTGAGAACAACCTACCTCCCTCCTCTTTGGAACACCCTTTCAAGTAATTGAAGGTTGCTTTTAAGCCCGCTCTCAGTCTTTTCTGCAGACTAAAGAAGCCTAGTTCCTTCAGTGTCTCCTCATAAATCAGGTGTCCCACCCCCCCTAATCATTTTTGCTGCCCTCCACTGGACTCTTTCTAATTTGTCCATCCTTTCTGTAGTGTGGAGCCCAAAGTTGGACATGGTATTTCAGAAGTGGCCTTGCCAGCACCAAATAGAGGGCAATAATCCCTTCCCTTGATTCACTGGCAACACTCCTACTGATGAAGCCCAGTATGCCATTGGCCTTTTTGGCAATGGGAGCACATTGTTGACTAATGTCCAGCCTTCCTATCCACCATAGCCCCCAGGTCATTTCCTACAGTGCTGCTACTTAGCTGATCGCTCCCCAGTCTGTAGTAGTACATGAGATTTTTCCATCCTAAGTGAAGGACTTTGCACTTGTCCTTGTTGAACCTCATGAGATTTCATGGTCTGTGTGTCCCTAAATCTGACTGCTGGTTGCTGGAATTAGATGATATTCAATAGTTGCCCTGTTCTGTTCACTCCCTCTGAAGCGTCTGGCTCTGACCACTGTTGGAAGACTGGTTACTGGGCTAGATGGGGCATTGGTCAGAGCTAATATGGCCAAGCTTGTGTATAATATATTTGCCTGAGTTCAGTTGTGAGAGGCAGGCTTCATGATAATGTTAGGAAGCTTTCTTAAAGGCAGTGTACCATTACTACATGAGAGAAGAAAGATGAGAGGCATGTTAAAGTCAGTAAGAAGGCAGATGAAACAAGCTGATGTGTTATGGGCTGAGACATCTGCATAAATCTAGAATGCTCAAATGGGTGCTGAAAGACTGGGCTGCATACACTAGGAACCTGTAAATGGTTATTGCTCATTATGCATATTTCAAACTTTTTTTTTAAAATCTACCTGCTTTGGAAGAAAAAGGCATCTCTGGTCCACTAAACTTAGTACCCTTTTGTTGACTTTTCATAACAGAAAAAATAGCAAAGATTTAAGAAAAATCACTCTGGGCTAAGTATCTGTGATATGAAGGTCAGGAGGTATCCAATGAGGTACGTATACGATCTTCATAAGTAAAGTAGCTGAGCACTTCTTGAGTATTTCTAAACAGAAAACTATAGTAAGTGTTTCATGCTTCACAACCTGCATGCAAAATAGTTTGGTTATTTGTGCGTGCGTGTGTGCGTGCACGCGCACGCATACGTGCACAATGTTTTCCCCAGCGTGATTTTTTTTTAAATTTATAATTGATTTAAAAAATCAGTGGCAGAAATTTAGGGTTCAGAACATAATGGTGATCGTAACCATAACAATGTTAATGAGGAATCCTGTGGCACCTTAAAGACTAACACATAGGGATGAGTCCCATTAATATGCCGAGGACCAGTGTTAACAAGGTCAATTGACGTACTGCAGATATGATCCATTCACAACAGTCAATTAGAAGGTGAGACTGTTGAAAGAGAGAAAATTACTTTTTGTACTGAGCTAGCCACTCCCATTCTCTATTCAGACCCAGTCTGATAGTGTCAAGTTTGCATATGAATTCCAGCTCTGTGGTTTCATGGTGAAATCTTTTTTTGAAGGTTTTTTTTGCTGAGGTATGGTAACTTTCAAGTCTGTTACTGTGTGTCCAAGGAGACGGAAGTGCTCCCCTACTGGTTGAATGTTACCATTCTTGATGTCTGATTTTTGTCCATTTTTTTTCTTTTGCATAGACAGTCCAGTTTGGCTAATGTATATGGTAGAGGGGCATTGTTGGCACATGGAGGCATATATCACCTTGGTAGATATGCAGGTGAATGAGCCCCTGAGGTACTGACTAGTTTGGTTAGGTCCTATGATGATATGTGGGCAGAGTTGGCAATGGGGTTTGCTGCAGAGAGAGATTCCTGGGTTAGTGTTCCTGTTGTTTCGTGGTCAGTTACTGGTGAATATTTGCTTCAGGTTGGGGGTGCTATCTGTAAGCAATGACTGGCCTATCCCCAAGGCTCAAGAAAGTGAGGGATCATTTTCCAGGGTAGGTTGTAGGTCCTTGATGATGTGTCAGAGGGGTTTTAGTAAGGGGCTGTAGGTGATGACCAGTGGCATACTGTTGTTTTCCTTGTTGGGCCTGTCCAGTATTACAGTGGTTGTCAAACCATAGGTCACAGACCTGTTGGTTCTGGGTCATGGCACTGCCACTGTAGCTGGGAGGGGGGGGAGGTGAAGTTTAAAAGGACACCAGCAGTCCCACTGCTACCTGCAGCCCAGGGCAGGCAGCATCCTTTGAAATTTCCCACAGCTGCTTCCACCCAGGGGGTAGCAGCTGCAGGAAATTGACAAGGATGCCGGCTGTTCTGCTAAAACCTGACTACCCAGAGCAGCCAGAATCTTAAACTTCCCATGGCTGCTGTCTGCTGAGTGGAAGCAGCTGTGGGAAATTTCCAAGGATGCTGGCTGTCCTGGGCTGCAGATAGCAGCGGGATAGCTGGCATCCTTTTAAATTTCCTGTGGCTGCTTCCACCCAAGCTAGGGGTAGCAGCTGCAGGAAATTTAAGAGGATGCTGGCTGCTCTGGGTAGTCAGCTTTTAGCAGAGTGGGTGGAAGCAGCTGTGGGAAATTGACAAGGACATCAGTCCCTCTGCTAAAACCTGACTACCCAGAGCAGCCGGTATCCTTGTCAATTTCTTGTGGTTGCTACCCCTGGGTGGAAGCAGCTGTGAGAAATGTCAAAGGATGCTGGCTGCTGGTAGCAGTGGGACGGCTGGTATCCTTTTAAACTTCTTACAGCTGCTACCCCTGGCCTGGGTGGAAACAGACCTATGTTTCTTTCGGCCTGGTGCCTAGGGACCCCATCCTCCCCCCCCCACCCCCCACCCCCCCCCCCGCCATGGCCAGTGCCAAATTTTCTGGCAATGGCCAATTTTTTTTTTGGCGGAGGGGTCACCTCATGGTGAAAGGATCCAGAGCTGGGTCCTGAGATAAACAGTTTGACAACCACTGCTGTAGTAGGTGACTTCTGGGCACCCATCTGGTTCTGTCAATATGTTTCTTCACTTCCCCGGGTGGATATTGTAGTTTTAAGAATGCTTTCTAGAGACACCTGAAGATATTTGTCTGAGGGACTGGAGCAAATATATTTGTATCTGGGAGCTTGGCTGTAGACAGTGGGTAGTGTCCTGGATGAAAGCTGGAGGCAGGTTGGGAGGTATAGCAGTGAACAGGTTTCTGGAATAGGGTGGTGTTTATGTGGCCATCACTGATTTGTACTATCGTGTCCAGGAAATGGATCTCCCATGTGGACTGGTCCAGGCAGAGGTTGATGGTAGGGAGGAAATTGGTGGAATTCTTCATGGGCCTCCTTTCCATGGGTCCAGATGATGAAAATGTCATCAATATAGTGCAAATAGAGGAGGGGCTTTGTGCTGACTGTCATGATAGTAATTGTTCTGTTTTAGACTGATGAAAACCCGTATTGTATGATATGAGATACTATGAACATTCAAATTGAAATTAAAAGTTGCCGGTTCCCACCCAATCCCTTAGTGCACTTCTGCATTTGTATTTTGCATGTTTATGTGTGAAGTTAATTACAGTAAATCAGATTTTTAATAAGACAGTATGTGGGAATTCTGTCAGATTGACGTTAACTATCATTCTGTGACTGGATTCTGCCTAAATTAATATTGAAGGACTTTAATGCAATATGTGAGATATTTCTTGGGTTTGCAAGGGAATAATAATAAATCTATCACTTCTGAGAAAGTCAAAATTATTCCAAAAGAGAGATGACAAAAAGATTTGTAAGCATCAAAAAAGTAATTATTAAAAACATTACCATTCAACTTGTTATGCTACCTCTTTCGTTTAACATTAAACTTCTCTCTAGCATGCTTTCTCAGCTGCAGAATACAAATATGTTGTTTTACTCTGTGTGTGTGTGTGTGTGTGTGTGTGTGTGTGTGTGTGTGTGTGTGTGAATATTTAAAGCTGTCTCGAATAGGTTCCCTAGGGGAGAAATGTCATAAACCAACAATAATATAAAGCTTTTTTCTCCTCAGTTGATCCCAAAATGCTCTATTGACTTCATAGACAGTTTGGTATCCCTTTCTCCATTTTTGGAGATGGAGAAACAGTGGTATTGAACAGTGAAATGACTTGGGTCAAGGTCACCCAATAGTTCAACGCTAGAGGTGGAGAGAGAGCTTTCCTCTCCTAATCCCCATCCTATGTTCGAATCTAGTCATTAGGTTGCACTGCCTCCCACCAAGAAGAACATGGATGTTCTGATGCCACTTAGGTCCAATCCTGCAAAAATTATACAGGTGTGCACCTTTGTTCACATGAGTATCCTAAAGGATTATTCACATGAGGAAATTTATGCACTGTACAAGGTTAGGGTGCTATCTTATAGCACCCTCCTCCTACTGAACTATGTTTTGCTCTTGCTGAGGCAGCTTGTTCCCTGTGGTAATTCTGTCTGAGCTCTCTCAAGGAATCCAGTGAAGCAGTTGCAGTAGGGTTAGTTCTTTTATTTTAAGCCTTTCTCACTAAATAAACAGAAACCGTGCAGCCTCTTCCCTCTATGTCTGTGCAGGCCAAGTAGTCCCTTTCTCAGGTCCATTCTTCACACCAGTAATTCGAAATTTTCTGGTTCTTGCCTCAGCAATGAAGGATTTCATACAGTCTCCCTTCTGTCCATTTGGTTTCTGGAGCAATTCCTCTCTGTAGTAGCCTCCACAGAAGTCCATTAAGAGCAGGGCTCTGACCACTTAGCTTTCTGGAAGGTGTTGCAGTCCCCGCTTAGTTCGTGTTTGGGTCACTGAAAAAAAGACTGGATGAGTTTAGTCTCATGTCAATGGAGAATCCAAGATGACAATGGCAAATTCAATCACCAGAACATTGACTCTTGTGACCCATTACCCCACAGAAGATGAATTTCCCCACCTCTCAGCAAGAAAGCTGAGCAACATCCCTCAGCTTGAGAACAAAGGACTGGAGAAGTGTGAGGTGGACAAATAAGAGATGGCTGCTACAATGAGCTGGCTCTCTCACTTGGGATCGGATGGAGTTCAGACTGAGAGTTGGGCAACAGGGTTCACTAACGGTCCCTTCTGGTCTTAAATTCTGCGACTTCTTAGTGCCCTAAGGCTATATCTACATGCTTCCCCCCCAACCCCTGCCACGCAAAAAAAAAAGGGGGGGGGGGAGGGTTCTAGAGCTGAAAATGGCTATGTGTCTGTCCTGGCTCAGGCTGAAGATCAGCACTGCCTCCCCTAGCCCCCAGGCTTCAAGAGTCTGTGCCTGAATGCCTATGCAGGTATTTTTAACACCATCCCACAAGTCTTGTGAACCCAAACCTGTAGGCTCTGGCTCTGAGACTTGCTGCTGCAAAATTGGTTTTGCTGTGTAGACATAACCTCAAGTTCCAGTTACAGCCTGAGGAAAACACACATGTGCACATTAAGGGACACCATTCCTTGAGGGTGGAGGGTGGTCAGAGGTTCACAGGTGGCCAAACCTCTGAAGTGTCTCTCTCTTCCTCACAAGGTTGGTCATGCAGCCTCACTGTAGCTTTAGACTGTACCTTGAGGAGTTCAGTACTCCTACTTGAGACTGTGAGCTCCGTTCAGTCCGTTCAACTGATGTGACGCCTGGTAAAGACATGTACACTCTTCAGGAATTAATGACCCTAACCAAGCATTGCACTGACACTCAAACAGCAGGGTTTATTAGTCAGCTGAAACACAGCATAGGAAATCCTTAGGTTACGATTACAAGCTGAATGTTAAAGCATAGCCCAAGTCCAATCTGGTTAACCCAGAGCCCAGCCATGCTGTAATGCAAGGGTTCTCAACCTTTTCGGGGTCGTGACATAGCTGGGAGGGTGCTCAGTCATGCATGACACACCAAGGCTTCCCTTCCTCTGAGGGCCCCCCAGTGGCACCACTTTTAGCAGCGGGTTCAAGAGACCCCTGCCGTCAAAAGAAAACTGCCTGCAAAGGCAGTTTTGGTGTCAGAGGCTAGCCCCTGCCACTGCAAAAAAGCATGACTCCCACCCCCAGCACTTTCAGCCAAGATCCACCACTCAAAGTGCTGAGGCGGCCACTTTTTTCCTGCTGGCCCTTTAAAAATGCAGAGCCAGTAGGAAAAAAGCACACACACACCCCTCCAGTACCTTCGGTCAAAGGGCACCAAAAGTGAAGGGAGGGGTCTGCTTTTTTCCTGCTGGCCCTTTAGTGCTGCAGGACCAACAGGAAAAAAGCACACCCTCCCCCTCACAGCCTTGCAGCCAAGCACTGCCAAAAGCTCTGGAGGAGGATGAGGTGTGTGTTTTTTCCTGCTGGTCCTTAAGTTGCCAGCTTTAAAAGGCTGCTTTTTTGCTGCTGGCCCTTCAAAGCTGCTAGAGTGGCAGCAGCTTCTAAAGAGCCGTCAGCTGGGGGGCAGGGGGATGCTTTCCTACTGCGACACACTCATCACTGTGCTGCAACACACTTTTGTGTCACGACACAGCAGTTGAGCACTGCTGCATTAGATGTCTAGTGTTATCTGCAACTCATAGGCCATCCTACACTAAACCCAACATTGGAAGGGAGGTGAAAGGAAACAAGCCCCACAGGAGGCAAGACTATTACATGCCACAGTCAAAGAAAATTAGAGACTCAGGTGCACCACTGGGTCTCCTTCTGTGTCCAGAGACAGACTAAAAGTCAGCTACATCCAGCTCAACTGCTACCTGGAAAAAATAAAGGAATACCCACTTATAAGCAACTATACTTGCTGGGAAGATGGGGAAAGAAGAGGGAAAGGGTTTAAAGTGGGTGGAATTGGACTTAGTCAAGTGTGCACCATAGGTGAGCTCCTGCTGACTGTTAATGGAGGCTCTGCTTTAGCTCCGTAGTAACAGCACGTTCTGTTCTAGTAGAAGAAATGGGCTTGTTCCCTGTAGCCCTTGTGATGTCCTGAGTAGCCGTGTTCAGCAGTTTAGCAACAATCATGAAGGCCTAAGCAGTCAGAGATTCATTATAATAGTCACACTTCTCCAGCATCTTCCTTTTACAGGGTCTCAACATACTTTACCAAACCTGATATATTTAGACTGACAACCTCTTTGTGAGCTAGGCAAGTATTGTCTTCTTTTTTAAAAGAAAGCGAAACTGAGTTATAGAGGCTGTGTCATGCCCAAAGCCACACTTTGAGTTGAAGGCAGAATTGTGAAGATAACATGAGAGTCCTGGCTCCCAAAGTCATGTTCCAGCCTCAAGATTATCTTATAACCCTCAGGAAAGCAAAAACTCCACATTTTGAAAAGACTGCTGAATAATGATCTGTTTCCCTACCTCAGCAATTTTTTGTAGTAGACAAACTGATACACCCTGCCCAGAAAATTTTCAAAGATTCGCAGATATTAAGGTCAGAGGGAATGATTATGGGACCATAGAATTTCACTCAATAATTCCTGTGTCAAACCTATAATTTTTGGGTGACTTAGACCTTACCTTTCAGGGTACATCTACAGCTGGCACACTTGGGTAAACAGACTTGCACTAGCTCTGGTCAAGCAACTGTGGTAAATACAGCAGTGTAGCTGAAGCAGGGGAGGCCTTGAAAAACTTGACCTCGCTACTGAAGACTATACCATGAGTGCTGGGCAGCTTTATGGTGGCTAACTCAAGCTGCCACCACCAGTGTTACTCTTGGCTATAATGAGCATTCTAGATCATGCTGTGCTATAGTGTGTTGAGCTGCCCAGTCTTGATAGCCAAGATAACCAGTCTTCATGCCATAGGACTCCTTGTTTGTTTTGCCGAACTAGATTAACAAGGCTGCCCCTTTGGAACTTGACCACCATAGAGTATCAATACTTCTTTGGCATATTGTTTCAATGGTTAATTATCCTCAGCGTCAAAATGGGCACCTTATTTTCTGTTGAAATTTGTCTAGCTTCAAATGCCAACCATTAGATCTTTGTGTGCCTGATTAATAAATATTCTACTAGAAATCTTTTTCTCAAGTAGACTTATAGACTATGATCAAATCTTCTCTTAACTTTCTTCTTTGTAAGCTAAAGAGATTGATTTTGAAGTCTTTTGCTGTAAGGTAGATTTTTCCAGACCACATAATTCTTGTCACACTTTGTGAATTCTTTCCAGTTTTCCAAGATTTTTATTTGTCTCATTGATGTCATATATAAAGATAATTCTACCCCATGTGCTTCTGATGTATAAATCCCTATTTAAACATCACACCCTGACACTGAAAACTCATGTTCAGTTATTATCCCTTATTGCCACTAAGTTATTTTCAAAGTGATTGCTTTCCACGTTGTAGTCTCCCATACTTAATCTTTCTATTAATATTTAATCATTAGCCTTCTTTAAGAGACCTCATCAACTTTCAGAACTGCATTTCCCTCTGACAACTTTGGAGCTGTTCTTGTTACAAGTAGCCCTGAGATTAATGTAACTGAAATTAGTGCAAATGTATTTCTCTTTTTCCAGTCAGTTTGTTTCTTTGCATTCATCAGTATGTTGTGTGTAGCTGTTTGGTTGATGCTACATGGTTCTTCCTGGGACCTGGAAGAGTGCTTATCATTAATAGCAGTAGCAGAGCTGAAAGTAAAGGGGCATTAGGCAGAAAGAGAAGGTAGATTAGAGTTTGGGATAGAGACACTTGAGCATGTTTGATTGGTGCTATCTGGACCATTCAGAAGATCCTTCTATGTCACTAGGGGAGAAGAACGATGCTTAACCTTTTAAAAAATAAGACCAGGGGTATAGCTACAGATGGGCCTGGGCTCATCCACTTGGCCAGCAGGCCTGCCCACACCTCCTCACTGCAGCACCCAGTAGTGGTATGAGCTTTGCCACATGGCCATGGATTGGCTAGTAGTGGGCAACTGTGAGCAGCAGCACTGCAGGAAGACAGGCAAGTGTGGGCTGCTCTCCACCTGTGCCGCCTTGCAGCTCTGGCCCCAGGCAGCTGTGATGGGCTTGACGTGGCAGGGACTGCGGTGCCTTTCTCCATCCCTCGTCCCAACACTCCAGTTGTTAGGTAACTTTAGCATTATCAGGAAGCTTCCAATCACATGACTAGAGGTAGGGGCTGCCTGGGACAAACCTGGTGACTCAGGGGCCCAGCCTGAAAACAGGGACTAACTATGCCCCTGAATAAGACACTCTAAAAAACAAAAAGTCTATTTTCTGATGAAATACCTTTACATAAAAAGTTGGCAGTGTCCCTTTAAGTGCAGTAAACTATATCAAAAAAAAATTCTGGAAGCAGAGCTGGGAGAAGTTTTTTTTTATTTTTCCTTTTTTTCTTTTGGCAAATCATTTATGTGCTGAAAAATTCAGTTTTGGTTACCCCAAAAGTATTCACAAATGAGACATTTGAATTCACCAAATTGACTCAGACCCAAAAAACTTTTGAGTGAGCTAGCTACTATTCACAGAAGGGAGGTGGTGGTTCTCTCTGAGTTTTAACACAGTGGTTCAGGGGCTCAAAAGGGACATGGGGACTCAAGGTTCAGTTCCCTCCTCTATATAAATAGAGAAGGTTAGTGACTAAAAAGGATGTAAAGAAGAACCTCAAGAATGATTGGACAACATTCCTTGTAGGGATAGACTAAAGCAGCTCCAGCTAGTTGTTTAATGAAGAGGGAAAGGGGTGATGTTTACACTGTACATAAACACCTAGAAGGGGAACAAATATTTGATAATGGGCTCTTCACTGTAGCAGAGTAAGGTATAATACAATCGAAATTGCAGCTAGACATATCAGAATGGAAATAAGGTGTACATTTTTAACAGTGAAAGTAATTAACCATAGGATTCAATTTATTAAGTGTCAGGGTGGATTTTCCCCTCACTTACCACTTTTAAATCAAGATTAGATGTGTTTGTAAAAGGTACGTTCTAGGAATTATTTGGGGGAAGTTCTACGGCTTAAATTACACAGATGATTACAGTAATCCCTTCTGGCCTCTCAGTTGGGGTCAGGGGAGCAAGTTTCTGGCCCACAAGGTTGCAGAGAAAAGCTTGAAACTCTGAAAACTAAAGGCTCACAAATCCAATAAAAAAAACCTCCACATTTTTTTTTTAAAAAACCTCATGAGGTTGGGAGGTTGGGTAGTCTGACTCATAATTTTTGAATGCTTATAATTGGCAATGCTGAAAGAGAGCAAACAGAAGACAAGACCATATCATGAATGTAGAGCACTGGGGCTGGATGAGGGGCAAGAGAGCGAGAAAGGAGGGATATAGCTGCCCCCCCAAATAATGTAGGTCTTGCATTTATAAATAAAGGAAAAACTGTATTTGGAGCGGAAGCTCATTTACTTCACTTTGGGTATGTCCATACGTCTTTTTTATTTCAAAATAACACTGGTTATTTCAAAATAAAAAGTTTTAGTCCACATGACATTTTCTCTCCCGGAGCCCGGGTGGGGGACAAAGCCGGCTGCCACTATCCCCTCCTCGCCTGGGCATCAAACAGGGAGCCCGAGTGGGGGGGGGGGCAGAGCTGGCTGCAGCAGCCCCTTCCCCTGCCCCAGCCCTGGGGGCAGGCAGGCAGGGGCAGGTAGGGCTGCAGCAGCACCTGCCCATGCCCCTGCCCCAGCTGGGGGGCAGACATCCAGCGCAGGCAGGGGCAGAACAGGTTCCCCACCACGGGGGCATGGGTCGCCTAGCCCCCTGCTACCCCCTTTCCTCACCCCAGCCTCAAGGCAATGGCAGGGGGCTAGGAGCCCCATGGGACTGGAAGCTACTTGCAGCAGACAGCAAGCAGATCCCAGCCTCGTCAATTTCACAGCGACCCATGCCCCCACTTAGGGCTGTGGCACAGAGGGGCAGCGAGGGAAGCCAGGGGAAGAGGGGCCTCCCCATTTGTCCCCCCCCCCCGTACGTTTTTTTCCCCTGCCACTGGCTCTGGAGAGCCAGTGGCAGGGGATTGGTTGGCAACATGGCCCTGCTTGGTGGCCATGTTGATACACCACCCATCATGCCCCTCTCCTAAATCGAAATAGCAAGTTCTGTGTTTGGCCATGCTATTTTGATTGGGGCTTTTCCCTTATGTTGATTGCACATTTTTTTATTTCGATTTAACTCATTTCAAAGTTGTGGTGTTTTGGACTACCTAGGGTCATTGGGGTTGCCATAGTGACAAATGGGAGAGTCGTTTAGGTGCTAGGAAAACCTGTCTGTCTTCTCTCTCTCTCTCAGTTCTCTTTCAGTAAAGACTTCTTATACAGCTCTGAATATGCTGTCCTCCTTATTGGATTATAATCTCCCTTAAAACTCTACATCTGGTGACGAGGATGGGATATGTGATGGAGCAGCTATCCTCAACAATCCTGGCAACTCTGGAAAACCAGAATGCAATGTAAGAAGCAAAACTTTATTTTACTGCTTGCATGGGGGTTGGGTTGTAGCTGTGAAAGCTGATCTGTTTGCCTAAGGGCTAGCTGGCTATTCTGAAAGCTGATCTGCCTGTTGTTAAGCACAAGGAAGAGATAAGGCTGGCTGGCTGTTCTGAAAGCTGATCTGCCTGCTGTTAAGAGAAGAGACAAACAATAACCACAAGAGGGTATCATGGCTTTACTTACTACAACCTTTGAAGCTTATGATCATTCAGCAGATTCCTGGCAGACATATACAGCCCGATTTCAAAATTTTGTAATAGCAAACAACATAACTGATGAGAAGAAGGTTACCAGTTTTTCTAACTGTCATTGGAGTTAAGACTTGTAATTTGCTATGTGATTTGCTTTATCTGGAAAAGCCAGAGCAGAAACCTTACGGGCACCTAGTGGAAGTTGTGGGAGCACATTTTTCCCCAAAGCCACTAGTAACTGCTGAGAGGTATAGGTTCTACCAAAGGAACCAAGAGGAAGGTGAATCAGTTGTACAATTTGTAGCTGCTCTGCAGAAGCTGGCAGCACACTGTGACTTCAAGAACATGTTAGAGGAAATGCTGCGTGACAGGCTGGTGTGTGGCCTGCACAGTGAATCAACACAAAAACGCCTATTGACTGAAGGTCAACTCACCTTGCAGAAGGCTGTGGAAATTGCAGTCTCCATGGAACGCGTCACCCAAGACATGCAACAGATCGGGGTCAGTGTCCGTAAAGTATCCCTACAACCTGCCCCCAGGGCACCAGGGAGACAAGAATGTTACCAGTGTGGGAAGCAGGACCACCATCTGAGTGCCAGTTTAAGGAACTACTGTGTCAACAATGTGGTAAGAGAGGGCACATTGAACGTGCCTGCAAACAAAGGAAGGGTGAGCCAAACAGAAGAGGCAGACCTGAGAAAAATGAGCTGTTGGTTTGGCGGACTAAGAGGGAAATTCTGCATGCAGTAGAGCAGAATACAGGTGATCATAGTGACACCCAATTGGAAGATGAAGATTCCCTCCATGTTTTGTCTAAAACAGCTGGCCCACGTAAATTCTGGGTAATACCTGTGTTGGAAGGCAAACCTATACGCATGGAACTGGACACTGGGGCAGCAGTTTCATTAGTTTCTAACATTGTGTATGAGAAGGACTTTAGACATCTGCCACTTAAGCCGACAGTAGTCGTTTTGAAGGCATATACTGGAGAGACTGTTCCCCTGTTGGGTACTATTGATGTGAAAGTAGAACTCAATGGACAGACCATAAAGCTACCACTGTTTGTGGTAAAGGGGAATTACCCAGCCCTAATGAGAAGATCTTGGATCAGGAAAATCCAACTCGATTGGTCACAAGTGCATCAATTGACTAAAGAAGAAATGAATCTAGCAGCGGTACTAACGGAACATGCTGCTGTTTTCGGTGAAGACTTAGGTAGTATGAAGGGAATCACTGTGAAATTAAATATAAAGCCTGATTGCCAACCAAAATGTTTGAAGGCCAGGATGGTGCCATTTGCCATCAGACCCAAGGTGGAAGAAAACTTGGAGCGGTTAGTCAAAGAGGGAGTCTTGGTGCCAGTTACTCACAGCCAGTGGGCGACACCCATTGTCCCAACAGTGAAGAAGGATGGCTCCATTTGGATTTGTGGAGATTTCAAGGTCACTGTCAACCCAGTGTTATGTGAAGAACAATATCCTCTTCCCCGCATTGCGGACATCTTTGCAGAGTTGGCTGGAGGACAAAAATTTAGCAAGATTGATTTGAGTCAAGCGTACTTACAGATGCATGTTGAAGAAGAATCTCAAAAATTGTTGACAATCGTAACACATAAGGGGTTGTACAGATACTGTCATTTACCTTTCGGCATTACTTCAGCCCCAGCTTTGTTCCAAAGGTCAGTGGATCAGATTTTGAGTGGTTTATCAGGAGTACAGTGCTATCTGGATGACATCCTGTTCACGGGCAAAAATGAGGAGGAACAGCTTACGAACTTGGAAGCTACTCTGCAAAGACTGGAAGAGTATGGGCTACGTGTTCACAGAGACAAATGTAAGTTTTTCCAGCCCTCAGTTGAATATTTAGGACATATAATTGATGCTGATGGTCTCCATAAGTCTCCAGCCAAGGTTAAGGCTATTGTGGATGCTCCGCTACCTCAGAACGTAAGCCAACTTCGCTCTTTTTTTAGGCTTATTAAACTATTATGGCAAGTTTATTCCACAATTAGCGACGCTCCTGGAACCCCTACATGAGCTTCTGGGGCCAAAAAAGGCCTGGAACTGGACTGAAGCCTGTGATGTTGTATTTAATGAAGCTAAATGCTCACTGGTAAACTCTAAGGTTCTGACACATTTTGACCCATCCTTGCCCTTACAGTTGGCTTGTGATGCCTCCCCTTATGGAGTTGGGGCTGTATTGTCACATATTATGCCTTCTGGTGAAGAGAGGCCGATTGCTTTTGCTTCATGCTCCTTGACCAAGGCAGAAACTAACTATGCCCAAATTGAACGCGAAGCACTGGGCATTGTTTTTGGCGTTTGGAAATTTCACCAGTACCTGTGGGGAAAGAAGTTCACACTTCTCACTGACCATCGACCCCTGACATCAATTTTGGGGCCACACACAGGCATCCCACATTTGGCTGCTAGTCGGATGCAACGATGGGCATTGATAGTTTCTGGATACACATACGAAATCAAGTACAGGCAATCGTCTTTGCATTGCAATGCTGATGGCCTTTCAAGGCTACCCTTACCGGCACACCGTCAGGATCTGGGCAGGAAGGAATCTTTTACTTTGAACAGGTGGAAAACACACCTGTCACGGCTTCTTAAGTGAAGAAAGCAACACGGGTTGACCCAGTACTCTCATGAGTTATGGATTTCGTGATGCATGGAACGTTCTTACCTGACTCTCAGGTCTCTCCTGACCTCTGCCCCTATGTGTCTAGGAGGACAGAGTTATTGACCCAATCCGGGTGTTTGTTGTGGGGTATGCGTGTCATTATCCCACCTTCATTAAGACCACGTTTGTTGGAACAGCTCCATTCAAGTCACTGCGGCATAGTGCACATGAAAGAAATTGCACGGAGCTATTTCTGGTGGCCGGGCTTAGACAGGGCCATTGAAGAAACGGCTAGAGCTTGTACCTCCTGCCAGAGTGTCCAGAACGCACCTCAGTTGGCACCTCTTCACCCATGGGATTGGCCCGAAAGGCCATGGCAACGTATCCATGTTGATTTTACTGGCCCATTTGAAGGATGTATGTTTTTAATTGCTGTGGATGCCCATTCAAAATGGCCAGAAGTCTCGGTAATGCAGTCCACTACTACGGACGCCACTATTCAGACCCTGCGTGGATTTTTTAGTCATTATGGTCTTCCAGAACAGCTGGTGAGCGACAATGGACCACAATTCGTTTCTCAGGATTTTGAAACTTTTATGAAGGCCAATGGAATACATCACATCAGGTCAGCACCGTATCATCCTTTCCACCAATGGACTTGCTGAAAGGTTTGTCCAGACTATGAAGCAAGCTCTAAAATCTGCAAAGGGACGTTCACCTCTTCATAAGTGTCTGGACAACTTCTTGTTGTTCTACAGAAACACTCCACAGGCTACAACTAAGGCATCTCCAGGTTTTCTTATGATGGGATGGCAGTTGCGCTCTTGCTTTGATTTGTTGAAACCACGAGACACACGGCAAGTGGTTCAACGCCAACAGCAGGACCAGGTCAGCAGACATTCACCAAGAACAAAGGGCCGCACCTTCAGTATTGGACAGCCAGTTCTTGCATGAAACTATGCTTCAAGAGCTAACTGGGTCCCAGCAATGGTCATTGCCCAGACAGGACCTGTTTCCTACTCTGTCCAGACAGTGAGTGGCCTAGTTTGGCGACGGCATGTAGATCAGCTGCTTCTCCGTCATATCCACCCAGAAGATGCGTCTCCAGCAGATATATCTGACTTCACCCTTACTGATGATACAACATCAGAGCATGAAACTACTATTTCTGTCTCTCCTGCTCCAGCCACCCCTTCAACACCTTCAGCCTCCCTGGACCAACCGGACACAACATCCTCTCTGGTTCCGGCTACTTCCCCAGTACCTGTGATCCCACTACCACCAATACCACCTTGTGGGGTGGGCACACCAGAAGTTCGCCATAATCCACCTCACGACAGAAGGCCTCCTAATTGGCTGGATCTTTAGCTAGTGGTGACCCCCTCTTCATGAGGCAGAATAATTCCCCAGGGGTTCGCCGGAGATGGGGCAGTCTACCCTCATCTCCTAGTTTAGTTCTTATTATTTCGGGGGGGGAGGGCTTTATTCTGGGGGGGTGTTCATTAGAGGGGGAGGAATATGTGGTGTTTTGGACTACCTAAGGTCATTGGGGTTGCCACAGTGATAAATGGGAGAGTCGTTTAGGTGCTAGGAAAACCTGTCTGTCTTCTCTCTCTCTCTCAGTTCTCTTTCAATAAAGACTTCTTATACAGCTCTGACTATGCTGTCCTCCTTATTGGATTATAATCTCCCTTAAAACTCTACAGAAATTAGGGCTTCATTTCTAAATGACTTGTTTCGAAATAACTTATTTCGAAACAAGGAGCTGCGTGCGGACATAGCCTTTATTACAAGTGGACAAATTTAGTCATGGTATAAAATGACTCCATAAAGTACTAGTCAGCAGCTATTTTTTTTTAGTGTTATCTCATAAATAAATAAATGCCTGGGCCCATTGATTACTAAAGTTTTCTATCACTCTGCACAAAAACAGAAGAAAGGCAACAGAAACCAAAGTAAGAGCTTGACTGTGGTAGTGCCAGGACTCCCACCAGCTGTGATGCAGAGACTGGGGAGAAAGCTCCGGCATTTTGAAAACTACCTGGCTCTGTCAGATTTTGAAGAGAACGCCAGCAAATGAGCTATGTAACAGAGCTATAGCCAGGGCCGTCCCTAGGGTAGAATGAGCAGAGCAGATGCCCAGGGCCCCATAGGGCCCTCACTGCTGCCCCCCCCCCCCCCATGCCAGGGACTGGCACAAGCCCCAGATGTTTTTGGCCACAGGCTCACTCAGCCCCTGCTCTGGTTGTGAATAGCTGGGCTGCCTGCCGCCCTCCCTCCTGGAGCCTGCAGCCCATCGATTAGCTGGAGAGCAGAGGGAGGTTTAACCCTTTCCTTCTCCAGCAGATGCTGGCAGCACCTGCCCAGGGAACACACAGCCAGGTCAGTACTGGGGCAGTGTCTGATGGGACCCTGAGCCTGAGCCAAGGGGAGAGTTGGCTGGGGATCTGCTCCTCCCCAAGGGCCTGGGTCAGGCCAGCAGCCGGGTCAGGGGTATGGGTGTGGGGGACCTGGGGATCCAGGACTTCCCATTGGCCCTGGATCTTGCCAGGCCAATGTGGGGCAGGTGGCCAGGGATCAGGCCCCACTGGGCCTTGGGTCAGGCCAGAGGCCAGGCTGGAGAGGGAAATGGGGGCTGGGGATCCAGGGCTCTCCATGGGCCCCAAGTCACATAGGGCTAGTGGGGGTAGAGTTACCAGATGTCAGGTAAAAGGACATGTCCTCCATCTGGCAGGCATTTTAAAATACATGATTTTGTCTGGCTTTTTACTTACAGGGGGTTAAAGTGTGCTGGAATGCCACGGAGTACCTTATTTTTAAGGGCAAGCATTTCAGGGCCCCCTAAAAACAGAAGCCTATTACATTAATACTACATTTTCTCCATGTGTCCTCCAATGTCCTCCTTTTTGTACTTCCCTGTCCTCCTTTCCAGGCTTTGGTATCTGGTAGCCCTAAGTGGGGGGCAGGTAGATCAGGGATCGCGCCCCTTTGGGCCCCAGGTCATGCTGGTGGCCAGGTGAGAAGATGGCAGGATGGCAGGCAGGCCAGCCAAGGATTCACACCCTCCCTGGCCAGGTGGTGAAGCTGGAGGACAGGCTGGGCCAGGGTTCCCCCCAAGCCCAGGCTGCAAGGCCTGGGGTCAGGCTGAGCCAGGGGTCATCTCCACCTAGCCCAGGCAGCAAGGCTGGGGGGGGCCAGCAGCAGCCTGGGCCATGGGTATCTTCCCCAAGCCCAGGTGACAAGGCTAGTTCGGCAGGCCAGGCCAGGGGTCTTCCCCCCCCATAAGACCAGGCAATGAAGCTGGGGGGCAGACTTGGCTAGTGGTCACCTCCCAGAAGCCCAGGTGGCAAGGCTGGGGAGCCAGCAGGCAGGCTGGGCCGTGGATCACCTCCCCAAAGCTCCCGTGGAAAGGTCAGGGCCAGGGTTGCCCCCTTCTCCCTGATGCTCAGGTGGTGAGCCCCAGGGAGCAGACCCGAGCAGCAGTTGCTCCTCTCCAAAGCCAATGTGGCAGGCCTGGGGGGCATATGGGTCTGGGGTTATCCACCACAAGCCCAAGCAGCAAGGCCAAATCTCAGGCTGAGCCAGGCATCATCTGCACCTCCCCACCCCCAAGCAGGCTAATGGGCAGGCTGGACCATGGGTTATTTACCCCCCCCCCCCTCCAGCCCAGGTGGCAAGGCCATGGTCACAGGCCTGGTCAGGGATCAACCCCCACCCCTACCCAAGCCCAGGGGGCAGGCTGGGCCAGGGGTCACCTACCAAGTCCAGGCAGCAATGCTGGGGAGCAGGTGGGGCCAGGGTTTGTCCCACCCCCCCACCAAGCCCAGGTTGGGAGGCCAGGAGTCAGCTCCCCCAGCCCAGGCAGCAGAAAGGTCTGGCTGTGGTCAAACCCCAGGCCAGTGGGCTAGTAGTCAGGTCTGGCCCTGTGTCAAACCCCTGCCCCCCCCAAGGCCACTGGGCTGGTAGGCAGGTCTGGCTTGGGTCCCCTCCCCCTAGCCCAGGGGCTAGGCTTGGAGGCAGCAGGCAGGCCTGGCCAGGGGTCACCCCCACCTCTCACTAGCCCAGGTGGCAAAACTGGGTGGCCAGCAGGCAGGCCTTGCTAGGGATCCTGTGTGATCATTGATCACCAGCCATTTACAGACATGACTTTTGCCTTGTGTTTTGTTCTTTTCTTTCTGGGGTGGATCCTTGCTTCTGTGACAGTTGTTTGCATCACTTAGCCCTTAAGGTAGTACTTACATTTCATCGGGACAGGCTGGTGTTGACTGATTCCATCACACACCCACCCTTCATTCACACATCTTGTTCACACATTTAAATGAAATTCCAGAGTATTCACCTAAAACAAGTTTTATCAAGAATACAAAAAGAAGTTCTAAATTCACAACATTGAGCTTTGTTGGACATTGGTAATAATGTCTATTAAACTGAGTTACTTATTTCAGTTATGATATTAAAAAACAGATACAGTGTTGCCTAACAAAAAATGCAAGGATTCTTGTGGCACTTAAATCCTAGCAGATTTATTTATCGCATGAGTTTCGTGGGAGAAAAGCCCACTTTGTCAGATGCTTTGAAGAGGGGGAACTTACAGAATGGGATGAAAATAAATGTAGGGGCGTGTAAGACATGAGAGTGTTGCCTAACAGATACTTTAAAGATACATTCAATTCATTTTATCTATCTGTGTCCCTACAGAAGCCTGGCCCTACATTAGCAGGAAGAATACAGTTAGGGAAAGGAATTCCTAGAGTGAAGTATATGGTATTAACTTACACAGCATTGCCAGTTTCAAGAGATCAGAAGTCACAAAAATGGCAAAAATAAGTCTTTTTTCTTTTATTTGGCCAAAGATTATACTCGGTTTTTAAACTAATCTCTGGATGATTGAATTCCTCTTGTCCATTCCAGGGTGAGTAGGTGACAATTAGTGTCACCTGCCCATTCTCCCACAGATACTGGGCAAGTTTTCATCTTTTTACCCATCTTTTATATTTGCTGACTCTCAAGTAAGGCACTGCTTGAGCGACCAGAGGGAGCTTGTGACCAGAGGACTGCAAACAGGGGAGTTTGTGAGGGAGTTTGAGGAGGAGTTTGGTGAGGCCAAGATGATGAAGAGGAGCCGTACTGCTGAAGCCAGCACCCCTGCTGTTTCCTTTGCCTCTATTTGTAGCCAGACAGACTGTCTGTCCATGGATATCTCCACCCAGACCCTGGTGTGGAATTGCAGGGAGTGTGGCCTTCATTTTCCTGCCACTGATGATCAGGCTCGGGAGATGAACCTATGTGATAGGTGCCTTCTGGTGGCATCTCTTCAGAAACAGGTAGGAGAGTTACAGGAGGAGGTGTCACGACTCCGGGGTATATATGCCCTGGAAAAGTTCCTTGACAGTGTCCACGATGAGACCTGCAAGGAGGAGGTCCCTATCCCAATTCCAAGGGCTACTGCCACAGCTCTGGAAATGGATGGGATGCTTATGGCAGAGGAAGGACACTGGCAGCTGGTCACCTCTGGCAGTAGACAGTGCTCCACGCCTGCTCACATCCCACCATCCATTGTGGTGAGGAACCGTTATGCGGTGCTGGACACACTAAAGGAAGTAGAGGAGATACCATCCACCCCAAAGGCTGGGCAGATCACAGCCACTTCACCTAAGAGGAAACGTAAGGTTGTGGTGATTGGGGACTCACTCCTGAGAGGAATGGAGGCACCCATCTGTCACCCTGACAAGGCCTCTAGAGAGGTATGCTGCCTGCCAGGTGCCCGTATCCGAGATGTAACAGAGGGATTGTCTAAAATCATCCGCCCATCAGACTACTACCCCATGCTTCTTATCCATGTGGGTACCAATGATACTGCGAGAGGTGATCCTCAGCAGATCAAAGGTGACTTCAGGGTTCTGGGAATGAGGGTGAAGGAGTCTGGAGCACAGGTGGTGTTCTCCTCGATCCTTCCAGTCAAGGCTAGAGGCCTGAGGAGAGACAGATGCATCCTAGAGGTGAATGCCTGGCTGCGAAGATGGTGTGGTCAGGAGGGATTTGGCTTCCTTGACCATGGAGTCCTGTTTCAGGACAGAGGATTGATAGGCAGAGATGGCCTTCACCTGTCCAGGAAGGGGAAGAGCATATTTGGGCACAGACTGGTTGACCTAGTGAGAAGGGCTTTAAACTAGGTTCAACGGGGGAAGGAGACCAAAGCCCGCAGGTAAGTAACAGTGTGGGTGATCTGGGGGAAGGGATGGAACTTGGGGGGGGGGCTGGGACTGTATCAACAGCAATAAAAGAGAAGTTAGTTGGACCTGGGGGGGGGGGGAACAAATAAATGTCTTAAGTGCTCTACTGAAGCCCCAATATGTGAGGAGAGTGGGGGAGGAGAACTCCAAGAAAAAATGCAAGGAGGTTTGTGTAATAGAATTGGAAATCAACATGACAAAGTAGGGCAATCAGCCGGGTATCTTAGGTGCCTATACACTAATGCGAGGAGCCTGGGAAATAAGCAAGAAGAATTGTTAATACTAGCTCAGACAAGGAACTATGATATCATAGGAATAACGGAGATATGGTGGGATAGTCTGCATGACTGGATCTCTGCAATGGATGGGTATAAATTGTTCAGGAAGGACAGGCAGGGAAGAAGAGGGGGAGGAGTAGCGTTATATGTAAAAGAGCTCTACGACTGCTCAGAGCTCCATTATGGAAGTGGAAGCATGCCAGTAGAAAGTCTGTGGGTTACATTAAGAAGGGAAAGCAACAAGGGGGATGTTGTGGTGGGTGTCTGCTCCAGACCAGAAGCAGGAGGTGGATGAGGTGTTCTATGGACAACTAGCGGAAGCTTCTAGATCACAGGCCCTGGTGCTCATGGGGGACTTCAGTTACCCTGACATCTGCTGGGAGGCCAATACAGCAGTGCATGGGCAATCCAGGAAGTTTTTAGAGAGTGTTGGGGACAACTTTCTAGTACAAATGCTTGAGGAACCAACTAGGGACCTTGCACCGCTCGACCTGCTGCTCACAAACAGGGAAGAATTGATCAGGGATGTAGAGGTAAGTGGCAAGCTAGGCAGTAGTGACCATGACATGGTTGAGTTCAGGATGCTGATTAAAGGAAGGAAGGAAAGAAGCAAAACAAAAACCCTGGACTTCAAAAAAAGCAGGTTTTTGGCTCCCTCAGGGAACTGATGGGCAGAATCCCTTGGGAAGCTAATCTGAAGGGGAAAGGAGTCCAAGAGAGTTGGTTATATTTTAAAGAAACCCTGCTAAGGGCACAGGAAGTTGCCATTCCAATTAGGAGAAAGAACAAACTTGTGAGGCAGCCAGAATGGCTTAGCAGAGAACTCTGCTCTGAGCTTAAACATAAAAAGGAAGCTTACAGGAAGTGGAAGCTTGGTCAGATGACCAAGGAGGCATATAAAGATATTGCTAGGGACTGCAGGGATAAAATCAGAAAAGCCAAAGGACAAATGGAGTTGCGGCTAGCGAGGGATGTAAAAGATAACAAGAAGGGGTTCTACAAGTATGTTAGTAACAAGAAGAGGATCAGGGATGGTGTAAGCCCCTTGCTGAATAGGGCATGCATCCTCATGACAGAGGATGAAGAAAAAGCTGAAGTGCTCAATGCATTTTTTGCTTCAGTTTTCACAGGCAGGGTCAGCTCCCAGCCCACTACCATGGGTGTGGCAGATGGGAGAGAAGAAGACAGGCCCTTGGTGACGGAAGGTCAGGTTAGGGACTGCTTAAAGAAGCTGGATGTGCATAAGTCCATGGGGCCGGACGAACTGCATCCAAGAGTGCTAAAGGAATTGGCTGATGAGATAGCAGCACCGCTGGCCGTTATCTTTCAAAACTCTTGGAGATCGGGGGAGGTGCCAGAGGATTGGAAAAAAGCAAATGTAGTGCCTATTTTCAAGAAAAGGAAAAAGGAGGATCCGGGGAATTATAGACCAGTCAGCCTCACCTCAATCCCTGGAAAAATTATGGAGCAGATGCTCAAAGAATCCATCTTCAAACACTTAGAGGAAAATAAAGTGATCAGGAACAGTCAGCAAGGGTAAATCATGCCTGACCAATCTCATCTCCTTCTATGATCAGATGACTGGCTTTCTAGACGCAGGGAGAACCGTTGATGTGATATACCTTGATTTTAGCAAGGCTTTTGATACAGTTTCCCACAGCATTCTCATTGACAAATTAAGGAGGTATGGGTTGGATAGGTGGACTATAAGGTGGATAGAAAACTGGCTAGATCAATGGTTTCAGCATGTAGGAATCAATGGTTCCATGTCTAGCTGGCAGCCAGTCACGAGTGGTGTGCCCCAGGGGTCAGTCCTGGGGCTGGTTCTGTTCAACATTTTCATCAATGATCTGGATGATGGAATAGACTGTATTCTCAGTAAGTTTGCGGATGACACCAAGCTGGGGAGACCAGTAGACACGTTGGAGGGCAAGGACAGGATTCAGGGAGACCTAGATAAATTGGAACAGTGGGCCAATAGAAATCTTATGAGCTTCAATAGGGACAAGTGTAAAATCCTGCACGTTGGACGGAAAAACCCCATGCACCGCTACAGGCTGGGAAACATTCAGCTAAGTAGCAGCAGTGTAGAAAAGGACCTGGGGGTCCTGGTGGATGGGAAGCTGGATATGAGTCAGCAGTGTGCTCTTGCTGCCAAAAAGGCCAATGGCATACTGGGCTGCATCAAAAGAAGTATTACCAGCAGATCAAGGGATGTGATCATTCCCCTCTATTCTGCACTGGTGAGGCCACATCTAGAATACTGTGTTCAGTTTTGGGCTCCCCACTACAAAAAGGACAGGGACATGCTAGAGAGAGTTCAGAGGAGGGCAACCAAAATGATTAAAGGGTTGGAGCACAAGCCCGATGAGGATAGGCTGAAAGCATTAGGCTTGTTTAGTCTGCAGAAGAGAAGATTGAGGGGGGATTTGATAGCAACCTTCAACTACTTGAAGGGATGCTCTAAGGAAGATGGAGCTCGACTGTTCTCAGTAATAACAGAGGACAGAACGAGGACCAATGGTTTCAAGTTGTGGTTAGGGAGGTTGAGGCTGGATATTAGAAAAAACTTTTTTACTAGGAGAGTGGTGAAGCCTTGGAATGAGCTGCCAAGGGAGGTGGTGAAATCTCCATCTTTGGAGGTGTTTAAGGCCTGGCTGGACAAAACCATGACTGGGATGGTTTAGTGGGAGTGGTCCTGCCTCTGGCAGGGGTTTGGACTAGATGACCTATGAGGTCCCTTCCACCCCTATGATTCTATGATTCTAAGTAAATTTATGGAACTTCCTGTGTCTTGCTTCCTCAGAGCTCCTGTGTGATCATTGTAAATGGCTGATGATCAGACATGACTTTCATCTTGTATTTTGTTCTTCTCCTTTTTTATTTTTTCTGGAGTGGATCCTTCTTGCTTTTCCCATCCTGAGTGAAATAGACTTGTTTGCCTCATGGGTTCCCTAACTTCTCCCACCTGGTTTGCATGCACCTGTAACCTGGGACCAGGCCAGAGCCTTTTTAAATTTCCTGCCCTGCAGCATGCCCAGGCATTTGGCCTATGGCAGGAACAGCATGGGAAATTGCAGATGCTGTGATGCCTTCCCTGGTGCCTGCCACCCAGCTGCACTTCTCCTCTTACTCTCCAGACACCCCACTCTATCCTTCCCTGTTCCGACTCTCATGCAGCCACTCAGAATGTTGTGGGGAAGGCAAGCATCACAGCAAAGTTCATGGAAGGGGTGAGATCTATTTAAAAATCTTCAGAACCTCAGCAGTAGATGTGTCTGGTGTGGGTCAGCAGGGTGGCATCTCACCGCTGGGCATGGAGCCATGTGCCAGCTGGGCACCCAGATACCATCAACTTCCCCAGTGTATGGGGAACCTATGCAAGTTGGCTGGAAGTCCCAGGGACAGTATGATCTATCACCCTCCCTCCTACTCCTATTTGTAGAGATTCTTGGCTCCTGGTATTCAGGAACAGGAACCTGGAGGGATTAGGGAATAATGTGTCTTGTCAGACACTCCCCTGGGCTGGCCAGCCCCACCCCCAGTGCCGGGAGGATGAGTGGGGCCTCGCAGAGTGCGATTCACCTGGGGCCCAGCATTCCCCTAGAGACAGCCCTGGCTACAGCTATGTGAAATGTTTGCTTCTGGGAAAACAACATAAGCAGGGTGATGAACTTTACTCTTTCTTACTCAGCATTTTGTTCCATCCCTTTTTGCTTATTACCCTCCAACTAACCCCCATTTTCTTTCTTTTTGGAAAAGAAACTCAGCAGAAGGAAGGGTGAATCCTTCTAAATTAAACTGCAAGTCATGGAACTCTTTTCTTCTTTGACGCCAGTTTTTATAGCAATTATATGGGTTTTGATTGGGATAATACTGAAAAGCAGCAGGAAAAGCAGCAAGAAAGGGAAGAGTGAAACTGAAAATAAGTCCAAATCTCGCCCATGGGTTGATGAAGATCTAAAAGACAGTACTGACCTTCATGTAGAAGAAGAAGGTAAGGAAAACAGAAACCTATTTAGCACATTTGTGTCTGATTTTCATGTGATGATATGAAGAAGGGAGGTATGATTCTTTGGACTGAGACAGACATAGTCTGTGCAAACACAGCTGCAGCGTACAGTAGCTTTTTCAGTACTGCAGTGATAGCAAATTGTACTGCTGGCAGAGTAAGTCAGACCTACCCAAAGTAGTAAGATCTTTTTTGATTAGCTTAAACAAAATTATTAATTGTGGGTCAGATTGCATGCTCCTGCAAGAAAAACTGTAAAAAGGGGTGAAAGAAAAGAAAATTGCCATGAATTCCATTTATGGCGTTTTCTTCCCATTGCTTTCATTGATCATGGGTCTTGACCCCCTGCAGAACAATCTAATGCATTCACCAACAAGCCTCTCAATCCCTTTGGGCCCTCACACTGGCTGTGGATACCTAGTCTGAGTCTGAATCTGAATTTCTTTGGGTATGGCCACACTCACTCTTTAAATCGAAATAATGCTGATTATTTTGATTTAAAAGATTGCATGTCCTTACTACGTTTCCTTATTTCAAAATAAGGAGCTCCCTCATTTTTAAATAAGGCAAGTCATTTTGATATAATAAAACCTACTATTATATCAAAATGATGGTTAAATAAAAATGTTATTTTGAAATAACGCAATGTGGATGTGTTATTTCAGTTTAGCTGTTATTTTGACTTAACACTTTTGTTCTTCTCCTTCCCAGGCTGCTGTCCTTTTTCTATATATTAAGTGGGGGCATGGCCCTTCTAGGGTGCCATGTTGCCACACCTCCCATGGTGCCCCTCTCCTAAATCGAACTAGCAAGTCCTGTCCATGGACCTGTTAGTTCGATTTAAGAATTTCTAGTGGGGACATGTTAAATTGATTTAACTTTAATCAATTTAAGGATTTTTATATCAATTTTATTAAATTGATTTAACTTAAATCAATTTAACTGCCTAAGCGTGGACATAGCCTTCAACTCTCTCCTGCCCTCCGCACGGATTCTACAGTGAGGCAGTGATCCATGACCCACTCCAAGAGGGGTTCCCCACTATGGAAGGAATCTTTAGGGATGTAATGCAGCTGCTGAACCTGCTGTTTCTAGTCTGAACTCTGCAGGTCAGTGTAAAGAAAGAGGAAATAATATGCATTTCCCAGGTCCCATTGCTTGTTCCCTCTGCCCATGAGACCAGTAGAGAGTCCTGAAAGAGAGAAGGATCTGAACATAAAGCTGTTCCCACTGAATGTAGATCTTGGGACATATATCAATAAATGCACTCTGTGCTATGTTTTGCATATTAGACCCTTATGCTCATTGCTTTCATCGTTGATTAAAAGTGTTTGTCAGCCTAATCCATTCATTTCCATCAGTTATTTATGAAAACATACATTTAAAATAAGATGTATGTGAACTTTTCCTTTATTCTAATCAGTGACTCAACTGTGCAATATTAGTACACACAGCTTACACTGATATCAAAGAGGGCTAATAATGTTAAGACTGGGTTTAGCTTGGAAGTAGGGCCAGATTTATCAAGAAGCAGGTAGGCAGCTAATCTGAGCCCACCATGCAACAGATCTTGCACTGGGAACCACTAGCTAAGCCCCCTCTATCTGTGTAGAGTCACTGACCTATGCTGGTTGTGAGATATTAAGGGCAGCAGACACTCTAAGACAGTGGTTCCCAACCTTTTCTCTGCTGTGGCACACTTTGATACATTCAAATTTTTTTGTGGCACACCACCATTAAAAACTCATGAATATTCAAATTAGTTCAAAATAACATGAATATTTATCAGCCATGGCACAGTGGTTTGGAAATGCTGCTATGTGGGGTAGTAGGAGTAGCAGAGCAGGGATGGCAAGACAGGAGAAGTCAGGAGTTATTTGCAATGGCAGGAATGAGTGTGGGGAATAGAGCAGGGCAGGGGCAGGGCCGGCACAACCCAATAAGCCTGGTAAGCATTGCAGGGGGGCGCTGGCACCTGCTCTGCTTGCAGGGGGGCCACCAGAAATGGTAGCACCATTCCTGGGCAGGGGTGACCAAAGAGGACAAGGGCTGCCATGTGGGGAACAGCACAAGGGTGCCAAGAGAGGAGAGGGGAAGGAAGAACAGGAGTGGCTTTGTGGGGGGGGGGAGGGGGGACCTGGGGAGTGGGAAGGTAGGGCTGGGGAGCACAGCGCAGCACTCACTTCCTCCTTTCTCTACAGTGGCTCCCTGCCACCAAGGGCAAAGCCTCACCCCACTGCTGCTCCCTTCCTCCCCAGTGGGTCCCATTCCCCCCTCCCCCAGCCCCCTGGTGCCTGTGATGGACCTTCCCATCACTGCAGGGGCCAGAACTATCCTTCCAGCCCCCAGCACATTCCCCAGCTACACCTCCCCAACCAAACAGCTACCCCACAACCTCAGCCATACACCCTCTGCTACACATCCACTCCCACCCACCTCTGCTACACACATACCCCCTGCCCCCCACAACCCCCAGCAGCCCCCCTCAAATCCCTTACCATGGCTGTTTGCAGGCTGGCTGACAGGCTGGGAGCTGCCTCTCCACCACAAACTAGTTTGTGGGGTCCCCTGAAGGGCTCACTATCGGCCCCCACTGCTACCTTCCCTGTGGCACCACTCCCCCACTGCAGCCCTAATCACCCCACATGGCCCCCCCAGGACTCCTTTTTTGTTTTGCTGAACTGAACTAACATGACTATCCCTCTGGAACTCGTAAATTAGTCTTGGGTATGATATTTTTAAAGATCCTCCCATCACGAAGCTTGTAAGTTGATCACCTTTAATGCTGAACTATGTTAAAATGAACATTTAAATTTTTTTAAAAAGTAGTAGCATTAATTAATAAATAAAAAGTGGTAACATTAATGATGGCTCAAAAATAACAAATACCACATTTAAAATTTTGGTAGTCAAATCTTACAAATGTTTCATATAGGCTTGGGTTTATGTGCACTAGACATTTAATACAAATAATTTATAATAAATAAAAATAAATGTAAAAAAGGTTCCTAGTGTGTAGCTGTAAATGAAAAACACCAAATTTCAGTGAAATTCTCTGAAGTACTCATGTTTATAAGACTCTTGCCCCCTCAAAAATATTAAATAGTAAGTACAGAAAAAGCTAAAAAATTACTTACAAAAAAAAAAAAGATACAGCACAGACATCACACACACAGCTGTAATGCTTCTCTAAGAGGGCAGCACTGTATTTATATGTAGCAGCGTATATGGACCTACCTGGTAAACTGATCTAACCAAAGCCAAACTAAAAATTGTCACAAAGTCAAAGGAAAAGGCAAAAGAACAGGTAAAAAAGAAAAGGAAAAGGCACTATTTCACAAAATTAAGAAATGGCAGAATAAATGGCCACACCGAGGAATTAAAAGCTGAGCCCAAGGGAAGCGTTTCTACTATTGTGCTGTCTGTTTCTTGTTCCTGCTTTTTGAGCATGTCAGTGTGAAGGTGATGGGCAGATAATGGTGAAATCTGCAATTCAGACAAAGCACGAATCCTAATGATTAGGCTTCCAGCCCTACTACCTCAGCTAGATGGGAACAATTTTTTTATTTTTCTATATTTTCAGTTCTGCCCCCCAAATTGAGGATGGGACCCATTATTGCTAGGGGCCCTAGGCAGCTGCCTGCTTCGCCTATCCCAAAAGCCACCACTGCTTTTTGCCAGCCCTGCACAGCTCACGTGGCTGGGCTGAGCATGGCAGGAGCTCTAAGTCTAGCTTTCCCAGATTCTCATGGCACACTTTGGGTGTTGCCGCGGCACACTGGTTGGGAACCACTGCTCTAAGAGTGAGCCTATTTGGAGGCTGGGATGTGATAAAACCCCTCCCCCACCTAAGGGGGAAGCGGCACTGGACCCAGATCCAACTAAATGTGTGGGACAACTAATGCAAAAACAGGAAGGGGTGTGAGGGTCAAAGGTTCAAAATGTAGGGATTCTGTGGGGGGTCACCTAGCAGAGAACCCCAGACAACAGGGGCATCGCAGCCCCAGGGAGGGACCCAGGGCACGGCCCCAGGCCCCTCCCCTGGCCCACAGGCCACGCCCCCGGCCATGGACAGGGCTGGAAGCCACTGTGTGCTGCTGCGGGTGGCTGGGCCTGCCCCCCCCCACCAGGGACGGGGCTCCTGCGGCTGTGAGCGGCTGGGCCCCAGATCTCCAGCCCAATCAGGCCGGAAATTGGGGCGGGGGGGCAGCCAACAGACCCAGGGCACCAGCGCTGGTATTCGGGGCACCTGCTCCAGGTGCCCAGCACCAGCGTCGCCCCTGCAGGACAATGCCCACTGCTCCCAGAAGTTGTTGAGGGAGCCAATGGATGCAGCCCAGAGGAACTCTGCCTGGACACATGAATGAACAAGGGACCGGAAATATGCCCGCAGTCACAGGTACCCCCCCCCCAGCCAACCTCCTTTCCCTCGTCTTACAGATGGCAGTTTTAGTGAGGGGTAGGAGGAGGTTGACGAGGAGGTCCCACGACTCTGTGGAGCCATGAATGGGGAGTGCATAAAGGAACAAGTGAGGGGGAAAAGTGCAGCCAGAACCTCAACAAGAGGTTCTGGAGGAGCTGGAAAAGGGGCTGCAACCTGGCACACACCAGGTACACATGCGCCAGGGTCTCACTCACACTGCAAAAAGAATAGGTGTGGGGATATTGGGTAAACCATGCCAAGTACATGCCCATGCTGATGGCTCCGTGAAGGAGCCACCAACTGATGTCCCTGGCGGGCCGTGGGGTTAAGGTGGAATACAGGCTGGCCCACTGGGTCCTCCCCCTCTATGGGTGTTATTAGATCCAGCCATTTGGTGTCTTGGTGGGACATGAGAGCTCTAAGACCTGCTGCTCTATTGCCGCATCCCTCCCCTGGCTGCCCCCCCCAAGTGTAGTCACGGCAGAAGAGCCAGGCACGGACCCTCCCCATATCCCAGCATTGTCGTGCTGAGGGAAAGGCGGGCCTGTGCTCCCACCAGGCCAGCCAGAACTCCCAGAAGGACACCACGAAGCCCACATTTTCCAGCAGGCTATTATTGAAGTTCCAGTAGGCTAGCTCCAGCCTCACCGCCGAGAGAGACCGTCACGGTCACCAGATAGTGATCTGAGAAAGGGGCTGGCCTAATGCTGGAGGAGTGGGCTCATGCAAAGTGACGATGGGACAGATAAATGCGGTCCAACTGGAAGTGACGCAACCGGCCTTCCCCCACCTGGACAAATGTAAAGGTGACCTGGTCATCCAGGTGGTGGTCACACTAAACGTCCACCAAGGAGTGGTGGTTGGCGAGCTCCTGGAGAACAGCTGCAGTGGCCTGGCACTGCTCCATCCCCATGCGATCCCATTCCTTGAGGCTGCTGTTAAAATCCCTGCCCAGGACCAGGCACTCCTGAGGATCCAAGATGCTGAGGAAGATAGCAACCTGCTGATAGAAACGCACCTACTCCAGGCCCGATGTCAGGGCATAGACATTGACAAGATTCAATGCTAGCCCCTCTATATGGACCTGGAGGTGCAGCAGGCAGCCTGGCATGACCTCGGCACCTTGGGCTGTAGGCCAGGCGAGAACAGGGGGGCCATTCTGGCAGAGCAGGTGGCCAGAAGATTGAAGAACACCACGGTTCCCCACTCCAGCCGCCAGCTGGCCTTGGCGGCTGGATCTGTATGGGTCTCCTGCAGGAAAACCACAGAGTAGCCCCCCTCCTGAAGGAAAGAGATCACCTGGGTCCTGTGGAGACCCATCCTACAACCCCTAGCATTCAGTGTTGCAAAGGTTGTTGGGGCCATGAAGAGGGCTGGGGAGGATCCTCAGGAGTGGTAGGAGCATCCACAGCCTCCGTCGGGCCAAGCAACAGTCCATGTCCCATCCCGAAGGCCATGAGAGAGTCACGGAACTTGCGGGCCCTCTGGTAGGCTGCTGCATCCTGCTTCCTGGTCCCTTTGCCCTCCTTCAGAATGGCTCTCGTGGCCCGGAAGACAAGATGGAAGTCCCCTCAATGCTGCAGTGCAAGCCACACCTGATTCCTGGACCCATGTGTGTCATCCAGGAATGTGCACAGGTCATCCCACAGCGCCAGGGGTTCCGGAGCAGAAAGCTCCTGGCCATCCCCTGGTTGAGTCCCCATAATGGCCCAACAGCCTGCTGGGACAGACAGACAGGGCGCAGAGCCCCATCGTGGCAACGATGTGGGCGCTGCATCGCCGGGCTCAACCCCAGGCACAACGGATGGCGGCAGTGGTGAGAGGATAGCTTAAAGGGACCATAAATACCGCCCTCTGGGAATTGGTAGATGATGGAGGCACAGACTCAATCCCAGGGGCAGCAGTGACACGGGACAGGGCTAAAGGAGTTCTTGACGGGATAGCCAGTGAAGGGATAGGGTTGGGAGTAACAAAGGGAGCAGTATGGCCAGAGGTGGGAGCCCCAGTGGTCAATCTGCCAGGGTGCAGCTCCCCTGGACTGGGCACAGGGTTTATAAGGGAGGGATCAGGGGTCGGGTCCCCTTTGACACTGGGCATAGAGATGGAGGAGAGCTGGCTGTCCATGACCACAGTGTCAGGCAGGGGGGAGGGTTGGGATAAGGGACCAGGGAGCTCTTCTCCTAAGGTCAACCCCCTAGGGCCTGGCTGCTCAGGATCGGCCATCACGTCAGGAGACTCAGCAGCCATAGCTGGAACTGCAATCGCAGCTGGGCAGGCGCAGCATTCCGGGGGCATCCCTGGGTTGAGGATAAGGACATCGGGGAGGGCCTGTGCTTGTGGGGATGGAGGGGGCAGCAAGGACAATTCACTGCCCAGATCGAGGCCCGGTGGCAGAGGGTCTTCCTCCCCCGCCATAACTGGGGTCAGACCCAGGGCCTCGGTCTCTGAGTAGATGGGGCCTAAATCCCCCCCGCTTTGTGTGACAGTGGTGAGGCAGGTTCAGGGGGGAGCATGGGCAGCCCCATCAGCAGCCTTCCCAGGGGCCAAATCTAAAAGGGCCTCCAAAAGGGGTGCCGTGCTACCCCCCCGCCCCCGCTACTACATTAACCTCCCCGGCCGGGAACTGTTGCTGGTCATTGTCGGGGGTGGCGCGGCAGCAGGCTCATTGATTTCTATATTCTGCACAGTTTTGTCATCATCCTTAGCCCCCTGCAATGTTTTCTGAGAAGCCTCCTCCCCGTCTGACATGGCGGGGAGAGCCAGAGCCTTTCTGTGCTTTCTGCGCTTCCCCATAATGACTACCCAGTCCTCCAAGGTGGCAAGGGAGGGCTGGCCAGTGGCGGCAGAATCAGGCAGCAAGGGCAAAGGCACTTGGGTGGAAAGGGTTGAGGGCAGAACAACAGAGGGATGGGAACCCTCCCCCTGGGGTGAGGCCTCTCCCTGGCTGGCCCCAGCCAGCTTTTCCCCTCTCTGCTCCAATGGCCCAGTTGTTTTTGGGGTTGCAGGAGGAGGAGGAGGGGCCGCTCCAGTGGCTGAAAGACTGGGGTCACTGGCAATGTTGCGGCCAGCGCCCTTTGATGCCTCGGGGGCACTGGTTGCCTCCTCTTCATGGTGGACCAGGGGGCACACTGTCCGGACATGCCCCGTGGCCCTACAGAGGAAACACCAAGGCCTTCCTGGAGGAGTAATGAATTTGATATTGGGCCCCTTGATGGGGCACCAAAAAGGACCCCTCAAGCACCGCTCCATCACAGGCCCTCGCCAGCGTCAGCTGCATTTGCACCTGCCGGCGAAAGGACAACATGTGAAGGAGGATGGGGTCCTTGCAGCCCAAAGGGAGAGGGCTGATCACTGATATTGGCTTCCCCAGGGTGGGGAGGAGGGGAAGCAAGGCAGCATTGGGGAGGAAGGGAGGAAAGGAGGATAACACCGCCCGCACGCCCAAGTCCTCCAGAGGCTCCACGGGGACGTAGACGCTTCCCACCGCCAGGATCTTTTTGACCGCCTCCTGTGTGGCGGCCTCTGACAACAGGAAGAAAACAATCTTCCCGTATATCTCAGAGGCCGCCACGATGGCCGAGGGCCCCACCACCCTCGCCAACGCCCGCACATAGGATTCCACGTGGGGCAAGGCCACTACCAGGAGGCAACGGACCCCGTGCCTCCTGGTCAGGGTGGGAAAGGGGCCCCGGCCTCCAGAGGAGGCGGCACGGGCAGATGATACAGTGATGGGTGGAGGGGTGGCAGCTACCTGGGCGTACACTCTGGGGGCGGAGGTTCCCCCAGAGCTGGTGGAGGGAATGGCAGGGAAAGAAGGGACCGCAGCTAATGACGTAGCTGTGGCGACAGCCTGGCCCTTGCTCACCTTCTTCTGCCGGCTTTAACGGCTGGCTGAGGAGGCTGGAGCAGCAGCAGCAGAGGTGGAGGCCCCTCCCGTGCCTACCACTGCTGTTGGTGCCCCAATGGGGGCATCCTCAATGGTAGAGGCAGCGGCTGTGGTCAGAGGGGGTGCCGCAGAGGTAGATGGGGGAGCAGGCTCGGGGGAGGGTCGGGGCAATTGGGGAGGTCTCCATATCCCTAGAATAGGGATGGTTGTAAAAAAAGGAGACTTATTGGGAAAGAAAGGAAATGTACTGGGGGAGGACAGGGACAAGCAATGAAGGGGAGGGGATTAGGGAAGCCACTCCTCCCCACTTGGCTGCCGGCTGGTGAGGAGGGCAGCATCAGGGGTAGGTAAAGGGAAGGGGGCACTGAGGCAGGGTAGGAGCCTATGTAGGGAAGCAAGGGCAGGCAAACCACTCCTCCCTGCTAGGCTGCAGACAGGGGAGGAGGGTGCCCAGGGAAAAAGGGTAGGCAACTTGTGTGGGCAAAAGGGGGCCGGCTCCTCCAGCTGCACTGGGTGGGGTGTAGTCACTGGGGCATCGGGGTGCAGTGAATGGGGGGAAACAGAAAAATTAAAAGTTGAAGGGGCCCACTAGAATTAGTGAAGCCTGGGCACTGCGGGGGTTGTGATGGGGCAGGAAATGGGTAACCAAGCGAGGGAGGGGCGGGGAATGGGTGTGGCTTGTACAATCCAAGGGTGGGGCAGGGCAGGGTAGGGAGACCGTGAAGGCTGAAGGGTGGGGGCAGGGAAGGTAACTCAAACAAACAAACTTTAGGGACTGGGGCAGGGATGAAACAGAAAACAAATGCAGGGAAAAACCTAAAGGGAAGGGCCTAAGGTGAGGTGGGGGTTCTGTGAGGGCTAGGAAGGGCACTGAACCAGCTGGAGGGCTGAGCAGAGGGTGGGGAGCCTTCCAGCCAAGGGAGCTAGGGAATGGGGGGCTAGGTGATGGGGAAAGAGGGGTGCTGTCCCTGGGAACCTAAAAGTATCTACTGCTGTAAAAGTCCCAGATGGTAAAGGGTCCCCGCTGCTGTTTGGAGGGCAGGCAGATGGTGGCTGGGGGTATTGGTGGAGGGGCTGGTAGAGATGGCAAAGTCCTTCAGTTTTTTTTTTTTTTTTTTTTAAACAAACAGCCCCTCCACAGCTCCAGTGATGGTTATGAGTCCTCCCCCAGCCACAAACAGCACAAACAATCAGTTTGCCTGCCCTCAGAGATGGTACCAGTCAAATCCAGTGACAGCAGCAGGGACAGGCTTCCAGGAAAGGTCCTCTTCTCCCAGAGATGGTGGTGGTAGAGTTGGTAGTGGTGGGTCTTCCTTCCTGGAGCTCCCCCCGCTCCCCACAGGGCAGGGGGATGGGGGGGAGAGAAGCCAGCAGTAGCAGAAACAGCAGGGCCTCCCAGGAGCAGTAGCAGGAAAAGCAGCAGTGCCCAGGTGAGTGGAGGTGGTTCCAGCGGGCAGAAGAGCAGCAGCAGCAAAAGTGGGCCCAGCAGCAAGCCCACCCACCTCCTGCCTTCCTTCTCTTTCTCCTTCTTCAGTCTAAGAATGAGGGAAGGGAGGGATATAAGCTGTAAAATGTTAAGAGCTTGTTTCCCTAGCAGCTAGCTGCAGTTACTGCAGGGCAGTCAGAGGCACCTGAGATGATTTAAGGCCTGGCCAGATGCCTGATAAAAGCTGTCCTGCCTCAAAGAGAGGTTGCACAAGCTGGAGAAGGAGCAGGAGGTTAGTGCTGTGCTGCAGAACTTTGAGAAGGCATTGGAGAAAAGACAGGAGCTCGACAAACAGTGGAAAAGAGAGAGAGAGTGCCAGAGAAGAAACCCAGCAGAAAGGGAGACTGGGTGAAAACCCTGAAAGGTATAAAGAAGGGGGAAAACAGCCCAGGGGAAAGGAGTGCAGGACTGAGCCTTGGTCAGTACTGCATAGCTGCATCTCTTAGGGCCCCTGGGCTGGAACCCAGGGGAGACGGTGGCCCTAGGTCCCAAGCCCCCCCACCAGTAGTGATACCCGTGGCAGCCCCCACGGGTGGAAACAAAGAAGAGGACCCCTGTGACCCACTAGCTTTCTAGAGCGTGAGACCCACCACTGCAAAGTTACTGTTGTTTTGTCACATAGTATATCCTGAAGCAAAACTGATATTTAAGTGTATATGTGCATAAAATATAGAGTGTCTCCTTTTTGCTCTTTGGATGTACTTTTATGTTCTCTGTTTCTTAAAATAGTACTGCAGATTTTTGGTCCTTTAGTTTTTAGAGCTCTTTATAAAACTCTCATTTAATGTAAATGACTGTTGTCATAGAATCATAGGGTATGTCTACATGTCTCTTTTATTTTGAAACAACACTGGTTGTTTTGAAATAAAAAAGACTAAGTCCATACGACGTTTCCCCATTTCAAAACGAGGGAGCTCCTCGTTTTGTAACAAGAGCCATGGTTTCAAAACAGCTTCAACCACTTTTGTTTCAAAACCACAGTTATTTCGAAACTGGTGGTTTTGAAATAACGCCATTGGGACATGTTATTTTGAAACAATAGTCTCCCTTGTTTTGAATTAATTTTTTTTTTTTAGTTTGAAATAATTTGTTTTGAAATAAAGGTTTTATTTTGAAATAAGTCATTTCGGAATGACTTGTTTCAAAATAAAGCCTTGTGTGTAGACATAGCCATAGAGTCATAAGGGTATGTCCACATGAGCCATAGAGTCATAAGGGTATGTCCAACACTGGTTGTTTCGAAATAAAAAACTGAATGTCCACATGACATTTTCTTGTTTCGAAATGACAGGCTCTGTCATTTCAAAATAAGAACCATCATTTCAAAACAGCTTAAACCCCATTCATTTCAAAACGGCTGTTATTTCAAAATGGTTATTTTGAAATAAGGCTGTTTGGACACGTTGTTTCAAAACAACACCATTGTTTCAAAACAACTGTTTCGAAACAACATGTCCAAATGGCCTTATTTCGAAATAACCATTTCGAAATAACAGCTGTTTCAAAAGCAGGATTTCCCTTAATTCGAATTAACATTTTTTAAATTCAAATTAACTTATTTTGAAATAAGGACTTTATTTCGAAATAACTCATTTTGAAATGACTTATTTCGAAATAACGATGTATGTGTGGACATAGCCATAGAGTTGGAAGGGACCTCATGAGGTCATCTAATCCAACCCCTTGCTAAAAGCAGAACCATTCTCACTAAATCATCTCAGCCAGGGTATAGTCTAACCAGACCTTAAATATCTCTAAAGACAGAGATTCCACCACCTCCCTAGGCAACCCATTCCAATGCTTCATCACTCTCCTAAGGAAAAAGTTTCTCCTAATATCCAGCCTCGATCTCCTCAGCTGTAACTTGAAGCCATTGCTCCTTGTTCTGTCCTCTGTTACTACTGAGAAAAGCCTCGTTCCCTCCTTTCTGCAGCACCCCTTCAAGTAGTTGAAGGTTGCTATCAAATCCCCCCTCAGTCTTCTCTTCCGCAGGCTAAATAAGCCTAGTTCCTTCAGTCTTTCCTCATAAGTCATGTGCCTCAGCCCACTAATCATTTTTTTTGCCCTCTGCTGGACTCTGTGTAATTTGCCCATATCCTTTTTGTAATGGGGAGCCCAAAACTGGACACGGTTCCCCAGATGCAGCCTCATCAGTGCCAAATAGAAGGGAATAATCACATCCCTCAATCTGTTAGCAATGCTCCTACTAATACAGCCCAAGATGCCATTAGCCTTTTTGGCTACAAGAGCACACTATTGGTTCATATCCAGCTTCCCATCCACCATAACCCCAAGATCCTTTTCTACAGTATTGCTGCTTAGCCAACTGGTCCCCAGCCTGTAGTAATGCATGAGGTTTTTCCATCCTGAGTGAAGGACTTTGCACTTTTCCTTGTTGAACCACATGAGATTTCTTTTGGCCCACTGCTCCAATTTTTCTAAGTCTCCCTGAATCCTGTCCCTGCCCTCCAGCATGTCTAGCATTCCCCCCAGCTTGGTGTCATCTGTGAACTTACTGAGCATGCAATATATCCCATCAAGATTATTAATGAAGATGTTGAACAGAATGGGCCCAGGACCAGCCCTGGGGCACTCCACTCGTTACTAGTTGCCAACTAAACATTTGAGCCATTGATTCCTACCCTCTGAGCCCATTGATCTAGCCCTTTCTCTAGCCAGCTTATTGTCTGCACATCCAACCCATACTTCCTTAACTTGCCAACAAGAATGCTGTGGGAAACCATATGAATAGCCTTGCTAAAGTCGAGGTATGTCATGTCAACAGCTACTTCCACATCCAAAATCCAGGCATCTCATCATAGAAGGTTGGTCAGGCATGATTTGCCCTTGATGAATGCATGTTGACTGCTCCTGATCACTCTGTTTTCCTCCAAGAGTTTCAGGATGGATTCTTTGAGGACCTGCTCCATGATTTTTCCAAGGACTGAGGTGAAGTTGATCAATCTGTAGTTCCCCGTATCCTCCTTTTTCCCGTTCTTAAAGATAGGTACTATATTTGCCTTCTTCCAATCCTCCATGACCTCCCCCCATTCGCCACAAGTTTTCAAAGATAATGGCCAGTGGCTCTGCAACCACATTGACCAACTCCCTCAGCACCCTCGGATGCAGTTCATGTGGCCCCATAGACTTGTGCACATCAAACTTCTTTAAGTAGTCCCTAACCTGACCACCTTGGTTTTAAAGTTTTGCATTTAGGTTTTTATCTCATAGTGTCACATACATTCATAAAGCCCACGTCTCCAGCTCTTCGAACATCTATCAGTTTTCTGCTTCTCTGCTTGTTGCTAATAAACATTACCTACCTATTCATAAGCCTGTTCAAGTTTAATGTACTAGTATGTATATCCAAAATCTCTACAATGGAATCTAATTAAATTGTAGTCACTGTCTCCTAAATTATCTATAACTTTTTACAATAGTCTTTTCATATGCCGTGTCCTCCTTATACAATATAAAAACGAATCCTCTACAAAATTAACAGTCCTCTCTCTTTTTATCACTTTCTGCTTCAATTTTCTAATTAAACTGTGGCAAATTAAAATCCAGATGGCTAATTAAAGTGATGAGCTGTGAATTCTCCATGTGGCATTTTTGGCTATGGATATCTCCATCAGTTTAAAAGGTACATTTTCTAACCAAACAAAAAATAGCCCTTAAAGAGGGGGCCTCCATGACAAAATGTCAGATTTCAAATGTTTTATGTATTTTTCATCTTTAAAAAGAATTCCAGCAGTTCAAAATGGGCCAAATTAAAATTTTATTCAAAATATTGTCAGTCCAAGGGAAATTAATTTTCATACTCAGGTATTTTTGTTCTCAGATACTCAGCTATTTTGTTACAAAAAGCGAGATTTTTAATTGACCCTCCTCCATTCACGGTAACTGCAACACAATAGACATCCCCTGAGAACAGCAGGATTTTTCTCACTTCTGAACAACGGTTTAAAGCAGAGATCTCAAACTCAAATCGCCATGAAGACTAGTATGTTAGCCCGAGAGCCACACCACTGAAACCTTTTCATACAATGATATTGGCTGGTGTGTCCTGTAGGGCTGTGATACACTACAAAATGTGTCACAACCTGCAAAAGGCTCAGAACCACTAGTGTAAGGGACTAAACTAAACCAAATTAAAGCCATTTTAATTCTGAAAGAGAGTTTGCACACAGATTTAATACTGTTTAATTAATCCACTTTGAAATCACACATTAGTTAATTCAGATTAATTTTCCTGAGCATCTTTGTATAGACTAGCACTGTTTCATTTTAGTTACTGGTTCTTGAAGGAAGCCGCACTACCCCACTGAAGCTGCTTTATGGAGTTACCTGCAAGAGGCATCACTTATTGCAAAAGGAAGAAATAATGTGATGCTAGTTTGATAGACAAGTGATAGGTGTTGTCTAGTTTGATAGACAACATCCAGCAAGGCAGAAACGGGACACAGGGTCTTCTGTGAACCAGGAAGTGTAAAATATATAGGGCCAAATACTTCAATACAGTCCAAGCTTGGTCTGTATTGAGGATGCCTTTCACTTTTTTAACAAATTGGGGGTAAATTGCCTGGATATAACAAACAGCACATAAGTAGTGCTTTTACTAAATCAGTACACTGATCAAATGCCATTTTTTATATCCATTAGGCTAACACTAGTACTTGCTTGGCCATCCATCCACTGAGTACAGGAGTGGTTCAGGATATAGTCTCTGTAAAAAGACATACCTTTGAGCACTAGCCCATTAGGTGCAGTTAGTTTTACTGCTTGGATGGACTCACCAGAGCTGCTTAACAAAATTAAATGGCAGAGTGGGAAAAGGTTAGATGCTTCAGAGATATTTTTTGTTATTCTTTCTCCAGTTTAAGAGGAGAACATTGCTTAGATAAGATATTGAATACCAGTAGTCTCAAGGGGTATCCGTGTTAGTCTAACTCAGCAGAACAAAGAAGGAGTCTGGTGGCACTCATTTAGACTAAAAAATTTATTTATTGCATGAGCCTTTCGTGGGAGAGCATCTGACGAAGTGGGATTTTTCTAGTAAAGCTCCTGTGGTAAATAAATCGGTTAGTCTTTAAAACTGCCAGCAGACTCCTCATTTGAATACCAGTAGTTTGCTAAGTGGAAGGCAGACAGGTACATTCATATATTGTCATTAGTGCCAACACAGCAGATCCATTTACTCTTGTATTTATTCTTCCTAGAATTTTCCTCAGTTTTGTTGTCCAGAGTGTGAGCTTTTTCTTGTCTAGATCAACAGCAGCTATTTGCCTCCTTTATAACTATGTACCAAGGCTCTGTACAGTTACCAAAATAGGACTATAAGCCTTTTGGTATTATTGAAAGCTATGGGTGACATATTTCTTTCAACCTTGTTTTGAACCAGTTGGAAAGACTGAACATCTCTTATAGCAGCAGTAAACAATGAATTTCATAGCCACAGTACACACTAACAAAGGCTCAGATTACTGAAGATATTCATGCATTGGTTAATTCAGTGTTGCAACTCCTACCCAATTTCGGACACTAAATCACATTTTCAAACGGGACTCAGGAACTTAGAAACCTAAATCCAGTTCCCAGTCAATCAGCTGTAGGTACATAAATATCTAAATGCTTTTTGAAAATTACATTTAGGCTCTTAAATCAGCTAGGCATTACTATTCTTAAATCCAGTTATAAATTTGGGCCAAAATATTTTGCCTCCCTCTGTCTGAGATTTCTACAATTGCCTCACCTACACAGGACCAGCTAAAGGGGTTGTGGCACCCCAAGCCAAATTTTGATTTGCCCCCCCCCCCATCTCATTCATGGAGGTTGAAAATGGTTTCCCAGGTGCATTTACAACCTAAAATTCAAATGGCATGATCAATTAATCCCTTTAACCTAAATATGAAAATAAAATATTGATGAATTTAAATGTAATAAGTAACATTTGGCATGTACATACTTACTAAAATTTCACTCTCTCAGTCCTTAGGTATCTCAAGTTGATATCCAAAAACTGAGGCAATAGGGAGGAGCAGCAGGGGGAGACAATCAGTGTCTGCTTTTGAAAACTCACCTGATTCACATGATTTCCCAAAGGCCACAGAACAGCAAAACAAGCAGAGTTTTGTGGCACTTTTAAAGACTAATGTGCCACATCAACTTTTTGTTTGTTTCGCTGAACTACGGTAGACTAACACAGCAACCTCTTTGAAATTTGTCCTCAGGAAGGAGGGGTTTAGGGATCTAAATATCAGGTTTGATTCCCGCAGGTTTGAACTGTAGCAGAATGGCCTTGGCTTGCCATCCCTGTGAGGTAGCCACGTGGACTTCTAAGCAATTTACTTTGCAGTATTCCTTCAGATGAGATCTTAAAAATCCAGGACCCATCCTGAGCTCCAGACCAGCTCTGTCTCTCACCTGCTATCGGACTTGTGGCGCATCACTTCCTTTCTCTATACCTTCACTGGTTAGCCTGTAAGTTCTCTGGAACAAGGGCTGTCTGCCTTTCCATTTGATTCCTCCCCCCCCCCAAATGTTCCAACTACCTTCTCTTTTATCCCTGGTGTTACAGTCCCCATTCCCCCCAAGTTCCATCCCTTCCCCCAGGTCTCACACATTGTCACTTACCTGTGGGCTTTGGTCTCCATTTTGATTTAAAGAAGGTTTAAGCTATTTCAAAATGACGGCTCTTATTTCGAAAGGATGGAGCCCGTCATTTCAAAATAAGAATACATTGTGTGGACCTAATCTCTTTTATTTTGAAATAACTAGTGTTATTTTGAAATAAAAGAGATGTGTGGACATACCCTTAAAGACTAATGAATTTATTGCATGAGCTTTCCTGGGAGAAAATCCCACTTTGTCAGATGCTTTGAAGATGGGGGAAACAAGCTCCTAAAAAGCCTGTGCCCCTTGCTTTCCCTGTTCTCCTTGGCTGTGTTCACATACACGGGGTTATTTTGATATGGTTGTTTCGAAACAACTTGTATCGAAATAACACCTTATTTCAAAATAACTTAATTTGAATTAACAGTTTGTTAATTTGAATTAAGGAAAAAAGCTCAAAGCGAAATAGCAGGTTCAGGCAACAGTTATTTTGAAACAAGTCACTGTTGTTTCGAAACAACATGTTCACACGGCGTTGTTTCAAAACAATCATTTTGAAACAACGTTGTTTCGTCCCCTCATGAGGTTTAACTTGTTTCAAAACAACCATGCGTCGTGTGAACAGGGTATTTCTTATTTTGAAACAACCTCTGTTGTTTCAAAATAAGAGTGTTGTATGAACACAGCCCTTGTTTCCCCGCTGACCTGGCCCTGAAACAACAATCCAAAGAACCCCACTGAACTCACTGTCCTGGCTGCCACTTCAAGAAACAGGCTGCTCTCACCTCAGCTCCTCCTGGTCCCCAGAAAACACTGCCGTTTGGACTCGGTGCAGGGGAAGACGAGAGAGAGGAGCCAGCCCCAGCGAGGTTGTTTGAGTTTGAGGGAGGTGGGGAGTGTTTGAACTTCCTGCAACTCCTGGACCACACCACCTGGGACTAGAGCTTTCTGCAGTCCCCAGTGGCTAGTGTCCACCCCACTCCCCTGCTTACTTATTGTTATCCCTCCTGGACTGTGAGTCATTGTAAAGACATACATTCCTTTCAATCTGCAGAATCTCCTGCAGAAGGATTTAAAGTGCACTCTGCCTACATGACTTAAGCTGCAGGTTGACTAACAGTGCCTGAGCTGCCAGGAAAGAGTTAAAGAGGCTGGAGCCAGCCTGAACTTCATGGGGGCTTGGTGCCCCTAGGAACTGAAGCCATGTCAGTCTCTGATCTTACACTAGAGCTGGCCCTGCACCTATATATATAGACCAGTGGTTCCCAACCTTTTTGGCTTGAGGGCCACACAAACATAATTTTTACAGTCTTGAAGAGCCACCTGTCTATCAACTCACAAAAAATGTATTGACATATACACCGTTAAGGACTATAAATCACTACATCAGTAGTGTCAAACTTATGGCCTGTAGGCCAGATCCAACCTGTCAAGGGCTCTTAGGCCCACAGAGCTGCCACCCATTCCAGTGAGTCAGCTATGCAGCCTGTCTGCTGCTGCTGCCCCAAGCTCTGCTGTAGCAGTAAGAGAGAAGGTGCCAACCCCACTGCATCCTTTAGCCAGGACAAAGAAGGAAGTTTTTTAACCCCTGTCTCTCCAGCTCAGGCAGTTTGGTCTGCTCTGCAGACTGCACTAAGTAGGGGCCCCAAGGGAGAGGGGGTGGCAGATGGTGTAGGGTTGGGCGGGGGGAGCAGAGCTGGACATGGGCTGCAGGGTCACCTGGTGGCGAGTGGGGAAGCCCAGAGCCAGATGCAGGCCAAAGAGTCCCCCAGTGATGGAGAAAGGACCCAGAGCAAGCATGGTCATGCAGCAGGGTCCCCTAGGTGGGAGCTGGAGCAGGGTGTGGACTGCATAGGGTCCCCCCCACCCCTGGCAGTGGGCTGGTGAATCAGGTCTGGGGCCAGTGAGCATGGAGAGGCAGAGTAGGTGGATCCTGGAAGCAAGTGAGTGTGGTGGGGTGTGTGTGTATGTGTGGGGCTTGTGTGGCAGGGTGTGGTGAATTCAGGGGGTGAACATGGCTGGGGGAGTGCAGCATTTGGGGGGCAAGCATGGCTGGGGGCAAAGGGGCATGCGTGGCAGGGGTGGAGAATTCGGGGGAGATGAGCAGTATTATTGCAGTACACACATAGGGTATGTCTACACTTACACTTTAAATCGAAATGATTATTTCGATTTAAAGTAATGCATGCCTACACTAGCTTTCCTTATTTTACATGAGGAGCTCCCTTGTTTTGAAACAAGGAACAGTGATTTTGAAATAATAAAACCTAGTTTTATATCAAAATGATGGTTAAATTGAAATTACTATTTTGAAGAAATGCAGTGTAGCTGCATTATTTTGATTAAATGTTATTTCAATTTAACACTTTTTGCCTTGCTCCCTCCCAGGATGCCTTCCTCTTTCGATATATTGGGTGGGGGCATGACCCTTCTTGGGGACCATCTTGCCACAGCTCCTATGGTGCCCTTCTCCTAAATCGAACTAAGAAGTCCTGTCCATGGACATGCTAGTTTGATTTGGGTTTCTCGTGGGAACATGGTATATCGATTTACCTTAAATCCATTTGATGATTTTTATTTCAATTCAATTAGATCAATTTAAGTTAAATGGATTTAACAATCTAAGTGTAGACATAGCCTTCCTGTTTAGTTATCATATCCTCATGGAAAATGGGTTAGTGAGTGACAATGTATTTTATCCTCAAATTGTTAAACTTTTTAAATACTTCTCAAATACTGTAGTGAACTTTAAACTAAGTAAAATTAGGTCCCTGTGCCTGATGTGATTTGTAGGTCAAACAACTGAAACAAATATATTTGTGCAATAAGTACAGTATATCTGCAAATTCCAGATGCAGCTTTCACTGATCTCCTATCCTGTCCCCTTGGCTGCAACAAGGAGCCTGCACCAGTCTTGTGGCCCCACAGCAAAGCTCTCCACCTGGGGCTTAGGTGGCAGCTCCCTTCTGCAGCCCACAGAGGGGAGCGATGGACCGCTTTGAAAGATCCCACAGGCTGCTTTTGGCCCCTGAGCCACAGGCTAGGAACTACTGACCTAGACTGTTCCTGAGTCAAGTTCAGGCTAGTGAGTCTACCGTTAGCTGTTAGAAGTTCTCCTCTGAAATGTCTTTATAATCTGTGTATACAGTGTTGTGTTGGTCACAAGATATTAGAGAGACGAGGTGGGTAAGGCAATATCTTCATCAGACCTAACTAAGTAAGTGCTGTGTAAGCTGGAAAGCTCGTCTCTCTCATCAACAGAAGTTGGTCTAATAAAAAGTATTGTTTTTGTAATCCTTCTCAGTTAACTCCTGCTATATGTCTCTGAGACACAAGTCAGGAAGAAATGCAAATCTCTTTCTAAATCTGGAGCAAATGTTAAGATCAGTAGAGATTTGTGATAACAGAACACAAACAAGTAAAATTGCTTCATAAAGATGAACATAAAGCCAATTTACAGTAACAGATAAGGAACATGCAAAATAGGGTGAGATGTTCTTATGGTTCTTGCCATAAGGATCATCCACCAAGTCATTAGCAGAGGTGTGCTACAAGTATACAGAAGTCGCCCTATCTTGAGCTTGGCAATACATTCTCAGTAAATGCAAGCTGGCACTTTTTTTTCTGAAAGTGTGATGTATGTATATAGTGTAATTCATAAGACCTCTAAAGAGGAATCACTCCACTCCTCAAGTGCCGATTCTGGCCCCATGAGGTTGGTGGTGTTCAGAGGTCTTCCATTCATCTCAGTTCATCTTCTGTTTTAATATTGGCTATTGTGAATTATACAGTAATAAACTTCAGCATATGAAGAATACAAACTGTTCATATTAATTCTGCACCATGTAGCATACCTTTTTTATGGATGCTGTTTATGTCTTGTTGTAGTTTACACAATTGCATAGTTATCCCTCTAATAATTTTTGTACTGGTTTTGCAATAGCTTTACGACAAGTGCTGGCAAATTAGGGCATTCAGTTCACTGATCTGCTTAGGAGTCAAAGTGAGACCAAACAAAACAAGGAGAACTCCCTGTTTGTTTTGCTGAACTAAACTAACATGGTTAACGCTCTGGAAAAGTGCTAGATGTTTCATGGCTGGGGTTTCTTTAATTCTAAGTGCCAGCTAATCCTCATTGTAAGGAAGTAAATAATGAGGGTGGGGCAGGGCTACTTTTTCCAGAGTCCTCTTCTTTTGATTATGTCAGAACTGTATCAAATAACTTTCAGTTTACGAATTAGGATGATTGTTATAGAATGTCAGTGCAGCTGTATGGCTTTAGATGTAGTATTAGGAATTAATACAGTCTGCTGTTACTTACACAAACACACAAATCTAACACACATCTAGAACAGGGTTTTGAAGCCAAAAATATATTGTGGACCAAATTCTGTCTTCAGATATATATACAACTCCCACTGACCTCACTAGGAATTCTGTGTAATACATGTAAAAGATTAGCTCTGGGAATGTGTGCTCTGATTAGGGTAACTGATTCCTTTTGCAGGAGTACCAAGGGTGTGATAAAGATGTGTGAATGTGCATTGATAAGATATGGAGACAGCAAAGGACATGAATCAGTTAAATTGTGTTGCAATCTGTTTCACAAAGGTGTCCTTAACTTGTGTCATTTTATGTCTCTGTGGGCTGATTATATATTATTTTGGTGAGTTTTTATGGACTAATTTGGGGGTCTGAGTTATGAGAAGATGGTTCTATAATGATGTCATGTAAATCCACAGTGTGTGGTGATCCTGCTGCTACTTTGGTGGTGGCATCAGCCCAATGTTAGAATGTTTATAGTTGGTATCAGTGGCAGCTTTTGGGTTAGGCAAAGCAGGCGGTCGCCTAGGGCCCCAAGCAGTAAGGGGGCCCTGTCCTCAGTTTGCTGGACAGAAATGAAAATATAGAAATTGTTCCCATCTAGCAGAGTTAGTATGGCTGGAAGCCTTAACACTTTTCAGTCAACTTGGCTCATCAGGGCAAACTATCATTAGGATCTGTGCTTCATCTGCATTGCAGATTTCACCATTATCTGCTCATTAGCTTCACATTGACATGCAAAAAAAGCAGGACCAAGCAATAGACAGCATAATAGCAGGGACTTTTCCAATGATTTCATCTTTTAGTTCCTTAGTGTGGCCATTTATTCTGCCATGTTTTTAATTTTGTGAAATATTGCCTTTTCCTTTTCTTTTCTACATGTTCTTCTTCTGCCTTTTCCTTTGCCTTTTTTGACAATTTTTCCTTTCACTTTGGTTAGCTCCAGTTACCAGGTAGGTCTGTATAGGCTGCTACATATAAATACAGTGATGTCCTCAAGCAATCATTACAGCTGTGTGTAATGTCTGTGCTGTATGTCTTTCTTTTGATAAGTAATTTTTTAGCTTCTTTTGTACTTGCTATTTAATATTTTTGAGGGGGCCAGAGTCTTATAAACTTGAGTACTTCAGAGAATTTCATTGAAATTTGGTGTTTTCATTTATAGCTACACACTAGAAACCTTCTTTTCACTTATTTTTATTTATTATAATTATTTGTATTAAATATCTAGTGAACCTAAACCCAAGCCTATATAAAATATTTGTAAATTTTGACTGCCAAAATTTTAAATGTGGTATTTTAGTTATTTTTGAGCCATCAGTTTTACCACTTTTTATTTATTAAGTAATGTACATACTTTTTAATTTTTTTTAAATTTGAATTTTAACTTTGTAGTTCAGCATTAGCTCAGTTATGTTAAATGAAAGATGATCAACTTATAAGCTTCATGATGGAAAGATCTTTAAAAATATCATACCCAAGAACAAATTATGAGTTCCAGAGAGATAGTCATGTTAGTCTGGTTAAGCAAAACAAACAAGGAGTCCTGGGGGTGGTGTAGGGCTGTTAGGGCTTCAGGAGGGACTGGTGCTATGGGTAGGGTGGCAGTGAGAGCTTATAGTGGCCCCTTTAGGGGGGCCCACAATGGGCCTTCATCTAGGGCCCCCAATTGCCTAAGACCACTTCTGATTGGTATTTTGGAATGCTGCCAACATTTTTTTTAAGTACTAGGGAGTGAGAGAGAGAAAAAAGCCATTTTAATAACTTGTTACTCAGCAAAGCCAAATGGAATTTCATTGGACAAAGAAGAGGCATCTCTGTAGCGTGAGGATTTTTCCCTTTCTGCACTGAAAAACATACTACAAACAATGGAGGCGCAAAAGCTTTTGAAGCAAAAGTCATTGGGATCCTTTAAAATAGAAAGCATTGGCAATCTAAATATCTGGGTTGCTTTCAGCTCTAACACAGTGTGCATAAGATGCGTAATAACTACCTTGAAAGGATATGCATTCTTCTTGAAATACAGGTTTTCTTCTTCATGTTGGTGATCAACAATGTGCCGGGAAAAAATGTTGTAGCCTATTACTTCTGTCCCTTGTATTTGTGCCAGCTCCTTGCAAATAATGTATGAGCATGGTAACCAAAAATGAAATGTTACAAGGGACAAATATTTCAGTGATTTCTTTCTATATACAATGAAATGTCTAACATCCAGAATCTCTTTGTTTGGATTCTAGGTATGAAACTGAAGAGGCTGTAACTCCTCCCACATGCTAAACTATCCTTGGAAACATTTTTAACCTGTTTATAGAATGAGCAAATACATTCATTGTCTGGTTCCCCCAAGACAACTTCAGAGATTAAAATTGAGAGAATGTTTGTTTGAACTTAAAGACCATACAGTTACCCCCCTGGGATTATGCAGTATTCCTTTTATTTTGAAATAACAGCCAAAAGACAATTAATAAGATCAGAAAAGAAAATATTCCAGTTTTTTTCAATTGTATATCTAGGCAGATGATTTAGTATTATTGAATGCCCAATATGTGAAAGCTAAATGGGTTTTACTAAATTTAATAGTTGAAAAAAAATAAAACTAAGAACTCTTAGATGCTTGAGGAATATATAAGAACAGGAATTGATCTCAGAGAGCCAACAGAAATCTCATCTAATGAAAAAATAATTTATAAAATAAAAGTGAAAATGTAGGAGTAATTTTTAAGTTTTAACAGGGGAAAAGAGCTGGAGACCAGCAATACATAAGCAGAGGTACTAAGTCATAGAGACACAAAAACATTATGGCTATGTCTACACACACAGTTTTATTTTGAAATAAGTCCTTTCAAAATGACTTATTTCAAAATAAAACCCTTATTTCGAAAGGGGTCATTTCAAAATAAGGAAAACCCCGCAAACGAAACAGCCATTATTTTGAAAGGGATATTCCAAAATAACACCAATTGGACCGTTGTTTCGAACAGTTGTTTTGAAACAACAGGTCTAAACAGCGTTATTTTGAAATATCCCTTCCAAAATAACGGCCGTTTCGAAAACATTGAGGTTTTACTGTTTCAGAACGATGATTCTTATTTCAAAAGGACGGGATCTGTCCTTTCGAAATAAGAAAACGTCATGTAGACCTAATTTCTTTTATTTCAAAATAACGAGTGTTATTTCGAAATAAAAGTGCCGTGTAGACATAGCCTATAAGAAAATGTCCACTTTGTCGTCTTTTTTGTGTTTTGTTCAGCTTAGAAAATACATTGAAGATTGTTTAAAAAAAATCTTTTTTTTAATGTGAACTAGTCATAATGAACAGCTCAATCTCCTTCTCACTTACACAAGTGTAAATGATATCTGCATTAACAGATGGGAGTACAAACAAGGAGTCCTGGGGCACTTAGGCTATGTTCACACACAGGGGGTTATTTCAATACAAGTTGTTTCAAAACAACTTGTATCGAAATAACACCTTATTTTGAAATAAATTAATTCAAATTAAGAAAATGTTAATTCGAATTAAGGAAAAAAGGTCAAAGTGAAATAGCATGTTCAGACAACAGTTATTTCGAAACGAGTCACATTGTTTCAAAACAACTTATTCTGACAGGATTGTTTCTAAACAATCATTGCAAAACAACGTTGTTTCGTCACCAAATGGTGTTTAAGTTGTTTCGAAACAACGGTACGTCGTGTGAACATGGCATTTCTTATTTCGAAACAACCTCTGTTGTTTTGAAATAAGACTGCCGTGTGAACACACCCTTAAAGACCAGCAAATACACTTATTGCATGAACTTTCGTGGGAGAAAAATCCCACTTCATCAGACACTTTGAAGATGGGGGAACTTGAAGGAGAAGAAATAAATGCAGAGAATTGTAAGTCATGGGAACAAGTCACACTAAGAACAAATCAAATCAGATGTGAGTAGAGAATCAGGCCAACTGTGTGTGAATGTATAAGTAGGAAGTATTTTAAAGCAGTGTTTATCCCAAGTTTAATATGGTTTTGTCACAAGTGCAGATACCCTTCTTCTTCCTCTTTCAGTGCTGCATTGCACAGACAAAACATTGTGAAACCATAGACGTTAACCACAGTCACATTTGACCTGAGCTCTGCATTCTAGCACCTTTAGTATAAACCATAACCATGGAGAATGGATGGCATTCAGGCCCAAAAGGAAATTTCTCTTGTTTATAATTAGCCCTTTGCTTGCCTTTGTTAATTTGAATGTAGTAGGCTCTAGGGAAAAAACATGTAGCACTCGCATTTTAGTTGTTTGTTTAACTAAATCGTAGCTGAAATATAGCATCTCTTTCACAGCAAGGTCTTTTTTTTTTTTAACGCAGTTTTGTGGCTGAATTGGTGAAGCCCAACAGGTTGTTGCTGGATCGTACAAGGAGCCGGTTGACTAGAGCATGACTAGAACATAGGATGCTCCCGGTCATTTGTTTTAAACAGCCTCTTTAGTCAGTGGATTTTTACAACTAGAGCTGGAGATTAATGTTCTCTATCACCTGGAAGCTAGGAATGCTAGCTTTCCAATGGAGCATGGGTGCAAATTTAGGTTAAAACATACTATGTTGATTTAATGTCAACTATATTTATGGTTTCCTTCAGCAAGAAGAAAATCCTTATTACACTGCATGCATTCTGCTGCTTCTTTACAGATCCTGATGGTGACTGGCAAGGCTTAGAAGAAAGCATTGCACACATCCCCTTCTCTGCTGAGCGTTACTCTGAGGATGAAATGATTAAAAGGTCAAAGGAATTTTATGAGCTTCTCAATAAGAGACGGTCTGTCAGATTTATAAGTGATGAGCCGGTCCCCATGGAGGTCATTAAAAATGTCATTAAAGCAGCAGGTATGGTACCGAATGAATGAATCTCTTGAGTGATAGAAGTCCTGAGCTCCTGCCACTCAAATGCATAGGATGAGAGGGATAGGGGAAGACGTAGGATGTTAAAACTTAAAAGATGCCAACCAGGCTCATAGCTTTAAGTGCAGGCCTGTTGAACTGGCACTGAATTAACATTCAGAAACATTGGAGTTGCCACTGAGTTAGTGGATACTGACCCCTGCAGTGTGACTACCATGGTAATCTTCAGAATCCTGGCCAAGGTAATGTGATTATGTCTGGAAAACATGTTTTAGTTCTTTGCTGGAATTTCGGTGTGTCAGGCTCTTATGACAGGGCAGGTTCAATGCTGCTGTAATCCCATTGACTTCAGTCAGGGATGAATTTGACCCCCATTATTTATCATAGCCTACAACCCAGCTACAGTTAGTAAAGCCTAAAAGTGGAAGTAGCATTTGAGTAGGTTTCAGCAGCCTCTAGCAGGATTACTAAGGCAGAGATCCTGTTCACTATTTGTAGCGGCTTGTTTCCTTGTTTAAAAACCCATGAGTGGTTTTGTTACTGTACCTGCATGAAAGAAGATGGCAATGCATTCCAATTAGCTGGCAATCTTAAAAAACTGAACATGTTTTGGCACATGCAACAAAATGAATAAGCCTGCAGTATAGAGGAAGTGCTCTGAAAGCTAGGAGGAGAGGAAAAGGGGGAAAACATAAGAACCATCACTTCTTGTCTAAAGGGAAACAAAGTAATTGATGTCATATTTAATTTGAGAGTGAGTATGGTATATTTTAAATAGTTTATTCATGGAGCATCTCAAACTTAAGCAGTACCTTGGTTAGCACAAGCTCATTTGTTTCTAAGACCTACAAATAGTTAAAAATGGGGGGTTTTTTTGGGGGGGGGGAGTAAAGTCCATTTAGTCAAGATAAAGATATAATCAGGTTCTTTTATACCTACTTTACTTCTTATAAGCATTCAGGTCTTGAAAAATGTGTTTTTGCTACAGCTTTGATTTTATTCCTTTTCAGCCAGTTTAATACTCTTTCCACCGTATTTCTGAGTGAAAATTAGGACTGAGTGGATATGTTCAGATTTAATACACCCCTACATGCATTAACTAGTTTTGGGTCTGTCAGATCAAACCTGAATGCTTTTTGGCAGATGTTTGCATCACAAAATTCCTCTTTGTTGCATATACTGGAAACTCAAGGCTTATCTACATCGGGTATAGGACTGTAATTCAATCTTAAACTGTTGATTTACAGAAGATAAATGTGAGTGATCACACAGCAAATTCCTTGCTGAGGTCTCCTGTCACCACTGCTCAATTACTTCCGGAAATGCATTGCACTGTGGGTAATAGGCACAGGAGCTTGTGGGGAGGCAGTCGTCCTCTGCTCACTCCCCCTTCCCTCTTCTTTAAAGTAAAAAAGCAGGAAAATCTTTCCTTGCTGTTTCTCTGTTGCAAGCACAAAAGAGAGGCACAGTGCTACATGCAGAGAAAGGACTTAACTGATAATTTTCTGGGGCTGCAGCCAAGGAAGGAGCTATGTTGCTATGGTACAGCAGACTGGAAAATCAAGATCAGAGCTACTCCCTGGCTACACTGACCTAAATTTGAATTAGTGATTTTGACCCCAGTGCTACACCACTTGCAGGGGCTGTGTTATCAGGTCAACTTACAGCACCATTGAATTCTAACATTCTGCTCTGACAGTGGAGACTGACACTGCAGACAGTCAAGGTAAACAGCACTATGCCAAACTTCTCTGTCACTGTAGACCAGGCTTCATTTCTTCAAGCTGCTAGGCTGGCTTGCATAGAGGGCATCAGTTTGGCTTTGAAGTCTAAACCTTTGCTTTGAGTTTGAGTATATATTTGGTCTTGTTGATACTCTATTTTGATTTTAATATATTGCATTGTTATTACTGTATGACACTGAGATGCCTGGGGACAGACACCTTATTATTAAATTTTAAAAATCTAAATTCTCATATTTCATTTAAAGACAGTCATTGCAACAGACATAAGATAGGACCTAACCAGGGGATTTAGCACCTTGGAAGGGAACTGTGACTAAGTAGTCTGCCTCCTGAGGGCAGCATCGCCTGCTGATCAGTTCATCCCACCACCCAGCAAGGCTCTTTTTCCATTATAGATACAAGGAACTGAGAGATGCTGAGAGAGAAGAAGTGATTCTGGGGGAAAGAAAGATTTAGGAGTGTAACCCTTCTGCCAGGGGGTCCTGGCAAAGCAAGTGTGGGTTCTATATCTAGGGGTTTCCAAGTAATATTATAGCACCAACAGGCTCAAGCCCCCACCCAGTCTTCTGGGAAATCTTGCACTATTCCCTGGGCCCCCTAAAGGGGTAAGACTTCCCCACTCACAAGCACGAGTCTGAGTGTGGTATACAAAACTTTTAATAGTAGCAAAACAGAATGTAAAAACCCAATAGCAGAAATCAGCACTGATCTGGAGAACCAGTACAGAACAAGGTTCCCAACAAACCCCACGGTATATAGGGAATGTCCTTCATGCCAGCTCTCTGCCAGCACTACACATTGGTCCTCACACTGTCTACTCCCACCAGCCACCAGCTCCACCCACTGGTCATTCACACTCTGCTCTCACTGTCTGCTGGCTTCTCTTCAGTGATTTCAGCTCAGAGATAGGGTTTGCCTCTCTCAGTGATTTCACTCTTAAACCTTACATAGCTGCAAACAGCTTCTCCCCTTAAAATAACAAAGGAAAGGCTTCACAGGAAGCCTGGCCAGATCTATCTTTTGACAGTAAGGCAATAAAGTGAAGGAGAGCCTCAGGCCTAGCTCTAGACTGAGCTAATGCTAAATCCCTCCCCATGTCTTAACTTCACCAGGCTGGAAGGAGAGGGTGACCCCTCTTAATGTTCTTTTTGCTACTGGTAGCGTTTATCCTTTAACCCACCTAAACAGAGTTTGTACAAGCAAGAGAGTAGCATATTACAAAAGACAGTATTTCATGTTTCTCATCAGTAGAATTAGATATTGACAGATTTGTGATCAGATCAACCCAAATACCATTACCCATATTGCCCTGCACCAATAGTGTGACTATGCTGATATGCTGTTTGTGCTCATGCAAATACAAAACCCATGCAGATTAGTTGCCTCCCCTTAGAAGCTGTTAGGCACAGCTTCTAGACTTGTCTTACAGGAGGAAACCTGGTTATTTGAGAGCATGGGACCAGGACCCTTGCAGAGGGGGTGGGACAAGGCTCCCTTCTCTGTCAGCTATCTGTGGGTGAGCTGGGAAGAGGAGAATGGTATAAATGCAGCCTCCTTCCTGGTAGCAGGTCAGGTGCCTGCAGATACTAAAGGGAATAAAAAGGCTTCTTCACCAGCAGGAAAAGACAACTAAATATTCTGAGTCTGAGGATTAAGTGGGGCCAGCTGAGATATAACAACTGCTTGAATTACTCAGCTCCAGGAAGAGGGCTAGGGTACCAATCATGAGGATAGAAATAAAGACTGAGAGTAATCCTGAGAGGAACAGGAAACAGAGTTTAGGGGATAGGCTTCAAAGAAACCATGAAACAAGGGCATCGCTGGCACTGGGCTTACTGGGCTCGAGCCTCAAGTCCCAGTGCCTGAACCCTGGGCCACCCACAGCAGCAGCTGCAGCAGCAGTATGTAGCTCCGAGTTTCAGCACCCAAGCCCTGGCTCTTTTCTTGCGGCCAGCAGTGCTCCTGCCCTGAAAGTCACTTTTTGTTTATTTGGGACTTTTTATTATGGATCCTTTTTGTAGGTTTGTAATCAACAAGCCCAGGGAGAATATAACTAAGTCCTAAGGCAAGCGTAAGGAGTGCCTGAGTGGAGTTATTGGCTTGTTAGAGGAGGGGGAGTGATGCAGGGAATAATTGCAGCAGTACACGGATACCACAGAGGGTGCCACAGTACATGTATGCCCCATGACAGGAACTTAAGACTTTCCTTTGTGAAAAGAATGAAATAAGACCATCAACACCAATAGCTATGAATCCATTCTTCATTTGGTCAGCTTGCTTTCTCATTGCTCTGTAATTCTGTCTTCTATTTTGCAGAAAGATGATCTGATTCTTCATTTCTCCTCTCACCCTAGCATTTTGTCAATTGTTTTTTATTATTTGCCTTTACTTACATAAAGGAACTTCTCCAAGTGGAGCACACACTGAGCCTTGGACTTTTGTGGTAGTGCAGAATCCAGAAGTAAAACATAAGATTCGGGAGATTATTGAAGAGGAAGAGGAAATAAACTACAAGAAAAGAATGGGAGACCGATGGGTTAATGATCTGAAGAGACTGAGGTAAAAAAATCCAGGCAAACAATAGGCCAAGATTTTCAAAAGTGACTAGGGAGTTTTGAATGCCTGGTTTGAGACAACTTGAAGTAACTTGATTTTTATAAAGGGATGAGAGCAGCCTGCCTTGTGAAAATAGGGTGCCTACTAAGTGTTTCAAGGTGAACAACTGAATGTTGAGGTACCTAAATCATTAGTCAGTTTTAAAAATCTTGGACAAGGTAAAAATAAATAAATCTATCTTGGCATGTGAGAAGGGTAAAAGAAAAGGCCTATTGGGGAATTTTATTTACACTAGCACTACTTGTTTTTCTTCTACTTAAGAGAAAAACAAAATTATTCCACTAGTTTAAAATCCTGGCTCTTAGACTTTCTGAACAGAAGTAATTTTAAACATTCACCAATTTGCTGGGCACTTGCTGCAAGGAAAGAGGTTTCAGAGTAGGGATGGGTTTACAAAACTTATCACTGCATAAATTCCCACCCCCACCCCCCCGCCCGAGAAGGGAGATGGGAAGGGATGGGATCATGGATGCTACTCAGTCAATAGGGCTGAGAGGCTTCCATGGTTCCATGCTCCTTCCACAACAGGGATGCAGAGATTCCCAGCAGAAATATCTCAAGGAGGCTTGCCCCTGTTTATGTCTGAATTCTGGCTGGAGTTGTGCCAGACATCAGCTGTATACAAGTCAGCTAAGGTGTGGCAAGACACATGTGAGAGCTGGCAGGCAAAGTCCTATGAGAAAGAAAAATATAGGGGGGAAAAGGAGGTCAGAAGAGCTGGCAATTTCTCATAAAGGCAATACTAGAGGCACAGCAACAGATTATTCTACTGCAAAGGACAGACAGGAAAAACAGTAAGAAGTCAATATGGCTCCATCAGAAACTCACTTCCCTGAAAATCAAAAGGGAATCCTACAGGAAGTGGAAACATGGAGAAATTGCTAAGGAGGAGTACAAAAGAGTAGCACAGCATATAGTGAGAAAATCAGAAAGGCTAAGGCACAAAATGAGTTACACCTAGCAAGGCCCATGAAAGTCAAGAAAAGGTTTAATAAATGAAAGAGAAATATGAAGAAAAAGTGTAGATCTACTACTTAGTGGGGAAGGAGCAACAATAACAGGTGCTTTCAAGAAAGCTGAGGTGTTTAATGCCTATTTTGCATCTGTCTTCATTAAAGGTTAATTATTGGCAAGATATTTAACATAATTATTATTTAACAAGGGGAAAGGCACACAAGCCAAACTAGGAAAAGAACAGCTTAAAGAATATTTGGATGAATTCAATGTATTCAAGTCAGCAGGAACCTGATGAAATTCATTACTGGGTACTTAGGAAAAATGCTGATGCAATCTCTGAACCATTAATGATTATATTTTGAGAACTTATAGAGGACAAATGATGGCTCACAGTGTTGGGCCAAGGCAAATATAGTACTTACCTTTAAAAGGGGGAAGAAAGGCTCTGTCTACATCTGCAATTTTAGTTTGGACTTCCTAGTCCAAACTAAAGAAGTTCGAGCTCAGTTCAACCAAACCTGAGGTTAGTTTGAACTAACCTGGAACTGTTTAGTTTGAACTAACCACACGTTCTAGTTCGAACTGCTGCTTAGTTCGAACTAGAACACACAGTTAGTTCAAACTGATGCCTTTAAGTTTGGACTAAGGCTCATTTCGTGTCTTGCCTGCACCTGTTCGAACTAAGTGCGTAAATCTGAGCTAGCCTGGTACCGATTAGTTCAGCCTAAGCTTTCCCTAGTCCAAACTAAGAAATTTCTTAGTTCAGACTAGGCAAAACCTAGTATAGCCTGGGGCTAAATTAGTCCAGACAAAGCCTCCTTAGTCTGGACTTATTTGCCAGTGTAGACATAGCCAAAGAGGACATAGAATTTTAAACCAGACAGGCTAACTTTAGTACCTGGAAAAATATTGGAATAAAAAACAATCAATTTGTACATAGTGGTATTGTAGCTGTGTTGGTGCCAGGATATTAGAGAGATGAGTGGATGAGATAATGTCTTTTACTGGACCATTTTTGTTGGTGAAAAAGACAAGTTTTCAAGCCATACAGAGTTCTTCTTAGGTCTGAAAAATGTATTTAGAGTGTTTACGGCTAGATACAAGGTTGACCGTACAGTTTAGCATAAGTTGTAAGCACATATCTAAGGGATCGCTGAAGGTAAAGTGGCCTGTTAACATCTCTATAGTCATAGACCAAAAAAGGGATGCGTATTAGCAAGCTGCAGATTATTTTAATACGGATGCTGGATTTATGGCTTATTAAGACTATAATTTTTAGTATCTAGGAAAGTTATGAATTTAAGTTCCCAGGTTTATGTCTCTTGAAAACATTCTTTGAGGATGAGAATTGATAGATTAGATATAGAATGATTGCTTTGTGAAAAATGTTCACTGATAGATTATATGGAATTTAGTGTTTTATCGTTTTCCTAGATGAGTTCATTCGAGAGTGTAGTGGGTGTCTTATTTTGGCCACATACTACTTGTTGGGGAATTTAGTGCATTGGATGAGATATACCACATACTATAATAGGCATATGTAGGCCCCATGGATTTTGAAAGGTGTGTCGTGAGGGCTGTTGATGACCGTAGCCCTGCAGAATTCTCTACAGATTTTGCCTCTGTTTGTTTCTGTTACATATGGCAGAGTCTGTGGGCAATTTACTTCTGATGAGCTTGGAGAGGTCTGAGGTGTCATTTGAAGGCCAATTAGTATGTACCTGCAGGATAATGATAGCAGACTCTGATTTGTCAAAACCAAATCATACTCAATCAACTTAATTTTCTTCTTTGACAAGGTTATTGATTCAGAGGATTGTGGGAAGGAAACTTGTAGACACAATAATTTTTTCATTCAGGCTTATGATGCAATCTCACATGACATTCTCATGCAAAATAGGAAGATGTGACCTAGACTAGCATTTCTCAGACACTGCATTGGGACACATTACTGTGCTGCCACACAGTGGTAAGTGTACTGCAGAGACCCAGGGAGATGGCTGGATTTGGCTTTTAGAGCGTAGACTGGTGTGTCCTATGGGGCATGAAATGCTGTCAAATGTGTTGCAGCCTGCAAAAGGTTGAGAACCACTGGTCTAGACACTAAATTACTTTTAGGTGGGTAAATAACTGATTGAAAATCCATATTGAAAGGGTAGTTATCAATGGTTCACCATCCAACTGGGAGGATGTATCTAGTGAGGTCTTGTAGGGACCTGTTCTGAGTCTGGCAGCAGTCAATATTTTCATTAATGACTTGGATAATGGAACAGGGAGTAAACTTAAACTTTGCAGATCACACCAAACTGAATGGAATTGAAAGCCCATTGGAGGGTAGGATTAGAATTCAAAATGACCGTGACAAGTTAGAGAATTGGTCTGAAATAAATAAGATAAAATTCAATAGATGTAAGTGCAAAGTACTATACATAGGAAGGAAAAGAAACTCAGAACTATAAAATGTGAATAACTGGCTAGGCAGAAGAAGATCTGGCAGTTATAGTGGATCACAAATTGAATATGAGTCAACAATGGATGCAGTTGCAAAACCAGGTTAATACAAATGCTGGAAGTGTTCTGTGTCAGACATAGAAGGTAGTTAACCCACTCTTCTTGGCAGGGGGGCAGCCTCTACTGGAGTACTGTGTCCAGTTCTGGGCACTATATTTTAAGAAAGATGTGGAGAATTTGGAGAGTTCGAGAACACAGTAACAAAAACAATAAAATGAGGAAAGATTTAAAAAAAAATGTTTAGCTTTGAGAAAAGAAGACTGCCGGGAGACCTGATACATCTTCAAAAATGTTAGGGGCTGTTATAAAGAGGATGGGGATCAATTATTCTCCATATACACTTATTTATTTATAACAATTGTCATTGTTTTGCTGATGCAAGAATAAAATGTGTGTGCTACATGAATTATAGAATCACAGAACTGGAAGGGACCATGAGAGATCATCGAGTCCACGCCCCTGCATTCATGGCAGGACCAAATACCATCTAAACCATCCCTGACAGGTGTTTGTCTAACCTGGTCTTAAAAATTTCTGGTGATAGAGATTCCACAAGCTCTGTAGGCAACTTATTCTAGTGGTTAATCACCATGACAGTTATGAATTTTTTTGTAATATCCAACCTAAATCTCCCTTGCTATAACATAAGCCCATTACTTCTTGTCCTATCATCAGTGGTTAAGGGGAATAATTTTCTCCCTCCTCCTTGCAACAACTTTTAGGTACTTGAAAACTGTTATCATCCCCCCCCCCCCGTCTCCTTTTTTCTCACTAAAGGAACCCAGTTCTTTCAATCTTACCTCATAAGCCAAGTACTCCAGACCTTTAATCATTTTTTATGCTCTTCTCTGGACTTTCACCAGTTTGTCCACATCTTTCCTGAAATAAGGTACCCAGAACTGGAAACAGTACTCCAGCTGAGGCCCAGCAATATGGAGTAGAATGGAAGAATTACTTCTCATGTCTCTTACAATATTCTTGTTGATTCATCCCAGATTGATATTTGCTTTTTTTGCAACCGTGTTACACTATTTACCCATAGTTAGCTTGTGGTCTACTAGACACCCAGATCCTACTTCCTCAGCAGTCATTGCCCATTTTGTGTGTGTGCAACTGATTACTCCACTCAGGAAAGAACACTTTGCACTTGTCTTTATTGAATTTCATCCTGTTTACCTCAGATCATGTCACTAATTTGTTCAAATCATTTTGAATTTTGATCCTATCTCCAAAAGCACTTGTAATCCCTCCCAGCTTGGTACCATCCACAAACTTTATAAGTGTACACCATATGCCATTATCTAAATCATTGACGAAAATATTGAACAAAACCAGATACAGAACTGATCTCTGTGGTACCCCGCTTGTTATGCTCTTCCAGCATGACTATGAACTGTTGACAAGTACTCTCTGGGGGTGATAATCCAACCAGTTATCAACCCTTCTTATAGCTCCATCTAGATTGTACTTCCCTAGTTTGTTAATGAGAAGGTAAAGTAATTAAAATATACCTATTTTTGCATAATAGGATGAGATAGCATACATGAAGAAGGTAAGAAATGTACCTTGTCACAAATCGCTCCTTTATAGATCCTTCTAGGTCATCATGTAAATTACTATCACAACATATCTGGAACAAATGTGACTAAAGTCCAGAAGCAATGACCTATAAAAGGACAAGTTAATGACTTAGGTTGGCAGGATATGTATTGCACAAAATAATTTTAAAATGTATGCCAGAAGTTCCCAGTTGAGTGGTTTAGCACTCCACTACACACCACTGACTAAAGTAGGAGCTCTAGGTACCCAAAAATTCTGAAAATCATGACACAGTTTTAGTTCCTAGTGCCTGAGAGAGAGTGCTTCTTAAGTTGCCCTCAAGTAAGGGGCTTGTACCTGCAACACACACTATCAAGCTGAGCAAATAAAATCTCTCTCTTATGCATCAATAGTCTGAGTGCACTGAGGTGTCTAAGTCAGACCTGTGTCAAAAAAAATCCAGTAAACTTCATTTAAATGTGTTTAAGATCAGTAACTTGCAGTAACTTAAAAAACACCTTTTATAGCTGTTGTACACCTGCACCAACCTTTATATAGTATCTGTGTTAAGTAATACAATAAGACTGCACAATAAATGTCTTCAAAACGCATCTTTTTTGCAGAACAAACTGGATAAAAGAATACCTGGATATAGCTCCCTGTCTGATCCTCATTTTTAAACAAGTATACGGGATGTTTCCAAATGGCCGAAAGAAGACCCATTACTACAATGAGATCAGTGTTTCTATTGCCTGTGGTATTCTCCTTGCTGCACTGCAGGTATGCTGACAGTATGCCAAACAGTCAGAACCAGTATAAACTACATTGGGTTGGGCTGGGTAAGAATAGAACTGAGCCTTCATCCCAAATTGGGATTAAACCCCCCAACCAATCTTATTTCTGAAGTTTGAAAAAGTTTAACTTGCAATTTTTTTAAAAGAAAATCATTCAAGTGAAAGTTTGAAGCTTAAATGTTCATCCATTGATAGCATGCATCATCACAGAAAGATGACTTTGTGGGCTAAACCCAAATCTGAGAAGGTAAGTCTTTCTCCATCCAAACTGGCAAACAGTAAGAAGAACTTACTTTATGTGGTTTATGCCATCTGCACCTCTTTTTAGACAGTAAATTCAGACGTGGACAAGTTTAGTACTGTCTTTATTAATAGAGCTGCAGTAAGTATCAACTTGACTAGCACTCTTAACTCTTGCACTATTACACTAATGATGCTAGAGTTCTCAGGTTACCAGAATGGCAGTCTTAAAATGATATGCCATTACCCTAACACCAGCATCGGCAACCGTGGCTCTTGGAGCCACAAGTGGCTCTTTTGCTGATGCTTTGCAGCTCCATGGCTGAGAGCTAGGGCCGAGTGGGGCATTTAAATATCCTGCCTTACCCTGCTCTCAGGTGCTTGGAGCAGCCAGGGTGGGAGGCAGCTCACAGCTGGAGAGTCCCTTGCTAAAGCACAGGTAAGTGCTGTGCTGGGTGGGGGAGGGCCTCAGCAGCTTAGCATGGACTGGAGAAGCAGAGAAGGGGCTTGGGTGTGTATGTAATGGGGTGGGGCAGCTGCCAGGAGCCAGCTGTGTGGGGCTTGAAGCTGAGGCAGAGGGGTGCCAGCTGCATGGAGTCAGGTAAGCTGGGAGCTGGGACACCAGCTGCATGGAGGAGGGAGCTCTGGGAGCCAGGAAGGCCAACCCATTGGCGTACAGACCCAGGGTACAGGGGTGATGAAGGTGCTACTGATGTGTCTGTGGATATCATCCTCTGAGTTTCTGGCTCTTTTCAGGGAGCAGGAAAGCGGGGGAGGGATTCCCTCAGGACCAATAGAGTAAATAAGGGAGGTGAGAAATTCCTGGGGCCAGGGATAGGTGTGCACTAATGGCTAACCTGGATTCCCTGGAATGGGCTCCTAGAAGTAGGAGACGGGGTGCTGCCCCCAACCTGCCACTGCACTGAGGCTGAAAGCTGCCTCCAGCCCTGAAGGAGGGAGAAAAGGGAGGGCAATACTGGCAGCTGCCCCCCCCCATCCCTTAGAGCTGAACATAGGGACCCACCCCATGGTCCAGCTGCAGTGAGGGCTTCTAAATTCTCTAATGTACCTGGCTGGAAAAGTCTCAGAGGGATTCCCATTCTCTCAGAATTTCACTGTTATAAATGAGGGAAGGTGAAGAGGAGGGAGCCAGTCTGGGGGACTCCTGGGGCTTATGGGCATGCAGACGAAGGGCTAGAATAGATTAAACTGCTGGAGCAGGGGCTTCTGCTGCCCCCAACTCCTGCTGCAGAGGCTGAAGCAGTGAGGCCAAGAAACATGCCTCCAGTGGCAGTGAAGAAGTCAGGGAGAAGGGGCAGCCTCCACGCAGCCCTTGCTCAGATCTCCTGTTACTGCTTGTGTCATGGCATGCTGTGGGATTGTCCACTGCTGCCTGGCTGTGAAGAAAGATAAGAGAGCAGCACAACTCTGTATTTTAAGGACTCCCCACACCTTGCATCTTCCAGAGGGCCCCCCCAACCCTCTTCAGGCTCTCCCCTGTCCCTGCAGCTCAGTCACCTGACTGAGTGGTGAGCATTCTGTGAGCATCTCAATATGAGCTTGGTGAGTGGTGAGTGTGAGGCCAGCATCCTCCTGATTCATCCAACTCTTCCCACCTACTAAGAGTCCCACAGAACTGCCTCTTCCCCCCAACAGCCAGAGAAGCTCAATGTGCCCTCTCTAGGGACCAGTCTTCCCTTTGGCAAGGCCAAGTTGATGTTGAGTCCAGTCAGATTTTTAAACCTGCAGTGGGCTGCCTCTCCAGGCTTCCTGCTGAAGGAGCTAAGACTGAAAAGCTGCCTCCAGCCCAGAAAGAGTTGGGCAAGGCAAGGCTGGGAGCTGTGATCTCCTCTCCCCCAGCTCTTGAGCTGTACATAGGGGGCCCCACTCCAGCTTAGGTGCAGCCAGGACTTCTGAGTTCCCTGACCTGCCTGGCTGGGATGGGGAATTCCCTCAGCATTGCAGTAAGAGAATTGGAGTCAGGGGACTCCTGCAATGGAGGAGTGAGGGCTGGGTGGGCTAGGAGCTGGATAGAACATGCTCAGGTGGGGATTTCCCCAAGTTTCCTGCTATAAAGCTAAGGCTGCCTCTTAGCAGTTTGACAGCTTCCCTGGTGAAGTGGGGGGGGTCAAGGATGGAAGACCCCATACCTGACTTTTGCCTGGAGCCCTGGAATCCCTAAGACAACCCAAGGGGGGGCCTGGTAATGAAGAAAAGCAGCAAGTTAAACTGCTGTGGATAATTTTCCCTGACTTTCTACCAGTTAGTTTTTAAAATTAACTTTAGATTTAAAAACAAAACCAACAAACAAAAAACCCAAACTACTAGTTGCAAAGATTAGTGCCCTGTTTGTTGTTTTGGGGAGGATTTTTAAATGCTACTCTGGTTGCCATAGTTTTGTGGAATCCAAACTTTTAATTCTTTAGAATTGGAAAGCACAGAAAGTTGTGCTCTACCTTGAAGAAGTCTATAAGTTTTGTATAAGGCTATCACAGAACCATTATAGAAAAATCTTTCAATGAAGAACATTAATTTTATTTTTCAGGCTCACCTTTATTCATAGTCTTAAATTACTATTATCTTTGTATTTTTACTGAACTTGAGAATATTCTTGGGGCCATGTGTTCCTTCACTGTTAGGTTTCTCTTGGCTCTGGTGGTGTATTCAGCTTATGTTAGGGAAGATGAGTAATGGCAGAGAAAACTGGAGGTGACCTTAGGGAAAAAACAAGGCAGTGTTTGCTGATCACTGGTTGGTTGGTTGGTTGTTTAAAGGGGAGCTGTATAAAGGAAGAGTACTTAGTGAAAATTATGACTCAAATATTTCAATTTAGTGATAAATTTTTTGAGCAAGATTCCGATGAAATTGGACACTTTCATGGGTAGCAAGAATATATACAGGAGTTATAGTTGATGCTAAAAGAATTTGTTCAAGAGAGGATAGTCAACCTCCATGCTTCAAGGATTGATCCAATTTGTACCTATTGGAGGTTGGTTGAGGAGATTACCGCACATCTGTGTCCCGATGTGTCGCTGATATTTCTCTTGTACATCTGGTTCTAGGCCAAGGCAGAAACAGGACACTGGAGTTATTGCCAAATGCTTTGTTTCAGTTCTCTGTGTATCCAAAGACCTCTTTATAGCTAATAAGTAATATATTTTAATTACTTTTTGTTTGAGAGGGCCCTCAAGTTTCTTTGAAAATCAGTGTATATAACACTGAATATTAAATTAAGAATTACATTTACAAAGCTATAACAAAATGAGTCCTTTGTGTACTGTAGGATCATGCCATTTTGAACTTTTTCCAGTACTAAAGGCAGTTGTTCTTCCTCTCTTCTCCCCTGTTCCCTCCCATGAATTAGAGCTCACTTTTATTGCTAAATGTAAACTAGAAAGTAACTTCAAATTGATGATTTACTTCAACAAGGCCTTCATTCTGCAATGTGTCATTAGCCAATTAGTCCGCAGTAAAGATCTAAAAGCTGTATATTTTAAAAAAGTGATATGTCATTAAAACACATCATATACTGTTAAAATGTATATAAATTGTTTGTTGGCATCAGTAAACATTATTTTTCTTGTTAAAAATCAATATGCATCTCTGATCTGTTATTCAGTTTCTTAACTAGCAGGCAATACCCCTTCCTGTTATCAAATCACTTGGTTATTGAAGGAATTTTTTAAAATGGCTCTTATCTTTTGGGTTGCCAACCCCTGCCCTAACACAACCTCCTTTCATTAATCCCCAGGACATCATGCTTTCGGTCAGTTTCAGTGTTCTAATATGCAACACTGGGGGTAGGGATGCAGTGTCACTTCCTTTGTTCAAGTCATTTCTAAGGATGGATTTATTTCTAAAGGGTTTAAAGCTCTGAATTTTATCTACTGGCCAATCAGATTCTTTTACTAGTCTCTCAACCTTAATTTTCTGCTTTTTATGTCTAATATATGCAAAAATGTTTAAAGACTGATTTTAAAAAAAAAATATTTGAAAGCATTGGAGCACAATACCAGTGGGCCAATGCCAGAGCCGTAATGTGGCATTTTGCCACCCGGAGTGCATTCTGTTTGGAACGTGCCCCTTCCCATTAGTAGTGCTCAGAGCTGATGCCGCAAAGCCATCCCTTTAATAGCGCGGCTCTATTGAGCCGCTTCAGGCCGCCCAGGGCAGTGTCCCGTCGGCCCCGCCATAGTTATGGCCTTGGCCAGTGCATCACCAGTAAGATCACTCTTCTCTTTTAGCCTACATTCTTCTGACTCCCATCATGAAGGAAAATCTTAACAGCAGGAAATCTGAGAGAGGTCCTTTTTCACTGTCCAGAGCTCTGCTTTTGGTGGGTCAAAAAATACCACAAAACATCACGGAGTGCCTTAGAGAAGCTCTGCCTGTTTGCTGACATAGGTGTGAAAGAACAAACAAGAAAACTTCTTGAAAATGGATCTCCTCCCTGTTGCTCAGCTGGGTTGGTGGACTTATCAAGCTTCCTGTAATAGGCAGGATGGGCAGTGCCATTTCCTCATGGTGCACCCCAGTCAAAGGCCTATAATGACCATATGTTGGGAGAGTGCTAGGGAATCTGGAATACAATTGATTGGTTTGACTCAGCTCTGAATTCTACAATGCAAACTCCAGAGTACCAGGTTGAAGCCTAGGTCAGAACATTCTTAATGTAGGATTAAGAATCACTGTAGACACTCAGGCCCTGGGTTCTCTAACATGGGTCAGGTGTTTCAGATCTCACTAACCCTGGGCTTGTATGGCAGTGTAGACAAGCCCCATGTCACTCTCCACTCCCCCTCCATGTAGCTGTGTAGTAAATATGTGCAACAAGGATGTGGTTAAAGGAGAAGAGGCAGAACCAGCATTTTATGTCCCCAAATGGCATGGTGCTTTCTTCTACTCACAGACTTCCTGTTCCTAAGCTATCGTAGGTGTCTCTATAGCTAGTCAGTCAGCCACCATACCCAGTCACAGAGGTTTGTACTGCACCCCTTGCTCCCTGGCCCAGTCAGAATTAGTGTTTCTGATCAAGCTCCAGATTTTCTCCAATACCACCATAGCCAACATCTAATACACCATGACTCCAGATGCTCCTAGCCTGCTTGGCTGTGGCCCTGCTCCTCACTGTCACTTGCCTGGTGCCTAGAAATTATTTTATACTCTTTAAGTACATGTCATGGCTAGTATCTGATCTTACTGTTTTTCCACAGTGCTTCATTTCCTTGTGGGATTTTATTAGGAAGATGGGGAATAGGTGAATGGGTTTCATGACTGTCTTGCCAGGGCTGTAACTATGGCAGAGCAAATGGGGCAAAACCCCAGGCAGAAATTTGAGAGGGTGCCAGACCCTTCCTGGCCCTGAAGAGGAATGTGCCTTTAGGGGAGCCCTAAGGGAGCTGCGGAAGGCGCTCCCAGCCCGGCTCTGGCCAGTGCTGGTGTAGGGACTCCCCACCCGGCTCTGGCTGTGGCAAGGGAAGGCACTCCCTGCCCAGCTCTGGCTGCAGTGGGGGAAGGGCTCCCTGGGGTAGTGAACCCCCGCCTGGCTCCAGCCACGGTGGGAGAAGGGGCTCCCTGCCCAGCTCTGGACGTGGCAGAGTAGCGATCCCCACTCCTACTGGCACTGGCCCCGGGGGGGGGATGCGCCCTGAACTGGGGCCCAGGTGTGTTGTAGGGGGACGACTTTGAGGCTGCTTGCCCCAGATGCCCAAATGCCTAGTTATGGCCCTCTATCCTTGTTTGGGTTTTTAAAAACAACTTCCTCCACCCTCCCCACCCAGGGAAGGCTATAGGTTATTCCTTTAAACACTGAGATGGAGGCAGATCCTATGTGGCACCCCCCAAGAGGAACAGCAGCAGCACTAAAAGGGAAACCCCTGGGGAAATGGGAAAAGCTTTGTCACTTCTGTGCCCCTGGATTCTGGACAGCTACAGGAACTGAAACATCACCTGATGTAAGTCTGAGCAGCTCATTGGATTAATCTAACTTCTGGAAGCTTCCTTGTAGCTGCATTAGCTCAGAATTCTCCTAACACAGACCATTAAGGTCAGGAACCCGCCCCCCCCAGTTCCCTTTACCTGTAAGGCAATAGTCTGCAAAGAACTGCTTATGCTGGCCTATACTACACTCACATGGGAGGAATTCCTTCCCAGCTCCTTTTGACTCCGTCTTTCACTACTCCCTATGTCAGTGACTCTCAACCACTGCATCAGGATACATTACTGTGTCACCACACAACAATAAGTGTGTTGCAGAGAGCCAGGAAGATGGCTGGATTTGGCCTGGCAGGGGTAGTCTGGTGTCTTCTGTAGGGCTGCAAAATGCTGCCAAGTGTGTCACGACCTGCAAAAGGTTGAGAACCACTGGTCTAGGTTGCTGGGGGCTGAAGTGAGGGCTAAAATTGGCCCCTGAGTATTGGTAGCAGGAGCGATGAAAAACTACAGAAAAGTGCCATGGGTCCAGATTGTTTTGTTTTAAGTAGGGTAAAAAACCTCCTTTGCTGCTAGTAAGGCTACAAATACATTAGAGATGAGCTTTAAAGTCTGATGGAGATTTGAAGCATGTGAGCATATTTAAACTGTGTAGCAGCAGGAAGACTAGCATAGAAGGTCAGCCACAAATGTAGAGGACTGACTTAGTTCATTCAATTTAAACCATATCTGCCTCTATTTGCTTGTGTCTCTCTTGTGCTAGAATGTCGGTCTGGTCACGGTGACTTCTACACCTCTGAACTGCGGCCCTCGACTCAGGGTGCTGCTCCACCGCCCAATAAATGAGAAGTTACTCTTGCTGCTCCCCATTGGGTACCCTAGCAAAGATGCCACCATACCTGATTTGATACGAAAGCCATTGGATGATATTATGGTGGTGGTGTAGCATGGAACGCTCAAGGAAAGAAACTGATAAAATGCTAACTATAAAGCAGCAGCCAACAAAAAGCTGCTTGTCTCTATCTGTTGTGCTCAACTCATTTTTGTCCTCTTAAATGTACCTGCGACTCTGGCTGTTTATACCCAAATGGCATCTTATTAGTAACTGCAATATCTGCACCCACTAATAACAGTAAGTAATCAAGCTATGTGAATTGACTGCTGCTATTATCAATAAGCCCAGCTGATTGTTCCCAGGAATATGCACAATAGCACTTAATTGCTTTCATCACTTCAATTTCCTCTCTCCGTTAAAGAGTGACTCTTCCCTGAATTGAAAAGTACCTCCCCATCCTGATATCTTTTGGCTGTCACTGGCACAGTTCTTCACTTCAGGAGTTTCAGGAGAACAAGGGAGAAGCATGTGGGAGGAGATCTAAATGGTTTGCACGTTGCTTGATGTGTAGACCAGTAAAAGATCCCCTGCCGGCTAGCTGCAATATCCTTTGCAGAGGAAGAGAATATTTTTACATGTATTAGTACTACTTCTGCTTGACTGAGATACTTGGAGGTCTTAGGTACCTAAGCTACTTTGTTTCACTAAAGTTCCTTCCTTTGCTGCCATTGATGCCTGTTCCCCAAGAATAGGAGATCCAGATCAGATGTGACACTCAGTCATTTAATTGTGCTCTGAGCAGTTAGGAGACATGATGGGGAAAATGCTGGTTCCCTGGCCATGTTAGTGCATGCATCATTGCTGCCCGTAGTGAAGCAGATGTAAGGTACGTTTATGCTGCAATTAAAAACCCGCAGCTGGCCAGTGCCAGTAGACTCTGGCTTGTGGAGCTTAAGCCAAAGGACTGTTTAATTGCTGTGTAGATGCTTGGGCTGGAGCCAAGGCTGAGAGGGTTTCAAAGTGTCTAAACAGCCCCCAAGTCCTGCGAGTCAAAGTCTGCCAGTGCAGCTGCAAATTTTTAACTGAATGTAGGCATATGCGCACAGCAAGCCACAATACTAACCCTGGGTTAGTCTGCAGTCACAGGTACTCCAGCTTAATGGAAGCTGTAACTGTAAAACTAATTTTGTGAAACTCATGTAAAAGACAACGTGTATGGACATTTTCCTTTTGAAACAGTTTACTAAGATCAAATTACAATAAAATGTTAACATTCTACATCACACATCACGTCTCCAGGATTCACTTAATATTCAAAGACCCCAACTAAAAATTGTGCTAGCTGAAGAAACCCCTTCTATGAAGTTGCTAAACTGGGTGAGCATGGTTCTGAATACGCATCTTTTTTTGGCATTTCTTTGTTCTTAGTGTGAAAGCTTTTCACTACAAGGTCAGTCTGTATTTTACTCTACCACAGTTGCATAGGACGAGTCATCACATTTTTCCAGTAATATGTATGCAAAGTCTAGCTGCTTAAAAAAGAAACAAACCACCTCTCATTCTGCTTACAATGTAGATGCTTTACTAGAGCATTAAATAAGCAGGTCTGGGAATCTCTAAGAAGCTGGCATGTTGCCTTGGGATGGGGTGGGCAAAGTTTTTGGCCTGGGGGGCCACCTGTGCTGTATCATGGGCCACACACACTGGGAGAGGGTGATGAAGGGACAGGACTGGCAGGGCAAAGTGGCGAGAACATCACTGGGCCCATATGCGGCTGGGAACAGCTGCAGTGGTGTAGCTGAGGCACTGCTGCTGGAGCCGTGTGATGGGAAACAGGAAAGGCTGGGAGGAGACAGCAGCTGCCACTCTTTGGCCTTTGGCCATGCCCCACTGAAGAGCATGATGAAAAGTTCTTATGGGCTTAATACAGCCCACAGGATGCAGTCTCTGTCTTAAGATGAAGCTCTTTAATAAATTACTTACAACACCATTTTATTCCTGGACACAATGACCACATGGCCATATTCCCCTTTCTCTGCAATGACTCCAGCAGACTACCGCCCTAGCAGCAAAAATATGATGAATCTTAACTGGAGTCAAAAGGCATCTATGAAGCAATTCATAGAGATTTCCTTTGAACTACACTCTGCTTGGTCTAAGCCAGACTGACTTACTTTGATTTAGCTTAAATTTATTAGGGAGAGTTTTGATCTATGCAAAACTAAGGCCTCGTTTACAGGGAAAAATTGCACTTTTGTAAGTTAAATCCATTTTTAAAGCAGTATAGTAAAATTAGTGCAAACTTGTGTATGGAAACACATTTCGGTTTAGCTTAAACTTGTTCCCAGTTGATTTAAGCTAATCCAAAGTCCCTTTCAAACTGAAGTAAGGGTGCCCATATATGTGTTTCCTTTTTTTTTAACTGGACCAGTTTAATTAAACTATTGTAGGCAAGGTCCTATGTTATGTGGTAGATAACAGAGAGAACATAAAATGAACTATCAAACAAAAACTTTTCTTTTTCTATTCTTTGACTCTGAAAATTAATATTCCATCTTCCAGTCAGATCAGGATTGTTTAGTAGAAGATACTTTCTAATGTTTTCCTTGTTCAGTCTTTCACCATTCTTGGTTATAGTTCAGAACTTTTTGATTTTTAATCCCCTTTTGAATCTCATGCAGTAGAAATCTTGGCTTTGGAGAAGCTGTTAGCACTGAAAAACGATGAGACCATAGATTTCCAGGGTATCTCTAATGCCTGGTCTGCAGACGGTGCTTGTACTGCTACAACTATTTCAGTGATGTTTTTTCCCCACTGAAATAGTTATACTAGTATAAAGGTGCCTTGTACCATGACAGCTTATTTCCCTTCCTGTGTGAGAATAACTGTACCAGTACTGTAAAAGCAGTACAATTTTGATGTGAAAACAAGCCCTAAGAATCAAAACCAGATCCTAGCTACATCCTATGTAGCCAGTGTGGGCAGCGCAGGAGGGAACTGAATTCTTAAACCCCTCATTGTGGAGCCACCCTGCAAAAGCCACTTCAGCTCAAAGATGAAGGAGCAAAAATGAAATAAATAAGATCAGTATATTTAAAAAAAAAAAGAAGAAGAAGAAGAAAGAAAAAACAAGGGAGGCTAAGGCTGAGCACTGCGTTCACTGAAGCCCATGGAAAAAATTCAGTGAAAGAAACAGTACCTCACAGTACTTTTGAAAATGCCACCCACTCAGCTACATCACTACTGTGAAGTTTATATCATATTGGCTATGTCTACATGTACATCGTTATTTTGAAATAAAGACCTTATTTTGAAATAAGTTAATTCGAATTAAGAAAATGTTAATTCAAATTAAGGGAAAAGCTCAAAGCAAAATAGCATGTCCAATCACAGAACTTGCTGTTTTGCTTTAGGAGCAGGGCATCATGGAAGGTGTGGCAACATGGCCCCCACCCTGGGCCATGCCCCCACCGAATATAGGCTAAACGGAAGACACCCTTGGAAGGAGAAGGGCAAAAGTGTTATTTCGAAATACCACGTCCAAACAGTGTTATTGCAAATTAACCATTTCAAAATAACAGCTGTTTCAATTTAAAGGTTTAAGGTATTTCAAAATGATGGCTCTTATTTCAAAATGACGGAGCCCGTCATTTTGAAATAAGAATATGTCATGTCGACCTAATCTCTTTTATTTTGAAATAACCAGTGTTATTTCGAAATAAGAGACGTGTGGCCATACCCATTGAGTCATGATTCATACTTAACATCTTTTCATTGTTCCTCTGCCTCCCTTACATATTATCTATCTTGTTCCATATACGTGAGAGATAGGTAAATTCCTTGTGTCTCAATCAAAACTGTGACTGAGATGGAGGATGTAAAAATACAAAACACGAAGAATTTTTAAGGGCTAAGGGCAACAACCTTGTCCTGTTACAGTTACTGGGAAATGGTGGACTGAGACTCACCAAACCTAAAGGCCTGATCCCTCAATGTAAGGTGAGGAGCTGTTGAACCCAGGCCACAAGTAAATACTGGGGATAACAATGAAAATACAGGAATGGAAGTGAGAACCTAAAGTTTAAACTCAGGGCACTGGAAAGAAACACTCAACGAAAAATTCTTGACAGTACCCACTGCTTCTCAAAGGCATCTAAGGACTTAGTGGCACATCCAAGGAACTCTGCTCAGAGGCATAACTTGACAAAAAAGAAAACTAAATCAGAACTAGGCCCCAGAATCACAGTATTTCTCTTGCTTCTCCTTCTAACAGCCTTGTTTTGTGAAATGAATAAAAGCCTGCCATGGATGAACTTTTGCTTACATATGTAACCCTTCTGCCAGGGCAGGCTGGCAGAACAAGGGCTGGGTTCTATACTAGGGGTTTCCCAATAATGTAGCACCACCAACTGGGTCAAACCCCCACCCAGATTTCTGGGAAATCCTGCACTGTTCCCTGGGCACCTCAAAGGGGTAAGGCTTCCCCACTCGCAAGCATAAGTCTGAGTGTAGTAAACAGAACTTTTAATAGTAGTAAAACAGAGTATAAAAGGCCAACTAACAGAAATCAGCACTGATCTAGCAAATCAGTACAGAGCAAAGTTCCCAACAACCCATACCGCATAGCAGAACATACAAGACTTAATGGCAAAACCGGCACTGATCTGGAGAATCAGTGCTAACTAGGCTCTAAACCAACCCTAGAGTATGTAGGGAGTATCTTTCACGCCAGCTGTCTGCCAGCACCGTCTCCTGGCCACTCATTCCATCCACTAGCACTGTTCCATGGCTCTGCCCACTGTCCACCAGCTCTGCCCACCAATAACTAACGCCGTCCAGCTCACCACTCTCACCGTCCAGCAGCCCCACCCACCAGTCACTCACACCACCCAGTTTGCCGCTGGCTGCTCTCACCGTATACTGGCTCCCCTTCAGTTATCTCAGCTCAGAGAAAGGATTTTCTCTCTAGTGATTTTAGCTCAGAGAGAGTTTGCTTCTCTCCCTAGTGATTCCAGCTCTTAACTTTAAGCAGCTGCAAACAGCTATCTCTATCTAAATGACAAAGGCCTCAGAAGAAGCCTAGCCATAGCCATCATTAGACAGGGGAAGCAAAGAGAGGAGAAGCAAAAAGAGCCTTAACTCCCCTTCCCCCATCTTCAACTTCTTTCAGGCTGAAACATGCGGTCACCTTTCCTACAAATCTTTTTTTTACCTAAGGGTAACTTTTACCCTTTAACTAACCCAGACAGATTTGAAACAGAGAGTAGCAATTCACAAAGACAGTATTTTATATTTCCCTTCAGTAGAATTACAGATATTGACATATTTGTGATCAGATTAACCCCAAATACCAGTACCCACTATGTCCTGCACCCCGTATGCTAATACCTAATTGTGCTCTTTGTGTTCATGCTAATACACGGCCCATGCAGATTAGGTACAGCTTCTAAGCCTACCTTACACATATTTATTAAGCAGAGATAAAAGTAAGCCAGAACGCTCCAGGACGTCATTCCAAGGCCCACTATTTTTAGGGGCTCAGCATTCCAGAGCCCCTAAAAATAGAATGTGGCGCCAGAATGCTGCATTCCAGGACCCACCATTTAAAAGTAGCAGGCCCTGGAGCGGCATTCCACTGCGTTCCAGCAGGCAGGGGAGTGGGCAGGAGCCAGGGGTGTTGCTGGGGGGCTCAAGCCCTGCCCCAATCCCCTCCCCTTCCAGGCCCAGCCCCAACCTAGGGCCTGCTGCCTCCACCTCAGCCGCACCAGCGACCCAACCTAAGGCCTACTTCCCTCACCTTTCCAGCTGCACTGCCACCAGTGAGTGCAGGGGTGGCCTGGCTCATGCTGGGGAGGATGTTGGGGGCAGGGGGTGAGGTGCTGGCATAGGGGGGCAGGAACTAGAGTCCAGGGGGCCCACAAGCACGGGAGCATTCCAGGGCCCCCAAATTTTACTTTAACCCCTGTTATTAAGTTAAACACAGTGTGGCTGTCTGAACTGCATACAGAACAGAGTGGGATTAATAGTGTGGGGGTCAGTTTATGTTTCAGGTAATCATGGTAACAACTGAATAGCCAGACTCCATCTAATCATTCCCCTTTAGTCACAGGAACATTAGTATGAGTCTTGGCTTTATTTTCTGATGTAAGGGTGAACTCCAGAGGCACGTAACGAATACAGCAAGGATAGCTTAAGTTAAGGTAGGAAAGAAATTCTTGTTAGCACCCCTTCAGAAGCAAGGAGTAGTTTGCAAATCTCCCCACACACCAGACTTATGCCATCTAGCCACTTTAAAAAGACTTACTTGTGAATTAGTAAGACTGTTGCTGAGGTTGGAAAGCAGACACAAGATGTCACAGGTTGCATATTTGTTCATTTTTTCTCCTCAAGTGAGTTTTGCTACAATAACTGTCCCAAACAACAACACAATGTAAGAATACTTGCTACTCACTATTTTTATTTTTTAAAAGAGTTAATGTAGATGCTAAAAGAAAGGATAGTTATAAAAGTATGCATTAAATGTAGGGTCTGCATTAGCCCTTTCCAGGGCAACTTCACAGCTCAGCAACTTCTTGGAATCCAAGGCCACTTTTGCTCAGTGTTTTTCAAACTATCCTACTAGCTCAAACTTATAGTCAAATTTTCAGCTTGCATTAAAAATTTGTGTAACTAAGCTTCCTCCTTCCACTTTGGTTAGTAAAAGAAGCATGTTCCCACCAGCTCACTCTTAAAGGCAACCTGTAGTTAGAATGGTCCAAAGACCTTTCATGCCTTCCTCACAGAGGGAAAAAATGATACAAAGATATCCTGGGGTAGCTGCTTCTCTCAGTGACACAAGGTAAGTCACAGAAACTGCTTCTAGGGCTCACCCATTTTCTACTTGCACTAGCTACTTGTCTCTGATTCCAAATCCAGTCCAACTCTCTCTCTGTACTATTCTAAAAATCTGTACTGGCATTACTGGTTGCAGCCTGAGCCATCTCTTTGCTAGCCTTGATCATGTAACAACTACATGAAGTCAGGGATACCACAGACTAGCAGGAGAAAAGGAAACAATCAAAACAATTTTTTTCAGTACATAGAGCTATAAGGGTTTGAGCACATGCTTTCTTTGTGCAGCAAGCTATATATCCTACATAGGCTCTCAAGGGCTAATCAAGGTTAATAGTATGCAGTACCTGCTGACTCAGGTTAATGCGGGCCTGGTAGCTTAAGTGTGAAAATGTCTTCTGGAGACAGATTAATTCAGTGGCATTGAAAGGTTATTTTTTGGTCTAGCCACATAATATAAATTAACAGTATTTTGTATTTGTATGTACCCCTGTCTCCAGAGGATCCCGGAGTGCTTTACATAAAAATGGAACCTCAGTGTCGATGTGAACTAGGCATTAATCCATGTATTAATCCATGAATAAACAGGGACACAAAGAGACTAAGGATCAGGGAGTGGCTAATCCCTGGGCATCCTTGCAAGGGAAGGACTACACTGAAGAAGGAAAGGTGCTTTTCTGTCCCATCACCGGAATGTAAGAAAATGTGCTTTATGAACAAGGGGGTGGGTTCTAAAGAGTCCACTCTGGGGCTTCATATGACTTCCTCAGATAAATTGGAAGTGCCTGAAACCTTTTTACTTCTCTGTCTGTCCAGTTGTATGTCGAGGCACCCTAAAATATGTGAATTGAGTCTGATATTTTAGCAGGAGGGTACTACGAAACTACTGAAAATGTATTCAATTCAAAATAATTGAGTAGTAGAGCCATGCTGACAAATAATGATAGGGAGTGGATGACATGATGGATCATTCGTGGTTTGCTTGTTTTATTCACCTCTGCTTAACATGCAGAAGGTCCTGGGTTCAATTCCCAGGGGGTTGGACTCAATGATCTCATGAGGTCCCTTCCAGCCCTATGATTTAATTGATTGATTGATTGGTTGATTGATTCATTACTTCTGAAGCATCTAGCACTGGTCATTGATGGAAAACAGGACACTGGGCTAGATGGACCTTTGGTCTGACCTAGTATGGCTGCTCCTGTCTTAGTTGACTACAATCAGTCTGAAAGCTTCTGGTGCAACTCTTATTTTGTATGGTATCTTTCAGTAAAACATTTGAAGATATTGTGGTATGAGTTAATTCAGTAGCAGATTCAGTCATATGTTTTACTTCAACTTGTCTTTTGTGTAACATTACTATCAGTTGGAGGTGATATATATATATAGAGAGAGAGAGAGAAAATCTGCTTCATCCATCATTGAAGTGCAGAGAAATATAAATGTGAATCATATGCATAATATAAATACTTTAAACAGATTAAATGCCTAATGAAAGGTCAGTCATCTAAGAGGTTTCAAACATTCTCCTAGGAAAGAAGACTTCCCAATTTTTTTAAGGGGCTATCAGATATCACTGATCTTGGAAGACAAAATCAAGCTAGGAAAAAAAATGCCCAAGGGAAGAAGAAATCCTCCCACCCCTATTCTTTCTTTTTCTTTCTCTCTTTCAAAAAATCTGTTCTCACTTTTGAACTTGTCCTTTACACCCACCTTGGGCTGTTCTTTCTATTCCAGTGTTTTATTAGTTTTGTACAGACAGCTATCAATGTTAGTAAAACAAACAAACAAGGGGTCCTGTGGCACTTAAAGGCTAACAAATTTGTTTCCAAACAATGCACTGGCGATTAGATATATTTCTATGTGCTTGCTCTGTCAAAGAGTCACAACTATGAATTTCCAACTGTCTTTGTAAGTGTAAATTTAGCAGGATGTTCATCCTCTCTTTTAAATCTCAATGCCTGTGTTAGGTAGCCTTGAGTTAATCACCAGGATTAGAAACTAAAATCCTCATGGGCTAAAGCAGATGTGGCAAAACTGTGGCTTGGGAGCCACATGTGGCTCTTAAATGAAAAAGTGTGGCTCCCAGAAGAACATCAGCAAATCAATTTAGAAAAGCAGCCCCTGTGTAGGAGTTTTAAATCTCCAGCCCCCAGCATCAGGGCCTGGGGATTCAGGAGGGTATTGGGATGGTGGGAACAAGCAGCAGCATGGTCAAGAACAATGGGGAGAAGCATGGCATGGTCAGGATTTTAAAAAAACTCGCCATTAGCCTGCAGTCTTCTACATCAAGCGACATCTATGTTTTTACTGTAGAGGCCTAGTTTTCATGGTACCCTTAAGTAATTATTAGTATCTGACATTAGTAGGATCAATATTTGCCCTCTTTTTACAATAAAATTAAAGTGTGCAATGAATTTTAAACTTAGTAATTTTGGAGTAGATAAAAGTATATGGCTATATTGCCTCAGTACGGTTCCCGAAGGTTTAATAAGCTACATGTGTGGCTCTTGAGTTCCATAAGTTTGGCCACCCCTGGGCTAAAGTGATTGCTGGAAATGCAGCTACTCTTCTTTTCGGAACTTCATAGCAGAACAAGTTCCAAAGGGGCAGCTGTGTTAGTCTAGTTCAGCAAAACAAGTAAGGCGTCCTGTGGCACTTAAAGACTAACACATTCATTTATCACATGAGCTTTCATGGTAGAGAGTCCCCATATTTCTCTCACAAAAGCTCACACAATAAGTAAATGTGTTAGTCTTTAAGTGCCACAGGACTCCTTGCTTATAGTAGAACAAGTTCTACATAATTTTAGGAGAAAAGAAGGCTATATTGGAAGGCTTTTTGTAAGAAAATTTGAAAAGACAAACCCCTCTGGTGCCCCATTTCCATGTAATCATAAAAAACAGTATAATCCTTTTGGGTAACAGGTTTACGGTACATGAAATGAATGTAGAGGTGCAGAACTAAGGAGAACTGTGATATTAGTTTTCCTCTGGATTTACAGCTGCAATAACAAGTCATGTGTGATCTTTGTGAGATCAAAGGGGCTATCAGGTTATAAGAGCTTTAGGCTGATGTCACAGATAAATGGGTGACTCTCTGCATAGTCTCCCTGTGTAAAGTATTTCTGTTTACAGAGTACATGTCCACTAGCTAAGAGGGTTTGACTAAAATAATCATGAATATTCTGTTAATCAAAACTCACAAGAAATTCTATGCATGTAAAGTATGGCTGATTGCACAATAGTGAGATCTTCAAACTATAGAGCGACTGGTCTTTTACAGTGTGCTTAATGTCCTAGGGGAGGTATAACTAAAAGATGATCTGTACTTAAAAAAGCCTACAAATAAAGCATAAGACAAGATACAGCACGCAATACGGTAAACAGTCAGGAGACCATTGTAGCTGTTAAATAGTTATGAATGGTGTAACAAGGAAAGGTCACAGCAAGCCCTCTGCCCATTGATTGTCAACTTTAAGTGCCTGAGGCGAATTTTCTTTGTGAAACCATCCTCCTCGTCAATGAACCAATAGAAGTGGATAGTTTACTTGCTGAGTATTACCCTCCAAGTTGGTAAATTGTCTGGGAATGGAGTATGAAATTCATGAATTCAGTTATTACTCAGGATTATTAGTGAATTTCTTTAGCACATAATTGATGTTCTGTGAATCATTTGAATTGCAACTGAACATACAATATGCAATTCATGCTGTAATTAGGTGACACAGCATGCCCTGTAATTCTGATTGTGATATTCTAACCTTGGCTAGATACAAGACATCCAATCAGTGAAGAAAAGCAGTACTACATGACTTGTGTAACTAATACAGAGCAAACTGCAGATATAATGATCAAGTATCCAAACACTAATTTTTGTGAGTATTTATACTGTAGAGGTTGAATGCTTGAATGTTTGTGGAATGAGCTGCCGAGGGAGGTGGTGGAGTCTCCATCTTTGGAGGTGTTTAAGGCCCAGCTGGACAAAACCCTGACTGGGATGGTTTAAGCAGGAGTGGTCCTGCCTCTGGCAGGGGGTTGGACAAGATGACCTATGAGGTCCCTTCCAACCCTATGGTTCTATGATTCTATGAAAACAAATGTGAAAGAGCTGCAAATATGACTGAATCAAAATTTATTTCAGAATTCAACCTATTAGTGCTGACTTGCTGATATTCATGGTTTCAGACCCCAGTGGACCTGGGAGGTGGAGCATATCAGCTGTGATCAGAGTTCCAGAAGCAGCTTGCTGCATAAATACCCAAAGTCAATATGATTTCCCCTGCAAAATTAGAGCTCACTTCCTGGTTGAAGGGTCATACTTCCTACCCCCATTCCATGATCATGAAACTCTCCCTTTTTCAACCCAACCTATGAGTCAAGTTGCAAGCTGCAAAGCAGGGTTGGCACAAGGTTTCTGAGCACCCTAGGTGGTGGAAGATTTGGGTGTCCACCCCCTCACTACAGGTGCCTCTCCACCTCATGCATGAGCGCTGGCCTTGGCCAGGGATCTGGATTGAGCCATGGACAGGAAGTGGCGCTACTGCAGCCTCGGGATGTGGCCATAGGCAGGTATCCACGCCCTGGGTGGGGAGCCCCTTGGTGCCTCCTAATTTTTGGTGCCCTAGGTGATGGCCTAGGTCACTTCTGTGGGTGGACGGGCCCTGCTGTAAAGATCCCAAGGCACCAAGTCGTTGGGCTGGGGGCAAAATATCCCTTCAGTGGGTTATTTTGAGTCACTTAGCCTTTATAATAATGTGATTGTACTCTCTGCATGATTGTAGTTTTTGTAACCTAGACTGTCTTTCCATAAACAATAACAATTAAAACATATACATGGATCTTTTCTCCATTCATCTTAGATTCTAAACATCAGAGCTGTTTAAGCATGTTTGTCCTTTTTAAGAACTGGAGAGCTATTTGAATGTCTGAGGAAGTTGCTAGATTTTTATTAGTGTTTATTTTCTAAAATAAAGCCTAGGCACTTGTCAGTTAATTGTGTGATTTGTGTTTGATTTTAATGATTTTTAATCTCTACCTGCTTCTGATTGTCAACAAGGAAAGGTGCAAAGAAACAGATTAGCAAGAATTGAATTTCTTGTCACTACCTTGAGACCACTAGGTGGCATAAGTACACTGCATGAAACTGGGACTCTTGGGTGTAGAGTCAAAAGGAGTTTGTTTGCACAGTAATGAAAAATTTGGCATATAGTTAAATCACTTGAGGTTTCATTTTTCTGTAATTCTGAATCTTAGACTTTCAATTCCACTTTGTTTTGTAGTGAAGCTAAGTATAGATCTTTCCCGTTAGTCACCTAAACAGACTGTCAAATGGATGACGTTGCTTTAATTAGTGTTCATTTCCTCTCTGTGATACATCCTTACAAAGAAAGGGCCCAGTTATTCTTTTGTATAATACATTTCCCGTTTATTTTCACTTGTCACTAATTCCCATTTTTTACTGCCATGCTCCTGCCCAAATCTCCACAGGCCAATCTTATTTGCCGTTAGGTCAAAGCAACTGGTCAATTTCCTCATACAAACTTTTTCAATGCCAGTTAATCCAAAAGCCTAAACCATTTCAGCCTTGGTTTGCTGTTAGCAGGTGATGACTCGTGGGAGTCCCATGTTACAGTTCTGCCACATGACTGAAGGGAAACCTTTGGCAGTGTTTTCCCAACTGGTGATGTCATTCACCTCTCTTTGTATGCTGCTACATCAATTAATTAATTACGGAAAACAAGACTCCTTCTTTGTTTTTCAGTTAAACATTTTCTCCACTGTTCTTCTACTAATCAATGCAAACCATGCCACTTGATTCTCATTTACACTAAATGTCACTCTAGCAATACAAAGGGGCTTTAGATTCGGCAAAATGCTATGTTAAACTCATTTCAACTGCCAGAAAGAGTATAAATCAGGGGTCTCAAACTAAAATCACCTTGAGGGCCACATGAGGACTAGGGTATTGGCCCAATGGCCACACCACTGAAAACTTTTCATACAATGATGCGGAAATACAGTAAAAAAAATGAAGAGTAATATAGTATACTAATAAAAGTCAATTTATTAACTTTTTTGAAAATGTAACATAAAGTCTTTGCTAATTTTGACAATCTTTCCAAAGCCAAAACACACGTTTACTTTTAGAATTACTTCCATTCAAGATGGCAAAATCATCAAAAAGACAAAAAGTAAACAAACACACTTAAAATTTTACATTATAAATCAGTGGTTCCCAAGCTTTTTTGGTTTGAGGGCAAAAAATATACTTTTTCAAACCATGAGGGACCACTGGTTAATTTAATTAAAATTTAATTTATTGAATTCAAATTGATGTTAATTGAAACAAATTACTTGCAGTCTGATTTATTAAAATTGAATTAAATGTAATTGAAATTACATTTTTATAAAGGTTTTAGTTTTTTAAATAAAATTAAATTGTTTTAGAAGATTTTTGGTTTTCTTCCTTTTAAAAAGAGGGGGCTGCATGTATCCCCAAGCCAGGAAGGGAGGAGAGCCCCGCCTGCCTGCCCACTTGAATTTGGCTGCAGTGGGGCTGACATAGGGAAAAACACTCCCTGCCCACCCGAATTTAGCCACTCTGGGGTTGGCAGAAGGGGAAACACCCCCCCACCCACCTGCCCACTTGAATTTGGCTGAGTGGGACCGGCAGAGGAGAAAACATCCCCTGCCTGCCAGAGTTTAGCAGCACTGGGTGGACAGAAGGAAAAACACTACCTCACCCTCTTGGGAAAAAAGACGCCCCACCTGTCCTGGGACTGGCAGCGGGGAAAGCCTGGGGCAGTGCTGTGGCTAGTCATGGGGCTTTCTGGCACTCCCCCAGAATGAAGCCCCCCCATGAACCCCACACACACGCTCAACCTGCCCTCCGTTAAGGCCCCCCACACACACTTGAGCCTTCTCTGGACAGCTCAGCCTGCTTCAGCTGCTCAATCAGCTGCTGCATGTGACTGGGGCAGCTCCCAGGCAGCAGTTGAGCTCCTCCCTGTCAGTGGCTGATGATGCAGAGGGGCGGGGAGGCTGCTTGGCCTGCCCTGCCCTGCCCTGGGAGCACTGCCAATGCTGAGCTGTCCATCAGCGGAGAGGCTAGGCATTTGAAAACCTCAAGGGTTGAAAAGGTGTGAGCCCCAGGATTCTGGGGGTTATCAATCAGGGGCTGCAGGAGGCAGCTCTGGGGGGCCGCATGTGGCCCACAGGCCATGTATTTGAGACCCCTAGTATAAATCAAACTTAATGTAAAAGAGAATCAGGTCTGTCTTTAAATAAATAGTTTAATAACTTCCTTTATAGCATGAACTTCACTGGTCTTAGGAGCTAAAATAGATAAGACATAAGATGGCAAGATGGGTGTGTGGATATAATGAGACACACAAACTACCTTTAACATAATGTTAAATTTGAGAAATTAGGTATGTAGGCTGCGATTTTGAAAGGGGCTTAAAGGAGTTAATGCACAATTTTGCAAAGTCTTCCCTTTAAGAGCTAAAGAATTCTATACAAATTCCCATTGCACATCCTGTATATTTTCATGGAGTGCAACAGATGTAGTACACTAAGTACAGTAGTGTTTGTGATTGAAAGGCAGCTTGGTGGTTAAGGCCCAGGACTTGGAGCCAAGCGATCTGTTCCTATTCCCTTTGTGACCTCGGGCAAATCATTTAATATCTTTGTGCCTCTCTTTATTCCTCTGTGTATAGTTACTGAAAATTATGTTTGTGTGTACAGAATCAGTTCACAAAGGAAGCCCAAACTTGCTGTTGCTGCACACATTGTTTTTCCAAATTTCATCTCTCTCCTGTATGCGCCTAGTCTGTGTTGTTATTTGCTCATTAATCATGTGCATGTTCTTCCCGTAAGAGTCATAGATACCCAAAGAATACTGGAAATGTAGGAGGCCAACAAGGCGTGCATAAACACTGAAAATACTTTTAACACCCTGCACAGCAATGAGCTATGTTCACTGAGGGAAACAAAATGTGTAGGTGGGAACACAAAATCCTTACTGGTGACTATTTTCTTTGAATTTTTGTTCTTTCCACAGATGATTTCAGATTTTCTCTCACTAGAAAATCATAAATAATCCTTATCTATAGTCTGTTGTCCTGCCTTTCATGGGGAGGAAAATACCTTATTGATTTGTATGTGACTCCAACTGGTTGAAACATACAAGAAAAGGTATCATTCATCCATAGGGCAAAAGGGTACTTAGAATACTTTGAGTGTAGTCCTTAGGTAGGTATGAGCTTTGTAAGTTACTTGCACTGTATTTTGATTAACTGATTCTTGCATGGTTTGCCTGTTTGCCACTATGAGTCATCAGACCACTGGGGCAAAACGCTTGATAGCTTTTGGGGAAAGTAGAACATATTTTTCATTCTTCCAATGAGATAGTTCTAAATAGGAAAGTCTGTCTGGGAATTCTGAGCACTGCAAATTGATAAATTCATGAAAACATATAGCTGCATGGAAGGGAGGAGATGTAGGAGATGGGAATTTGATTCCTCAGGCTAATTTACAGATACAACGGTCCCAGGGCCAGCTCACAACATTTTGGCACCTGAGGTGGGGAGCTCAGATAACACCCTCCCATGCTTCCTTGGTTGGTTCAAAACTTTGAAAGGTCTCAATTCTCTCTTCTTCCTGTTCTACACTTCTCATGGTACTGCTCTGCTACCTACTCCAATAAAGGAGAATTAACAACTTAAAATTCCTTGTCCAAAAATTTAAGTAATTTTCAAATGCCTGAACAGCAAATGTAACTTTTCTTGTCTGCACAGTAAACACTGGCATTTTTATCTGTTTGAGTAATCAAAGTGGTACTTTCTGTGTCTTTTTGGTTGCAGAGATTTGAACTGCTTGCTGAAGGTCCACAGTGTGGGGCAGCTCATGCTCTCCTGAGACAGTTGCAAGGCCAACCAGCCTCTCCTGTGTCATTGTGGAGCATAGATGAGTTTTCATTAACTTCAGCATGGAGAAGTTGTGTTCTCCACTGGCAACTGTTACAGAAAGTGTTACAAGTATGCGCAGAGCAACACAAGCATTTGGAAAGAGGGTGGTCATCTTATTTATGCACATATATTCCAGAACAGCCTTTAGACTTGATACTGCTAAAATGTATCTTGAAAGAGCTTTCAGTTCATCACCCAAATGACTCACATCAATATCACACATGTCATCATGTGTCAATACTGTCTCTAGTGCCCTGCATTGCTGGCCTAGGTCTTCTTCAAGTATAGAGAAGAGTTTTGTAATATCATACAACACCCTAAATATACTGCTGTGCTCCTTGAGCTGCATGAAATGTTCTTCAGCTGACTGTATTGCACAAACTAGCACTTAGTTAAAGAATTCAACTTTGAATTGTTGTTTGGGGTCTCTTATGGGATTATCCTCTGCCTCGTAATCAAAATGTCATCTTCTTCATTGGCTCCTGTATTCTTGAATGGGTGGGAAAATAGCTTCAGTGTGAAGCTCCTCTGCCAACTTCCATGCACTCTTCAGAACATTTTGAAATCTCTCATCTGACCGGTAAGACTGTAGGTATGACTTTGCTTTGTCCAATTGTTCAGTTGCTCCAGATACAGAAAGGGCAACCTCTTGGAGTCCCTTGCTTACAACATTTATTTCAAACAGTACATCATGCCACAACAGTAAGCCACACAGAAATTTGAAGTTATGTATGTTTCTGGTGAGTCCATTTCCCTCTGCCACTGTTCTCCTGTGTACAGTTCCTGTCATTAGCATTATCCTCCATAATGGCAACTATGGCATAATCTCTCTTCCCAATTTGGTGTTTGATAGGCTTTATCGCCTCCACTTGGCTTTCCCATCACGTGGTACTCAGTGGTTTCAGTGTCAGAAAGGGTGTTCTCAGATGTTGCTTCAAAATTTGCCATTGATGAGTTGATGCAGTGAAAAATACATAGATGCTTTGGATTACATTAAAAAATTCAGCAGCTTCACTAGAAGCTGATGCTGCATCACTGACCACCAAGTTCAATGAATGAGAACTGCATCGGACAAAAAAAGCTTCAGAGTTTAACCCTTGGACCTGTGTCTGCACTCCTCTCTTCTTTCCTCTCACATTGGCACCATTATCATGGCCCAGACCTCTCATGTCGGCTATCACAAGTCCCATATCTTCCAGCTTTTTAAGAAGCACATTTGTCATACTGGCTCCCAGAGCTGTAACACTCTATTTTGCTGCATGGGGCACATTTCAATCGGAACACGCCCCTTCCCATTAGTGGCGCTTAGAGCCAGTGCTGCAAAGCCACCCCTTTAATAGAGTAGCTCCATTCAGCCACTCAGGGCCACCTGGGGCTTTGCCCCATCAGCCCCACCATAGTTACAGCTCTGCAGGCTCCTGTAGTATCATCAATGTCAATAAATTCTAGAAAATGCTCTCTGACAGTCACTATTGCAGGGACATTTTCTCTAGGTTCTGTTGTTGTTACAAAGCACACCATTAGTCATTTGTTCCGTATGGCTGATATCAGGTGTGCAGTCCAGAATAACAGAGTAATATCTTGCTGACTTCAGATCTGCCACAATCTTCTGTTTAACTTTTCGTGCCAAAGGGATCATTCTGGGGCTTTTATATTTCACTTCTAAGACCCTCCTGCTGCTATATGGTGTTGCTGTCTCACAATATTAATGATGAAAAGATAAATATATAGGAACTTCAAAACAGCAATATTCTGTTTCATATGGTATCTGATGAAGTGGGTTGGAGCCCACAAAAGTTTATGCCTGAAGAAAGCTGTTGGTCTTTATGGTGCCACAGGACTCTTGTTTTTGCAAGTAGAGAAACAAATCCCCAAAGCTCTGAGGAATACAGAGATGACTACTGTCTCTTTTGAAAAATGAAGGCATTTCATCCAGCACTTTTGTCTTATGCAATATGTGAGCATTAATTTGATGTGGGACATACCAGCAAGAGCAAGTTCTGCTCACAAATGCAGCTCCCACAGAGATGAATGGGACCCATGAACACTATATGGTATTAAGACTGGCCTCTGGATTTCAGGTTTTCCCTGACAATAACTTTTGCCTTGCTGGGGGAAGAAATAAAAGCCTTGGTCACACAGCCTTTAGGTTAACCTCTCATTGAGGACTCTAGAGAAATCAGATGATTATTTTTCAAGAGGAGGTGGGGGAGAGCTTGTTGAAAGGAGAAACCATTGTTAAGAGCTGACCAAAATTCTCCAGCATGTTCCTTTCCCTCACATCTGCATCCTGATATGATTTACTCAGACGTGTGGCTGAGGGTGAGGTAGAGGGGTTATCTGCTGGAGAGCTGCACTGAGGATGATGAAGAGTGAACAGTTAACACTGAATTAGTCCTTTTACCCTACTACATTCATTGCTCTCATACCAATTTCTTTTTGTTAGAGGGAGGAATCCTGGTTCAGGTGGGGCCTGTGTTAATCATTATATTGTTTTTAAAACTAAGAAGAAAAGGTGGCTTATTGGTAGGGTGAGGTACTATTCAAAGCAAGGAGTGAATGGCAGAAGTGGGTACATGAGCCGCAGTCCACAGAGGTACCTAGGAAGCAACAGTTCACTTTTATGGTCCACTGCGATCCAAAACTCCAGCTCAACTGCCATCTAATCCTGTAGACACCTAAACTCAAAAGGTGCCATCTCAAGGTATGTCTTCATTCACAAGCACTGTTGGTGCTGCCAGATTGATTTTTATGGGATTGATTGAGCAGGAGTAGAGACCCACTCAATCAATCAGGAAATTGACCTCATTAATCTACTCCTGCAAAAATAGTTTCACTGTGTCAACTGTACAGCATTTCCAGTTGATGCAGCATAGTTGGGATGCTGCAGTAATCAGAAGTTGGGAAGTCAATAAGGGGACATTCGCAAGCTACTCTGTGTAGCTTGCATATGTCCCATTGAATGCTGCTGAATGTTGTTGGCAGCATAAACCAGGCGTAAGTTGTCCAGGTAAAAGTTCCAAAGGTGCTTACAGTTCTGCTTCGTGGCATGCACATTCCTGGTACCCTCTAGGCATGCCTGCCTAAGCCCCAGAGCAATCCAAGAACCAAGGAAAGAGAGATGTTTGCCTCCAGGCTGCTTGTTTGGGTCCTGTTCAAAATCTGGCCTCCATGGAGGTCGCAGTGGTGTGTAACTTTTAGCTCAATGGCTAACACACTTCCCTGGAATGTGGGCGACCCAGGTACAGTTCCCCTCGCTCTTCCTGAAAGGAACAACAATTTTAACAGGCATCATCTATCCCTCAAGAGCAGGACCAGCTCTACTGTGAGGCAAGAGACAGACATGGCTTCAGGTGCCAGTTCTTAGGGGTGCCTAGCCCCCTCCTGAAGATCAGGCTGGCTCCTGCCTCTTCAATTCTTTCCTAGCAGCTCAGGCACTGTTAGTCAACCTGCAGCTTAAGTCATGTAGGCAAAGTGCACTTTAAATCCCTCTGTAGGCAGACGCTGGAGATTTATGCACTTTGGAAAACCATTTTCAAGCTCCATGAATGAGATGTGTGGGTGCCAAGTCAAAATTTGGCTTGGGGTGCCACAAACCCTTGAGCCAGCCCTGCTCAGGAGCATGCTTTAACCACTGACCTGTGAGATAGCCTGATGTATGGCTCCCTCCATCTCTCCTGCTGAAGCTGTTCTACTCTGGATAAATAATTAGGGTGACTGGACCCAGAGTTTCCCACTCCCTGATGCGTGTCCTGACCACTGGACAATGGAATTATTCTCTCACTCTCTTTTTGTCCTAGTGACACAAGGAGGCAACTCCACAGCTGAGTGCTGTGGAGCTTGTGTATCCCTAAGTCCTTTCCTATAGGATTTTTAGTATGACAATGGGTGATCCAGACATTATCGTGAGACTGGTCAGACACATAACAACCTAGCATTTCTCACTCTCTATCAGGGTTGAATCTGCAGCAGTTTTGCTTAACATATTTGCCTACTGATTGATGGCATTTTCTCACAGTAGCTAACTATTTTGGGACTGGCTGCATGGTCTGTGGTATTGGGGCTGGGACACTTAGAATAAATGTCCTATGTTGTTTCTACCTCTTGGCATTTCACATGACAAAAACAAGAAAGTATTTAGAACTTGCCATTCAGCTCCAATACATGTGTGTGCTTCCAATGACTTCATCTGGAAATGGCCAATCATGTCTGTGGGGAGCTGCAAAGCACAGGTTAGTATGACAACATCTTTTGTCAATAGAACAGGATTTCCTGGGATTATGTTCAAATTCTTGATGATCATGGGGGGACGGGACAGGGGGAGGGGAGGGAAATGAAGGGAAGGGGAGGGGAAACTTTAGTCCTTGACAAAGTCCTGAGAAAGTCCCCTACTATTATGTAATTTTACGAGGTCACTGGGCATTATTCCAACCAGCAGCCTGCTTTGAGTGTAATGATTCTGAGTTTAATCTAGCCCTACTGGATGATATTTAAAATCCACAACTTCAGTGAAATCTGTATTTCTGGCCCTTTCTTATGATTCTTGCCATTAACACCAAGACTGACAGGTGGTTTAATCTCCCTGAAATGTTTTCCTTTTAGATTTTCATCTCTCCTGCCTTCTGATCAGAGCTGAACAAAACAGTTTTTGATTAATGATGGCAGCCACTTGTGCAAATCCTAATTTTAGTGAATGTAACTATTATTGGAATTTTTTAATTTTTGTGTGTGTAATGCCCCCCCCCCCATGCTATATATTGAGGGCAAACAAATTGCTGTAAATATTCAATATGTAGTATTCAAAATGGAGACTGTTTCCTAGCTGTATCTCAGGTAAAGTGCCTGATTGCCCCCCCCCGCCCCCCCCATTCCATGATTGGTGAACACACAATCACTTTTAACATTAATTTAAAATTTATTTCTGTGACTATGCATTCAGCTTTGAAATTAGTTCTTGTGAACATTCATGTTATTAAGTTTGCCATCTTGAATGTTCATGGAATGTGAATGTGCCAGGGACAGAGTAGCCACTATACTTAATTTAAATTAAGTTGCTCTCAGCATTTGCGGAAATATTGTAGTGTGTTTTCTTATTCTGCTGCTGAATCCATTGACTGTGACAGCACGTGGATTTTTTCACCAACAGTCAGGGCCAATATACATGGCCTCTAACAGTTTAAAATCATGGACTTAGTGAGGAAATACTGGTGCCATTTGAAAGATGCACAGCACTCACCCCAGCCATTACTGAATGTGCATTTTTTTTTGCATCTGAGTCATAGATTCTGTTACATGTCTCTAAAGCAAATGCTAATGCAGGTGCTTATCGGCACCCTTATCTAAACCTAGTATATAACACGTTCTGTAATATAACTGGAGAACAGCATTTGCTCATTGACACTAGTAAATATAATGTTGGCCACTGCTAATTATGGCAGCCGATTTTGCTCAGATCTAGTTATTATATTTGTAGAGTAGATGCGCCCTTACTGGTTATTTGAGGTTCCAAGTGACTCCTGGAATATGCTTCAGTCACTTCAGTTCTTTAATTTTCAGCATCCATCACTTATCAGGTAGACAGCTACCCTTCCTTTATCTTTTCTTTTTGGGTATGGTATAGAATGCACTTCCTTCCTAATGGCAGTGGGAGGAAATATTTCTTGGTGAACAACAGTGTGAGCAGGAGCTCATACTCTTCCTTCTCAAAAATAATGGTTAGCCTGTTCTTCTTCTATCTTTGGCACTTGCAACTTACCATTTTTGAAAACTTAGCCCTTAACTTTAACCTGAGCAATTCTGAGTAACTGGTTGATCCAGACAGAGATCTGTCCTTGGTTCCTACTAATTACAGTTGATAGAATGCAAACACAAAAGGTCCAGGCTAGATTCCAACCTTTATGTATCTGAGCCCCACCCTTCCCAGCCATTGACCCATTGGAGACATTCTGGCTTTACTCCTTTGAAAGCTTTCACATTTCAGCAGCAATCTGCACAGAGATTACCTTGGGATAAATCCTGCGGAAACGTCTCTAATTAGAACCATTTTAAGAAAACCTGCTGCTACAGAAACCATGTCATATTAATGCTTTTTCTCAATCTGCAGTGACTACCAAGTTGGGTGACCAGATAACAAATGGGAAAAATTGGGACAGTGAGTAATAGACACCTATATAAGAAAAGGCCCAGGACAGTGGAACTGTCTCTATACAATTGGGACATATGGTCACCCTAGTACCTGGCAACATAAACTGGCAAACATCCATGTTTTGTACCCCTGCCTGGGTACTGCTCATGTCACTCCATAGTGGAGAGACATTCGTCTGCATTCAGGAGTCTGGTAGACCCCTATAATTATTCTGCATTGATTCGAGGCAAGATCTTAAGGTCAATATCAGGGCTGCCGAGGAGCCACATTCCCAGTTCCTGTGTGAAATGGAGAGGGATCAACCAACCCCCATGTACTGTTACTCTCTGCTTTGAAATCACAAAAAACCTAGTAGTGAATTAATGCAGCTGTGGACTGTGTTAACTTTACCCTGAACACCTTCATCCTGGGGAAACTCACCATGATGCAAGTGGGGAGAAACACGGTAGCATGGGAGCCATAATCTGAGGTAGTTATAGATGCCTGGGATCCCCTGGAATCAGGTGCAGAAGCTACTTGCATCCTCAAGATCCTTGCAGTTTGGAAAACTTCCTGAGAAAACCCTAAGGTGTTGTCTGCCTAGGTGGGGTTGGAGTGGCAGGAGGGCAATTGAGCATTCTTTCATGAAAAGACATGATTCACTGCATTATGGTGAATTTAGGAACACTTTTTTAAAAAATAGTAATGAGACTTTTCACTTCTGTAGCCCTTTCCCCCCTACCCCCATGAAGGATCTCACAACACTAAACTGTCATTAGTGAATGAAAACTTACAAAATGCTGGGAGGGAAGAAGGTGGTATTATCCTTATCTTCTAGAAAGATACTCAGCCAATTTATATTTCTGTTTGACTTGCAGTGGGTTGTAAGTTAGCCAATGCAAAGTTAAGCGAGATCCCAGATCTTCTGTCCCCCCACCCTGTCCTTCAGGCACAAGACTATGCTCCCCCACTCCTCCTTCAACTTGTGTAACTAATTGTTCTGCTTTCATATCTCTTAAATCTATCTTGACATGGGAGCAAAGGAGCAAGATGTGCCAAAGTGGGTGGCAGGGGATAAGAAGAGATAACACATTGGTCACATACTGACAAACCGTCATCCATTACTTAGCAGCTGGTGACATATGAAAGTGTGTAGGAAGGCCTGTCATCTCTCAACCCACCCTGGCTCCAAATTCATGCAGAGCAGACTGAGGGAAGCTATTGCCAAACTGCTTGACTGGGAAGGGAAGGGAGGAGCAAAGCTTCAGAATTTAGAAGGAAGAAAACTCACTTGCTTCCCCCCACCATCCAAGTCAATCCAGAATAGAAATAATACCATTCTTTTTTGGAGATCAGGCCCTGTTTCATCTAAGCCTGGTTTCTTTTTTCTCTCTCCTATTCCCCTTCCTGTTCCCCAAATGGCTGGTGCCTCACCTTTTTAAAATTTGCAATGTGAAGAGAGCCTACTATACTCATGTTCTTCTTCAGTGACTACTTTGAACAACATCCTGTTGGTTGTAAAATGTTGGATGTGTTAGCTGGATAATGAAGGAATATTGTTTGTGTTTGAGGACCTGCTTCATCAAGATATTTAAACATACGTGTAAGTGTCTTTGGTTTCAATGGTGTTGTTGCTGCTTTGGTCCCAGGATATGAAGGCATCTAGATGGATAAGGTAATAGTTTGACTTTTTCACCAATGGAAGTTAGTCCAATAAAAGCTATTACCTCATCCATCTCGTCTTTTTTAAATTTTAATAGGACTTAAGTCTGGGCTTAAGACTGAGGTTAAGTGCTTTGCAGAACTGAGGCTTTGGTGAGAAAATGTAACAAATTAAATTCTTATAAAATCATCTTTTAATGAATTGAGGGTCCATCCTGAAAAAATGTGTGTTCTACTTCCTTCAACAGCTTCAGTCATTCAGCCAAGCAGCTGCTAAAATCACTCCTCTCTTTCAGTACCAGGATTTTCAGCTGGTTCATTCACTGTGTTCCACAATGCTTCAGGCTGGCGGCAGAGCATTGTATACTCTGAAAACCATGTGAGGGTGAGGTGAAGAGGTTTTAAGATGACAGCTGCTTGGCAGGGCATGAAACAGTGCACAAAATGTTTAATATCCCCAGAGTCATACAGGAACTGAAATTGAAGGGGGGTTTCAAGAGGTATAGTGAGTAAGAGGAGACCACAGTGCAATAAAGGAAAACAGTTCTTATTTCCTCTCCAAACATGTCTGGAGGTCTTCACTTTTAAATGGACCAGTATTAATAAACATCTTTGACCTTCTTAGGATTTAAGTGAGGCATTTGCCAATATTTTATAATATGCTTTATGAATGGCCCTACAGTATGAATAGGACTAGGTCTCCTTGTACAGTTTTTGACTGTAAATATGTCCTCTGGGGGAAAGCAGATTACTTGGGGTAAAAGAGTGAATAGTCCTGTTCAGCAAAAGGAACTCTTGGTATGGCTGGTTTTTTGTTGTTGTTGTTGTTTGTTGTTTGTTTGTTTTTTTTCCCCCTCACCAAAACACTTCTCATATTTTTAAAGCTGTAATTCCCCCTTATCTCCAGTTCTCTTCTTCCCCTTTTAAACTTTTTAAACACTTCAGCCTTCCTTAGTGCAATGCGCTTTGGAGAGGCTGAATCATGTGTAGGCTTCCCATAGTAAAAGAAACATGAGATAGAGACTAGATCTTTTGGTGGCTTTGTCTGCCCCTGAATAGTGAATACTCTTCTACACTGAGGTGGGGGGGGTGTTTATTTTTTTGTCCCCCCCCCAAGTGTTTTGCCCACTGCAGTTCTAAACTCACGTGTAACCGATGGGTAGAGGGATGAGTACAACTTCTTACCATGAACCTAATCTAATACCTGTTGAAATCAGCGTTTTCCATCAGTGTTAGAATAGGTTCCATGTAGACACTTCTGAGAATTTAGGCCATGGCCAAATGCTTTTTTTAAAACCTGTGTATCTTTGTTAATCTATGAAAACAGTCTGCAAAGCTGGACTTCCTTTTTTAAGGCAATAATACCTAGCACCCAGTTTCTAGTTCCAAGTTTCATTTTCATCTCTCTAGCACTGACAGCATGGAGGTTGTGCACAAATGACTGACATCTACTCCTCCCCACCCCAAAAAACATCATTAGAGCTGTCCTTGGGAGGGAGGATGGCATCCAGAGCCAGCTGGCTTTAGGGTGCCCCAACTCCCACCCATGCTCTGCTTCCCTACCCTGCCCCTGGTCTGGCAGTTATCTCCTGGGGGCAAGATGGCCCAACCCAGATGCTGAAACCTACCCTTCCCTGCTTGCTGTGGAAAGCAGCAGGGTAGGTGGGGAGCAGCAGCGTGGGCCTCTCAGTGATCACCCAGCTCACTCCCCACCAAAGGATGGTTCTGTGCCTCAAAGCATGTAAACGAGCTTGTATGGACACACACAATTGCTGACTTTTAATCTTTTGACAAGTAATCTCAGATGCCAGGTGTAATGGAAGTTTGATTTTTAAGAAGCCACTGTACCCCATACTTCTAAAGCTTTTGTTACCCAAAAGTTAGGTGATAGAAGAGCTGATCCTTAAAGCTCAGTATTCAAGAGAAGTCGAAAACAAACCACAGATTTTGAGGGCAGCTGCTAACATAGAAGTTATCAGAATGATAAATTCAGAGTAAATATACTGGGTTAGGTGTGGTGCTCTTTCAGATTGCAGAATGGGAATAATAGATAGAAACTATTTGGCAGTACAGCTGCAGCACAACCCCTGTGTTTCTTGATTAGCCGAAAGATCTAAGTTTCTGCCTTTTATACTTTGCAATTAAAACATAAACAAATGAGTCATCACGGGATAAGGAAATTGTTTCTCCAGCTGATTAAATGACTCACTGTGATACCCTCTATGGTGATATTGTTGTTAAAGTATTTACCACTCTTGTAATCCTAGTAAGAGTGTCACCAGGAAAAAAAAGCCTAAAGTTGCACTGACAGCACACAATGAAGCACCATAATCAGCAGATCACATTGCATATATTGCTATAAATAAACCTCTCATAAAATAGTCTGTGACCTTATGAAAACTAGTTATAGATGCATGTAGATCCACCTTTCAAGAACAGTATTCATGAAATAAATTGACTTAGAAAGGGTGACTGTGTGTCTCCCAGGCCCCTCTGACAGCAATGCACCCGTCCTGCCTCCCCCCCCATCCCAAAAGGCATGGCTATGGTCTCAGTGGGTTTTCCTTGGAAGTATTTACTTATTTATTATGTGCCATGCAAGTTCCCAGGTACCTACTCAGCTTCCCAGCTCCCTTGGACTCCCCAGGGGAAGCTAAGTAGCAGATACCACCTCTTCAGCCTGCCTAGGAATCAGCATGGCACATAATAAAAAAGCGTGGCTCAGGGGAGAGGCAGACAGCACAAGCAGTGGAAGTCTCAAGGGAAAAGGGTGTGTGGAGAAGAGGAGGATAACTACAGTACCTGTCCTCCCATCTGCATGGGTCCTTTTAAATCACCAGGTCCCTGGGCACTTGTCTTCCTGCCACCACTGTCGGCAGGCCCCACCTCCCCTCTAAATAACTGAAAGTAGGAAATGGGGACTATGTAGACAATGTGGTCTAGACTGAGCTTCATGGACCAAGATCTAAATGTTATGTCCATCGCCAATATTGTACAAAGTGTACTGCTATGCGGAGAGAGGTCTATGATGACACATGTAAGCCAAAAGACTTAAAATCGTGGTATAACGTAGTTCTAGACATTATTTACAACATAAATGTTTTAAGTATATTGTTCTTTTAAATAAAGTTGATAAACACATTTGTGCCTATATTACTAAAACTTTTTGGATTAATAGGTTAAAATTTTAAAGTTACATTTACTTGTCAATATTAATGACTGGTTTTTTTTTCTTTTGCATTTCCCTTAGCTTGGACAATTTAAAATTAATTAAGTCCATTTCTCTTTTGCCTGTAAACAGCTGATTTTCAGTGTGTTACTGAAGCCCTGTCTGGCTTTCAGACACTGCAAAGAAATGTCTGTTCCTTTGAAAATCATTTGTTCCATTAGAATCTTTTTAAAAAGCAATATGTGAAATCATTTATTTACTGGTTTTACTCTTAGATTTTATGAACAATTAAATGTTGTGTACAACTTAAGTTTGATAGTGTCCTAGCAAACATACGGCTGTATTTTTGGGGGGAAAAAAATTTAAAAAGAACAGTTAGTGAACATGAATTTGTAGCACCAAGCAAAAGTTCCCATAAACTGTTAGTGACTCTTCCAAGTGAGAACAGCAAGAGAAGTGCTGCAGATATTGAGCTAAGCTACATACTTACTGCTGATGAAGTTCCACTGATACAAAATCTAATTAAGTGGTTGCAATGCTATCAGTCACTTTTTGAGATAAAGATAAGTGGTTTACTTAAATATTCCATATGTCATGATCTGTTGTTTGGCCCCAGTGGGAGGAAGGTCCTTTCATCAGACTTATGATTAACCTGAATGTGCTGGTAGGTGGAGCGTTTGTCTTGGGAGGGTGTGTGTAGGTGGATAACAATCATGCTTCAGATCATGAGCTGTTAGCCAGACAGATGCACATTGACCAATAGGAAAAGCACAGTTTAAAATTAACTATAGCCATTTTTAAGGCAAAAATTCACTTTCAGCTGTGATTTGATTGTACAGTTCCACACAGACTGCTATGAATTCTACTAAAAGGTATCATCTCAGCAGCTCCTTTATCATGGAACTGCTTACCACAGAGTTTATTGCAACATGCCTAATAATTGGCTTCCTTATTCCCACTCAGAATCCTCTCTTCCTGTTCCCAGCCACTGGATATAGAGAGAGCATGTGACTATGTCTGCACAGATGGCCGCAAATTCACAGCTGCCAGATCGATTTATCTGGTTCAGCTGATTGGCAGTGAAGACCAATCTATCCATCCAGAAGTCAATCTTAAAATCACCCACAGCAAAAGCATTGCACCTTGACGATTGGTACGCTTTTCCCATTGGCACAGTGTAGTGGAGACTGCACATAAAACAGAAATTAGGAAGCCAACATAAGTTACGCAAGCTATTCTACACAGCTTATGTAACCCCCATCAACTGCTGCTAAATTTGCCAGTAAGTGTAGCCCAGGCCTGTGTTTCCATCTCACCTTTGGATCAGAGAGTGACTCTAGAATAGTGTAGATCAGTGTTGCCCAAACTGTGTTCCTTGGAACACTAGTGTTCCTTGCAATGTGAACAGGTGTTCCGTGAAAAAACTTTGATGTTAGTGATATTTTTTCCTTCTACAATATTGCCTTCATTCTTCCCTCTTTATTATTTTTTGTTATTTGTAGAATAAAAGACATCCCAAAAATTAATGCTTTTAAATCAACTTTTGAGCAATGCACGTGGCAATTTTTCAGCATGAACCCCACCACAACTACCCTGACCAGCATGTACATGTTGCATGGCCAAATTAGTTTGGAATATTTTGCTTTAGATCCCTTCCTCTACAGTGTGATGAGGGCAACTAAATAGATTGCATTGACTTGATAACAGGAGTGGGTGAAGAAAAGAAAAGGCAGCTAACTCCATCCTCACACATGAGTCATTTAAATGTCTCATTCATTTACTGCTGTTTAGTCTTGTTTTCTGAGTCTTAACAATGTCACTGAGATTACATTATGTAACATTACAATAGATCAGCGGTCAGCAACCTGAAAGATAAGAAGAGCCATATTTAAAAAATCCTTCAATAACCAAATGTTTTGAGAGCCACAATGGGTGTAGCCTTCTGATGGAGAAAGCTGGTCCAGGGCGCCTGCCACAGGGTCCCCTGGTGGTGGTGGGGAGACTGGAATCAGGAGCAGACCCCACAGGGGGTTCACAAGGGGCAGCCAAAGAAACTAATGTGGCTCCAAAGCTAGAGGTTGCAGATCCCTGCAATAAATCAAGTGTAGCTCCTTGATTAATAATGATATCAAAGTCAATGAGCTCAGCCTGCAATGATCTCCACATGGACAAAGTCCTGTGCCAGGTCTGAGCCCCACTGAAGTCAATTGTTACTGTTTTACATCTTTCCATTGGATCAGTGAATTGAAGTGGTTCTCTCTCTCTCTTGCTCTGCGCCTGATGTTTTCTTACGTGAACGCCTTTCCATCACAACCAGTATCAACTGGCAGTCTCAGCAGAGCAAAAAGATTGAATGGGCTTTAAAAGTGGACCAGTCTTTGACCTCCTTCCCTCCAATCCATACCCCAAACCTTTATGATAGTCTGTTTCCTTTATTTCATGAAGGTTATGTCTATAGTGAAAGCGGCAAATTCGCTGCTGTCAGTTCACCCTTCCAGGAGCAGATCACTGTGAGTATGAACTTGCCACACTGCTCCTGGAAGTCCTGGGGGTCAGGGGACATAGGGGAAAGCTGACTGCAAGTGATTTGTGGTTGGCTTTCCCCTGGTGTGTGCCAGCAGCTTAAAAAGTCACTGCTGATCATGCAAGGTATTTTACATTCCTTGTGTAACTGGTGGTCAACTGCCACAGAAAAAGCCTCAAGTATAGACTAGGGCTGAGGCTCATTAGTGTAGCAGGGTGGTAAAGGTTACAACTTGTGTCCCTCTTTAGAGATGCAGTATCTGCCCCCAGGGTCTTTTGCACAGACTAAACTATTAGAACTGGTTGGTTTTTTTGTTTTTTTTTCTTTTTTTCCCATAACTCCTAGGTCTTCAACTGTGTGTGGGGGGGGGACATGTTTTGGAAAACTAACATGAAGCAATCAAATTCCTTTAAATTAAATCTACAGAATAAAGAAGTTCACTGTGAAGCTTTGTTTCCCCCTGAATGGTCTGTTTTCATACTTTCTAACTAAAAGTGGACAAAAACCCACTCAGTTTACAAACTAGTTTGCTGCATTTTCATGGTGGGAAACAAAAGTGAGATAGCTGGGAGTGACTGGGGAAAGTTCATAACCTTATTACTTTATTAAAACAATGACAATTGTTAATGCAGAATGTCATGCCAGGAACTTGCTTTCCTATTGGTTGTCATAAAACTACAGATATATCTGTCATCATGGAGCTAATGAGCTATAACTGCAAAGTCCCCATGATGCTGTTCCAGTAAAACAAGATTTGTTAAACTACAATGTAGTCTCATTTTTCCTGTAGGGGTTTGAAATATTTCCTCTTGGAATGCTGAACATCTCATTAGTTTTAGTTAATGAAGTTCTGAAAACTGACATTAAAGGTGTTTTGTTCGGGCACTGCTATGGATATCTGTGGCTTCTCTGCTGGGCTGGATCACCACAGGAGTTTGGGCCCTAGCATAAAGGGGATCCCGGGCTTGACCCCTGAAGGCCCCTTCATGATCCTTCTCATCCCCCCACTACTTTACTCAGCACCAGCAAGCCTTGGAGCAGTGGCTCTCGGAGGGCCCCTGTCCTGTTGGTGCTGGGGTGGGGGTGGGACCCTGTGGCCAGAGGCCAAGCTCTGTTCTTCCACCCTGTCCCCAGGCCAGCCGGTCTGCCCCTGAAGGATGGAGTGACCTGGAGCGTGTTCACTCTGCTCTGGGGGCAGGCCTGGCTGGCACACAGTGTGGCCCCTCTCTAACACACCCTCCCATGGCCCAGGCAGTTTTGCACCAGAGGCTGCACCACACACCAGCTGGCACAAGCCAGCCGGATGGAGGCCAGGGCAGGAGGGCCATGGAGACTGGCCCCAGGGCCTGCTCCCCAATGCTGGCCCGCCCACAGGCCACCATGGTGGGGAGCCCATGATGTTGGGGCAGTAGGGCCTCAGGCCAGTGCCCAACAGTGCCATCCCTAAAGTGGTGCGGGGCCCAGGGCAAATTGCCCTCTGTGGGGTCCCCACACACCCCTGGCACTGGGGGTCAGGACTGGCTGGCCCAAGGAGAGGCAGGCCCCTGTGCTGCCTCCCCCATGCCAGGGACTGGGCAAGCAGTCACAAGGGCGGCCCCGTTCAGAGCTGCCAATCTGCCCCCCACCCAGGCTACGCGTGCTGCTCTGGGCTCTGTACCAGAGCAGTGTGTGTGGTGGGGCTCAGGGGGCCAGACCGGCAGCCCTGAATTGGGCTGCCCTTTTGGCCAGCTCACCCGGTCCCCAGCATGAGGGGGGCAGCGGTGCAATGCACAAGGCCCCTCAAATCACGAGGCCCTGGGCAGCTGCCCTGGTCACCCTACCCTAAGGACAGACCTGGTATCCAGAGGCCCCTAATCTTGCACAGCTTCTCTCATTCTTTTTCCCTTCTCCCAACACTCCTTCACAATGTAATATATCTGAGTAGCAAATGGGAAGCATGCCAGTAACTTACGGTTTAATAGATGCAGAAATCTTTGTAAATGATAGTCACTCTTGCTTTGCACTCTCCAGATGCCACAGTTTAGTGCTTGTAAATGCAAACGCATACACCATGATGTTGTTTGGAAAATGTTTCATCCAGCTGTTTCTACCATTGTCATCAAGGGAGTTGTTGTTTGTACAATAATATGAGTTCATTGGACTCTTCTGGTGACTGCACTATACTTGGCTATGTCTACACTGAGGGGGGGGCCTGGTAGTCGATTTATCAAGGTCGACTTTAAGTCAACTGCAAGGTATGTCTGCATGGACAGGGAGCAGACATACTCAGAGTGCCCCTCCTCCTACCCTACCCCCAGTCTAGAGTAGGTACCCTGAGCCCAATCAGTTCCAGGGACCTATCTGGACCGGGGGCCCAATCTGACTCCTGCCCCTCTGGGAGGAGACAGGAGCTGGGTTTGGCTCCCAGCTCCTCTCCGCTGGCAGCAGGGCAGGCAAAGAGGGCCTAGGGGCTGGATCTTGCTCCCACCCCCTTTTCACCAGCAGTGGGGGCTTGGAGCTGGCTCCTGCCATCAGTCACAAGTGACCTGGGGCCGACTTGAGCGCTGGATCACTTGTCACCATGGCAGGAGGCCCCGCAGCCCAGTCAATTTCACAGGAGTGAAATTGACCAGGCTGCAGAGTCCCTTGAGCCTCTTGCCAGCAGTGACAAGTGCCTCAAAGCCTGAACTTGGCCATATGCTACTTGTGACCACTTACAGGAGCTGGCTCCAAGCCCCCACTACCCGTGGAAAGGAGGTGAAAGCAAGATTGGGCTCCAGCCCCTCTCTGCAGCCAGGGGCATGGGTACTGGCATCTCACCTGGCTGCTTGCAAGCGGCCAGGGGAGATGCGGGCACCTCGCACCCGTGGCTGCTTGCAAGCAGAAAGGACAGGAGTGAGCTGCCAGCCCCAGCCAACCACAGAGAGGAGCTAGGAGCTGGATGGGGCTCTTAGCCCCTCTCTGTAGACTGCGGGGGCTAGGATCCCACAGGGAGCCCATTTGGCTCCCAGAGGCTTACTGCAAGGGCCCAAGCAGCTCAAAGCCTGGTCAATTTCACAGACCCCCAAGCCTGTGAAATTGACCAGACTCCTAGCTGCTGGCTCCACAGCACAAGCCTCTGGGAGACAGATGGGCTCCCAGTGAGCTCCTAGCCCCTGCAGCCTACAGAGAGGGGCTGAGAGCCCCATCTGGCTATCAGCCCCTCTCCTCAGGCTGCATGAACTGGCTGCCAGCCCCGGCCCCCAACGGTGAGGGGCTGGGAGCCAATCTAGTCCCAGCTCCTCACCACAGGGCTGGAGTCAAATCAAGCTCCCTGGCTGGATCAGACCCCAGCCCAATCATGCCCAGGAGTGGGGAAGAGGGTGGGACCTGCCCTGTAAAGTCAGCTGAAAAGCTTAAGCTGACTTACAGGGTAGGAGTTATTAAGTCAACTTGAGCACTTGCTTAAGTCAACTTAATGATTTCTAAATGTGGTCTGGGCTTTATTTAAGTCAATTTTAGGGCCCTTAAGTTGACTTAAAGCCACAGTGTAGATATAGCCCTTTTTAGTAGAATTGGGTGTCAAACTATTTATATCTGTCTATTTCATTTTCACATCTGAAAATAATATTTACATCTTTTAACTTGATTTATGCAGAGTTGAATGAATAAATTTGAAAATAAGCTGCTTGATTATGTGAGCAGCTCGTGATTTCCTGTGATGTATTGGTTGCAGATGTTTATTCAGATATCTTTTAAAGTATTTTAATTTATGATGCTAACAAACATTTGACATTTTAAGATGTGCGTAACTGTGATTGCTCAGGGAAGTTAGATATTTGGGAACAAGGGGAAATACAGAAGTTCTGTTGCCTGACTGGATGAGTGTACAAGCATTTCCAGGATAAATATTTGTATGTTGTGCCCAGTGCAACTTTAAGATTTTGATTCTGTGAATATTCCCATGTAAATCTCTAAAATTTATTTCCTACAGATATTTGTGCCAGTAAAACTTCATCATTTCATAGTTCATGGCAGGCAAACACAAAAGGGGCATGTGTATAGCACTAGCAAACTGATTATAAAAAAATCCAATTAATATTCATAGACTTATCTTTTGCATTATTCATCCAGATTCGTTAATATGTCTGGAAACAGGGTAACATGATACTCAAACACCAGAGACAGGACTCTCAGGCACATGTGTACATGAGCAATTAAAGGAAGGTTTTTATATATCACACACAAAAAAATTGTTTTTAAAAGCTATTTTTATGTTTCACCCACATGCACGTACACACACAGAGAGAAAATGGTGGATGTGTGTGAGAGAGGGAGCGAGAGATACTTTCTGGTAGCCTGCCATAGTCATTCACTGACCACCTCCTGTTGTGCATTTGGCAAATTCTAAAGTTAAGTAGGGTCAGGTTAAATCATTACTTGGATAGGAGATCCACAGAGAAAACCCAGGTTCTATAGGAAGTCATGTGGAAATAAACGTGACAATTCAGTAGGGATTCTTTTCTTGAGATATTGATTGAGTACTATGTAAATAAGGGGGCACTGTATTCTTAGAGACATTTGTGTTCTTTTATATGTTTTTCTTTTTAGTACTGTATATTTTTATATATATACCAGTTTTATCAGACACTTGTAAATAGTGGTATCTCTTACTGGCTTTATCTTGACCTATTGAAAATCTGTAATCTAGTATCTTTGTAAAGTTTTCTCATGGAATGCTCATTGTATGATGCACTCAAAGGCACAGTGATATAGTGAAATTACCCTACATTAGATACATTTGTGGAGTCTCAGCGAATGGCCTTTGAGGTCCATTTAAAAACATATAAGATGGTGTATAATATTTATTCTGTCTCAGTGAATCTGTAACAACAAGTGTACTCTTTTCACAGTGAAAAGATAATTTTTCTAGCTTTCAACTTGCAAATTTACTGGAATTTGAAAACCAAGTTGTGTTAGTTCTGACTCCTAAAAGTAATTACCATTCATAATAATTTTGCAGTTGAAAATTAGCTGACAATACCTTATTGATAATGCATAGATGATGACATCCCAGCTCACTGTTCTATGTATTTATTGGTTGTGCAATTCAAGTGACATTTTTTCAGCTGTACCTCATTTCAGTATTATGGTAGCAGGTTTATTTAAAGAAAGAAACTGAACTTAGAAAAGAATAAATACACAGGGTTACTGATGGTATTTTTTAATGATTTTTTAAAAAATAAATCCATAACTTACAGACAAAGTTTCTCAGACTGGGCAGATAATTAGCATCTCTAAGCTATGGGCAAATAATTGTGAATGCACCTAAAATAGATAAAAATATAGTCCTGACCAAAGGGAAGATTGTTGAGAAAGGTACAGAGGAGCTTGTTCTTATGGATAAAAAACAGGATGAAGTCTCCAGAGATCTAGGTTCCATTCCTGGCTCTGCTAAATACTGTCTGTCTGACCTTGGCAAGTCAAATTGCCTTTCTGTGCCTCAGTTTCTCCCATCTGAAAAATTAAAAAAAAAAGCTATATACCTTAGGGATGCTGTAAGGGTTAGCTTAATATTTGTGGCACATTTTGTGATGTTCAGGTATGAAAGGTGTGATGGAAGTGCAAGTTATTCTTCATTATGCACTTGTAATTTGATTATTGAATAAAATATTAGGGAGAGATGGACGGTGATGCCAAAAGCAGGTTCTCATGACAGAGCCTGGATGAAAGGAAAACAGGCACATGTTGGAGGCACAGTATTGGAACTGAGTAAGAGGAGATTCTTTAGCAGGAAGCGAATGGGGGAGGAAAATGCTGGGGAGTGGGAAGTGAGCAGGTATGTAAGGAAATGTGGAAGATGGATGAGTGTGAAATGTTTGGAAATGGGGGTAAATGAAGGAAGGGAGTCAGTGACTGAAAGGAGAGCATGAGTGGTAGAAAATGAAGTTTGAGTGTGAAAGGATAAAGCACCATGTATAAGGGTCTATAGACCAAGGATGGCTGATTGTCCCCACCCTAGGGAACCAAAGCAGTGCTTAAAGTATAATTTGATGAGCCCCAGAACCCTCCTAATCACTGGGCCCCCTTTCCATATTGTCTGGGCCCCCTTCATGCACATGCAAGCCCCAGCCAGGTAGACATTTGCAACCACATCTCAGTACCACATGCATTGGTTATTGCTCCACTCCACAGACACACCCTGCTTCATGCACACGTCCCCCCCACCACACACACACACACACACACACACACACACACACACCCTGCCCCACGCAACCCCCAGCAGCATTCCCTGTCCCCCAGCAGCTCTACGCACCTTCAACCCCAGAGGCCAGTGACCCCCCCCACCTGTGGAAAGCCTGGTGGAGAGGGCTATCCTTGTCCCCAGGGGAGTGCTCTGGGGTGCAGCAGGTCTGTCTGCAGCTGGAGGGGGCATCCACAGTGCCACTTCCCACAGCCCCGCCATGGGGCTCCCCTGAGCCAAGCTGAGGCCTTGCCTCAGCCATTTCTATTTGTCCCTGCTCCCAGCAGTGGCACATCTGTGCCGGACTCAATGCCAGCCAGCAGCAGCGCCAAGGCGGGCTGGCTGGTGAAGTTTTGGCTGAGGGCTGGGACCTGCTACCTAGCCACAGGATGCATCTGCCCTGAGCATGCATCTGAGCATGCTCAGGGCAGAAGATTTAAAAACACCCAGTCTGCCACAGCTCCCTGCTGGCTGGCCTACAGGGCTTAAGGGCTTAGGGCCTACGCTCCATTCCACCCTATTTTTAGAGGACCCAGAACACTGTCCCCTAAAAATGGTGGGCCCTGGAATTGTGTTCCGTTGTGTTGCCCCTTACTTTAACCTCTGAAACAGTGATAGCAACCTGAGGCCTTCTGATTGGCCATTCCTTCTATTTAATTCCAGGGGTTGGTCCAGGAAGTTGGCTAGGTAATCACACTGACTTTGACCTGCTGAGACTCAAACCCAGTCTTTTCTTCTGGTGTCTAATCTCAGTCTGAGTTTGATCCTAACTCTTGCCTGGCTCATTCTCTCTTTCTCTTTCTGATCTTCAGTCTCTGATGTGGGCCTGACACTCACATCAGCTTTCGTTTACTGAACCTATCTCCTGCCATTCTTCTAACTCCTGCCCAGCAACTACTGTCCCCAATGTGCAGCTCACAGCCCATCTGTGATCACTAGGCTAGCCTGTCTACGCCTTGGTCCCTTACAGCAATGGTTCCCAACCTTTTCTCTGCTCTGGCACAATTTGATACCTTCAATTTTTTTGTGGCACACCACCATTAAAAACTCATGAATATTCAAATTAGCTCAAAATAACATGAATATTTATAAACCATGGCACAGTGGTTTGGAAATGCTGCTATGTGGGGTACTAGGGGTAGCAGAGCAGGGATGGCAAGACGGGGGCGGTCAGGAGTTATTTGCAATGGCAGGAGTGAGTGTGTGGAACAGAGCAGGGCAGGGCCGGTGCAACCCAGTAAGCCTGGTAAGCATTGCCGGGGGGCGCTGGCACCTGCTCTGCTTGCAGGGGGTCACCAGAAATGGTAGCACCGTTCCTGGGCAGGGGTGGCCAAAGAAGACAAGGGCAGCCATGTGGGGAACAGCACAAGGGTGCCAAGAGAGGAGAGGGGAAGGGCGAACAGGCGTGGCTTTGTGAGGGGAAAGGGGGAACGTGGGGAGTGGGAAGGTAGGGCAGGGGAGCACAGCGCAGCACTCACTTCTCCCTTTCTCCACAGTGGCTCCCTGCCACTCAGGGCAAAGCCTCACCCCACTGCTGCTCCCTCCCACCCCAGTGGGTCCCATTCTCCCCTCCCCCAGCCCCCTGCTGCCTGTGATGGACCCTACCATCACTGCAGGGGCCAGAACTGTCCGTCCAGCCCCCAGCTCACCCCCGCCAGCTACACACACCCCCAACCAAACAGCTACCCCACAACCTCAGCCATACACCCTCTGCTACACATCCACTCCCACCCACCTCTGCTACACACAAACCCTCTGCCCCCCACAACCCCCAGCAGCCCCCCTCAAAGCCTTTTCCTTGGTTGTTTGCAGGCTGGCTGACAGGCTGGGAGCTGCTTCTCTGCCACAAACTACTTTGTGGGGCCCCCTGAAGGGCTCACTATCGGCCCCCACTGCTACCGTCCCTGTGGCACCACTCCCCCACTGCAGCCCTAACCACCCCACACGACAACCCCCAGGACTCCTTTTTTGTTTTGCTGAACTGAACTAACATGACTATCCCTCTGGAACTCGTACATTATTCTTGGGTATGCTATTTTTAAAGATCCTCCCATCATGAAGCTTGTAAGTTGATCACCTTTCACTTAACATAAATGAGCTAATGCTGAACTACAACATTAAAATGAACATTTTAAAATTTTTTTAAAAATATGATCATTAATTAATAAATAAAAAGCCAGAACATTAATGATGGCTCAAAAATAACAAATACCACATTTAAAATTTTGGTAGTCAAATCTTGCAAATGTTTCACATAGGCTTGAGTTTATGTGCACTAGACATTTAATACAAATAATTATAATAAATAAAAATAAGTAAAAAAAAAAAGGTTCCTAGTGTGTAGCTAGAAATGAAAAACACCAAATTTCAGCAAAATTCTCTGAAGTACTCATGTTTATAAGACTCTTGCCTCCTCAAAAATATTAAATAATAAGTACAGAAGAAGCTAAAAAATTACTTACAAAAAAAAAAAGGATACAGCACAGACATCACACACACAGCTGTAATGCTTCTCTAAGAGGGCAGCACTGTATTTATATGTAGCAGCCTATGTGGACCTACCTAGTAAACTGCTCTAACCAAAGCCAAAGTTTAAATTGTCACAAAGTCAACGGAAAAGGCAAAAGAACAGGTAAAAAAGAAAAGGAAAAGGCAATATGTCACAAAATTTAAAAATGGCAAAATAAATGGCCACACCAAGGAATTAAAAGCTGAGCCCAAGGGAAAAGTTCCTACTGTTGTGCTGTCTGTTGCTTGCTCCTGCTTTTTGAGCATGTCAGTGTGAAGGTGATGGGCAGATAATGGTGAAATCTGCAATTCAGATGAAGCACAGATCCTAATGATAGTTTGTTTTGATGAGCCAAGAGTGAAAAGTGCTTAGGCTTCCAGCCCTATTAGTTCTGCTAGATGGGAACAATTTCTATATTTTTCTATCTTTTCATTTCTGTCCACCAAATTAAGGACAGGACCCCTTATTGCTAGGGGCCCTAGGCGGCTGCCTGCTTCACCTACCCCAAAAGCCGCCACTGCTTCTTGCCAACCCTGCACAGCCCATGTGGCTAGGCTGAGCATGGCGGGAGCTCTAATTCTAGCTCTCCCAGATTCTCACAGCACACTTTGGGTGTTGCCGTAGCACACCAGTGTGCCACGGCACAGTGGTTGGGAACCACTGCCTTACAGTATGAAGTTATCACTGTACCAGGGAGTGACAGAAGTGAGTGATGGAGAGTAAACTGAGGGAGGATCAGAGCATTGTTAGTGAAAGCTGAAGAGGGAAAACAATGCTGGATCAGGAAAGACATAGAGAAGAGAGCATGCCAAATGAGGTAAGGATTTTGGAACGAATGCTGGTCTGTAGAGGATGGAACATCTGGGTGGACTGGGCAGTGCTGGGGGGGCAAGTGACCCGGGGCAGGGGCCCAGCCCCTGCCCCCAGCGGGCAGGCCGCACCCCCAGCCAGGAGGCCCCGCCCCTGGGGATTGGGGACCTGGCCACCCATGGCAGTGGCCACAGGTGTGGGCCTGGCCTCCTGCGGCTGCTTCTGCCCTGACCCTGCTGTGGCCTAGCTGCCCGCGGTGGCGCAGCCCCCCCCCAGCCCTATCCCTGGTCAGGGGCTGGGCCTTCTGGATGGCCAGCCGGGCCCCGGATCCCCAGAGGGGGACGGGGCTGCTGCAGCTGCGGCCCGCAGGGGATCAGGCCCCGGATCCCTGGCCCAATTGGGCCGGAGATCCAGGGCACTGGCGCTGGGACCCGGGGCATGTGCCCCGGGGTGCCCAGCACCAGCGACGCCCCTGTGGGTGGATATGGAAAAGGGAATTAAAGAAGGTAATGGAAAGTTGTGGGACTCTATGCCCCAGTCAGACAGCTGAGTCATAAGAAGAAGCAGATCATCACAGCGCCAGATACCCCCCCCCCCCCCCGCACACACCCTAACAGCCTAAAGGAGGCAATTTCCAAAGGGATAGCCGTGTTAGTCTAGTCCAGCAAAAAAAAACCAAGGAGGCATGTGGCACTCTGTTAGTCTTAAAGTGCCACACGACTCCTTGTTTTTTTTAAAGGAGGCAAGCCTGCCATGCCATGCCTAGCCAGCAGGGGTTACGCCAGCCACTGGATAACACACTTATACCTTTGCATGTGAAATCTTCAATGTCTGCATTGACCTACAAAAGCAGCCATATGGCAACCTTATCAGCCCTGGGGAGGTGTGGGAAGAGGATGTGCCTAAAGTGCATTGTATTCCAGCTGTTCTGTGTTTCCTGTGGACCATGAAAGCATCATATCAATTATAGCAGGCATGAGGCTGCTCTAAATGACCCTAGAGATCATTCTGCAGTGAACAGCTCCAAGATATGTGTGACTGTGCCTATAGTGACTTTTAGCCGCATACCTTCCAATCATGCACACAACAATGGGATAAATAAGAATGGAGTCACTGAGACTGAGGAAGGGAAGGAAGATGCAGCTTGTGAATATCTGACTTGTCTAACTGCTTAGTGATCCCACTATCCTCATCAGTTGGCAGTGAAAGTGGTCTCTTTAATCTCACACAACAGCTAGAGTGTCCTCAGGTAATATCTCATAGGCAAATTATAAAATGTTCCCTGGTGGCTGCATATTAATGAGCCTCTCAGTTATGTTTTTCCTGGGACGGTAGGGCATCTGACCCTAAGAAGGCTGCCCTGGGATGGGGAGGTAAGTCCTTAGCAAAGAACAGCAAATCCAGATGAAGGAAGGAAATGACACTCTGTGTCATTGTATCCCAATGGGTGGAGGTAGCACAGACAGTGCTGAATCAGGAGGAAAAGCTGTCTGGCATAAATACTGAAGCAGTTAGAGTAAGGTCACTCCCTCCTTTCTTAGCAGGTTTCACAGCAACAAGTTCACCAGATATGTGGTAAAGATAAAGCTAAAAAGTAAAATAAACATTCTTCATGATTCTGCTTCTGACTTTTCACATTCTAATAAGCAAGGAGTCCTATGGCACTTTTCAGGGCTAACAAATTTATTTATCACATGATCTTTCATGGGTGAAAATCCCACTTCATCAGATGCTCTGAAAATGGGGGAACTTGCAGAATGGGAGGAAAATAAATACAGGGAAGAGTACGTCATTGGATCAGGTCACACTGAAACAGCAAATCAAAGCAGTTGTTACGACTCAAAACACTGGGGAACAGCAGATAGAGGAGGGAGGGTGAGGTCAAATCACCTAATAAGGAAGCTGTTGTCAGCCTGATATACTAAGACTCCCTTTCCTTCTCCCAAATTCACTGAGTCATTTTTGGGAGGGAAAGAAATGTAAAGCAGTGCCAATAAAATAAAGACCAATCTGAAAATTCAAAGCAGACCCAAAGGTATTCTGGGGTTTGAAAGAATTTTTCTTAGTGCTTCCTCTAGAGACAAGCCTGATATGTAAAGCTCAGATACCCTAAGGCTACGGTTACATTACAAAATGAAGTTGACCTAACTTGTGTTGGCATACAGCCACCACAGTTATTAAATCATTGTCTATGGACATTTGGGTCTTTGGGATGGTGGCACATATCCCTTATCAGGAGCATCTGTTTTGATTGTTCTGTCAGTGTGGAGCACTGTGGAATGGCTCCTGCAAGCCAGGAACAGTTGAGGTAAGCAAAGTAGTATCTACACTGATGCTGCATTAAGGTAACTACATGAACTATAACTCTATGTGGCTTGGGGAGGTGATGTTGCAAAATCAGCATAGGGTGGCAGTCAGGACCTGCGTCATTCAGGCACACTGGCGCTGGGGCCCATCAGCAGACCCGTCAGTTGTGCGGCACAAACCAGCACTCAGTGCTGGTGCCTGGTCGGTGCTGGAGAGGCCCAGGGTCCATAGACCAGCCAGATGTGGGAGCAGGCTTGGAATGGGCTGGTACTCAGCACTGGGCCCTAGCAGAGTATCTTCTGGGGCCAGAGGCCACAGCCTGTGGTGCTCCCGCCCCATCCCCAAGCTGGCTGGTCTGCCCTGCGGGGTGGAGCAGGCTGAGCTGGCCAGCCAGTCCATGGCACTTACATGCAGGTGGCAAGCAGCAGCAGCGATCCAGGGACAGGGCTGAGAGCATTGTCTGGCCACTGCGCCACGTTCCCTGCTGGCACTGTGCGGGTTGACACAGCAGTGCTTGGGGCAGTGGGACCCCTCTTTAGCCCAAGGCCCAGGGCTGCCACCTCTAAAGCCCCTACTTTAACCTAGTGCTAGTGGCAGTTATGTTGGCAGCAGCCAAACTTAAATGAAGAAGACACATCCACCCAGCTAGGTCAATGCAAGGCAGCTTACTTTGGCCTAACCCTGAGTAGACAAGGCCCAACTTCTAGCAAGTCTGAGGATGTTTTCATCTCTCTAACTAGTTTATTTTGTAGATTTTATTTTTTTAATTGCAGTTCTTTACTAGTATGTAGCTGAAGCATTCTATTAGGTGTTGCTGTACTGAAGCAGAGCTCATAAGGGAAAAAATATCAGCAAGAGTTTCAAGCGATGTTCCAGTTGCTTAACGAATTCTGGTGTAAATACTCTGCTTGTGCTGTGCCTTTACAGTTAAAGGTGCATGATGACATCTGTTTGAAAGTTGACTTTTCTGAGTCTTCTAAAATTGATGTGCTGCTTAGTTGGATTTCTTTAGAAATCTGATCTGCCTCTGCAATGTGCAAGGATGGGGTTAGTGACCCAAATTTAGAATTGTTTGAGCTTCAGGATCTGAAGATATGAACCCTGGAGAGAAGTAAGGTTCTGTTTTCTTTAAAAAAAAAAAAAAAAAAAGGTTTCTAGGTGACTCTTTTTGTTATTTTCCAAGTGCTAGAGATTAAACTATTAAAAAGCTGAGGGTCAGAATTGGTTTAGGTCATTAACTATGATTTATCAAAACAAGCAAGGAGTCCTATGGCACTTAAAAGACTAACAAATTTATTTATCGCCTGAGCTTTTGTGGAGAGAATCCCACTTTGGAATCTGATTTATCAGAAATTCCTATGGAATTTTCTTGTGCCAAGGAAAATAGCCATTAGTTGTCCATGAGCTCTGCTTAGGAAAAGTGCTATGTAGGAATTAGGTTTTTGTTATTAATATTCTTTTATTAAGAAAAATCACTTTCACTTGCTCAGACATTATTGAACCTTAAAGGCTATGTCCACACATAGCCCATTATTTTGAAATAACCGGAATCGAAATAACAACAAATCTAATCGAAATAAGGGAAAAGCTGGAATCGAAATAGCATGTCCACACAGTGGACTTGCTATTTCGCTTCAGGGAAAGGGCACCATGAGAGGTGTGGCAACATGGCTGCCTTCCTGGGCCATGTTGGCGGCCATGTTGCCAGCCAATCCTATAAAAGCTGGCCCCAACCTCACTTTCCTGTCCATTCTGGCTAGCAGGACTCTGCAAGCAACAGAGATGGACGCTGTCCGGCTACCTAGCCTTTGCCATGTGGCCCCAAGACCCGCTGTGTGCCTGCAGAGTGTTCTCCTGTTGGGGAACACTCTGCTTGCAGACCCCGATGCTGCTCAGGCTGTGCCCCAGGCTGCCAGCACCCTGGACCTGAGAGCTGCCACAGTTGCCCTGCCCCTTTCTGTGCCTCACCAGGTCTGGACCCAGGAGACCAGCACAGACTGGTGGGAGCAGGTAGTGCTCTGAACCTGGGAGGACGACCAGTGGAGGAGGAGTTTCAGGATGACCAGGGCCAGCTTCGACCACATGGTAGCAGAACTCACCCAGCTGCTGTGCTGAAGGGACACCGCCATGCGTCCAGCCAGCCCTGTCAACAAAAGAGTGGCCGTAGCCATGTGGAAGATGGCCACCCTGGAGTCCTACAGGTCTGTGGCATACCTCTTCGGGGTTGGCAGGTCCACCATTGGCATCATCCTGATCCAGGTCACCAGGGCCATTAACAGGATCCTGCTGCGGCGCCTCATCATGCAGGGGGAGCTGCAGGCCACCATGGATGGCATGGCCACCCTGGGATTCCCAAATTGCATGGGGATCTTGGATGCCACACACATCCCTGTGAGGGCCCTGGAGCACCGAGCAGCAGGGTACCGAAATCGCAAGGGGTACCACTCTATCATCATGCAGGCCCTTGTGGACCAGCGGGGAGTCTTCCAGAACTGTTATGTGGGTTGGCCAGGGAGCGTGCATGATGCCTGAGTCCTCTGGAACTCTGCCCTGTACCAGGGCATGGAGACAGGCACCTTCTCCCCCCCCCCCATTAACATCAATGTCGGGGGAGTAGAGGTGCCCGTCCTCATTGTGGCAGACACGGCCTATCCCCTCTGCCCGTGGCTCATGTGCCCCTATGCAGGGACCCTCAATCCTCGCCGTCAGCTTTTTAATCGGCGTCTGAACCACTGCTGCCAGGTGGTTGAGCGGGCCTTTGGACGGCTGAAGGCCCGCTGGAGGTGCCTCCTTACCCGCCTCCACCTTGGGGAGGAGAATATATCGGAGGTCATCAGCGCGTGCGTGGCCCTGCATAATTTCTGCAAACTGCAGGGCGAGCCCATTGCAACTGGCTGGGAGGCTCAGGCCCAGCTCATTGGGGGCCATTACAAGCAGCCCACACCTGTGCCCCCACGGGAGTGGGCATCACGAAGGGCTGTCACTGTACGTGATGTTCTCACAAACAGTTTCGCCACCAAGGAGGACCTCTGAAGACCAAGCCTGCCCCACCACCCACCACCCTCTCCCCCCTTCTACCACAGCCAGCTACCACCCATCCGCCTGCACTGTGAAGCACACCCAATAAAGCAAGACACACTCACCAATATCATTTGTAAACGTTTATTTTAACAGAACAGGGGAGTTGGGGCAAGGAAGGGCAGGAGAGGGTTAGGGGATGGGGAAATGTGCAGGGTCACTGGGGGTCGGGTCTTCAACTGGGAGATAGGGTTAGGGTGGGGGTCACTGGGGGGGTCGGGTCTTCAACTGGGAGATGGGGGTCACTGGGAGGAGGGTTTGGCACGGCCCTGCCCAGGACCACCCCGGGTCTGGGGTCACCGTGGAGGAGCGCGGTGAGGTGGTGCTCCACCAGCCGCTGGTGGGCCGGTGCTGTCTGCGATGCAGCACAGACTGGCGTCTGCATCTGCCACGGCTGTGCCAAGCCAAGCCATGGCCACAGCCTGGCACTCCATGGCCATGGCCTGGCGCTCAAATGCAGCCACCAGGCGGTCGTCCGTCGTGGCCCCCTGGCGCAGCAGCTGGAGGGCGGCATCCTGCTGGGCAGCCTGCTGTCGCCGCCAGGCCTGGGTGGAAGCATTGGCCTGCTCCCTTAAGTCCTCCAGGCTGGCGACCACAAATTGGCTAAACCAGACACACTCTGAGGGAAAAGTACTGATTCAATGCCTTACTTTATTTTCCACTATTCTTCTGCTCTGCTATTTTTTCACCTTCTTCCTGTACTGGCAGTGCATACGTTTTTTTAAACTGGATGTGAAATTAGTAAACACTTTATTTGGTTTAACATATGTTAAGGAAGTGGAAACAGCTGGGAGGTTGGGGGGAGAGACAAGGGCAGGTTGTTGCCTTTACTCACAGTCTTTCTGAACAGAGATGACACTCTGGGGCTTGAATTTTTCCCCATGAATCCTATTAGTCCCTCTACCTTCAAGCATTTTCTTAGTCATGATTCAATTGCAAGCATGCTCATTCACTGTGATCTATTACACAACAGCTTCTTATTTCTTTCTTTCCTCCCATCTTTTCTTCTGCCCTTCCTTTTGTATGGCTGGTGCCTTTGTTGCATACTCCAAAGACACAATAGCTGGAAAGGAGAGAGAAAACAGACTGAGGCCCTGGCTTTGTCTGCTGCCTTCCAAGCTATTCAGCATGATATAAATCAGAGGCCCTTTGAGTCTGGGACAAAAGCTGGTCAGAAGTGAGAGAGAGAAAGCATCTGGGCCATCCAATCTGTGCCAGATTCAGAAAAGCAAACCAAGCATGAATTCAGATAATAATAGTGAATTGTTAGGAGTGGGGGGAGGGAAGGTAATGTCAAAGGTGCTTCAGAGAATAGCTTCACTTAAGGGACTTCCTTGGAATAAAAATATGATAATAGGACAGAATTAAAAGCTCTATTTTCGTAAGATTAGGGAGGGGTGAGAGAAGAGAAGGGAATCCCCACAGAGACCTACAGAAAACTGTTTGAAGATAAAGTACTGGTTGTCTTTATTCCATTAAGAAAAAAGGACTGACTGAAAAAATGGTTATGTAAAAGTTGCTAAAAACTAGACACATGGCAGAATATCCAATATACTGATCTGTTTCTTCACATGGGAGTTGTCACCAAGGCAAAGAAGAAAATACTCTTCCTCCCTCCTGCCACTTCCAGCATGCTTTAGGAATTCACTTCAAACTAGTTTACTGCTAATTTCCGGTAATGAACTAAACCAAGCAGATGGATGCATTGTTGCTGTCAAGTAGAAATACCACATAATGTCGGTCAAGCAAACAGATATTCCTGGCCCTAATTACAGCTAGCACTGAGGAATCCTTCCATGTGCATTGTTCTTGGAATTTTTATTCAAACACCAAAGCCTGAGTTGCTTAAGAAAGCAACTTGGCTGGAGAACTGTCTTTATTTTATTACTGTCGTGTGCTAACCCTTTTAAATTCCAGGGAGTTGAAAACATTTCCAAATGAAATACAGTTTTGATTCTTGGATTCTGTGTGAATTCTGTAATTTCACTTAGATGTAAAAGATGACACAAGACTTCTTACCCAGGGATTTATGAAAGTTAGCATGGCAAGACTGAAATTTATTGTGTTATTAGTAGTGAAGTTTAAGTTCAAGAGCTTGTGAAGAGAGAAGAAGAAAGATGGAATTGCTAAATAGATTCTATTGCAATGAGGTGTTTTTTGTTTTTTTTTTTAAACAATTTTAATTTTGACCCACACACCTTACAGAAACATCTTTTGTCACCTAAATCATTAAAATGTATTGTATCTTGGACCATGCAAAATATGCAACTATGGATCTACACACTGGAAGGCTTTGTAAATATGTCTTGTGGGTCACAGTTAAGGTTGTTTTCAAAAGTATGATTGCAATTGAATCTCTTCAAGAATTCTTCCTTTGTTTCTCACTTCTGAAGCTCTTGAAGCTAGTATATTTTTCACAAGTCAGTATTAACCTTAAATGAATGCCTGAGCTAGGTAGCAAATAAGATTTTTTTTTAACTTAAATATTCGAACTGGTCATTTCTAGCCCTTTAACCTTTTGTTATGTGACTGATGTTTAATATCAATACTTATTTTACTTGTGCCATAATCATAATATATACCTGAATATAAGGTTGTCAATGGGAAAAAATGAGCATATTAAACCACTTCCCAACTCATCCCAACTACTTTTAATTATTTTTAATTGTTTCATTAACTGGAACAAGTATTCACCATGGGTATGTCTACACACATGGTTAAATTTGACCTAATAAACATTAGGTCGAATTTAAAAATAGAGCTGTTTACTCAGCACTTGGGTGATTCAAGGCTTTCCTTAGGTCGAATCCAAGAGAGGTCACTTCGAAGTTACAAAACCTCCTGTAACTTCGAAAGGATCGTCAGTTCGAATGCTAAAGTTCGAATTGATGCTGTGTAGACATATGAATTCGAACTAAAGTTAGTTCGAATTCATATGTTAGACCCTCCTCCCAGGGTGCACAGCACCCTGGAAGGAAGACCAGAGCCAGCTCCACGCTGGGCTGTCAAACCCCGCTGGCAGCGGGGAGCAAAGACAGCCCCATGTGGGAATGTGGGGCTGTCAAACCCTGCTGGCAGAGGGGAGCACAGACAGCCCTGCAGGGGGGCTGTCAAAAGCAGCCCCCTGCAGCCTGTCACACCCCGCTGGCAGCGATGAGCAAAGACAGCCCTGCACAGGGCTGTCAAAAGCAGCCCTGTGCATGGGGTTTGACAGCTCTCAAGCCTGCTGCACCTAGCATGGAGCTCAAGGAGCTAAACAACCTCAATATTACTGAAGCGTTAAGAGCACCTGTAATTTTTGCATGTGCGCGCATGCACGCACGCACCCCCCCCCCCCCGTACCACAGACTGGGAACTGTTGTCCTTGATGATAGAAACACAAATAGCTCTGACTTAGAGGAAAGACTGCCCTTCATCTAGGCCTAACTGGTAGATCTGGACCTGTGCAAGGTGAATCACTCATCCATGACCTCTGGACTTGATCATTGCAATGCAGTATGCCTAGAAATGAAATCTCTGACCTTGACAGGGCTTCAGTTGGAATTGGTCCAAAGTTTAGCAGCCTACCTTTGTAGTAGCAGAGTCTACTAGGAACCTGTTACTCCAGTCTTCTTAGTGCCTACCTTCAGAACAGCATCTGTCTCAGTCTCCAGGAACTAGAAGAAATGGCTTGGGCCTACTTCCTTGAGGCTACCAACTTTATGTGAGTGGAGTTGTGACCTGGCTGATGGAGCTCTAGTTTCACTCACTTAGATTTGGGGTACCCTGATTCCCCATCATCATCATGGTGGGCCAAATCAAAATGGTGCTGGGACCCCAGAAGTTGCTGTGCCTGGAACAGCGAGATGAGCCTAGCTGTGCTGTGGGACAGGAGCCACAGGAGCTGCCAAGTGACCCTTTGAAACTTTCTGGCAACCTTTGGGAAACCATGGGATAAACAACTAGATAGATATTTGGGTTTTTGGGAGTTTTTTTGATAATGATGATGATGATGATGATGATGATTAATTGACTGATGATGATTAAAGTATAGCTAATGTGAAAATACACACAGGTTTCAATAACAAGCTTACAGAATTCCGAATACAGCAAGGAGTGGTTATGAATGTGTTATCACCTTGGAAGATAACTTTAAGGGAATAGAAATTCTGTGGGGCTAGCCTGTGATTAAAGACCTTTAGTTAGGATACTGTTGAATTATTCAAATTAATTTGTGGAATAAGGGTATTGGAAAATAGCACTCTTTGTAGATGTTCTGGGCAACTGCTGGCAAACAGCAAAGAACAAATGCAGATAGTCAAAGTTTCCCCTCCCAATAGTCTAAAAGGAGACTTCAAACAACTAAGAAACTAGAATCAGAATCTTCTTCTGAAGTGAGCATTTGCTTCCTTCTCATTATGAAGGATGGTTCCTGTTTTCTTGTTGTTTCCTGCAGCATAAACATTTATTTTAAACGTCTTTGGTCATCTGTGTAGATTTTGTCCGGAGGAAACGTGCTCTCCCATGACACCCTTCCTGCCTTGCTACTGTTTTTGTGGCCTCAAAGGCAATTGCAGGATATTCCTCTTCCAGTTCCTCCAAAACTTCTCCTCACTTGAATATCCTCAAACAATTAACTAGGACTGATGTAAGACTTCAGCTTTTCTCAAACACGCATGCAATTACATTAAAAAAAATGTTCATCATGTAGGATAGCCTAACTGAATTTTTCATGAAAAGACTGAAGCAGTCCTAAGGCTTACAATGTTCATAAAAGGCATTGGAAATCTATGTAAGTAAGGCACTCTATTGAAATGCAGTTTTGTAAAATAGGAGAGTAGGAGGACATAAAATGAAGGGGAAATAAAGTTAAACTGAGCAGACCAACCTTTAGGTTGGGAAGCAGCCTGAGAGAATACATGTACAGATGAAGGCTACACATGAGAACTGCAGAACTAACATTTAGAAGATGAAACAGAAGAGAAGATTAATTAGTTGTCAAAATTAATAAGCAACGCCATGGCAGTCAGTGGAACATATGCTTGTGCTCCATTTGTGACTGTTTGCTATAAATGTTTCAAACAAGTCTGACTAAGAAAACTGTTCATAAAAATGTCTGCCAACTGCAGGTACTGATACATACAGGCATCCATTTTAAAACTTGCACACAAGAGTATCCTTGCTGGAAGTGTTTACCCAATCAAGAAACAAAAAGAATTCCAAGTGGCTCTTCTGATGTATCTAGACAGCTAGACAATCACTCAATTTTTTTCTTTAATATTTACAACCAGTCCATTGAATAAAATATTTGAATAACAAACATATGGTCTGGTTGAAGATGTTACATCTTCAGAAAAGTCTACTGAACTGTTCAGACAAATTTAGATCTCATTGATCTTTGTCATAACCTGTTTAGAAACTGGGTTTGTGTAACATACTGAGTGATCTTCATTAGGAATGCTTGGTCCTGAAAATATTTGCAAACTACATCTTATATGCACTTGTTGCGGGTGAGAAAGGGTTACTTTCTTGGACAGCAGCAATATGATGGAGCAACCCTTCCCAACCTGAGGCATGGGATCCCCTTGGAAGGGCACCAGAGATGACAGGGAGTCCAAGAATCTTCAATAATATTCAGATCATTTAGCACCCCTATAGCTCTGTGCCAGGCACAGCAGACTTGAGCTCTATGCTGGCCAGAGGGAAGGAGCAGCCCTCCCACTCTCCAAGCTCAATACTTCCATGAGGTCTGAGCCAGGTGGGGGTGGAGAAGCAGCCTTGAGCACCACACCATGGTGTCCAGAGAAAAGAAGCAGGTCCCTCCCCACCCATGAGGAAGCAGGTCCCCCAAGCATAGGGTTACCAGATACCAAAACTTGGAAAGGAGGACAGGGAAGTACAAAAAGGAGGACATTGGAGGACGTGGAGAAAATGTAGCATTGATGTCATATTGTATTGTTTTTAAGGGACCCTGGAACACTTTCCCCTAAAAATAAGGTATTCCCTGGCATTCCAGCATACTTTAACCCCTACAAGTAAAAAGCCAGATAAAATCATGTATTTTAAAGTGCCTGCCAGATGGAAGGCGTGAAAGTAAAAAGGAGGATATGTCCTCCTTTTGCCTGACATCTGGTAACCCTACCCAAGCACCGCTACAGCCAGAGTAGAGAAGCTCAACCCCACCTTGGCCAAGTGCCCAGTAGGAGAGGAGCAGCATCATGCCAGTGGGGGCCTGGAGCAGCCTGACATTCCACCAAGGTCCACCTCTATTACCCTCGATCCATGAGGGATGGGAAGAGATGGGGCCACATTTGCCATATGGTAGCGGTTGCACCAAGGAAGGTGTAGTCTCTTAAGCGCCAGGTAAGATTAATTTATTATTATTATTTATGTAATTTAGTGTTGTTGTTGTTTTGTTTTATTATTATTATATGTGTGTATAGGTGTTGTTATCTGTTTATGGCCAGTGAGGAGGCAGGTCATGGACCTGTGGGGGGATCTGCATTTTACCTAGTGTTAACTAGTGTGGCTTTTACTCAGAAAGGTTGGGAACCACTGGCAAATCAGAGACTGAAAAAGAAATGAGGTGTAATCTTTCTCTGAAGCAATGAACAGGGATAATTCCTCAGAATTAGATATATCCCAGACAACCAATATTTTGGCATTAATTGGCCATGACCTTTCCTTTCTCTACCAATTATTTTCTTTATTATACTCCCTTTCTGTAATGATGTGTTAAGTGGTTTATTCTAGAGTTGGTGGAACAGAGGGTGAAAGGTAATGTAGTAGAAGGCGGTAAATGGAAGACATTTATCAGAAAGAGAAAGTTAGTGTGTAGAAAATAGACAGGCTGGTATTTAGTTATGCATATAAATCAATCGGAATGAAGCAGAGAAGACAGAATATTAGTCATTGCTGCTAAATAAAGAAATCAACCCTTTTAAATCAATGGACAGACAGAATACTAATTTTTTTCCTTTATTTCATTTCACCTTACATTTTAAATAGAAACAACTACCACTTTCAAAAAAATAATTGGTGGATTTTATTTTATTGCCTTGCTGGCATCTTCTGATTGTTTACTTCATTAGACAATTGAGAAGTGAGGAGGAGGAGGAAATATATATCTGACTCTAATCGGTGTTTTGTACACATGTTAATTAAGATAAGGGGCATAGAGTTAGGTTTCAGCAAACCAAAGGTCTGGATGGTATCTGGAAAATGTTTGTTTATTCTAAGGAACCCTGGTTTCGTTTCCCAAGGCAGATAATCTTTATTTAGAAAAGAAGAAAGGGGGAGGGGGAAAGCATCCTTAGGTCATTTACTTGCACTCCAGCTTCAAATGGAATCTTTTGGGTTTTTTCAGTCTTTATGGAGTGAGAAGACTTGGCTTCTGAGAGAATGAATACTGCATATTAGACGTCCTTTTCCACATCAGTGTTACTGGGACCAGGACTACACCTATGTTTTATACTGATTTAGATGTTTCTATTAGGGGTGCGATATATTTTGTCAAAATATTTAAATTGGTCCAACTCTAAATGTTGCAAAGAGATGTAGCTGATTCCCCAAAATGTTATGGGAATTAGTTTATTGGTAGGAAAAGGTTATATCAACTACCTCCACATTAGAGAGATGTATTGCTTACACTGTCCCGGGTTCAAAGTGAAATAGTTAAAGCAATATAAAAACTGTGTATAGGCAGTCCCAAAGGATATGTCTATTCTACACTGCCTTTGAGAACATGCTTCCCAGCCAGGGCAGATAGATATGCAGTAGCTCAGCTCAAGGTACCACACTAAAAATGACAGGGTCTATGTTGCCCTCAGCTCAGGTGGGTTTGAGTGTCCAAACCACTGCCCAGTTCCTTGGGTCTGTGCTGGCATGGCTAGCCCCAGACTGCCAGAGCAGCAACAGCCACACTGGCTACTTTCAGCATTAGTTCAAACTGATCTAGTGAGTCTGTTTCCCTGGTCCACCGGTCTTGCTCCCAGTTGCAGTGTAGACACACAAGCCCTATGTGTTGGAGCATTTGCTTAAAGCCTCCTCTAAACACAGTTTATATCTGAGTTAGACATGTGATTTGGGGAGAGAGGGCAGGTCTTTTTACCTATTAAAATAATTAAATCTGCATAAGGCCTCATGTGTAAACAGCTGTGTTTTTATAAAGGTCTCTTATATTGTCCTAGTTTATTCCCCTTCCCTACAGTAACAGCCATCCTGGTATAAGGCACTTTCTTACTTGTATAACTGCATCGACATCGTGGGTGAGGCAGGGGTGTGTATGGCTTAACTGTACTGGTACACTGAAGGGGTACAATTTTGGTATGTAATGTAGACAAGACCTAAAAAGACATGTTCAGAACTTTGGGGAACTCCTCCCTTTGTAACAAATAGTCTGAGTGTAAATATAGTAAGTCTACATCTGCAGTGATTGCAGTCCTATAATTCTCTGCTCTTAAAGGAAAACTAAAACGTAATAATGGGAAAGTTAGTGGAGACTTTCTAATCACAAATCTCATTTTTAAAGTTCATTTAATGAAGGATAATTAACATTCAAACACAAAGGTGCCATTCTGAGAATTTATGACCTGTTTTGAGACACAAGAAATATTGCTTAGCATTTTGAAGACCAACTTTCGAAGCTGTTATAAAGCATGTCTTGTCACTCTGTATACTTCTGTTGTGTTAATTTAAGAGTGTTTAAGGAAAAGCTGAAAAGAATTTCCTGTGCATTAATTTATCCAAGAGAACGCACTTCCTACTAGTGAATAGCATAAGTATTGCAGCTGTCTTCAGGGCCATTCCCATTAAAGACAATGATATTTCTAAGAAGTGACTGGCAAATTCCTTTTCAAGGTGGAAAGTGCTAATGGCTTGTGTAAGTGGGCGAATGGCCCCACTATTGAGGGGAACTTTCCTGGCTCATACACCACCCCAGTGAAGTTGGCTAGCAAAAGCATCTGAGTCCATGCTCCCACTACCTTTACCCAAATTCCTGCCTGACCTCAAGGGCTCCCCTCCCACTCTCCTGAGTGGCAGAGCCTCTGTAATCCCAACAAGTCTGGCCCCAGGATTCTGGGGGACTCAACCCTCAATCTTGTCATGTCACTCAGGGCAAAGGCTAGGGTGTCCCCACTCTTGGATGCTGACTCTACAATGGGCGCTTCACTGCGCAGTTCAAAGCAAAACAATTTATTAAACACACAACAATCAAAAATCAAATTAAAAAAGAGGAAAAGGGTTAAAGGCAACCATTCAGCTCTGCCTCCCTGAATGTGGACTATGCCAATGTTCCTTCTAAGCTGTGCACCCATGCAGCCCCAGTTGCTGCCCAGTGCACAGAACACTGCCAGCTGTGCACAGCTGGCAGCTGCAGTCCCTATCCACCCAGAAGACAGAGTCTTCCAGCTAGCTGAGAGCTGCTCTGAGCTGGGAGTTTTTAAGGTGGCAGGAGGGGGACAGTTGGGGACAGGGCAGGAACAGCCAGCCATGAAAGGGGAAGGAGGGTTGGTGGGAAGATGGGGTCAGGCTGGCTGGGGGGGGGAGGGTATGGGAGGCAGGATCAAGCCACCTGGAATGGTGACTGGGAGAGCGGGGGTGGGCAGGATCAGGCCAGCAGGGGGCAGAAGGATCTGGCCTCAGCTGCCTTAGGCCCTTAGAGGGAACATTGGACTATACACAGCATCTTTGGGGTGTAAGAGGCATTCACAGTCTACTTCTGAAATGTCACAGGTCCCCTGTCCAGGCCCTGGCTGGGCTGCAGGTATGCACACAAAAAGACACTTGCTTTGGCACTAGCCACTTACTCCAGGCTCTAAGGGCAGTGCCCTTCTCCCCAGCATTGTCCTCCCATTGGGGTCATGGTCCCCACTGAGGCTGTCCTGCACTACCTCTAGGCTGGTGGCATCTCCCTGCCCAGGGTCCCCCTCACTGTCCCCAGCTTCTCGCTGCACCCAGCTCCAGCCCAGCTCCACTCTGGTTCAGCTCAACTCTCTGGTCTGCTCCTCTAGCCCTGTTGCTGTGGGTCTGCTCAGCTCACCTCCCTCTCCTGACTTCTCTGCCCTCCAAACTGATGGCTAGCTGTTTTTTCCTTAGCTTGGCACCACTCTCTACTTGCCCAGATGTATCCACCGAGCAGTTCCATCTCACAGGAGGCACCCCTCACTGATCTGTTCCCACTGACCTAGGGGACTGTATCTTTCAGGATCCTGCTTCCTCAAGAGATGGTCAATCAAAAAAGTCCACTAAGTTTCAGTAAGAAGCTAACGGTCCCTTTACACTTGCACACCATCAGGGATTTCCCTAACACCCCCCCCCCACACACATCCTCCTGAATTTCATAACATCCACCCCCGCACCCCCCCAGTTGTCAGCTAGCTAGTAACATAGTGTTATACCAATTAAGTCATTGCTTGGAAATGACTGGACTGAACTGAACTCACTAAGAAATAAGGAAAGCAAACAAGGAATCTGGTGGAACTTTAAAAGACTAACAAATTTAAGAAGGTTCAGATATGTGCTTCTCAGTTATGGGGGGGTGGGGGAGGGACAAGTATTTGCTTGATGATATGAGCTCTCCCTTATAAGAAGTATCTGATTAGCAATCAGCTCTATCTTTTAACAAGTATTGGGCTGGTCAAATAATGCTCGTTGTTCTTAATCAGGCTCTGTACAGCATCTTTTGTTATTTTAAGTGACCATTACACCTGAAACCACATATAATCAGGTCTAAGTGCCAGCTTAGCCTTGGAGTGAGAGAAAGTAACCATATTTTGTGGAGACTACAAACTTCCAGCCTGCATCAGCTTAAGTTCCCCCACTGATACCTAAAATCACAGAAGTCAAGTCACACAAAGTGTGGAGAAGGAGACTAGATCCACAACAAAGGTGACTGAGTGAAGTAGTGAAGAATAACACAACCAACATCAGGACATATGAGCAAGATGCTACTGCCTTTGTCCCCCTTTTCCCTGGAAGGTGAACTCTAGTGAAAGTACCTCTGAATTGTGGGTCTTCCGCCAGTACTGACAAGCAGGGATTAAATATAATTTGGCAGGCCCCAGCACCCTCCTAAATTGGTGGGCCCCCCTAATGCCAGTGCAGCCCCCCTCACACCAGTGTAGGCCCCCCTCACACACCCCAGCTACTGTCCCCCAAACACCTGCCCCCTCCCTGCAGCTACTGCTCTCTCATGCCTACACACCACCCCAGCTACTGCCTCTCTCCTCCATCATGCCACTGGTCCCCCAACCCTTCCCCAACCCCCCACCATGCTGCATAGTCTTTCCCCATTGCCCTGGGCCAACCCCCTCCCCCACACCCTTTCCCTGCCAGGCAGGCTCACCTGTTCCCGAACCAGGGATTTCCCTAACACCCCCTGTACCCTCCCAAATTTCCCAACACCCCCCAGTTGTCAGCTAGTAACAGTGTTATACCAAACTAGTGAGCATCCCCTACACCCTGCAGATCTCCCCTTATACCCTCCATAATTTCGATTGTTGGGGAGAATACTGCCCACAGGGATTACTTTTCCTTTAGAAGTCGACACCTCAAATTCTGCTAGACTTCATGTAGTCAAGGGCCCACCCTGCCATGTATCAAACAATGAGAGTGAATTCTGTGAAGGAACTTACTGTGTTAAAAC
>ML682021.1:27223555-27235314 GCA_007922195.1 Podocnemis expansa
CCCCCCCCAGGCCCCTTACCTGGCCACCATGTCACTAGAGTGGCCTGGCCTGGGCTGAGGCTCCAGCCTGAGCCTGCTCTGACTGAGCATGCTCAGAGGCTCTGAGCATGCTCAGTGAGAGCGAGCCCAGGCCAGAGCCTCAGTCTGGGCCAGGGCAGCTGCCCTGCCTTCCAGAACATGGCAGAACACTGTTCCAGGGCTTGCTGTTTTTAGGCGCTCAAGGTGGGGGCCCCTAAAAATATAAAATGGAGCAGGAATGCTGAGTTCCAGCACCTGCTGTTTTTAAATGGTGGGCCCCAGAATGCACCATTCCAGCTCCACTTTCTATTTTTAGGGGCCTTGGAATACTGAGCCCCTAAAAACAGTGGGCCCTGGAACAGTGTTCCAGGCCATTCCACCTTACTTTAACCACTGCTGACAAGGAGGACAACAAGGTGAGTGAGGTATGGAGAAAGGAGAGGAGTGCATTAAAGGAACATTTGTTTGTTGAATAAACAAGGACTCAAGTACCACTTTTAAAGACTAACAAATTTATTATCTCACTCTGTTTTAGTGATGTTGCTCCAGAATGCTAGATTTGTGACTGCGAAACTTGTATAAATATTTCCTAGTAGGCCAAGATTTTAAAAATGCTTTATTTGCCACAGTCATTATCTCACATAATCAGTACCTTGAGAGGTCATTGTCTTGGATATTTTCTGTACTAAAATTTTTTAAGTTTTAATTAATTTTTATGTAAGAGCATTAGAATGGCATACTGGTCTGACCAATGGCCATCTAGCCTGGTTCCAAATGTTAGTCTAGTTCAGCAAAACAAGCAAGGAGTTCTGTGGCACTTAAGACTAACACATTTATTTATCACATGAGCTTTCATGGGAGAAAAATCCCACTTCATCAGGTGCCTGTCTTCTGACAGTGGCCAATGCCAAATCCTTCAGAGGAAATGAACTGAACAGGCAATCATGGAGCTATCCATCTCTTGATATCTAGTCCCACCTTCTGGCAAAAGGAGACTAGGAACATTTCAGAGCATGGTGTTGCAGCCATCCCTCCCCATCTCAGCTAATACCATTGATGAACCGATTCTCCTTAAACTTATCTAATTATTTTTTGAACCCTGTTATAGTCTTGGCTTTCAGAACATGCTCTGGTAAAGATTTAAACAGGTTGACTGTGTGTTATGGGAATAAATACTTCCTTTTGGTTGTTTTAAACGTACTGCCTATTAATTTCATTGGAGGACACCTAATTCTTGTGTTACATGAAATATTAAATAGCATTTCCTTATTCATTTTCTCCATACCAGTCATGATTTTGTAGACCTCTATATCTACCCTTAGTCATTTCTTGTCTAAACTGAAAAGTCCCAGTTTTATTAAGCTCTTCTCAAATAGAAGCTGTGCAATACCCCTGATCATTTTAATTGCCTTTTTCTGTACCTTTTCCAATTCAAATATATATATATTTGAGATTGGGCAACCAGATCTGCATGCCGTATACAAGATGTGGAAGTACCCTGGCTTTATATAGTGGCATTATGCTATTTTCTGTCTTATTAAATCCATTTCCTTTCCTAATGGGTCCTTCCTAATATGCCATTTGCTTTTGTGCACACACACTGAACAGAATTTATCAGAGGACTATTCACAACAGACTCCAACATCTGGTGAGACTTGCTAATATGCTCAGGGTTTAACTGATCACCATATTTTGAGTCAGAATTTGGGAAGGAATTTTCCCCCCAAGGAAGATTGGCAAGGGCTGTGGCTGTTTTTCACCTTTGTCTGTAGAATGGGGCATGGGATGGCTCACTTGCTCATGTATTCTCTGTGCTTTTAAGTCTTTAAATAATGACTTGAGGACTTTAATAACTCAGTCAGAGGTTAGAGATTTATTACAGGAGTGAGTGGGTGAGGTTTTGTGTCCAGTGTTGTGCAGGAGGCCAGACCATCCTATTGGTCCTTTCTGACCTTAGAGTCTGTGAGTCTCTCTTGTTCTTGAGTGGTAACAGCTAAGTTAGACCCCATTATTTTACATGTATCATTGCATTTCTGTTTTCAAATATGCATTACTTTGAATTTACCAACACTGAATTTCAGCTGCCATTTTGTTGTCCAGTCATCCAGTTTTGTAAGATCCCTTTGTAAAACTTTTCACAGTACGGTTTGGGTTTAATAATCCAAATTTAATAATAGTCCAATTTAATCTTGAGTAATTTTGTACCATCTGCAACACTTGCCACCTCAGTGTTCACCTCTTTTACCTGATCATTTATGAATATGTTGAATAGTATTGGTCCAAGACCAGTAGCCAACCTTTTGTGATAAGCTAAGAAAATGGTCATTCATCAACTTCTTTTCAGTTTTCACTATGGTGCCATATAGCCCCTTTTCACCACCATAGTCTCACACCTTATTGGCCCTTACATACCCCCTGTAAAATATACCACTCCCACTCATTTCAGTTCCTGAGGAGAACACTGTTTCCCTTCTCTCCCAGCACTAGTGTTGGCTGTCAGCTGCCTGGCCCTCACAGCTGATTCTGGGGCCAGCTCTGTGCCATGGCCCAGACAGCTCGCCAGGGTTGCTCCCCTGCTGGCTCCCATGCTCCCCAAGGCCAGCTCCAAGCTCCAAGAGCGTGCCACCACCCCTCAGCCAGCTGAAGGGTGATATGATGGCTTGAGCCGACCAAGAGCTGGGAGGGAAAGAGGGGAAGGTCGATGATGGGATGGGGGGCTCTGTAGCTCCCCCATGATTGGTCCTATTCCACTCTCCAGCCAGGTCTGTACAGCGGTCCCCCGCCCCCCCATTCCTTGGCTGGCTCTCTGCTGCCCTACTCTCCTCCCCTGATCCAGCCAGCCCAATTGTCAGCTCTCCATTGGCCCTGTGGCCCACCAATCAAAATTATTGCTCACCTCTGGTGTAGCAGTATCTTCGCTGAAGTGCTGCAGCGCTGTCTGTGAAGACAAACACAGATACATCCTATTAAATTAATTTACAGCATGCTTAGAGATCTTCGGATGAAAGTTGTTCCATGAGGGCAAAGAATGTAACTAATTCTGATCTCAAACTCTCCAGTTGAAATTAAGCATTCAGAAAACTCAATATTGTTTTGCTAAATCCAAACAAATGTAAAGAATCTTATAGTAACTTTATTCTGTGACATTGTTTTATAATGAAGAGAAGTCAAATGAACGTATTATTTAATTAGAAATTTTTCTAGACCATTTAGGGGAGGAATGTTGTAACCTGGGGCACGTCCACACGTAAAACAAATCTACAGCCCAGCTGCAGCTGTGCCTTTATAGTGCTTCCTTGTACACTACACCACCTGACAGAAGGGGTTCTCCCTGTGCTCCTACTGGAAGCAAACTAGCTCAACTAGCAAGCTTGGTCAATGGAACAATTCCTCCTTTGACCTAGTGCTGTCTACAAAGGGGGTTAGGTTTGTACAGCTAGCCTTTTAGGGATGTGGATTTTTCACATAAGACAAAAAACATACACTGATTTATGTTCTTAATGCAGCCCAGCCCCTGATCTTGGTTGCCTTTGCTTCATATTCAGGGCAAGTCTATACTACAAGATTAAGTTGATGTAAGTTATGTAAGTGTATGGTAATTCAGTTGCCATGGTAATTAAATAGTTTTTACATCTCTACGCTGAGCTCCTTGTGTTAGCAGTGCATGTCCTCACCCTGCACTGATTCAGTTGTCAGTGTAGGCTATCGTGCAATGGCTTCTGAAAGGCAGCAGCAGCAGTTGATGTAAGCAACATGGGGTATGCCTATGCTGATGCTTTAAATCAAACTAATGATGATTGTTTCGATTTAAAGTAGTGCATGTCTACACTAGCTTTCCTCATTTCAAAAGGAGGAGCTCCCTCATTACAAAATAAGGGACAGTCATTTCAAAATAATAAAACCTCACTTTCTATATAAATGACGGTTAAAGCGAAATTATTTCAATTAAAATGTTATTTTGATTTAACACTTGTTGCCCTTCTCCCTGCCAGGATGCCTTCCTTTCTCTATATATTGGGTGGGGGCATGGCCCTTCTTGGGGGCCATCTTGCCACGACGCCCATGGTGCTCCTCTCCTAAATCAAACTAGCAAGTCCCATCCATGGACATGCTAGTTTGATTTGGGTTTCTAGTGGGGACATGTTAAATTGATTTAACATAAATTGATTTAATGAGTTTTATTTCGACTCAGTTAGATTGATTTAAGTTAAATCAGTTTAACAATCTAATTGTACACATAGAGCGTTTTACTCTGACAATATGTCAACCTAATTACATAGAACTAAGGGCTGTGCCTCTCTCGGAAATGGAGTTCTGAAGTTGGTGTAGTGGATGAACTTTGTTGCTGGGAGCTAACATTTTAGACTAGGCACTTACAGAGTTAGGTTGACATAGGTTGCCTTATTTTGACACAATTCTGTAGTGTAGCCAAACTCTGAGTCAGGGAAGTTGCCCCTTGTAGTTAAAGATCTCCAGGGCTTGCAGTACAGTGCATCATTCTTCATTGAACTGATCTCTCAAATAAGCTGCTGCTATATAGTTTCTATATTTAGCTTGCAACAGTCTCTCCTTAACAGGAAGCTTGGGTTATACATGCAGCATCTGATCCAAGGATTTTATGTAATGAGGAGCAAGAGGCAGCTGCATTTTTCCCTCTAGACTAGGCATGTAAAGACTCAGCAATTTTCATTCTCCCTTTGTCAGTTTCTTCATTAACACTGTGGCAGATTCACTTTGACAGCAGATGCTTCCTTACTAATCTGACAAACTCCTTGATAATGATTTTCTGTTTGAATCTAGTCTGCAGTCTGAATGATGGACAGAAGATAGGGACACAGACTGACACTCTGTGAAGGGATCAGTTACAAGAGCTATTTTTAATTTCTCTTTCCCACTCCCCATCTCCAAATTCCATCATTGGCCGTTGAGGATATGAGTTAGATTCTAGTTAGTAGAAAGTGCTAAAAACATGTATCATTTTGTTACCACATCTTAAATTTTGAGCTTCAAATCTTGTTCCTATAAAAATGGAATGGACTTTTCCGATGGGATAGGACCCTGTGTGAGTAAAGTAATATAGTTATATACCTAGATTTAATCTGATTAAGAGATAAAGGCATAATAACCATTTCATTCACCCTAAACAAATGTTGTTTTTTTCTTTTCATTTTGTGTGTGTGGGGGGGTGGAATTCCCCTCCCTTATCATCCTAGATCTTTCAGTACAGCCACTGAACTGAAAAAACATTTGTTCATTCAGCTCTAGTTGTGATTTTTTGCTGCCTGACCCTGGGAAGAATCCTACAGAATGTGAAGTCTGAACAGAAAATTTTGCACCAATAATAATAATAAATGACTAGTTATGCACCTGGAACTTATCAAGCTGCCATGACTGAATTTTCTTGCAAAAATTTCTATGGCAAAACACAGTTGCTGTTCATGATTTAAATACTGACAATCTCTGGCTCTGAAGCACTGGTTTGAGGGTAGAAGAATCAGCCACTAACAGGAGTCATTTTAAATGTGCTTAGAGCACCAAATTACTTTAAGACAGATATAATGTCAGGTGTCTGACCCTTCAGAGTAAGGTCTGGATTTTTAAAGTTATTTTAGATATTGTCCCACACAGCATAGCAGTGCATAACTGACTTAGGAGTTAGACATTATAAATGTGACTGTTGGAGAAGCCTAAATATCTTTAAAAATCTGGGCCTACCTTTCTCACAGCAACCAAGATGTAATAAAAGACCAGTGGTTTTTTTACTTGGGCGCTTGACAGTCTTTTAAAGAGGAGATATCAAGTTACAGTAAGTATAAAGAGTAAGTCATGGATGGAGTCTGATCAATTTAACTGGAAATATGATACTGTATCACAGGATCAGAATTTAGACATACTTGCCCAATTACAGTAAGTTTCTAGGCTATCAAAACAAACAGTTGATCACAGCTGCTCAGGGTGCTTGAATTGTCAATGAGGCTATGTCCACACGTAGATGCTTATTGCAAAATAAGTTAATTTGAAATAAGTTAATTTGAAATAAAATTGTTATTTTGAATTAACTTAAATCGAAATAAGCAAAAACCTCAAATTGAAATAGCAAGTCTGGACACAGGACTTGCTATTTCGAATCAAGAGAGGGGCAGCATGGGAGGTGTGGCAACATGGCCCCCTGGTGGGGCCATGTTGCCAGCCAAAATATAGAAAAAGGAAGGCACACTGGGAAGGAGAAGGACAAAAGTGTTAAATCAAAATAATGGTTATTTCAAAAATACATCCGAACAGCATTATTTTGAAACAACTGTTTCAAAATAATGACTATTTTGATTTCAGCCTAGGTTTTACTATTTCGAAATAAGGTTTGTTATTTCAAAATGACAGGGCTCGTCATTTAGAAATAATGAAACATTGTTCAAACATGACAACTTTTAAATCAAAACAGTTGTTGTTTTGATTTGAAAGCATCGTGTGGACATAGCCTCAGTGTTTGCTTGAAGCAAACCAAAAAACCCCTTACCGAACTACAATGCTAGTTCTTTCTAGGCAAGTATGTCACATAAAGAAACTGTGGATTGGTAAATTCTCCATCTTCAAAGCATCTGACAAAGTGGGATTTTCTCCCATGTAAGCTCATGTGATAAATAGATTTGTTAATCTTTAAAAGTATTGCAGGACTTCTTGTTTTTGTGGATCACAAAAAGCTCTTCACAAACACAAGGGAATGAAGAATGTTTCTGAGAACAGTGATGGGTAAGGGATGCTTCATCTAATTTGGAATTAGGTCAGTAGTCGTGAGCTTTATAAGCTCCTAGCCAGTCTGCTGTCAGAACTGTTTTACAGCATGTGCTTTGGAAATCTGAAGGTCACTCTGGCTTTAGAAGTTGGCTAATGGAAAACACAGTCAGTGCTTTTATGTGAGCTCCTGATAGCAGTCCATGACATTAGCGGACATGTGCAGTTTTTGGTTTGTAAAATGGGGGAAAAGTAAATTATGGGAAATGGACACACATTATTGATCCTATGTTGTTTTTTATGTTGTTCACATTTTACTGCCAGTGAGACAGCATAAACACATTAGTGACAAACTCCCCTGGTGATTACAAAGCCCTTTTTTGATTTTAGCTTAAAACCTGAAAGGAGGGAGTAGTGCTGAAACTATTACTATATTTCTCAAGGTGTGTTTTACTTCTGCTTACTTATCTATTATTGCAAGAACATTATCTGACACAGAGCACATCATTAGGATTTATGAAGAGGCATCACAGCTGGCAGTCTGTCCTCCAGTCTTTAGGTGTGATGGACAATATAGGACTACTGAACCTTTGGGCAGCAAGCCTGGTAAGAATATCATAGCCATCTCCTTCAGCTCTGATCTCTCTCTTCTGGTGTTTGGAATAACATTGAACAATCATTCTAGACTCAAAAATCTAAATTGTTTCTCTTTCTTCTTTAATAAAAGATGAATTTATTATTGTGAACACAGGAATGGGAAATCTGCTGCTCGCTCCTCTTGCTGAGATTTCTGGGGATTATTTTATGTTTTCTAATTGTTTCATTTCCTATAGGTGTGTCCTGGCCTCCACTATAGTGGTAATTCTTGATGAATCCCCTCCACTAACACCTATTCCTGAAAGGCATAAATGATCTATTTCAGACTTCCCTGCTGATTGAACTTAGCCAACAATTTGCTCATTTCTTCAGCAGATCTTTCTTTCTTTCTTTCTTTATATTCAGGCCAGTGAAAACTTTATAAATCCCACCATCATTCCAGAAATGTGAGATGTTTCCCTCCTGACTCTAAAAACATCTCATTGACCCTATCTGCGTGTAACAGAACATGTTTGCAGAAGACCCAGAGAGCTGAGTTTAAGCTAGTACAAAACAACAGCTAAGTTTTGGAAATGCTGGATTGAAATTTGAATAGTTTCTGAAAAACAAAAACAAAAAAAGTAAGGTTTTTATTCCTGTAATCATGGTTAATTTTGCTTCTCCTGTGCCTAAAAACTGATTAAAAGAAAAACTTGATTACCATATAGTAACTGATGAAAATACTTCTCAGTTCTGGTTGTTCCTAGTGCTTTTATTACACCGTGCCTCATATACACAGGATGCAATCCAAGAGCCACTAAAGGCAATGGGAGGCCTTCCATTTATTTCACCGGAAATTGGATCAGCATTTAAAAAAAAAAATCCCTCCAAAACAAACAGGCCTTAATGAATAAACATACACTTGTTACAACCCTTCTTTTATCTGAGATAGAAGATGACTGTGCTTATTTATCTGTTTTCCCATGGGCGCGTGCAAGATGAACAGACAGCTCAAAATGGTTCCCTCAGACTTCCATGACAAGTTTTGTCCCTCTAAGGCACTGATTCAAGTCTTGCCCTGCTAGGTCATGATTAGAAATCATTACCATATAACAATTACTTCATGGGCAATATTATGAGAAATAGTTGTCTGAGTCCAGTTCCCTGAAGACTAGTGGCCACCTATTTTTGGTGCTAACTAGTCACTTCTTCACTCTCCATGCCCAGCTAATCTTTGGCCTCTTTGAATAGTGCTCTCACCCTATTTACTAAGAAAATGTGCCTACCAGCATGTCATAACTTGTAGCTGTCAGAAGCTTTTTGAGAGATGGATAGTTATGGCATGGCAGTACATTGCACTGTAAAAAAAAACAACAAGGAGTTGTGTGGCACTTACACAACTCCTTGTTGTTTTTTTACTGGACTAGATTAACATGGCTATCCCTTTTGAAATTGACATTGCACTGTAGAAATTACATAAATTTTTGACACTTCATAAACATGAAAAAATAAAGTGCAGCATTCTAAAAAGAAATACTTCAAACTTCCTGAGGGCAAATAAAGACTGCTTTGGGCATAAGCCTTGTTTTTTTTTTTTCTAAATAGCAGTATAGAGCTACAAAGCTATAACACCTGTAGCTCTGACTATCAGAAATTTAGGGCTGCAAGAGATCTTGAGAGGGCCTCAAGTCTGGACTTCTATTATCAATGGGGAAGCAAGTTCCTATCACAATATTCACCAACAATTGTCATTGTCTTCATGAAGCAGTAAGGGAATAGCTGCCCCATTACTGCCATCTCAGGAGCACTCTCTCTTTTCCTGGTCCCAATGGATTAAGCAAACAAATTGTATTCGTTGCACTGAGCGAGTAAGAAGTTATTTGTTGGCTGCATTTCAGACTTAGATGGATATTTTGTGTGCTCTGTGATCAATATTGTTCCAAACTGAGAATAACTCACCTAAATTACAATCTAGTAAAGGGAAACTAATATTATGACTCAATGGGACTAATTCATTCCTAGGGTCTGTACTGGCACGTAAGGTGGAAAAATCTGCCTAGAAAGAGGTAGTCGCCATAAAAATGCTAGAGCTAATTAGCACAGCCACTAAAAAGATGTAGCAGAATGGTCATAATCTGGCCATTCCAGGGTTATTTCTTCACTGAAGCAAACAAGGAGTGCTGTGGCACTTAAAGACTAACAAATATATTTATTGCATGAGTTTTCATGGGAGAAAATTCCACTTCTTCAGATGCTTTGAAGATGGGAGAACAAACCACACTGCCAACTTTGCCCACATACCTGCACAAAAGACACTGTTACAGGACCTAAGAAAACCAGCTACTCCATCATTCACCTGCTCATCCATCAATGTGATTTATACCATCATGTGCAAGAAATGCCCCTCTGCCTTGGATATTGGACAAACAGGACAGTCTCTGTGCAAAAGAATAAATGGGCCCAAATCTGACATCAGAAATCACAACATCCTAAATAAAACCAGTAGGTCAGCATTTCAATCTTCATGATCACTCCATTGACAATTTCATAATTGTGGTGCTCAGACAGATGAATACCAGATTAAGGCTTCAAAGAGAAACTGCTGAGATTGAATTTTATTTGCAAATTTGATTGCATTGCTTCAGCGCTTAATAGGGACTTTGGATTTTTCTCTCATTACAACAGCTGATTTGACCTCATCTTCCTCTATATGCTGTTCCCCAGTGTTTGAATCTTTACAACTGCTTTGATTTGCTATTATAGTGTGACCTGTTTCCGTGACTTACATTTTCCTGCGTTTATTCCCTCCCATTCGGTAAGGCCCCCATCTTCAAAGCATCTGATGATTTGGGATTTTCTCCCATGAAAGCTTGTACAGTAAATACATTTGTTAGTCTTTTAAGTGCCACGAGAGTCCTTGTTTGTTTTACTGAATGAGACTTACACTGCTGCCCCTTTGTTTCTTCACTGAAGCTTCCTTTGGCAGGGCATCAGCATGGAGATGAAAATGGTCTCCCACAGCATAAACCTCCCACCTGTAAGAATGTTTTCATAAACAGAAAAAAACTTTTGGGTAGGAAATATATTTGTATATTTTGTATCTCTGATGCATTTAATGTATGGCCAGCAAATTTTACCAAACTTGCAAATCATATGTTAAATGTATAATTTTTTAAGATGAGTTAATAATGCATGAATACAGTTACAGTTCAAGCACAAGAATGTAAGCCAGCAAATCTGGGCTCTACCACAGGTTTTTGCAGACAAGTCACTTTGGTCAAACTACCTTCTGATTTTGGGTGCCTCACTTGATACATCTGGAGCATGATCTTTCAGAGGTCAAGTCAAGCACCCAAAATCAGAAGATATATTGGAAGGTTTTGGCCTACAGCTCAGTTCACTTATCTATGATGGGCTCGTGAATATTTCATAGGTTTTGTAATTTATTTGTAAACTGCTATGAGATGGAGGCTACCAGAGACATGCAAAATATTCTCATTTATTTGCTAACATGCATAATGAATTGTGGTTTTTACACTGAAAAGCATCTGATTTAAAATGGCCTTGTGAGATTCTATGTTAATCACCTCTCAGTGATTTCCTTATCAAACACAAAACAAACAAGGAATCCTGTGGCAATTTTAAAGACTAACAAATTTATTTATCACATGAACTTCTGTGGGAGAAAAATCCTACTTCATCAGACTCTGGAAGATCTGACAAAGTGGGATTTTCTCCCAGAAAAGCTCATGCAACAAATAAATTTCTTAATCTAAAGAACTCCTTGTTTGTTTTGCTAAACAAGATTAACATGGCTAACCCTTTGGACCTTATCAAATGTCTTCATTTTACAAATAAAAATACATTGTTTGTGGTTTTAAACTACCAGCACTTTAAACAACCTGAAAGCTGAGAGCTGAGCTGGAGTTCTCATCTATCATTACTAATGATATAGGTTCTGCAGGTCAGGTTAGGCACTAAGGCTGTGTTCACACAGCATTTTCATTTCGAAACAATGAGGTTGTTTTGAAACAAAAAAAACCATGTTCGCACGACGCACAGTTGTTTCGAAACAACAGGAACCTGTTGTTTTGAAACAACAGTGTTGTTTTGAAACAAGTTAAACCCCATTTGGGGGCGAAACAACCTTGTTTCGAAACTGTTGTTTCAAAACAATGCATGTGAACACGTTGTTTCGGAACAAGGTGTTCTGAAACAACATTTGAAGGGCTGCCCCCTCAGGACCCTGGCCAGGGAACCCTCAGCACCTTGGCCAGGGTGCTGAGGGGTGTCCCCTGGCCCAGCAGAGTGGGGCTGCAGGCACCAGCGGGGTTCAGCGCAGCCCAGCGCTGATCCCCACCCGCTTAAAGCCCAGGCTGCCCCCAAACCCACCGCGGGTCACGGCAGGTTTGGGGGCAGCCCGGGCTTTAAGCTGG
>ML682021.1:27235714-27263797 GCA_007922195.1 Podocnemis expansa
GGTTTGGGGGCAGCCCGGGCTTTAAGCTGGCGGGGTCAGCGCTGGGCTGCGCTGAACCCCGCCAGTGCCTGCAGCCCCCACCCCAAGCGAAATAGCATGTTCACACTGTGAACTTGCAATTTCGTTTCCCACCTTTTTCCTTATTTCAAAGTAACTTTTTGTTAATTCGGCATAAGTTATTTCGAAATAAGGTGTTATTTCGATGTAAGTTGTTTCAAAACAACTTATATCAAAATAACCCCCTGTGTGTGAACACAGCCTAAGTGACACCTGTGCAACCAGCTGCCTTCAAAGTACACACCCTGTTACATCTACACAGCACCATTGCCTTCAATTATCCTCTCCATGACATCTATGCAAACTGATTGCCTTTGATGGGTTTTGCACAGTGGTGACTGACTGAATTTTAGTAAATCATGCCCTCAGGGCAGCAGTTCCCAACTCGTAGCGTGGGGGCTCAAAGTGGCTCCCAGGGGATTTTAAAATGGCCCACCCACCACTCTGTGCAAAAGAGATCTGCTGCCAAAGAATCCAGGTGGGGTGCATTTTTGCACAGCTAAAAGACCAGTACAGGTTCCCTGCTCCAGCCAAGGGGATGGGTGATCAGCACTCCACTTCCTGAGCCAGAGGGAGGGGAGCACTGATTTTCCATTACCCTGGCTGTAGAAGGAAGCCATTGCCTAGGGATGCAACAAGTCAGACACACAGGGTTAAAGGATGCATACAGTTTCCCTGCTGCAGCCAGGGAGACAGGAGATCAGAGAGGAGGGAGGCAGGCTCCTTGCTGAATTCCTTCCATCTGGCTGGAGGACTAGTGGGAGTGCTGGGAAAGAGGCCTGTGGGTGGGGACTGGTGTTCCTTCTCAGTTGTAAAAATGATGCCTCTGACCCTTAAGCCAAAAAGGTTCGGAATGGGAACCACTACTTTTGGGGGCTGGTCCTGCACTGAGACAATGGGAGTTTTATCACTGACACCACTGAGAGTAGGAGTGAGTCTTTAATTTGCATGGAATAGTATCTAGAGGTCACTTAGTTGGGTTGGCTCTGCAGTTAGAGCTAACAGAAGTGAAAATGCCTAAAGCTTGTGGGTTTTTTTATTATTATTTTGTTTTCATTAAAATCTGAGAATATTCTGAATGCACACAGGGAGCAGTACTGTCAAGTAAGCCCTAGTCTACTTGCTGCAGTTTTCGATGGCAGTCAACAGGAGATATGCAAGGTACATAAAACTTTTTGCATATCTCCCATTGCCTTACTAACTCCCAGTTACCGCATCCTACACACTGTGCTAAGGCAAACGGAAATGCCGTCCAGTTACCTTAGCACTATGCTACTTCCAGGGCTGGAATTACCGATGGCGAACTCTAGAGCAATCGTGTGTGTCTTGAGAGACCACTCAATTGCACCCAGAAGAGCGCACTGATGGCATCAATTTTTCCGACATCATACCCTAAGAAGGTGCCACTTCTACCTAATCACTCTGCAGAGCAGGGTAGGTCTTTAACATTCCCCTGTAAGAAATTACTTGTTTCAGACCAGAAGCATTACCTCTGTCTTAATAGCCAGCAGAGTTTTTAATTTACAGTCTCTGAGCTCCTTCATCCAAGTTTCACAAGCTTAGGCATCTTTCTGTGTCCATTTGGGGACCAGATCTAAACCTGTGGTTGTGATGGATTCTGTTGTTAATATTATCACTGTAATTGTCATATTAGCATGGATTTTACACACTTTTGTTCTTGTTGATGTGTTTCTGAGGTTTTGAGTTTGGAGAGCACTGCACTCTCAACAGAGGAATGACTCATGCATCTGGATTTTGCATTAAAAGTACACATTCTCATTTGTATGGAACTCATTCAGAAAATGGCCTGAACTGTTTTTCCAAAAAAAAAAAAAAAAGGAGCTGGTGTATTTTTATACTAACAGAGTGCCAAAGGATATACGTTCATCTGTCTTTATTTCTGGCTACAGGAAAAGACAGTGATACAGAGCATATGTTAAAGCTTCTCTGTGAAATGAAGAAAATATTTTGACTACTTTCAGTCTTCAGCCTAATCTATTGAACTTGCAAATACTATATAGTGCTTAGGAAGCAGGCAAAGGTGATGGATTCTGAGTTAGTTAGGGTATGGATATGGGGAACACATTATGCTCTTTTTAAAAAAGGACATATGGTGTAGAGATATAGCCTTCTCTGTTTTCTTGTTTTGTAAGAAACATAAGGACACAGCCTGAAACAAGTGGCTAATATATGAAAGAAAACTTTGCAAGGGAATAGAGATGGCCCTAATTATCTAGTTGGCTGTGTTCACACAGCCCTCTTATTTCGAAACAACAGAGGTTGTTTCGAAATAAGATTTAGGCTGTTCACACGACGCATGGTTGTTTTGAAACAACGGGTCCCGTTGTTTCGAAACAATGGCGTTGTTTCAAAACAAGTTAAACCCCATGCGGGGACGAAACAACGCCATGCGAACATGTTGTTTCAAAACAACGGTGACTTGTTTCGAAATAACTGTTGCCCGAACCTGCTATTTCGCTTTGAGCTTTTTTCCTTAATTTGAATTAACAAACTGTTAATTCGAATTAAGTTATTTCAAAATAAGGCGTTATTTCGATACAAGTTGTTTTGAAACAACCATATTGAAATAACCCCCTGTGTGTGAACACAGCCGTTAAAGCCTTGCTTTTCTGCTTTATATCACTGGGGTGAAATCTGGCAGCCACTGACGTCGGTAGAGTACTTCTATTAAATTCAGTGGGCCAAGATTTAACTGCAGGTGTATTACTACTTTTGTAATAGTTTATATCTATCATACAGAAAGCTGAGGGATTTAAATGCAAGATTTTTTTAATCAGGCCTGTGATTTTGGAGCTATAACCTAAAGTAGAATCTCAACCAATTAATTAAACAAACAACGATTTTAAAATACAAGTCTATATCCATTGTATGCAGAACTGTACTGACAGCGAGGCTGAGAGTCTCCATAATGCAAAGCACTATTTTTACATTACTTACAGAGTCTGGCTGATGTATATGGTGCTTTCTAAGTGTGATATGCAAAGAACAAAATTCTGGCCCTGAGGAGTTTACATCTGAAGGAGTTTACATATGGGGAGTTTACACTATAAAGAGATCCAGTCCACAAGCACTGGAGTTTTGGGGTTTGTTTGTTTGTTTGTTTTTTAACTATGTATTTTAAACAAAGGGCCATTCCTAAAATTCCTTTTTCAAATAATGTTTTTCTGATAAGATTTGAAATTAATACTTAGGTTATTATTTTATCGAGTTAGTTACTTCTGATACTTTAGTTTGGTAAAAAAACAATGAACTTTATATGTTGATTAGAACAGTACTTAATGCAGTACAAACTTCAGTTTCTTTGGGATTTTTTTGAGTTGGTTTTGTATTTAGGGCTCTTGGGTGGTTCCTAATTATTTCACTCTTCTTTTTTGCAATACTGTTGATATGTTTGGTTATGAAATTGAATAAAATCAAGGGACCTGGGTTATATTGACTTCCCATGTCTCTGATTTGTTTTTCCCAATCCCTACCGCATCTTCACAATGGAAGAAGTTTGGTGCATTTGGGTCATTACTAAGTAGAGAAAGACTTTGATACTAAGGAATTTTCAGATCTATAAAGCTAAAAGTATATAGATAAATTCAAGTTTATCTTTACAGAAGTGCATTGGAGAGAAGAGAGTGTAGAAAGACTCTAGCTCTTGTCAGACTCAATCAAAATGTTGAAACTAATATTCTAAGTAGTAGGCCAAGCCATCTAGTGCACCTGGCTGTGCGCCACATTCTGGAGGGGTTATGGCCAGTTGGGTTGGGTTCATCACCAGGACTCTATTTAGGCTGCCAAGTAATAAAAAGTGAAATAAAAAAGTGCTGGATCTGAAATTTTCAAAGGGAGCCTAAGAAATTCAGTGGGAGTTGAGTATGTATCTCCTTTAGACCTCTGAAAACCCCAGTTTAAAATCTAAAATGTGCACTGCTTGTTTGTTTTTAATTTGTGAATGGGTCCAACATTGTTCATGGCTGCTAAATGACTTCTAAAGTTAAACTGTTTTGCTTTACTTTAGTATGGGACTGTAGCAAGGTGGAGTGCCTACCCTCTGAGAGGGAGTATGAGCTCCCACGCTCCCCCTGCTGGCAAGGGGATGGTATAGGCCCAGTTCTGGCCTGGAGCCAAAGGGGCTGGACTAGAGGAGGGGAGGACTATTTAAGGGAACGGACCGGGCAACCAGAGGGGGAGAAGGAGAAGACGAAGACGAAGATGAAGACGAAGACAAAGACGACATGCGGCAGTGAAGCTGGATCTCCCTTGCTGGGAGGAGTAAAGGAGTGACCGGTGCCTCGATCCCTCCACCTACCCACCCCCCCAGTGAGGACCTGGAGGAATTACTCTCAGCTGAAGAACTACCTGATGGAGGGGATGAGTGAGGCCTGCAGGACCTTGATGAGCTGCCCTCAGCGGAGGATGCTGTTGACTCTGGACCACCTAGCTTCTGTGACCTGGAAGAGCTACTGCTGGCAGAGACTGCAGAGGGATTTCCAGACCTACCCACACTGAACGCCGAAGGCCTGACAGGCATTCAATAGCAAGGTACCCAGGGGTCTGGTGAAGGGAAGGTCTCTGAAGGGGAAGGAGGAAGTAGCTCAGAGGGGTGCTTGCTATTCCTGAGTGGCCAGTGTGTTTCAGCAGGCACACTGCTGGCTATCTGGTGGCCCCTGGCCACCCAGTAGGGCCCTGGGCTGAAACGCAGTGGAGTGGGCAGGCCTGCATCTCCCTCCCCTCAACCCTTATTGCTCCAAACCCGACACTGAACCCTGCCTAGTGAACCTTGACTGTTACTGAACTGAGCTTGCCCTGCTAGACGGCTGAAGCCCTCCCATTATTTGCTGCCTTGCCCTGGCTGGGCTGGAAGGCAAAGACTGTTACTGGACTGAGCTTGCCCTGCTAAAGGGCTGAAGCCCTGTTGTTGTTTGCTGCCTCACCCTGTCCAGGCTAGAAGGCAGAGACTGTTTCTATCCTGAGCTGGCCCTGGAAGGGGGCTGAAACCTTGCGGGCGTTAGCTACTTTGTACTAGCTAGGCCGGAGGGCCGGAACCAGACACCCCCTTGCAGCCACAGCAGTCAAGTGCTGCCATCAAGCAGGGCATGGACAGCCCAAAGAGACAACCCAATTTTCAATTTTGACGACGAAGGTGGGATCTTCGAACCAGACCCCTGCCAAGAGTGGAAATAATGGAACTTAATAAATTTATGACCTGGTGGACCGATACACAATGCCACCTTCTGCAAGAGCTGGGAACCCAGCAGCAACAGCTGGTCTCTGAGATGGGGCCCCAAAATGTGGAGCAGCAGAAACAACTAGTATAGAAACTCAAGACTCTACAGCCAATTGCGTCCACCTCTGGCAATTCTGGGGTAGCCGAGGCAGGGAGAACTCCAGGCCTCAACCACCTGACCAAGTTGGGACCTGACAATGACCCAGAGGCATTTCTGGCTACCTTTGAGCGTGTGGCAGTGGTAGCGGGCTGGGCCAGAGGGCAGTGGGCTACCTTGTTAGGCCCCTACCTGATGGGAGTAGCCCAGTCCGCCTACCATGGTTTGTCTGACAAAGCGGCTCAGGACGATGACCTGGTGAAAGCTGCCATACTGGCTGCCTTAGACATCAGCCTAGAGACTTTCCGATGGTGACTCAGAGGGGCTGCGTATACTACAGATCATAGAATCATAGAGTTGGAAGGGAGCCCATGAGGTCATCTAGTCCAACCCCCTGCCAAAAAAGCAGGACCACTCCACTAGATTATCCCAGCCAGGGTTTTGTCCAGCTGGGCCTTGAACACCTCTAAAGACGGAGATTCCACCACCTCCCTAGGTAGCTTATTCCAATGCTTCACCACTCGCCTAGTAAGAAAGTTTTTCCTAATATCCAGCCTGGACCTCCCCAGCTGTAACTTGAAACCATTGCTCCTTGTTCTGTCTTCTGTTACGACTGAGAACAGTCAAGCTTCATCCTCCTTGGAGCAACCCTTCAAGTAGTTAAAGGTTGCTATCAAATCTCCCCTCAGTCTTCTCTTCTTCAAGCTAAATAAGCCTAGTTCCTTCAGTCTTTCCTCATTGGCCTTGTGCTCCAGCCCCTTGATCATTTTTATTGCCCTCCGCCAGACTCTCTCTAATTTGTCCATGTCCTTTTTGTAGTGGGGAGCCCAAAACTGGACACAGTATTCCAGATGTGGCCTCACCAGTGCAGAATAGAGGGGAATGATCACATCCCTCGATCTGCTGGCAACATTTCTTCTCATGCAGCCCAGTATGCCATTGGCCTTTTTGGCAGCAAGCGCACACTGCTGACTCATATCCAGCTTCCCATCCACCATGACTCCCAGGTCCATTTCTCCAGTGCTGCTACTTAGCTGATCACTCCCCAGCCTGTAGCAGTACAAGGGGGTTTCTTTGTCCCAAGTGCAGGATTCTGCACTTGTCCTTGTTGAACCTCATGAGATTTCTATTGGCCCACTGCTCCAATTTGTCTAGGTCTCCCTGAATCCTGTCCCTGCCCTCCAGGGTGTCTACCATTCCCCTCAGTTTGTTATCATCCACAAACTTGCTAAGTGTGCAATCTATCCCATCATCCAGATCATTAATGAAGATGTTGAACAGAACTGGCCCCAGGACCGACCCCTGGGGCACACCACTCGTTACTGGTTGCCAACTTGACATGGAACCATTGATTCCTACACACTGAAACCGTTGATCTAGCCAGCTTTCTATCCACCTTACAGTCCACGCATCCAACCCATACTTCCTTAATTTGCCAATGAGAATGTTGTGGGAAACTGTATCAAAAGCCTTGCTAAAGTCGAGGTAAATCATATCAATGGCTCTTCCCGCATCCACATATCCAGTCATCTCATCATAGAAGGCGATGAGGTTGGTCAGGCATGATTTACCCTTGGTGAATCCATGCTGACTGTTCCTGATCACTCTATTTTCCTCTAAGTGTCTCAGGACGGATTCTTTGACAAGCTGCTCCATGACTTTTCCAGGGATTGAGGTGAGGCTGACAGGTCTGTAATTCCCTGGATCCTCCTTTTTCCCTTTCTTGAAGATTGGCACTATATTTGCTTTTTTCAAGTCCTCTGGCACCTCCCCCATTCGCCATGAGTTTTCAGAGAGAATGGCCAACGGTACTGCTATCTCATCAGCCAGCTCCCTCAGCATCCTTGGATGCAGTTCATCCGGCCCCATGGACTTGTGCACATCTAGCTTCTTTAAGTACTCCCTAACTTGACCTTCTGTCACCAAGGGCCTCTCCTCTTCTCTCCAATCTACCGTACCTAGTGTAGTGGGCTGGGAGCTGACCCTGCCTGTGAAAACTGAAGTAAAAAAAGCATTGATCACTTCTGTCACAAGGATACCTGCCCCATTCAGTAAGGGACCTACACCATCCCTGATCCTCTTCTTATTATTGATATACTTGTAGAACCCCTCCCTGTTATTCTTCACGTCCCTTGCTAGCCGCAACTCCATTTGTCCTTTGGCCTTTCTGATTTTATCCCTGCAGTCCCGAGCAATGTCTTTATATGCCTCATTAGTCATCTGTCCTAGCTTCTAGTTTCTCTAAGCTTCCTTTTTATGCTTCAGCTCAGTGCAGAGCTCTCTGTTAAGCCACTCTGGGCGCCTTCCACATTTGCTGTATTTGCTTTATCAGAATGGTATCTTCCTGTGTCCTTAGCAGGGTTTCTTTAAAATGCAGCCAACTCTCTTGGATGCATTTCCCCTTTAAATCAGCCTCCCAAGGGATCCTCCCCATCATTTCCCAGAGGGAGCCAAAATCTGATTTTCTGAAGTCCAGGGTCTGCGTTTTGCTTCTTTCCTGCTTTCCTTTAATCAGAATCTTGAACTCAGTCATCTCATGGTCACTGCTACCCAGGTTGCCATTCACTTCTACTTTCTTGATCAATTCTTCTCTATTTGTGGGCAGCAGGTTGAGAGGTGCAAGGCCCCTAGTTGGTTCCTCCAGCATTTGTACCAGGAAGTTGACCTCAACACTCTCCAAAAACTCCCTGGATTGCCTGTGCACTGCTGTATTAGCCTCCCAGCAGGTGTCAGGGTAATTGAAGTCCCCCATGAGAACCAGGGCCTGTGATCAAGAAACTTCTGCCAGTTGTCCATAGAATGCTTCATCCACCTTCTCCTTCTGATCTAGTGGTCTATAGCAGACACCCACCACGACATCCTCGTTGTTGCTCTCCCCTCTAAACTTAACCCACAGACTTTCAACTGGCTTGTTTCCACTTTCATAATGAAGCTCTGAGGAGTCATAGAGCTCTTTTACATACAGTGCTACTCCTCCTCCTCTCCTTCCCTGCCTCTCCTTCCTGAACAGTTTATACCCATCCATTGCAGAGCTCCAGTCATGCAAACTATCCCACCGTGTCTCTGTTATCCCAATTATATCATAGTTCTTTGTCTGCGCCAGTACTAACAGTTCTTCCTGCTTGTTTCCCAGGCTCCTCGCATTCATGTATAGGCACCTAAGATACCAGGCCCATTGCCCTACTTTCCCATTTTGATTTTCAATTCTATTGTATCTACCTCCCTGCATTTTTTCTCGGTGTGGACCTCCCCCACTTGCCTCAGGTATTAAGGCTTCATTAGAGCACCCAAGATGATTATTTGATTCCCCCTGCATGTTCCAAGTACCCTCTCTTCTATCCCTGGAGTTACAGCCCTGGCACCCCCCAAGTTCCATCCCTTCCCCCTGGTCTCCCACATTGTCACTTACCTGTGGGCTTTGGTCTCCTTGCCCTGTCAGACCTAGTTTAAAGCCCTCCTCACTAGGTCAGCCAGTCTGCATCCAAATATGCTCTTCTCCTTCCTCAAAAGATAGAGTCCATCTCTGCCTAGCAGTCCTTCTTCCTGAAACAGCAACCCATGGTCAAGGAGGCCAAAGCCCTCCTGATGACACCATCTTCACAGCCAGGTGTTCATCTCCAGGATGCATCTGTCTCTGCTCAGGCCCCTACCCTTGACCAGAAGAATCGAGGAGAACACCACCTGTGCTCCAAACTCCTTCACCCACGCTCCCAGAGCCCTGAAGTCACCTTTGATCTGCTGAGAATCACCTGTTGCAGTATCTTTGGTTCCCACATGGATGAGAAGCATGGGGTAGTAGTCAGAGGGGTGGATGATTCTCGACAGTCCCTCCGTAACATCTCAGATGCATGCACCTGGCAGGCAGCATACCTCTCAAGAGACCTTGTCAGGCAACAGATGGGTGCCTCCGTCCCCCTCAGAAGTGAGTCCCCAACCACCACAACTCTACGTTTCCTCCTAGCTGTGGTGGCTGTGATCCTCCCAGCCTCGGCGGTGCATGGCCTCTCCTCTTCCACCTCCTTCAATGTCTCTAGCACCGCATAACGATTCTTTGCCACAATGGAGAGTGGGTTGTGAGCAGGCGTGGAGCACTGTCTGTTGCCAGAGGTAATCAGCTGCCAGTGTCCTCCCCCTGCCACAGGCTCCCCATCCAGCTCCAGTGTTGTGGCAGTAGTCTCTGGCACCTGGATAGTGCCCTCCTTCTTGCACTTCTCCTCGTGGATGCTGTCAAGGAACTTCTCCAGGGTGTGGATACTCCTGAGCCGAGACACCTCCTCCTGTAACTCTCCCACCTGCCTCCTGAGAGATTCCACCAGCAGGAACCTGTCACATCGATTCATCTCCCTAGCCTGATCGTCAGTGACAGGGAACTGCAGGCCGCAGTCCCTGCAAGTCCACACCAGGATCTGGGTAGAGATATATATGGTCAGGATGTCTGTCTGGCTACAGGCAGAGGTAGAGGAGACAGAAGGGGTGCTGGCAGCAGTGCGGCTCCTCTTCACCATCGTGGCCTCACCAAACTCATCCACAAACTCCTTACCTCTCAAACTCCTCTGTTTGCTGTCCTCTGGTCGCTCAGCCACTGGCTTTTAAAGCCTTCTCTGCCTAGGTCAGCCATCGTCCCTCGTTAAACACACAGGGGAAGGGTGATCACAAGGCTGATTGAGTCTGGTGCTCAAAGGTGATCAGGGAACAATGGTGCAAACAGTCCCCACCCTCAGTAAGAAACAACTAACAGAAGTCAGCTGTAGCGAAAAAGTCACAAACATACAGTCAGCAAACACACAGTTAGCAAATCCTCACCCAAGCTTCGCTCTGTCCCTTGCTGCTTCAGCTAGGGGATCGCCTTCACCTCCTTCTTGGCAAGGAGGGGGGCCCAGGATGAATCAGTTTGTGCGGGGCCCCCCCATTTTAAACTTTGCAGGCAATGTTCCCTCTAAGTCAGTGGTTCCCAACCTGTGGTCTGGGGACCCCCAGATGTCCACAGACACATTTCAGGGGGTCTGCAGAGCCTCTCCCTACCGCGGGCTGGAATCCAGCTACAGCCCTGATGCTCCCTGCCAGGGCTGCTTTTCCCCATCTGTGGCTGTATCCTGGCAGGGGAGTGGAGCCACAGCAGCTCCCCAGCAGGGGCAAGGGCAGGGGACCACAGCTGCAGCAGCTCAGCTCCCCAGTGGTGCGAGCAATTGTGGTGGCAGCGCTGCTCACCAGCTGTCCCACTGGTGCAGGCCAAAGTCTGCCCATGCAAGCCAGATTACATACTCAGCTGGGGGGGGGGGCCCCGCAATTTTTTTTTTTTTTTTTTGTTACAAAGGGGTCCCCAACCTGAAAAAGGTTGGGAACCCCTGCTCTAAGCTGATGATGCAGCTGAGCAAGTTCCCCACTGGCTCCCCAAGTGCACCCATAACTGGTTCAGCTGCATCATCAGCTTAGAGGGAACACTGGGCAGTGTCAGAATTTTTCTTTAATAAAATCATAAATGTCTAACCCTCAGGCTAAAAAGTTGCAGAGAGAAGCAGAAAAATATGACCTGACTTTATCCTAAAGGCTCAAAACCCAGAAGTCAAAGAAAATAGCTCCCCCTCATTTATTATTTCTTTAAACATCTCTTTATTTTTAAGTGAGGTTTAATGATATATTTAAGGCAGACTTGTGACTATTTTTGATGTTTGGGGTAGGCAATACTGAATATGTCATGGCGATATTTCATCAGCCTCACAGCCAAGTGGACAGGAGCATCTGGAGGTACTCTTCTTTGTGGTTCTGGTTTTCTGTTCAAGATGGGCACACTTTACAAATTTAATAATTTTTCTTAGATCAAGTTTTTGTTAAATTGAAAATTCAGAGAACGAGATGCTATTTTTGGATAATATCAAGAAATAAATCCAGGTCCTCTCACTGGATTCCAATTGTCTAATGCATGTTATTTCCTTTATGCTGCCTGACTCTCTCCTTTACCGTCTTATTTTAATATATGTATTCATACATTCCTCATTGCTTTGCAAGTGATCTAAGTAATGAAACTCAGGTACTGTTGGAGGATGAGAGGAAGAAACAAAGGACCGTTGGCCTCCTCTCAGATACCCTGATGTAAAACAAACAAGAAGTCTTGTGGCACTTTTAAAGATTTTAAAATTTTATTTATTTGTTAGCTTGTAAAAGTGCCACAAGACTCCTTGTTTATTTTACATCAGGGATTCCTTGTTCGTTTCGCTAAACTAGACCCACACAGCCACAGTTGCTTTCCTCTTTGTCATTCTTTGGAACTGGTGGTCTGACTGCAATCAATGACAATGGCGCATACTTACAGTGCAGAAGAAGGACAAAAAACTTCTTTAATGTGTTGATGGACGGCCATTAACCCTAAAAACCCAGTATTTCCATATAAGTGCTAGCTTGTGGTCTTCTCTCTCAGATATAACAGATCATTATCTGCACAGAGAAGTTTGCTCAAAAAGACATCCCTGAAGACTGAAAACTCTTGTTAAGTGTAGAAGGAAAAAAGTTCCTTAACATCTCAAATGCTTTCTAGAGATGCTGATGTAAATTCAAAGAGAAGGTCCTGTTTTGTAAAGGTTGGGGATGTGACATTCTCCTGGCTTTGTCCCCGTTTGCTTGACTGAGGCTGGCTCCATAAGTTTTATCTCAACACTTGCCCTTTCGCTTCCCATCAGGGAGCAATTGTGGGAAGGTGGCCACTTAATTCAAGAGTTGCTGTAAACAAACGCTGCCTGTCTGAATTCCCTTCCCCCTTCCCTGACCAGCCAGAGCTGCTTCCTGGGCAGGCTAGCTCCTCAGCTTGAAGAAGGTCCCTGCTCCCTTACTCCTGCCAGTTGTGTGGGACCCCCAAAAGCACAAGGCCCCCCAAAAGCACGAGGCCCCACAAAGCCTGGGGCCTAGGGTGGTTGCCCCTTTTAGCCCCCCCTTAAGGACGGCTCTGCTTCTTGGGGCTTCACAAACTCCTTCCCTCTCAAACTCCCCTGTTTGCTGTCCCCTGTTCACAAGCTCCCTCTGGTCACTCAGCCACTGGCTTTTAAAGCCTTCTCTGCCTAGGTCAGCCCTTGCCCCTCATTAAACACACAGGGGAAGGGTGATCACAAGATATCAGGCCACTGGCCTTCTCCCGGCATTTGAAAGAGGCCGCCATGCGTTGGCTCCAACCAGAGGAATGGACAGGTTTGGAAATAGTGGAACAAGTGGGTCTCAAGCAATTTTTACCAGCCCTCCCGATGCAAGGAAGGAACTGGGTTATGGGGCATTGGCCCACCACCGTCGACCAAGCTGTCGAGCTGTTGGAAGACTTCCTTGCAGCCAAAGGACCAGCCCCACCTGGAACTTCACACTCTAATCAGGTGGCTCCACAGACTGGGAATTCACTCGGCGCACAGGCCCAAAGCTAGAACCCCAAGGCACAGTGGACAGACAGGCATCCCCTGCGGAGGTGCCAGGAACCAGCAGTGGAATACCCTGAGTCCTGCCCTGGGAACCACAGATGGCAGTGTCTTCTTGTCAGGGGCCCTGTTTCAACTGTGGGCAATATGGGCACCTCAGGAAGCAATGCCAGAAAACTGCACCTGCCACCATACTGCGGGCCCCTCTGTTGCTGTTACCGCTAGTGGAGACCCCTTCTAAGCGGGTTGCAGTGGATCTAGTAGGCCCCTTACCAGCAAGTTCAGCCGGTTTCCAACACCTGTTAGTGTTGGTGGACTATATCACTAGATTCCCGGAAGCCATACCCGTGCAAAATACCTCAGCGTGAACCATCGCTGGGGAGCTCCTAAAAATCTTCACCCAGGTAGGGCTTCCTCAGGTGCTCCTCACAGATCAGGGTCCTAATTTTGTGTCTCAACTCCTATGGGAAGTGTGCACGATTCTGGGGATTAAGATTCGTACTTCTGTTTATCACCCCCAAACCGATGGCCTAGTTGAACGCTTCAACAGAACACTCACGGGGATGATGCGGAAGTTTTCTCCGGAGGAACTGAAGCACTGGGACCAGCTTATTCTACCTCTTCTGATGGCCATTAGGGAAGTTCCCCAGGCGTCAACCCACTTGTCCCCATTCAAGCTCCTCTATGGCTGACGGCCACGGGGAATCTTGGACGTAGTCCGAGAAACATGGGAACAGATGCCATCCCCTTCACAAGGCCTTCTCCAGTATGTCACCACCCTGAGGGATCACCTCCAGCAAGTCAGACAACTAGCCCAACAAAATTTACAGAAGGCGCAACACCCCCAGGCCCAGACGTACAACAGAGGCACCCGCCCTCCAAAGCTTTGAGCCGGAGATCGCATCCTGGTACTGTTGCTATCTTCCAAGTCCAAGTTGTTGGCTCGATGGCAAGGCCCTTATGAGGTTATCCAACAGGTGGGTCTGGTAAACTATGAAATTCATCAGCCAAATCGGCGGAGGAAAAGACAAATACATCACTTTAACCACCTAAAGCCCTAGCAGGAGCGTGAACATCTACTAGTTAACTCTATCCTCTGGACTCTGAACTAGGACCACAAGTTCCCTGCACAGAGGATGAAGGAAGCCCCCGCCTTGGAACGAACCTGAGTGAAGAACAATGCCAACAGGCACAGAACCTGATTGAGACCTTTGCGTCCACCTTTACAGCAGTATCAGGGCAAACAGACAAGGTCCAGCATGTTATCAAGACCCCGCTGGGAACTGTAGTCCGGGTGGGAGCCAGACCCGTTCCCAGAAGCCTACGCAACATGTTTGAGCAGGAGGTCTGAGATATGTTGGAGCTTGGGGTGATCGAACCCTCCACCAGTGAGAGGCATAGCCCTATTGTATTGGTCCCAAAGACGGACGGCTCGACCCACTTCTGCATCGACTTTCACCACGTGAATGCGGTCTCCAAATTTGACGCATATCCGATGCCCCAGGTCGATGAGCTCCTTGAATGTTTAGGGGAGACATGGTATTTTACAACTCTAGATCTTTCAAAGGGATATTGACAAATCCCGCTAGAGCTGACTGCCCAGGAGAAGACCGCTTTTGCTGCCCCTAGTGGCCTATACCACTTCGTACGGATGCCCCTTGGGCTCCATGGCACCCCAGCTACATTCCAGAGGCTGATGGATCGCCTGTTACAGCCCCACCATGCCTATGCAGCAGCGTACCTAGATGACATAGTTATCCATAGCTCCTGCTGGGAGGAACATCTGCCCCAGGTAGTGGCGATGCTCCGGACCCTTTGGAATGCCAGCCTCATGCCAAACCCCTGCAAATGCAAGGTGGCCTGGCAGGAAACCACCTACCTCGGGTATATCATCAGCCATGGCCAGGTGCACTGTCTTATTGATAAGGTCCAGGCAGTTCAAGAATACCCACGGCCAGCATCCAAGTGAGACGTCTGCCAGTTCCTAGGTCTGACGGGGTATTATCAGTGGTTTGTCCCGGACTTTGCATCCCTGGCTACCCCCCTGACCAATCTCCTCCAGAAAACTCATCCGATGCAAATACGCTGGAGTGAGCCCTGCGAGAAGGCCTTTCAGGCCCTGAAGACAGCCCTTTTTTCCAAACCAGTGCTGTATAGTCCTGATTTCCAGCGTCCCTTTCAGTTACAAACTGACACCTCAGCAACGGGTCTCGGGACTGTCCTTAACCAAATGGTTGAGGGGGAGGAACACCCAGTAGTATACATCAGACAGAAACTGTTTCCAAGGGAGCAGAAATATGCTACCGTAGAACACGAAGCACTGGCCATTAAATGGGCCATGGAGACACTTCGCTACTATCTATTAGGGAATAAAGTAACTATTATCATGGACCATGGGCCTCTTCAGTGACTGCAACGGATGAAGGATAGTAATAGTCGACTCCTCCAATGGTATCTAATTTTGCAGCCTTACTATTATACTGTCCAACATGGAGCGGGGAAACATCACACCAATGCCGACGCATTGTCCCGCATGGGGAAGGGACCGTGGCTCAGCTCCGAATCATGGGAGCTGGACTTGAGGGGAGAGGGGTGTAGCAAGGTGGAGTGCCTACCCTCAGAGAGGGAGTATGAGCTCCCCTGCTCCCCCTGCTGGCCAGGAGATGATATAGGCCCAGTTCTGGCCTGGAACCAAAGGGGCTAGACTAGAGGAGGGGAGGACTATTTAAGGGAACGGACCAGGCAGCCACAGGGGAGAAGGAGAAGAAGACATGCGGCAGTGAAGGCAGATCTCCCTTACCAGGAGGAGCAAATGAGTGACCAGCACCTTGATGCCCCCACCTACCCCCTGGTGAGGACCTGGAGGAATTACCCTCAGCCAAGGAACTGCCAGACTGAGGGGATGAGCGAGGCCTGCAGGACCTTGACAAGCTGCCCTCAGCAGAGGACGCTGTTGACCTTGGGCCACCTAACTCCTGCAACCTGGAAGAGCTACTGCTGGCAGAGACTGCGGAGGAATTTCCAGACCTACCCACACCGAACGCCAAAGGCCTGACAGGCATTCCTCTAGCAAGGTACTTGGGGCGCTGGTGAAGGGAAGGTCTCTGAAGAGGAAGAAGGAAGTAGCCCAGAGGGGCATGGACTAGCCTTGCATGGCCAGTGTGTTTTGGCAGGTGCACCGCTGGTTATCTGGTGGCCCCTGGGCTGAGACGCAGTAGAGTGGGCAGGCCTGCATCTCCCTCCCCTCAACCCTTATTGCTCCAAACCCGACACTGAACCCTGCCTAGTGAACCTTGACTGTTACTGAACTGAGCTTGCCCTGTTAGAGGGCTGAAGCCCTGCTGTTGTTTGCTGCCTCACCCTGTCCAGGCTAGAAGGCAGAGACTGTTTCTATCCTGAGCTGGCCCTGGAAGGGGGCTGAAACCTTGTGGGCTTTGGCTACTTCATCCTAGCTAGGCCAGAGGGTCGGGACCAGACACCCACTTGCGGCTGCAGCAGCTGGGTGCTGCCGCCATGTAGGGCACAGATAGCCCAAAGAGATGACCCAATTTACAGGGACACTTTGCCAACTCTAGGAAAAACCAAATCTTTCTCAGGTTGTTGAACTTTCTTTTGTTTTTGTTTTCTTTTAATCTGGAGAAGGATGTGTGGTGTATGCCTCTCATTTTACAGTAGAATCATCATAAATTCTAGGATAAGTTCATCTAGTCTATCATATTGCTTTTCAGATCAGTCTTGTCCCAAGCAGGGTATCCACTGTTTGAGTAACAGATTATATTAGAATTGGTGGCTGTTTTCTGTGTGGAAAGATTTACTACCATAAACTACAATTTAATCAAATTGTTGTTTTTTCCTCTGTGAAAATGTTGACTTTGAATTTTAAAATAAGTCTGGAGTGTTTCTGTTTTTGTTTTATTTGATTTTGTTTTGTTTTGTTTCATTTGTTTTTTTAACCACAGGAAATTTTCAAACCAAGATGTGTGGTTTGAATTCACTTCTCAACTTAAAATATTGTTTCATTTAATTTGGGAGTACAGCGAGTTTAACCAGAAAACTAAGAAAATGACATTTTAAGTCTGAAATTAAAATTTTCTTATTTTGTTTCAAAATGCTGATTTGCAACAATGTTTTTAAAATAACTTTGAGTTAAAATATGGGCTTTTTAAAAAAAAAATTGTACAGTTAGTGTGTAACTATTGGCTCTTGTTGACCATTTGATTCTGTTAGAGTTTGAGTCATAATAATACTACTGACTTTTCCATCGCAGTTACAATAAATTAATTTGTTTTCTGATTTTTTAATTCTCTCTTCTCTCAATATTTTTAAAATTAGGTTGAGTTGCTGTCTCTTCACATCTTTCTTTTAGATGTATCAGTTAAACGGAATTAATTTATATGGCAATTCTACCGGGTAGTACAATAGATTGAGTGTTAAATAGCACCAGACAAAATATGGGAATATTATGAAAAATCAGTGCAGTCACTTAGACTCAAAGGATTCTATTTAATTAAAACCACATAACACACTATTGTGATATCATGAAAACAAATACCCCAAAAGAGCTGTCCCTCATCCTCCCATATCAAAGGGCTGACATCATTTCTGCATATTGTATTGATAGAATTTTCCATATTCTGTACGAAGGTCAAATGTGTTAGTAATGAAATCCAGCTTGGAAGCAAGCTGTGTTCCAAGACGCCACACCAAGTCCCAGCATGATCTTTTTGCTTCGCACAGAAGGTCATAGGAAGAAGTCCCTTTTTTCATCCATTTTGCCCACCTGTCTTTACTGTAGCTGTAAGGGCCTATTCCTTTCGTTAGATCAAATTCACAATATTCTTTTCATCTTAGCTTGGAAAAAAAAATAAAGATAAGTGAGAGAATGCACATAAGATGATTTTGCCAACAGACTGCTGTGGTAGATTCCATGGGAGGCCAAGGATAGCCTACCTCTCTAGGTGTTTAGCTGCACTCATCTTTATGGTGTCTGAGCACCTCCTAGACATTATATATACTAAACATACATTAATATCACGGTCTCTTCCTTCCAATACTAGAAACTTCACTATTTTCTTTTTTACCACAATGATCAATGGGGATGTTGTTGGTGCTATTCTCCCCTCCCACCCTCTGGAGAAGGACAATGGACTACTTTTTATAAATATGGAAGACTACCAAAGCAGCACTTTTAAAATTGTGTCACTACAAAAATAGCCCTGCCTAAAAAGAGAACATAGGTTTTGTTTTGCTACTGAATGGCTGAGCCAAGAAGCTGATGAGCAACTGGAAAATCATGTGGACAGATGATTTTTTTTCTTTATAACATCTTACCCAGGTTTGTTCTCAAATACTTTAACGTGTTAGATGGGGCTTTTTTTTTTTCTCTTGTTAAGGTAAATGTTACCATAATAGTAAACAATGATCACAGAAGTGCTAATAGCTATTGTAATACTAACAGCAAAAGGCAGATGGGTTTTCAATATTATCCCCAAACTAATCTAGGTGGATTAAGATTTGCAATAACTATCCAACACAGAAAGTTGTCTTTGTGGCATGATTAATTAGTTTCCATTTTCTTACTGGTGGAATGAAACAAGAGGCTTTACTCTCAGTTGCACCAGGGGCACAGAATTAGAGAGATGAATTTTTTTCACCAAAACTTTTTGCAATGAAAGTGCTGATCTGGCTAAGCCAAAAATGTGTCATAAATTTGTTGATTTAAAAAAATTAAAACATTTGGTTTGAAAAACATTGACATGAAATGTCTTGATGTTTTTAATTCAAAACCAAACAAGTTGTTCTGAAATTTCCTAATTTTTTTAAATATTGAAAAATAGTCAAAACAAAATAAAATGTTTCTTTCCATTCCCAACTTTCCCCTAACTTTTTTATTTGTAAAATATTTGCTTTAAATTCAAATCAAAACAATATTTTTTAATTGCTAGTGAACCAAAAACCAAATTATTCAGTCTCATACAGCAGGTTGGCCATACAGTACTTCCAGAAATCCCAGCTGTGTATGGGTGTGGCACTCAGAAAGATAAACTAATTCTTTCTTTCTTTCTGCTGTAAATTTCTTTACTGATAAGCACTGGAAAAGAATTTTTGGGATTTCTAGGTGCTGTAACTTTACTGGTTTGTGAAGTTCACCCCTAGTCTGTGCAAGTGCTTTACATTTAAACCTAAATATCATGATGCCCGAGTAAATGAAATAGAAAATATTCCTATGTTGCTTTTCGGAAGCCATTTTTGTCCCATGGAGCCATTTATAAGCAGTTGTATAAAGTATTTCCACCATTTAGGCAATGAATTGTTATAAGAAGTTAAAATTCTCTCATTATTTCAACCCCATAGTTGGCTCACCCAAGGCATTATGTGTATTTCTTTTCCGACAGGCTTACAATGCAAATACAAGATGTGCAAGTACAACAGCTTATGAACACTGCTATGACTGTAAAAGGCTAATCCTAGTTTTTTTAGTTACATGTAACTGTTGCATAACAAATATTAAACACTAAACCAACAACGGCCATGATTCACTCCAGAGAGAATTCCTGTTCAGTGGGGGATGAATTTCCAAAAGATCCACAGTCAGTTGAAAAAGTATATGAGACCAATTCATCTCTCCATATAAAGAACTCCTTTTGACTTCAGAGGGAGATCTGTATGAAAATAGGTTTTGTAGAATGAGACCTCTAGCACTTAATTTATTACTGAGCCTTTTTATTTCTTTACTACCTGCAAATTGCAGTGGATTAAATGAATCTTGAATGTAGAGTGCTCTAACCCACTTACAGGTCCTTGCTTTTTTTTTTTTAAAATAACTCTTTAAAAATATATACTAGATATCAGAAGGCAACTATTCATTCTCTGACTGTAAAGCTAACCTGAAAACAAGCTTGGGGGTTTTGGCAGCAAATAATGTAATGTGTAAAGATAGGAATGAACAAATTTTGTGGAGTTTGAGGATTTGCAAGTCCATTTATTTATTTATTTATTTATTCATTCATTCATTTTGTAAAATTCGTTTGAATTCATGACCTGCCTTCTCCTGTAATTTAAACTCCTGAGGGAGAGTTACATTTTCTAATTTGAAACCTGCATCCTACGGTAAGAAAAGAAGAATTCACACCCACCCCCATCCTAGCTTGGTGAAAGTGTGAGATTTATAATATGTATTTGGATTTTTTCCAGTAGAAGTTTCCTCTCTTCCTGTTTCCTTTCATTTTTTGCACGCTAAGCTAGTCTTCTTTGTATATTTTCCTTTTCTCCTTAGCAGACCATGAACCCAATACCATGAAAGCTCAAGCTGAACTTTTGAAATCATGATCTATGAGGGTTCAAAATTAGATTCAGCGAATTTGCCCACCTGACTGAAAGTCCATTTGTAAATATCCACATTGACAGCACAAGGACTAAAATAAATTGGAGAACGTTTCAGTCTGTGAAATACGTTAAGTCTAAAAAACACAATGAAACATATGGAAACAAATAACACTTTCAGGCAAAACGAGTATCTGTCATGTTATTTTTATTACTGTTCAATTGGCAGCGAGTACGTTCAGCCATAAAGACTTCCCTTTTCATTTATACCAAGTTTCAGAGCCAAGTGGTTACAAGGCAAACTCATTCTCAATGCACAGGCTTTGAAAAAAATGATCAGATTATTAAATGTATCAGATGTGATCAAAATATCAAGATACTCTAAAAAAAATTAACTCTTTTGGTTTACTGCATATTGTTCAATGGATTTGATGCTTCACTAAATTGATGGTGAAGTAGTCACTTTCTATTTCATCATATTGAACCCAGATAATGTCCTTCCAGCTGCACTGCTGTGTCACTAGGGAACACCCACCACAGATGTCTTCACCTTGAAAATGTGCACATATCAAGTCTGACTTATGTCATGGTATCAGCTTCTGGGTACTGGAGCCTGGAAGATTCTTTACTGTATCCATTGTTTTGCAGTGCCTTTATCATGTATATTTTAAAAGTAAGTAAAGTGGAAGTCTGTTTAAGGACTGTGATATGAAGACAGGACTGACCACCAGGATTTTCTGAGGGCTCCTCCATCTACTAATCATACTGACACTCTCTATTGCCTTGAAAGAGTTGCTTCAGACTAAATTTTCAAAAGTGTCCAGTAATAATATTGGGTATCTATTTTGAGACACCTAAAGTCTGACCTTCAGATATGCTGAGCTTGCACAGTTCCAGGAGTTCAGATGTGCTGAGTACCCAAGAACTGAGGAAACCAACATTTCTGAACACTTCTGAAAATTAGGACTTAATTTTTCTGTGTATTGTATGAAGAAATATTTCCTTTTGCTGGTTTTAAACCTGCTGCCTATTAATTTCATTGGGTGACCCCTGGTTCTTGTGTTATGTGACAGAGTAAATAATGCTTTCTCTCCACACAATTCATGACTTTATAGTTCTCTAACATCTCTCTTTTACCATGATGAGCAGGTGTTCCAGTCTCTTTAATGTTTCCTCATATGGAAGCTGTTCCATGTCCATGATCATTTTTGCTGCCCTTCTCTGTACCTTTTTCCTTTTCTAATGTCTTTTCTGAGATGGGGTGATGAGAAGTATTCAAGGTTATCATCAACACTGACTGGTCCTTATTCACATATTGTGTATACTGTTATTTTCATTCCTGTGTGATACTCAGATGGCCTACAGATGGTCTACAACTGTAGTATAATGGGGGTCTTCCGACTTCAGAGCACTTTGGGTTATCTTCAAACCAACCACAGAAACAAGAGATCCTGAAGCCTCAGTAAAATGCACTCTCCTCAGATACTTTCTTTTCAGTAAAGCCTAACAGATGCCTGCTGTTGTTTGCTTGCTTGCTTGCTTGCTTGTTTCTCTACCAAAATCTGAGCAAACCAATTTGAAATATATTCTTTAAAAGTCATATAGTGGCTGTTGCTTCTAGAAAAGAAGTGCACTATTTGGAATAAAGTATTTACTGCCCCAGATCAGCAACCTAAAAGAAAAGGGAATCTTTATGAAAGACTTGAAAAAGTTCCTAATTTTTAATTGTTGTTAGTTAGTGTTGTGATGCTTGTTGAATTACAAAGACACTTTGTGATATTATTTAATATCAATATTCCAAAATTACAATAATCCCTATGGGAGATGGCATATCAGGTACAAATAGAAAGGTTATAATTTGCTAAGAATGATAAGATTGTTTGTGTACATGTATCATTCATATTGGAAGTTATGAATATGCTTGATATATCTGTATTTTAACTTGTGATGTGTTTCTGTGAAACACCCTGCCACCAAGGGTTAAAGTATAATTTGAGGGGCTCAGGAACCCTCCTAAATTTCCAGGCCCCTCTCAGCAGAAACAGGCCTCCCTCACATACCCCAGCTACTGCCCCCAATATCTATTCCCCAGTCTCCAAAATCTACCCCCAGCCCCCAGTACCAATCCCCTGTCCCCAATATTCCCCAGCTCCCCATAGCCACCCCCAAAATCCACCTCTAGCCTCCAATATCCACTCCCCTGTCCCCAGTATTCCTCCAGCCCCCAAAATCCACCCTCCTCCCCCCAATACCCATCCCCAACATGAGACAGACTGCCCCAGCACTTACTGGCAGCTACACACTGGGCCAGGAGACAATTCCTCCTGCAGGCAGCTCTTGGACACTTCTGCCTCCAAGCGCAGCTTGCATATGCACAGGGGAGCTGGGAACACCTCCGCCCCTCTCCCCTGCCTGCTAGAATGCAGCAGAATGCTGTTCTGGGCTCTGCTATTTTTAGGGGCTCAGTGTTCAGGCCCCTAAAAATAGAAGATGGAACTGGAACGCAGCATTCTGGAGCCCACTATTTTTTACATGGTGGTTCCTGGAATGCAGGTTCCAGATCCATTTTCTATTTTAGGGGGCACAGAACACTGAGCCCCTAAATATAGTGGGCCCCAGAATGGCATTCCACCATGTTCTGGTGTACTTTAACCCCTGGCTGCCATGGGATGCACATCCGTGCACACCTATCTCAAGATCTGTGTAAATTTTCTGTTCATTTTTGCAGTGGGATTGTATGGTTTGATGCTAATTATGCCATGTAAGGTTCCCTTCTGAATGATCTACCATATCGTTATGATATCATGTTTCCTGCAGCATCATATATGTGTACAGGTTTGAAGCAAGTTACATATTGCAGACCAGGGGTTGGCAACCCAAAAGATAAGAATTAAATTTGGTTATTAAATTACTTCAATAACCAAAACAAACAAGGAGTCCTGTGGCACTTTTAAAGACTAACAAATTTATTTATCACATGCCACAGGACTCTTTGTTTGTTTTGCTGAACTAGGCTAGCATGGCTATCCCTATGGAATTTCTCAATAATCAAGTGTTTTGGAGCCACACCAGGTGTAGCCTCCTGGTGGGGGTGGGGGGATTTGGCCCAGGGCACCTGCCACAGGGTCCTCTGGTGTGGGTGGGTAGCCTGGAACCAGGAGTGGGTGGCCTGCAGGGTCGCCCGGTGGCAGGAGGGGGCCCAGAGCCTCAAGTGGGCAGCTAAAAAGCCACATGTGGCTCTAGAGCCATAGGTTGCAGACCCCTGGCTCAGACCATCAGGACTATCTCACAGCACACCTAGAGAAGTATATGACAAAGGCAATGCAAATTGTGTTCAGTGGCTCTGGGGGACAAAGAGAATCACACAGTATCATAGAGAAGATGGAGCAAAGGGGATGGGCATTGTAAAACAAATACAAACAGTTTGAAGAGGGAGAGGCTTTTGGCTTTTTGCCAGAGAAACACCATCTTGAAAACAACACCAAGAGACTGGGCCTATCCACATGGTCAGGAGGGCCAAGACTGGCTGAACACCACCAACAGTCAGCCTTGTAAGTAAGAATGAGGAGAATAGACTGAAGAGTAATGTTGGAACAGTGTTATTAGATTAACATATATTTTATATCTTTTATTTTCTTGTGGTAACTCCTGATTCTTTATTAAATGATTGCGTAATGATTTGCTAGATACTCACTTAAAATCTTATCCTAATCAATAAATTAGTGTCTTATCTAAAGCTGTGTGTACTTTAGAGGGTGTGAATCAGAGAGGCTGGGCATATATATTTCAATGCCAAATGGATGGAAAAGGGTATATGAGTTCACAGTGATTGGGGAAGGGTCTCCATCTCTGTAGGACAGAATTTTCTGGTGTGGTATCTGGGGACTAGGGGTGCTTGCTTGGAGACTGTCACCTGAGTGGTGAGAGGGTCCACACCCACTGCCAGGGATGATTACATGCAGGAGGCTGATGTGGACTGACTCAGGAGCAGGTGGTCACTTGGCAAAGTGGAGGAAGTTGGAGTTCAGGAGTGGAGATGGGAGGGGGATCATAGCAGCACACCAGACCAAATTCTGGGAGGGGGATATCACACACCCTGGATTGTTTGACTGAATCAATAGCCTGCTTAATGGCTCATTAAGAAGATTCACAGGTACAGTGGGCCCAGAGAGAGACCTTATGAGTCACCAGAACTTGCCCATGTAACTCAGGACTCCATTTTATTTCTGCAAATTTCCACAAACAGCATGGAAAAGGCTAAGGGACATAAAAGGGAGCTGTAGCATATCCAGTTAATCTTCAGTTTAGTCTTCAATCATCTTTAGTCTTCTGTCTTCAGCCATTGCCTACCTCTGGATCTATTCATCTACAAATGAAGCTGTGAAGCAAAGGACTGAGACCCATCCAGGTACTAGATGTACACCGCAGGAACTATACAAGCCTACAAACCAGACACATCGCAGGTGCCAGGCTTACAGGGCTAAAGCCCCAAGTCCCAAAGCCTGATTCTTGGGTCTGCCACTGGGCTGCCCATGGCGGCAGCTGCAGTGGTAGCATGCAAGCCCTGAGTCTCAGCGCACTGAGTCCCAGATCTTTTCCATGGCTGGCAGCACTCCTGCTACAAACTCCAAATTCTGCCAAGGACATGATGTATATGAACTTTCAAATCATTTGTACATATGTAAGTGCATTAATTCTTTTACAGTTCCTTTTTATAGTTTGTTTCTTTCCTTTTTATAATAAACCTTTAGTTTAGTTACTGAAGGATTGGATAGCAGTGTGGTACTTTGGGTTATATCCAAATTTATATTGATCTGCTAATGTGGTTGATCCTTTGGGGTCAGAAAATCATTTTGGTAATGAACATGGCATTTTAAGTAACTTATGTTTTTACCACACGCAGTGGCTGATTGGGAGCTAGAGCCTGAAAGGCAGTAAAGGGGGCCATTTATATTTTGTTATGGCTTCTTGATAACCGGTGCAGGGAATCAGAAGCATTGTTTGTTTGCTGGTTGGGAAGCCTGACTTCAGTATCACCCACCACTGCTGAGGGAATTTGCTCTCATTTTGCAGCCTGCCTGATCTTGACATTTTAAGGTGGCTACCCTAGGCATAAATGGGTCACAAGTGTACTTTGAAGTTCTGAGTTCTATCCAAGATCAGAAACAGACGTGTTAAAATCCCTCAAAAAGTTTGTTCTTGCTTTACTTGTAGTTTGAGCAGCAATAGGAATCACCAATGGATAACAACAACTGGAAATAAGTAGCCTCTAAATCAGGGGTGTCAAACTCGTTTGCTATGGCGGGCCAGATTTGCCTTAAATGGACACCACATGGTTGGTGCATACCATAAATTGAAATATTACAGCACCCTTGCAGCATTGCGGAGTGCTGGGTATGCAAGACCTCTTTTTCTGTCTGTTGGGGAGTGAGTGCAGCCTGTGAAGAACAGTCACAGGGCAGATGGAAGAGGTTTGCAGGCCACATTCAGCCCACAGACTGCACGCTGGACACCCCTGGTCTAAATGATCCATATATTCAGGTGAGATAAAAGCCTAAAAATCAGAATGCTAACAAGAATATTAACCTGTTCTCATTAGATCTCTGGCCCAATTGTGCCAGGTTTCAGAGATTTGTTTAATGTTCATGTTGGAATACATATTTGTGGGTGTTTTTCTGAATTGAACATCTGAATCCTGTGACTGCTAACCAATTTTAGTTGCTTCATGATCCTGTGACTCTCAGATGGGACTGAATAGCATAGGTCAGATCCAACATAAATCTTCTCCAAGGCTGTGTTCACACAGCACTTTTGTTTCGAAACAACCTCATTGTTTCGAAACAAAAAAAAAACATGTTCACACGACGCACTGTTGTTTCGAAACAAGGGTGTTGTTTTGAAACAAGTTAAACCCCATTTGGGGGCAAAACAACCTTGTTTCGAAACACTTTGCAGGCACCGGTGGGGTTCAGCGCCGGGCAGCGCTGCAGCCCGCCGGTGCCTGCAGCCCCCTGAGGAACCCAGTGTGAACCTGCTATTTCGTTTCCCGCTTTTTTTTCTTATTTCAAAATAACATTTTGTTAATTCGAAGTATGTTATTTCGAAATAAGTCGTTATTTCAAAACAGGTTGTTTTGACACAACTTGTTTCGACATAACCGTGTGTGTGAACACAGCCCAAGTTCTGGGGTGTACATGATAACTTGGGAAATCAGTCTGCATGAATTCATGAATTTTGTTTGATATTGTGATGTTGTTAAGGAATTGAATGCTTCTCTGTTTATGTGCGTCGGTGGCAGAGTCTAGCATGTACCCATAAGACTTGGGACAATGCAAAGTATTTAACTTCTACGACTGTGTGTTGTGATGAGACAATAGGTATGGTAAGCAAGGTTTGACAAGCATTCTCTGCAGAGTTCTGGTAAGGAGTGTGAAAATTCCCAAAGCAGGACCTTTAAAAGGGCACTCATGTGGAAGATTCAGGGCCACACAGGAAGTTTTGGGCAGGAAATGGCCAAGGGCAAGGGAGGAAAGATTGAGACAAAATGTTCCATGTTTCATAACACCACCAATGCACTGCAGCAAAAGCACTCTGGACTTCCCCAGATGACTCTGACCGAGCTCTGAAAATGCTCTGGAATGACGAGGAAATCGTGCAGTCTGTGTCTTTATAGGTTATGTCAGCTCCTTAAGGTAAACTCTGACACACAATGCGCATATGACTGAAGTTCTGGAAATAGGTATGTTTAAGCTATGGAGGGAGTTTGAAGGATTGTTGAGGTAGGTTATTTATATGGTTTTTAAGCTGGACAATCCTGTTTTCTATGGTTCTGTCTTCTGTTCAGCACTGAGACAAAACTGGATGGGTATGTCCACATGCAAGGAGCTAAATCAATTTAGCTTGAAGCGATTCAAGCTAAATCGATATCCATTAAATCGATTTTAATTAAATTGATTTAACAGTCCCCACAAATCAAAGTAGCATGTCCCGACACAGTACGTGCTAGTTTGATTTGAGAGAGGGGCACCCTGGGAGGTGTGGCAATATGGCCCCCTGAGGATCCAAACGGCCTCAATGCCAACTCTCAGCACCGTCGCTGTTCCAATTCCATCCTCATGAATGGTCCCCTCAAGAGGTTCCACAATCCCCACAGGCACTGGTCCACTCAGCACCGGTGAGAGCGCTGAGCCCAGTGTCATACTCTTACACGGGTGATTTATCAGCGCATTTTGACCTTTTGCACCGTGTCTCAGCCCACATGGGCCTATAGGTTCAATCCTCCGAGACACCCTCTGATACCTTATTTGGACCAGTGTTCTCCTCAGCGGAACCGGTTACAGTTTCCCTACATCCCAGTGTCTGGGACCTGGCCTCTTCCCGTTGGCAGAATCTGGGTTCCATCCCCCTGGTTTCAGACATGGCGCAGCTCAGGTATAGAGTCCCATTGCTGGAGTTCCCTTCCATCACCCAGTCCCATCCCGGGCGGTGGTGGAGGCGGCCTTAGGGTTGGGGCAGACCCCATATGACCCCCTCCCAACGTCACAGGAAGCTAGGGAGCTCAAGTTACTGGACCATAAAGTTTACTAGTCCTTGGCGTTTCAACTCCAGGTTGCGAATAACCAGGCCCTGACTAGGGCTGTGTTCACACAGCACTTTTGTTTCGAAACAACCTTGTTGTGTCGAAACAAAAAAAAAAATGTTCACACGACGCACCGTTGTTTCGAAACAACGGGAACCCATTGTTTCAAAACAAGAGCGTTGTTTCGAAACAAGCTAAACCCCATTTGGGGGCGAAACAACCTTGTTTCGAAACACTTGTTTCGAAACAACTCGTGTGAACATGTTGTTTCGGAACAAGACGTTCCGAAACAACAGGTCAAGGGCTGCCCCCTCAGCACCCTGGCCAGGGTGCTGAGGGGTGTCCCCTGGCTAGTGCCTGCAGAGCTGGGCCGCAGGCACTGGGGGGTTCAGCGCTGCCC
>ML682021.1:27268797-27371193 GCA_007922195.1 Podocnemis expansa
GTTCACACTGTGAACCTGCTATTTCGTTTCCCGCTTTTTTCTTATTTCGAAGTAACATTTTGTTAATTCAGAATATGTTGTTTCAAAATAAGGCATTATTTCGAAACAAGTTGTTTCGACACAACTTGTTTCAAAATAACCATATGTGTGTGAATCCAGCCTAGCAGATACACCTTGGACGTGTGGAAGTCGATGCTGAAGTTTAGACATCTACTCCCACCTGAGGTCAGGGAGGAATACGACGCCTTTTTAGAGGAAGGCAAGATAGCGGCCCAGGACCTCCTCCTTTCAGCCTGGGATGAGGTGGACACAGCTGCCCACATGATGGCTTTGGCTGTTACCCTGCGCCGCGTAGCCTAACTACAGGAGGCCAGAGTACCCCCAATCCCCCAGCAGGTAGCCCTCAACCTGCCTTTTGGAGGCGACACCCTTTTCCCAGAGGATACCTCATCCGTTCTGGGTACTGCCTGTGACCCCAGGGGGAGCTGAAATACTTCAGCCTCCTTCAACCAGGCCCTCTTCCACACACACCCCAACCACTTAGGTTTTATTGTAAACCGGGTCTTACCCCCCACCCATGGTTACTGATGGGGACTTAATCCCCACTACCACCACCACAACTTCAGTTTGAGTCCTCGGGGTTCTTCCCCTGAAAGGCCTCTCCCCTGGGCGACTTTGGCGAGAGCCTCCAACCAGTTGACCAGTGCCTGGTCATAATCACAATATCTTTGTCCATTACCTCCTGGGTGACCCAGTGGCCTAATGGATATAGCATCAGCCTCCAGAGCTATGGTTGGTGGGGTTGAGTCCCAAACTGCGATGGAATGCCTGGCATTTGGGCCTTCCCTCTCAGACAGTCTTCCCTCTCCCCTTCCTGAAGGAGGGAGCATCTCACAGTTAAGGCAATCCCCCCCCTGGATATGCCTGGATGGTAACCCCTATTAATACCCCTTCAGTATGTTCCCAATGCCTTTAGCCATAGCGACATCTTGACCCCATGGAGCGCAGAGGGGACAGCCGCTACCGAACCCAAACTGGTACCTGACAGTAGCAGTCCTGACCCCAGAGGGGCCTCGCGCCTTACAAAAGAGGAGCCCCACTACCCTCTCATTACCTTATTACCCCCTGGACACACAGGTGGTGTTCACGCAACACTTTCTTAGTAGTGAAGAGCATACCACCCACAGTGACCTAACCGACCTGAGCGTAATTTCCCTAGTAGGGCCAAGTCCATATTGGGAGCCAACTTCCCCGACACTCCCCGCAGGTGAGGCCCATCACTCAACCCCCCCAGGCAGGCAGTGAGAATCCCAGTTGGGACTATCACCCTCCTGCTGACAAAACCTGCCCGAGCTTGTTCTTCTCTTCCTTCCAATTATCTGTCAGTGGGCCTCTGCATTGGCGCCCAAATTGAATCACTTGGGCTCCCCTGTGGAACAGATAATCTCCCTCCACCTGCCAAATTCTAGGCATAAATGTCAGGAACTGACTGAACGCAGCCCACCCACTCAGTGTCTTCATAACATATGGAGCACGCCGTGTGTACCACTCCCAGATGCCTCCCACCATAGGTGAATGCCACGAGGAAGCCCACCCTATGTTACTGTGATCTTTCCAGGCATGATGAAAGTGGGAAACCACATCATTGCCCGGTGAACCCCTCCACTCGGGGACCTCCCACCCATGCTGCTGACCACTACTCACCGGCACATATCCTCGTTTGGGAATCCATCCACCCAGGTCTTGCCCCCATTGAAAGAGCCCTGTGCCACCCCTCCCAACTCTCCTTGAGGTGGCCATTCACTTGCCCCCCCCCCCCCATCGGAAGCTCCTCAGGCCCCTGGGACGTGGGAGTGGACACAACGAATCGATAAGCAATGGAATTCCCCAAAACTCCACATTTCACCTTTGGGTCCAAGATGCAGGCCCTCGCCCCCGAACCACCCGTACAGACACAAACTACACTGGAACCAATCTTGCCTCCAGACATTTCGCCTCACGATTCCCTCCGTAACTCAGCCTCTGGGACATAGCCACAGTACCATTACTACCCCAATCTAACTTCAGGGCATATTCATCATGAGCATCGCGGCGCAACTCCACGATGACCCGAGGCCCTCCTAGCCCTGGTAGGCTTCTTCACATATCACTCTCTTGTTGTTGGCACTTGCCACGGATTTCGCACTCAGTAATACCCCTTTACTCCCACCCTAGTTTTTCCCACCTCCAATCGCCGAGGCTCAGGAGTTGGCTAGTCCCTGATTGAGCCCACCTTCTCAGTAATGCTTAATATTATCGCTCACATATTCACGAAGGACATTCTAGAGATTCTGTAGGTGCCCTGAAAAGGTGAGGTGTGAATTTACCCCATCCGGTGGCATATCCTCGTTTTGCCCCCTCACGAGGAACTTATCTCCCTTCCCGCCCTTCTGGCTCTTACCCAGGCTACCTCATAAGGGAGCCCAATCCAGATACACACTTCTGTGTGGCGATGAGCCATGCTTGACCCCATTGTGGGACAGATCTCCCTGATGGGGCGAGGTCATATAGGCCAAAACAAGGAGGCCTTGTAGGCTGGGGATACCAGCTCCCACACCTACCACACTCATGAGCCCATCATTAGGCCGTAACTGCATTCCGTCCAACCCCTTGTCCGATAATGCTGTGGCTGCCTGCTAGCTGCTATTTTGTCAAGGGCAGAAGGGGGAGGGGAAACATACAGGTATGCCATCCCCTCAAGGATAGGCATCCTGATACTGTGCCCGAGGGGACCTACCACAGTGCCTCCACCTGCGCTGGCAGCCTGGCCACTTTCAGACCATAGAATGTCCTACTGTGCCTCTCCTAAAGCCATGGAACCGGCCAGGCATTTAGCCCCTCTGAGATGTCCCACTCACCCACTGTGGGTGCACCATACGGCCTATTACTGTTGTTATCCTGGCCACTCAGGAGAGCTAGTTTAGGGTATCTATTTAGACATCTCCCTCTCCTGTTCCCGTTTTCCCATTCCTTCCCCTCCTCCATTCTGTGTACACCAGTTTTCACTTATCCGATACCTTCTGGCTTCAATCACACTGCTGTAGGGCTTGGGGGCTACCATAGCCCTCTCTCAGTCCCCGGCCTGGTGTACGACCTTCATGTGCCTCACCATACCGATCTGGGGGGGGAGACAACCTAGCTTCTCTCTTTGGATGCTCTGATGCATCACTCAACCTGACAGACCTAGAGGCTCGAGCTTTTCTCCCATAAAGACCCTGCTAAGGAGTGCCGTCCTGTCAGCCTGAATCCCTTGGCTTCAAGGCATTGCATCTCCTCTCAAGGAAAGCGATTAGGGATGCTACCCTTGATCGCCACACCATGTTTTGTGGCTTTTTGCATAAGGTGTCCTTGGCCCGTCCAGTCCTCCTACACCTCTCGGTGCTAGGGCAATTTGAGCAATTTCTCCTTCTGGGTTACATTCTACATCCCCGGGCTGTTCTCCCTGGGATGGAAGCCCATGGGTCAATTACTTTCCCGAGGTCCCACTTGTTGGACAACTACCCTGGTTGGAGTTCTGTGGTGCTGAAGGCGGAAGAGCCAACTCCACCCACCATCCATCAGCATGGCTAGCAGTCACCTATTTCTGAATGTGTCCGAGCAGCACTCAAAGAAGAATGGTGGGTTACTCACCAGTAACTGTCTTTCTTCAAGATGGGCTGCTCGGATTCATTCAGAGCCCTCCCTCCATCCCCGCATTGGACTTGGTGACTCTTTGGAACTGGGGAAGGGCCGGGCGGCAGCCACCTATATAGCCATGGGGTGGTGTGGGGGGCGGTGGCCACCTGCCCGCTTCTGACAGGCTAGGACAAAAAAAGTTTCTGGCCAATCCAGCGCTCCGGCATGGGGCCACCTGTTTCTGAATGGATCCGAGCAGCCCATCTCGAAGAAGGATGGTTACTGTTAAGTAACCCACCGATTCCCATCCTATGTTAATGCTAGGAGAAAATGTCAGTGTGAGCTGGGAGTCACACTCCTAGTTCAACTGGAGACATGGCTTGCAAGGAAGACTGATTAAGAAAGAGAGGGTAAATTGTGGCTCTATACCAGTGATCTTCAAACTTTTTTCTTCAGAATCCAGTTGAAAAAAATCACTTATGCCCATGACCCAACAATTACATCTTTGAGCAATACATTCAGTCTTTTGGCAGCGGCAGCAGGGGGTGCCACAACCCAGTACCTGAGTGTCTATGACACAGTACTGGGTCCCAGCCCTAAGTTTGAAAACCACTGCTCTATACCATGTTCAGCATACATACCACACACAATACTGAAGCAATGGACTTTGCCCAGCCTACACCCCCTTCTACTCATCTGTTGCAAAGGAAAACCTAGCTGTTGTGTGTAGTCTGGTTCCCCTCCTTCACCACTGCATATGATACAGTTAGCAAGAGCAGGGACACAAGGGCCCCTTGTGCTAGTCAAGCTATAGTTTAGCTCTTTACATAAGGCCCAATTCTTCAGATTTCACATAGGTCATTACTGAGGCAAAATTCTCATTACCTCAGTGTAAAATGTGCATGAGGATTTTATTAGTCACCTACAAAACTCAATAGTTCAGGATAGGTTCATCCTGATGTGAAGATTAGCCTAACTGCAAAATGTAAATTACTGCAATAAATTATTGCAAGAAGCTGATCTGGTGAAGTATCAGTCTATTCTTTCTTCAAACTTACTCTGTTTCAATAATACCCACAAAGCATCTTTCTATGGGATGTAATTTTAACTTTGCCAAGCAAAATATGTATTTAACAGCTGTTCTTCCTATGAGCAATTTAATTATGAAAAAATTGAACTAATATTTGATTTAACTTTATTATTGAGAATTGCAACCCTGCAGCTAAGCAGAAAAGTCACAAATTATCATATTACCAATCCTTCCCCTGAAAATGATTACTTTCACAAGCTTCCTATAACTGCAGTTATTGCTCCATAAACCATCATGCTCTTCTAGAAAGCACAGGCCACAAGCATCTGCATGTAGCACTGAGACTATTCTGGTCTATGTGCTTTTTCTGGATCATTGAGTATTATCAGATCATGGTGCACATTTTGGTTTACAAAATACAGCAAATAGTAAAGGAAATTGTGAGTGTTCATAACTGAATTACAAGGATGTGTTAAGAGGAAACCATTTCAGGACCTTCCCCCAGGAAGACTCCACCCAGGTTCTTGGTGTATGTGTATTTCAGCAAAGCTTATTTAATAAGAATGCAGTTAAATATTATGAAGGATTTGCATGATGTTTCTTTTAAAATAACTATTTCCATTATCATCAATTAACAAAGGCCTTGTTAGCGCACAAACATGTACTGGTTTAATTGTCAGCATTGTGTGTAGGAGATTTTCATTCATCATAAAAACTGCTCTCCTTTCAATTTTAAGAGTAATGGCATCTCATCAAAGTTTGGTGGGAGCTATATGAGCCAACACATAAATTGGATGTTTCTGTGTGGTTAAACCAACCACTAATGATACCGGTGACTGCATTCTGCTCTCTGAAACAGGAGATGCACATGCTGACTTCTGTCCCAAACTGCTACACAATATTCCACTAGATGAATTCTCACAAGGATCTATTTTAGCTTCTCTCCTTTTCAATGTACGTACTTACGGCCAACCTACAACTAAGTTTAATAAGTATATGCAGATGGTATCTTTCTCCCTGATGTGGATAATGATCTATGTGATACTGAAGGATCGCAGTCAGGATGTGAATGCTTTGGCTCCTTATTTGCATCAGTGAAGACTCGCATCGTTAGTTAAATCAGTGCAATTCTCCCTATTAACAAGCCCTTTCATGTAGAGTGACCAGATAGCAAGTGTGAAAGACAGCTATTCACCCTACATACATGCAGCAAATACACTGAGTGCTAAATATTTTGTACTTCAAATAAACTAGTATTTCCAACACTTGTGATGAAATGTTAATCTTTGTTAAAAGTCAGTGCATTGCAATACTCTTTTCCTCAAGTATTATGGGGGGGGGGGTTGTTTTAGCTTTTACATAAGAAAAAAACTATTCTTCAACAGTTTAGCAAAACATGTATCTACACTATTTATATCCTTATAAATCTTCAGAGGAGCAATAGTGGCTTCCACTCTGTTACTTCTTCCCCTCTGGTGAGGGGATCCTCAGGTTTAGCATATGCTTCTCACTAATCTATGTCTGTCTGGCTTTTGTAGATGATATCATGTTTGCAAATAAGGGTCAGGTATCTATTAAGTACCATGGAACAAGAGAGGCACTGAATGGGAGGAGGAAACAGTGGAGGTTCCCATCTACCAAGTGTACAGTTGCCAAGGCAGTTTAAGATTGTTTCAAGCATATGCAGCACTGGATTTTAAACCAAATAATGTTTTGCTGTCTTATTTACAGTACAGGCTCTTGTTAGAAGTTGTGTTACATAGATCATGATCTCAGTTCAGAGTGGCTCCCAAGGGAAAAAGGAGAATTCCTGAGGTCCAGGATCAAGGGGGCCTCAGGCCCCTCAGCAGTTGAAAATGGGCAGAATCACTCCTGAACCATGACTCTGGCAGCTGCAGCAGATAGTACTCTGACTGTTTTAGGTGTAGCTGAAAGCAGACACTGCCTTCTACCTGTTGTTCCTTTGCACTGTTTAAGATATTTCATCCCTAGTGCATGTTTGAAGTCATGTGACAAAAGCGCTTTGCATACCACCAGTCTGATTTGTTAATCCTGGTTAGCCAAGATAAACAGGGTAATGTTGGAAATGTTGCCTAAAAGCTTTCCTTCTTTTAAAGCAGTGGTTCCCAACCTGTGGTCTGGGGACCCCCAGGGGTCCACAGACATGTTGCAGGGGGTCCGTGGAGCCTCTCCCTACCGATGTCGGAATCCAGCTACAGCCCCACTGCTCCCTACCAGGGCTGCCTTTCCCTGCAGCAGCTCCTCAGCAAGGGCAAGGGCAGGGGGCCATAGCTGCCGCAGCTCTGCTCCACTCCCCAGTGGTGTGGGCAATGGTGGTGGCAGCACTGCTCATCGGCTGTCCCAGTGGTGCCACCAGCGTGGTGCAGGCCAGAGTCTGCCCACGTGGGCCAGATTACATAATCAGCTAGGGGAGCTGCAAAGATTTTTTTTGTTAAAAAGGAGTCCCCAACCTGAAAAAGGTTGGGAAACACTGTTTTAAAGTATCATAGACTAAGGAGGCCACTGTGTTAGCAGTCCAGGTCTCCATGAAATGTTTAAGCCTCTCATAAGAAGGAGAACACTAAATGAATGTGAGCTGGAGGCCCCTAGAAGAGGGATGTAAAGAGCTGTAAGACTTTTATTAAATTATTTCATTAATTCCAGTTCACTGAAGACTGACATGGGAGGGACAAAAAGACAGCAATTGAGCACAAGTGAACATACAGTCCTGCCCTCCTAATTACCTAAGCATCTGTTACCCAAAGATTCTCATTGTTTCTTTGTGTTCTCCCATCTCTACTGGTATCCACTTTTTGTCTCTTGTCTTATATTTTGATTGTAAACTCTTCTGGGGCAGGATCTGTCTTTTGTTCTATGTCTGAACTCCACCTAGTACACTGGGGTCATGGTCCATGGCTGGAGCTTGTAGTCAATACCATCATAATAGTTCTTCGAGCACTGCTCGGATGCATTCAGTAATAGGTGTCTCCCTGCTGGAGCGCTGGATTGGTCAGAAAAAACTGGTCCTAGCCTGTCAAGAGAGGGGAGGCAGCCTCCATCCCTCACACCACCCCGTGACTATATGTAAGGCTGCCTCCCAACCCCTCCTCAGTTTCATTTCTTCCGCCTTGTGCATCAGATTTGGAACATCTGCTCCTTGCGAACCGCAAGCAGCCTGTCCCTTTTTCTTCAACTCACTGTCCGCCTGGGAGCATCTCTTTGTGGATTTAACTCCACTACAAGAGTTCCCACTACCGGACTGGAACATCGCATCAACGATGCTGGGGTTTAAACCCTGCTCTGAGTGTGGCAAGGCCTTCCCCCGGGACAACCCCCATGGGAAGTGCCTTAGGCGCCTGGGAAAAGACCACATGGTCTCAGCTTGTTCCAACTGTCTCTCCTTCAAACCCAGAACTATCAAGAAGAGGGAACAGCGATGCTGTGCCCCAGCTTTGGAGGAGGCCCGGCACCCTTCACCCGAGGCTTCGGATTCACGCCAGGCACCGAGACCCAGCTCAGTGCTGGAGCCTACGCAGCACCGTACCACCGGTAGCCACTGCCGCCACGCCACCTCAGTGCCAACTCCGGCACCCCAGCGCCTACCCAGTGCCTTGGCACCTGGGCACTGCTCGAGGTCGCCCTCAGTTAGCTGCCGGGCTCGCCTCGGTGCCATGCCATATCATCTCCAGCACTGATGGCATGGTACAGTCCAGCCTCACCAGTGCCGAGCTCACCCCAGCACCGGCCAATTCCACCCTCAGCATTAGGGCGTCAGTGCCGCAGACGGCCACAACATCCCCTCTCCCCTCTAGGGGAAGGAAGATTCGGTGGGAACCATTCCCAACATCTCTTTGTTTCTCCCCTTTTTCTCCGCTACTGCGTGAGCAGACCTTGGATCGGGGGCGCCAAGGCCCCAAGAATATAATGATGCCCCGCCTACACCGACAGTACCTGAGTACTGTAGTTTACTCCTCCCCACACCCCTTAAGAAGTGACTCCCCCGAAGATGGAAAAATCGCACCTTTTTCCCCTCCTCACATCCCACCCTTCCCAGATATTCCCACTACCGCGCATTCCCCACGCCAACACCTCACCGGAGACAAGAGGTGCATCTCATTGTAGCCGCAGCCCTGCTGTGGAGGCTCCGAGACACGCGTATTCAAAGCCTACCCACAACAGAACTGTGCCTGTGGCCCTGATGCCTTCATCAGGTAGGTCTCCTTGTGTCTGGGTCAGGGGAAGCGGAGGGGGATACCACTGGTCGCACACCATTGGTTCAGCGGGCAACAGCCGCTGTGACCCCAACCCCAATTCAACAGGCATATTCCCTGCTCACTGAAGGGGACACATCCGCGTAGCCAGAGCGGATCCTTACCTCTGAAGGGGGCCAAGGTGAACGGCCCACCCCTACCATTTCCCTTCCTTATGGGAACTACTGTTCCACTCCCTCACCTTGTGGTGATCTAGTGAGGACCAGGGCCCCTACCCTAGGAACCCTCACCCTCAGTCTGCCTCCCCATCGAGGTGACCAATTCTCTTACGCCCTTGCCTGTAAACATGGGCTGGGTATACCTCCTTCAAACCCCAGACAGGGAACCCAGGAGAGAATACCTAGTCACATCTCCACGTAGGGAAACCGCGAACGGTCCACCCCTTCGGGCGTTCTCCCACCAACATACCTCCCCATGTCACCAGCCACCTTTCTGGGCAGGTGTCCATGTGCAGAGAGAGGAGTTTTTTCTTCCCAGGGCACTTGTAGCTACATCTTCTGCCTCTCGGTCCTGTACCCTGACAGGACACGTCATCCCCCCCTTCCGCCCATGGCTTTCTTGGGACCATCTCACTACATCGGATTATAGACTTATAGTGCTACCACGGGTTACCCCCATATGCGTTGGTGGCGCCCATTAGTACTGCAGCTCCTCTTCAGTTCTTGAGGACCCGTTCACATCCACTGCCCGCCCACTGGTGTGATAGACAGAGAGCCTATTTTTCCTACAATATCCAAGAATTTGGGGATTGTACTCCCTTTATTCACCCTCCGGCTTCCTGCCTGGGGGAATACTTCATTTGGTTCTCTACTCCGGAGTGTCCTTGAGATGCAGCAGTTGCCACCCTGTAATGGATTCACTTCCTAGCTCATAAGAAGAAGCCTCCCTTGGCGGCAGGGTTCTTCAGATTTCCATGGATGGAGGAGTTTCATCCTTGGCACCCCTGGCATGGCAGAGTGGTAGTGCTATCCCTCTGGGAAGTACTGTAGGTGCTGAGACCGCGACCTTACATGGCACTTCTACAAATCTTTCAGTCCTTGATGGGGTGACTAAATAGTAGCAGGCGTTATCCCCGACCCTTCTTCTCCCTCCCTCACGCACTAGTGAGGGCTCTCATGATGTGAAACCCTGTGAGCTTATAGGCCCAGCGAGCTTTTTCCCTGTGAATTCTCCTGCTCTCGCGGGCCCTAGAAGGACCAACTCATTAACACTGCCTCAGGCCACCTTGCTGTTGGTGACTCTTACACCCTGGAGCCTCTCTCCTGCGAGAACCTGGTTCTGGGTGCCTGTTCGGCTGAAAACATGAGCTCCCGTACTACCTGGTTTATAGCTAGCATACCGTAGGCCTCTGTTCTGCTTGGCTTGGCCCTGTATGCTGCTGTTTAGTGTCCTGTGGTCTTCTTAGTCATTCTCGAGCCCATCTTACAACCCTGTATCTCCATCCTCACTCACTTTGACCAGACGGCTATGTTTGGTCACGACCTGAACAAGGGGTATGGTCACTCCCTTACGACTACCTGCGTACCCAGTAGTCGCCAGATCAGTTCATAACCATGTGGCTCCAGCTAAGCCTTCAGGTGATCAGTTCAGAAACTAATCTCTACCCTTTCTTTGTCTCGTGTGAGACATGGCCAATATGGCTAAATTCACACTTGTTGGCATTCAGCGTTCTCCCACGAGTCCATGCGGCAAGACCTATGACCAGACATTATATTCTGTCTGTCATACTCCACATTTCCATCTGTGCGGAACACCTAATGCAACCCCCTATGTTTAGGTTGCATCCTTTACTTCAGTTATGGTGACCTTGTTCTGACCTTCTTATGCGTATTTGCCTTGGCGGGTTCGGTTCTGCCCCTGTCCTGGGTTGGCCCTCAGCTCTTGACCCTTCTGGGCCACGTCAAGGCCTGTTCGCCTCTTATCTCCAGCAAGCATCTTGTTGGTGGGCCTCTACCTTATGGGGCATGTTGCTGTGCTGAAGGCAGAAGAACCAACTCCACCCACCATCCATCAGCATGGCTAGTAGTCACCTATTACTGAATGCATCCGAGCAGCACTTGAAGAAGAACGGTGGGTTACTCACCAGTAACCATCCTTCTTTGAGATGGGCTGCTCAGATCTATTCAGGTCCCTACCCTCCATCCCCGCATCTGGAGTTGGTGACTCTAAGGAACTGAGGAGGGGTCAGGAGGCGGCCATATATATAGCCACAGGGTGGTGCGAGGGGGGGAGGCCGCCTCCCCTCTCCTGACAGACTAGGACAAGTTTTTTCTGACCAATGCGGCGCTCCGGCACGGAGACATCTATTACTGAATGGATCCAACCAGGCCATCTTGAAGAAGGAGGGTTATTGCTGAGTAACCCACCGTTATTCTCAGAGCCATAACTCAGCAATCTGGCACCTCGGGCACGTTCCAATTGGAACATGCCCCTTGCCATTAGCAGTGCTTGGGGTTGGCACTGTTTAACGCGCCCTTTAATAGAGCAGCTCTGTTGAGCCACTCTAGCACGCCTGGGGCAAAACCTTGATACAGCCCTGGTTATTGTTATATTAGGACCAGAGATTTGATGGTATTTATCAAAAACTGTCAATTAATAGAGGACAGCTACCTCCTCATTTTAGTGGCTGTTCAGCAGTTGAATACTAGTAAACACAGCTTCCATTTGATTTCTGTTTTCTTATTTCAAAGGAAATTGGAGGCTGAAGTAGCAGTAGGGTGAAGCAGAGAACAGAGCAGATAGCAGTGAAACCACACTGTATATTTAGAAAGTCTTTTTTGGATGAACTTAGTTGTCAGCAGCATTCATTGATTTTAGTAACTGATCTTGTCCTCTCAAATCCATGCAATACTAGTTTGTTGACCCTATGATGGCTGGTTCATCAAGAGATTGAATCTCACAACATTGCTAGGCAGCCTGAGCTGTACCTCAAGCCAGCTTACTTTCTAGAAGTCACTCCATGGTGACGATGACGCTCATAGATTAGAAACCTGAATTATTTGAGTTTAGACCAAAACAAAGATGACAAAATGACTTTGTAGTCTGTAGAAGACTGATAGATAAATACACAGCACAGGGAAGGAACAATGTTACTCCTTCTGCAGGGTTGGTTTTACTGGGTCGGCTTCCTGATCAGCTGAGCAGCTCTTCACAGACCCATTCAGTCAATCACGGAGATTGATTTGACAGTGGCAAATTTGTTGCTGCCAGTAAAGACAAGCCCCAAGGCAAATCTGACCAAAAAAACAGGCAGATTTCCTATAAACTGCATTATAGGAAAGCCTTTGGCAAAATCAGTGGGCAAATACAGGTGACAGGATTTAAATCACTGTTAGGCAGGCTATTAGGAGAAAACTTTCCTAACTTCCAGAGAAGAATCTTGCCGCAATTTATGAATAGTGATGGAATAGCTATGGCTGTAGTTGACCAGTTAGGTCTTGGTACAGAGTTTAAAAATGACGGAGGGGAGAGGAGGCAGAGGGGAACGCTGGATAGGTCATGAAATCTTGTTATAGGAGATAAGGCCCTTCAGGTTGCTGACTCAAATCCATCCCTAGTCAAGAGTAGCAAACTTACAACAAGCTACTGACTATTAATTTGTTTTGTGGAAACATCTATGGGCCTTGTGATGGTACCCAGAGTTGTGAGGTATGTTGCTGCTTCTTGACCTTAGCATGAAGAAGTCTTATCTGTGCCTTTCATGAATCAGTTCCCTCATACCATTGTCCTTTGGCAACACAAGCAAGCACTGCCTTCCACAGGCCTTACTCTCTCTGTAGGACAAACAAGGAGTCTGCTGGTAGGACAAACAAGGAGTCTGCTGGCACTTTTAAAGACTAACAAATTTATTCATCACATTCAAAATGCTTTGTACAAACTGCTGAAATGGTCTGATGTAAACTGAATGAAATTCAATAAAGACAAGTGCAAAGTACTCCACTTAGGAAAGAACAATCCATGTATAAAAAACAGGCAATGACTGACAAGGAAGGAGTATTGTGGAAAGGGATCTAGGTGCCACAGTGGACCAAAAGCTAAATATGAGTCAACAGTGTAACACTGTTGGGGGGTGGGGGGGAGAATGCAAATACCATTCTGGGATGTATTAACAGGAATATTGTAAATAAGACACAAGAAGTAACTCTTCCACTCTACTCGGCCTTGATTAGGCCTAAACTGGAGTACCGTTTCCAGTTCTGGGTGCCTCATTTCACGAAAGATGTGGGCAAATTGCAGAAAGTCTAGAGAAGAGCAACATGAATGATTAGAGATCTGGAACACTTGACTTATGGGGGAAAATTGAAAGAGCAGGGTTTGTTTAGTTTGGAAAAAAGAAGATTGAGAGGGGCCATGATAACAGTTTTCAAGTACCTAAGAGGTCGTCATGAGGAGAAGGGAGAAAAATTGTTCTCTTTAACTGCTGATGATAGGACAAGAAGCAGTTGACTTAAATTACAGCAAGGGAGATTTAGGTTGGACATTAGGAAAAAATTCCTAACTGTCAGGGTGATTAACCACTGGAATAAGTTGCCTATGCAGGTTGTGGAATCTCCATCACTGGAATTTTTTAAGAGCAAGTTCGACAAGCACCTATTTAAGAGGGTACTTGGTCCCTCCATGAGTGCAGGGGACTGGACTCAATGACCTCTTGTGGTTCCACCCAGTTTCTGTGATTCTATAGGCATTCGTGAGAGAAAATCCCACTTGATCAGACACTTGAAGATGCCCCACATTCCCCTATCTCCTACAAGATAGTTTACACTGAGTCCTTTACCCAGCATTTTCAATTAGGTTGGCTGAGATTCTTTCTCATAAGATCAAGCCCACTAGTGGCTCATCCTCGTAGACTGAAGGAATAATTTGGTATTTGGCTGCACTCCAGATAAAGTTTCAGAACTTCCTTTTATTGCCTCTGAACAAGGCAAATTCACCTGTTTTTCCCCCTGCAACCTCTGCAGTCTGTTGATTAGCATTTTGTGCAGACTGTAAAAGGGCATCTATTGTGAACCATATAATATTGAATTTGCATCTAACCAGGTAGGGTGAGAAGAGTGTCTCTTCCCCCATTCCTACTAGGAGGATGTGGATCACCTTTTGCTGATCTGTCTTAACTCTCAGATCTAAATTAGCATGTAGTTCCAAGTCTTCATATATTAACCATACATTCATCTTGCAATGATTATGGTGACCGTTGTGATGAAGGCTTCCATTAGAGAACTTCCATGAGATTCTTTGGCAGACTAAACATATAGATATCAAATCCTAGGAGAGTCCTGTAACATTTACATACTTCTGTACCTTCAGCCAGTTGGCATCAAGAAGACCTTGGTTCACAGGCCTAAAGCGTTACTCCAGTAGAAAAATAAGAAGACCTGGTCCATGCTGTGAAGGGAGAAATATATTTATAAAACCAAAAAAACTACAGTTGAGCGAAAGGGATACTATTTACAAGCCAGGGAATTAGGATTATAATAGGCACTATCCAGTTGTCCTGGTAATTTGGATTAAAGCCAAAAAAAATTTGTGTTTAGTAATGTGAGTAAAGCAGATTTGATGGTGTTTCATTTGGCCAACTATAGTCCTTGAAGAGTGGGTCACAAAGAATAAGAAAAAAGCATCCTCACTCACAGATAATGCCTAGTCCAACAGATCAGTCTCTTGTCTCATTAGTCCATAAAGTGGGCCTCCTCTTGCTTCAGGGAAGCAATTATGATCATACCTGTATGTCAGGAGAACATGAAACAAAACCATAGAATCATAGAATCATAGGGTTGGAAGGGACCCCACGAGGTCATCTAGTCCAACCCCCTGCCAAAAAAAGCAGGACCACTCCCATTAGATCATCCCAGTCAGGGTTTTGTCCAGGTGGGCCTTGAACACCTCCAGAGATGGAGATTCCACCACCTCCCTAGGCAGCTTATTCCAATGCTTCACCACTCGCCTAGTAAGGAAGATTCTCCTAATATCCAGCCTGGACCGCCCCAGCTGTAACTTGAAACCATTGCTTCTCGTTCTGCCCTCTGTTACTACCGAGAACAGTCGAGCTCCATCCTCCTTGGAGCAACCCTTCAAGTAGTTGAAGGTTGCTATCAAATCCCCCCTCAGTCTTCTCTTCTGCAGGCTAAATAAGCCTAGTTCCTTCAGTCTTTCTTCATAGGGCTTGTGCTCCAGCCCTTTGATCATTTTTGTTGCCCTCCTCTGGACTCTCTCTAATTTGTCCATGTCCTTTTTGTAGTGGGGAGCCCAAAACTGGACACAGTATTCCAGATGTGGCCTCACTAGTGCAGAATAGAGGGGAATGATCACATCCCTCGATCTGCTGGCAACACTTCTTCTGATGCAGCCCAGTACGCCATAGGCCTTTCTGGCAGCAAGCGCACACTGCTGACTCATATCCAGCTTCCCATCCACCATGACTCCCAGGTCCTTTTCTCCAGTGCTGCTATTTAGCTGATCACTCCCCAGCCTGTAACAGTACATGGGGTTTTTTCGTCCCAAGTGCAGGATTTTACACTTATCCTTGTTGAACCTCATGAGATTCCTCTTGGCCCACTGCTCCAATTTGTCTAGATCTCCCTGAATCCTGTCCCTGCCCTCTAGGGTGTCTACCGTTCCCCCCAGTTTGGTATCATCTGCAAACTTACTAAGTGTGCAATCTGTCCCATCATCCAGATCATTAATGAAAACATTGAACAGAACTGGCCCCAGGACCGAGCCCTGGGGCACACCACTTGTTACTGCTTGCCAACTTGACATGGAGCCATTGATTCCTACACGCTGAAACCGTTGATCTAGCCAGTTTTCTATCCACCTTACAGTCCACGCATCTAACCCATACTTCCTTAATTTGCCAATGAGAATGCTGTGGGAAACTGTATCAAAAGCCTTGGTAAAGTCAAGGTATATCACATCAACGGCTCTTCCTGCATCCACAAATCCAGTCATCTCATCATAGAAGGCGATGAGGTTGGTCATGATTTACCCTTGGTAAATCCATGCTGACTGTTCCTGATTACTCTACGTTCCTCCAAGTGTTTCAGGATGGATTCTTTGAGAAGCTGCTCCATGATTTTTCCAGGGATTGAGGTGAGGCTGACAAGTCTGTAATTCCCAGGATCATCCTTTTTGCCTTTCTTGAAGAGAGGTACTATATTTGCTTTTTTCCAGTCCTCTGGCACCTCCCCTGTTCGCCACGAGTTTTCAAAGATAATGGCCAACGGTACTGCTATCTCATCAGCCAGCTCCCTCAGCACCCTCGGATGCAGTTCATCCGGCCCCATGGACTTGTGCACATCTAGTTTCTTTAAGCAGTCCCTAACCTGACCTTCTGTCACCAAGGGCCTCTCTTCTTCTCCCCAGTCTACCGTACCTAGTGTAGTGTGCTGGGAGCTGATCTTGCTTGTGAAAACTGAACTAAAAAAAGCATTGAGCACTTCAGCTTTTTCCTCATCCTCTGTCACGAGGATGCCTGCCCCATTCAGTAAGGGACCTACACCATCCCTGATCCTCTTCTTGTTATTGATATACTTGTAGAACCCCTTCCTGTTATCCTTCACATCCCTTGCTAGTCGCAACTCTATTTGTCCTTTGGCCTTTCTGCTTTTATCCCTGCAGTCCCGAGCAATGTCTTTATATGCCTCCTTAGTCATCTGTCCTAGCTTCCACTTCCTGTAAGCTTCCTTTTTATGCTTCAGCTCAGTGCAGAGCTCTCTGTTAAGCCACAGTGGGCACCTTCCACATTTGCTGTGCTTCCACCTTATCGGAATTGTATCTTCCTGTGCCCTTAGCAGGGTTTCTTTAAAATGCAGCCAACTCTCTTGGACACCTTCCCCCTTCAGATCAGCCTCCCAAGGGATCCTGCCCATCAGTTCCCTGAGGGAGACAAAATCTGCTTTTCTGAAGTCCAGGGTCTGTGTTTTGCTTCTTTCCTTCTTTCCTTTAATCATCAACTTGAACTCAATCATTTCATGGTCACTGCTACCCAGGCTGCCATTGACCTCTACTTCCCTGATAAATTCTTCTCTATTTGTGAGCAGCAGGTTGAGAGGTGCAAGGCCCCTAGTTGGTTGCTCCAGCATTTGTACCAGGAAGTTGTCCTCAACACTCTCCAGAAACTTCCTGGATTGCCTGTGCACTGCTGTATTGGCCTTCCAGCAGATGTCAGGGTAATTGAAGTCCCCCATGAGAACCAGGGCCTGTGCTCTAGAAACTTCTGTCAGTTGTCCATAGAATGCCTCATCCACCTCCTCCTTCTGATCTGGTGGTCTGTAGCAGACACCTACCACAACATCCCCCTTGTTGCTCTCCCCTCTAAACTTAACCCACAGACTTTCAACTGGCTTGTTTCCACTTTCATAATGAAGCTCTGAGCAGTCATAGAGCTCCTTTACATATAGTGCTACTCCTCCCCCTTTCCTTACCTGCCTGTCCTTCCTGAACAGTTTATACCCATCTATTGCAGAGCTCCAGTCATGCAAACTATCCCACCACGTCTCTGTTATCCCAATCATGTCATAGTTCTTTGTCTGCGCCAGTACTACCAATTCCTCCTGCTTGTTTCCCAGGCTCCTTGCATTTGTGTATAGGCACCTAAGATACCCAGCTGATTGCCCTACTTTCCCATTTTGATTTTCAATTCTATTGTATCTACCTCCCTGGATTTTCTTTTGGTGTTGACCTCCCCCACCTGCCTCAGGCATTAGGGCTTCATTAGAGCATCTAAGAAGGTTATTTGATTCCCCCCGCATGTTCCAACTATCCTCTCTTCTATCCCTGTAGTTACAGTCCCGGCACCCCCCAAGTTCCATCCCATCCCCCTGGTCTCCCACATAGTCACAGAAATAAGTTGTTTCGAAATAAGGGTTATTTCGATATACGGTTGTTTCGAAACAACCGTATCGAAATAACCCGCTGTGTGAGAACACAGCCTTGGAGAGTTGTTTATAAGCCTCCTGATCATAATCCTATTTATTCATGATGACAACTGCACCTCCCTTGTCAGCCTCCTTAATGATAATGTCAGAGTTGTTTCTGAGGCTGTGGATGGCATTGCATTCTGCAGGGCTGAGGTTATGATGTAAAGGATGTTGTTTGTCCACGATTTCAGCCTTGGCACCGTGGCAGAAACAATCAATGTAGAAGTCTAGTCTCCTGTTTCGACCTTCAGGAGGAGTCCACAAAGAATATTTCTTCTTGTAGTGTTTGGAGAAAGGTATCTGTGGGTCAGTGCACTGAGTATAGCACTTAAAGTGTTCCCAAAAAAGTGGAGAGGGTTAAAGTGCTGTCCAATCTTTCTGGATGAGGGGCCACATTGCAATTCTATTCTTAATTGAAGGCCAGTGAGCAAATTTTCACCTTCTTAGCCCCACACAGCTCACACAAGTGCATGCAGTGGCTTTGCAGGCTGCATAAGAGCCCTTGATGGGCTAGATTCTGGTATGCAAGCTGCAGGTTGGACAAGTCATAATAATTTGTGGGCAACAGTTTTGGTAAAACAGTACTTAAATTCACCCCTCAGTGACCTGGTTTGAGTTTCAATTTTTTTTAAGCTGTTTCGGGTTTGTTGTTTTTTTGCTGAGTCTGTGACCATTTGTGACCCCTTCTTGCCACTTAATCACTGATTGGGAGTCCTGATCCCTTTCAAAGTCTAAGCACTTTTGCAGTATAACTAATTGGCAGGACATCTGCAGCCAACCATATCGTACTTATTCTGTGTGTAAATGAAGGACACTACAGCAGGCATTCAATTTATCCCATTGCAGCGTTATTGTCACTGCAACTCTTAAAAAATTGAAACTGACACCCACAAGGCATGCTGTACCATTTTGACTGACATTTTAATGCCAGGGATAATTATGAATTGTGACTCCATTGAAATGGATCATTCCAAAGTGCCAATCATCTGCCATTTTGAGACCCTTTTGTCTCAGAATGGTTCAAATGAATGTATGTACCCCAGAATATTTTAGAATTCATCCCAGCTCTTGCCAAAACCATGAAGAATAGCTTCTATAGATTTCTTAATGTTACCTTGACATTGATGGAGGCTTGCACAGGTTCTCTTGGTTTTAAAATTTTGACTGTGTATATCAATGGCATTAAATTAGCAGTAGTGCATAAGTGATATTTGAGCCTTCAAAAATTTTACAATGTTGGTCATTGATTGAACTCTAGAAAACAAAATATGTGGAAACTGTTGTGTCAGTTGTGATAGTCCAAAGAATTTGTACTTCATATTTCAAGAGTGGTCTTGGATAGAGCACTGGACTAAACATTAGGCCTTTGCCATAGTTGACTTAACTTGCATGTCTTTATTTGAGATCAAAGATTTCACAGAGGATGTGTTAGTTTAACTGAGCACAATTATGATCATTTATTCAGTTGGTTGGTCCTGAAATGACTCATTGTGCAGCTGCTCAGATTTACATGCCCCAATGGATTTAAGGAGTTGCTGGCCTCTTTGTCAAGTCAAACTGGTGAAATGGGACTCTTGCTGAGCCTGGCATATCATGATATTGAAAGAATCAGTAAGGTATTGGAGGGCATTGAATACGGGTTTGGACCTCAAATGAAGCAGACCTTTTCTCTTCCTTACATCAATCATACCTTATAAGGTGAGGGCAAAGAAGTTGTTAACCGGCAATTTCATGAAATAATCAGTTCTTACAGTAAACCAGTAATAGTAATCAGTATAAATTGGGCACCTTTGCTGCCAAAATGAAATACCTCTTTGGAAAAAGCAGACTAAAGACTCCAGAAGGCTACATTCTTAGAGGTGACTTGACTCTGTGCCTCTTGCATGTATAGTACACTGTGTCAGCCACTCAGTCAACTAATGAAATTCTGGTGGGGGAAAAAAAATTATACAAAAACAATCCCTAAGAAATAGTAGAAAATATCATCATTGCTCTAGTATCTTTCAAACCTCACACGCCCTTAATAACACTGAAATTATTAGAGGGGGGAAAAGGAAATGTTCTAATCACAGCACTGAACAGAAAGAGACATTTACAAGTTGCTGGCATTATTCTTCTGAAAACCAAAAATCCCAAGTTATATTTTTAGAATCTTTCTATTGGTGACCCATACTCCCATGCTGCTGCTCTAAAGTAAACAGAAGTAAGTGAGAGCATGTCTCACATACAGTGCTGCAGAGATGCAGCTGTATTGATGCAGCTGTGCCTTTGCACTGCATATGATGAAGATGCTCTATGCTGGTGGGAGAAAGCTCTCCTGTCTGCATAATAAAAAAATATCTGTGAATGGCAGAAGCTATGCTGGCATGAACTGCTCTCCTGCCAACATAGCACCATGCACATGAGCACTTATGTCAGTGTGAACTTATGTTACATGGGGGGTGGTTTGTTTACATTCCTGAGTGATGGAAGTTTTGCTGACATAAGCTGTAGTGTAGACATAGCCTAACATGATATTCTGTGTCAAATCTGCAACCATTAAATCTTTGTATTTTCCTTTCTCTACTTCTTGTTTGTCTAATGTCATTATCCTCCCATGTTCTTTCCTGTTCTCAACTTCCTAGATTAAGCTTTCTGCATCCTACTTTTCTCTATTTAAAATGCCATGCACACCTATTGTGCTATATACATTTCTTAAATCACTAGAAGATGTGGGTTAAATTAAGCCGGAATGCAGTTCTGGGGCCCACAAATCTGAGGGGCCAGAGTTCTGGGGCCCAGATTCTAAAATCTAGAAAAATGAGATTCATACATGCATGAAGGGGGCCTGGAAAATACAGGACAGGGACCCAGAGATTAGGAAGGTTCCGGGGCCCCTCAAATTATACTTTAAGCACTGCCAGAAGAGTCCGTCTGTCCTTGCTGGGAATTGAAACTCGGACCCTGAGAGTGAAAACAGATCTATCACTTTAGCAACAGGAAAAACTTGATTAGTAGTAACAGCGCTCAAATCCTCTTCCTGGGGATCCAGCTGCTAAACCTTGAAATCACTGCAAGTTATCATTCAGCAAATAACAGCCTTGATCATTATAAAGTCTGCAGTTACAATCTTGGGATCTGATTCTCCACTATTGTGCACCACATAGTCACTTACATATAAGCAAAGCGAGTCCAAAATGTGTATAAATTAACACTCAAATTTGGCGGCATTTGAGAAATCTTTCTGCTAGCATTGCCCTGGACTCACTGAATGCCAATCATGAGGAGTAATTTACAGCAGCCTGAGAACTGCTTAAAAATTGTACCAGTTGCTATTAGCTAGAAAGACCATTAGACTAGCTGTTCTCCACTGTTTGACTCTAAACAATTGCAGTCATTTGCTATAACAGTCTAAATTGATCCTATGACTTATATTTCTCTGCATTTATTTTCCTCCCATAAATCTGTACCTATCCATCTTTCAGTGTCTGACAAAGTGGGATTTTCTCCCACAAAAGCTGATGCGATAAATAAATTTGTTAGTCTTCTTTAGAGTAGTAGGGGTTCATCAGCATAAAGGCAAGCTTTGGCACATCATGAAAAGCAGATTTTGGCTTCCTTAGGGGGCTAATAGGCAAGATCCCTTGGGAGGCTATCTGAAGGGGAAAGACGTCCAAGAGAGCTGGCTGTATTTTAAAGAAACCCTGCTAAGGGCACAGGAAGATACCATTCCGATGAGTAAAAAGAACAGCAAATGTGGAAGGAGTCCAGTGTGACTTAACAGAGAAGTCTGTGGTGAGCTGAAACATAAAAAGGAAGTTTACTAGAGGTGTAAGCTTGGACAGGTGACTAGGGAGGCATACAAAGATATTGCTTGAGACTATGGAGATAAAATCAGAAAGGCCAAAGGACAATTGGAGTTGCAGCTGGCAAGGGATGTGAAGGATAACAGGAAGGGTTTCTACAACTATGTCAATAGCAAGAAGAGGATGGCGTAGGTCCCTCACTGAATGGGGCAGGTATCCTTGTGATGGAGAATGTGGAAAAGGCTAAAGTGGTCAATGCTTTTTTTACTTCAGTCTTCACAGGGAGAGCCAGCTCCCAGCCCACTACACTGGGTATGGCAGATTGGAGAGAAGAAGAGAGGCCTTTGGTGATGGAAGGTCACATTAGGGACTGCTTAAAAAAGTTGGGTGTGCACAAGTCTATGGGGCCAGATGAACTGCATCCAAGGGTGCTGAGACAGTTGGCCGATGAGCTAGCAGAACTGCTGGCCATTATCTTTGAAAACTCATAGTGAATAGGGGAGGTGCCGGAGGACTGGAAAAAAGCAAATATAGTACCTATCTTCAAGAAAGGGAAAAAGGAGTATGTGGGGAATTACAGACCTGTCAGCCGCACCTCAATCCCTGGAAAAATCATGGAGCAGCTTCTCAAAGAATCAATCCTGAAACACTTAGAGAAAAATAGAGTGATCAGAAACAGTCAGCATGGATTCACCAAGGGTAAATCATGCCTGACCAACCTCATTGGCTGTGTTCACACAGCACTCTTATTTCGAAACAACCTCTGTTGTTTCAAAATAAGAAATACCCTGTTCACACGACGCATGGTTGTTTCGAAACAATGGGAAGCCCTTGTTTCGAAACAACTGTGTTGTTTCGAATCAACTTAAACCCCATGTGGGGACGAAACAATGCTGTCCGAACATGTTGTTTTGAAACAACAGTGACTTGTTTTGAAACAAGTACTGCCTGAAACTGCTATTTCACTTTGAGCTTTTTTCCTTAATTCAAATTAACAAACTGTTAATTCGAATTAAGTTATTTCAAAATAAGGCATTATTTCGATACAAGTTGTTTCAACACAACTTGTATCAAAATAATGCCTGTGTGTGAACACAGCCATTGTCTTCTAGGATAAGATGACTGGATTCGTGGATGTGGGAAGAACTGTTGATGTGACATATCTCGACTTTAGAAAGGCTTTTGATATGGTTTCCCACAGCATTCTCACCAGCAAGTTAAGGAAGTATGGGTTGGATGTGTGGACTGTAAGATAGATAGAAGACTGGCTAGATCAATGGTTTCAATGAGTAGGAATCAATGTCTCAATGTCTAGTTGGCAACCAGTAGCAAGTGGTGTGCCTCAGGGGTCGGTCCCTGGGACCAGTTTTGTTCAACATTTTCATTAATGATCCGGATAATGGAGTAGAGTGCACACTTAGTAAGGCTGCGGATGACACCAAGCTGGGGGGAAAAGTGGACACACTGGAGGGCAGACACAGGATTCAGGGAGACCTAGACAAATTGGAGCAGTGGGCCAAAAGAAATCTCATGAGATTCAACAAGCACAAGTGCAAAGTCCTGCACTGGGGAGAGAAAAACCCCATGCACTGCTACAGGCTGGGGAGCAATCAGCTAAGTAGCAGCACTGTAGAAAAGGACTTGGGCGTTATGGTGGATGAGAAGCTGGATATGAGTCAACAATGTGCTCATGTTGCCAAAAAGGCCAACAGCATCCTGGGCTGCATCAGTAGAAGTGTTCCCAGCAGATCAAAGGATCATAGAATCATAGAATCCTAGGGTTGGAAGGGACCTCATAGGTCATCTAGTCCAACCCCCTGCCAGAGGCAGGACCACTCCCACTAAACCATCCCAGTCATGGTTTTATCCAGCCGGGCGTTAAACACCTCCAAAGATGGTGACTCCATCACCACCCTTGGCAGCTCATTCCAATGTTTCACCACTCGCCTAGTAAAAAAGTTTTTCCTAATATCCAGCTTCGACCTCCCTAACCACAACTTGAGACCATTGCTTCTCGTCCTGTCCTCCTTTACTGCCGAGAATAGTCGAGCTCCATCTTCCTTGGAGCACCCCTTCAAGTAGTTGAAGGTTGCTATCAAATCCCCCCTCCATCTTCTCTTCTGCAGACTAAATAAGCCTAATGCTTTCAGTCTTTCCTCATAGGGCTTGTGCTCCAGCCCTTTAATCATTTTGGTTGCCCTCCTCTGAACTCTCTCTAGTAGGTCCCTGTCCTTTTTGTAGTGGGGAGCCCAAAACTGAACACAGTATTCCAGATGTGGCCTCACCAGTGCAGAATAGAGGGGAAGGATCACATCCCTTGATCTGCTGGTAATACTTCTTTTGATGCAGCCCAGTATGCCATTGGCCTTTTTGGCAGTAAGAGCACACTGCTGACTCATATCTAGCTTCCCATCCACCATGACCCCCAGGTCCTTTTCTATGCTGCTGCTACTCAGCTGAATGTTTCCCAGCCTGTAGTAGTGCATGGGGTTTTTCTGTCCCACATGCAGGACTTTACACTTGTCCTTATTGAACTTCATAAGATTTTTATTGGCCCACTGTTCCAATTTATTTAGGTCTCCCTGAATCCTGTCCTTGCCCTCCAACTTGTCTACTGTTCCCCCTAGCTTGGTGTCATCCACAAACTTACTGAGAGTACAGTCTATTCCATCATCAAGATCAGTGATGAAAATGTTGAACAGAACCGGCCCCAGGACCGACCCCTGGGGCACACCACTAGTGACTGGTTGCCAGCTAGACATGGAACCATTGATTCCTACACACTGAAACCGTTGATCTAGCCAGTTTTCTATCCACCTTACAGTCCACCTATCCAACCCATACTTCCTTAATTTGCCAATGAGAATGCTGTGGGAAACTGTATCAAAAGCCTTGCTAAAATCAAGGTATAGCACATCAATGGTTCTTCCTGCATCTAGAAAACCAGTCATCTGATCATAGAAGGAAATGAGATTGGTCAGGCATGATTTACCCTTGGTAAATCCATGCTGACTGTTCCTGATCGACTTCATTTTCCTCTAAGTGTTTGAGGATGGATTCTTTGAGAAGCTGCTCCATAATTTTGCCAGGGATTGAGGTGAGGCTGACTGGTCTGTAGTTCCCTGGATCCTCCTTTTTCCCTTTCTTGAAATTAGGCACTACATTTGCTTTTTTCCAATCCTCTGGCACCTCCCCCGTTCTCCATGAGTTTTGAAAGATAACAGCCAGAGGTGCTGCTATCTCATCGGCCAATTCCCTCAGCACCCTTGGACGCAGTTCGTCCGGCCCCATGGACTTGTGCACATCCAGCTTCTTTAAGCAGTCCCTAACCTGACCTTCTGTCACCAAGGGCCTCTCTTCTTCTCTCCAATCTGCCATACCCATGGTAGTGGGCTAGGAGCTGACCCTACCTGTGAAAACTGAAGCAAAAAAAGCATTGAGCACTTGAGCTTTTTCTTCATCCTCTGTCACGAGGATGCCTGCCCCATTCAGCAAGGGACCTACACCGTCCCTGATCCTCTTCTTGTTATTAACATACTTGTAGAACCCCTTCTTGTTATCCTTTACATCCCTTGCTAGCCGCAGCTCCATTTGTCCTTTGGCCTTTCTGATTTTATCCCTGCAGGCCCTAGCAATATCTTTATATGCCTCCTTGGTCATCTGACCAAGCTTCCACTTCCTGTAAGCTTCCTTTTTATGTTTAAGCTCAGAGCAGAGTTCTCTGCTAAGCCATTCTGGCTGCCTCACATATTTATTCTTTCTTCTAACTGGAATGGCAACTTCCTGTGCCCTTAGCAGGGTTTCTTTAAAATATAACCAACTTTCTTGGACTCCTTTTCCCTTCAGATTAGCTTCCCAAGGGATCCTGCCCATCAGTTCCCTGAGGGAGCCAAAATCTGCTCTTTTGAAGTCCAGGGTTTTTGTTTTGCTTCTTTCCTTCCTTCCTTTAATCAGCATCCCAAACTCAACCATGTCATGGTCACTACTTCCTAGCTTGCCATTTACCTCTACCTCCCTGATCAATTCTTCCCTGTTTGTGAGCAGCAGGTCAAGAGGTGCAAGGCCCCTAGTTGGTTCCTCAAGCATTTGTACTAGAAAGTTGTCCCCAACACTCTCTAAAAATCTCCTGGATTGCCCATGCAGTGCTGTATTGGCCTCCCAGCAGATGTCAGGGTAATTGAAGTCCCCCATCAGCACCAGGGCCTGTGATCTAGAAGCTTCTGCTAGTTGTCCATAGAACACCTCATCCACTTCCTGCTTCTGGTCTGGTGGTCTATAGTAGATCCCCACCACAACATTCCCCTTGTTTCTTTCCCCTCTCAATGTAACCCACAGACTTTCTACTGGCACACTTCCACTTCCATAATGGAGCTCTGAGCAGTCATAGAGCTCTTTTACATATAACGCTACTCCTCCCCCTCTTCTTCCCTGTCTGTCTTTCCTGAACAGTTTATACCCATCCATGGCAGAGCTCCAGTCATGCAGACTATCCCACCATGTCTTCGTTATTCCTATGATATCATAGTTCCTTGTCTGCGCTAGTACTTCCAATTCTTCCTGTTTATTCCCCAGGCTCCTCGCATTAGTGTATAGGCACCTAAGGTACCCGCTCAATTGCCCTACTTTGTCAGTTTGGTTTTCAATTCTATTACATGAACCTCCTTGCATCTTTTCTTGGAGTCCTCCTCCCCCACTCTCCTCACGTGTTGGGGCTTCAGTGGAACATTTAAGACAATTATTTGATTCCCCCCTCATGTTCCAACTACCTTCTCCTTTATTTCTCGTACTAGAGTCCCAGCACCTCCCAAGTTCCATCCCTTCCCCCAGATCTCCCACATTGCCACTTACCTGTGGGCTTTGGTCCCCTTCCCCCCACGAACCTAGTTTAAAGCCCTCCTCACTAGGTCAGCCAGTCTGTGCCCAAATACGCTCTTCCCCTTCCTGGACAGGTGAAGGCCATCTCTGCCTATCAATCCTCTGTCCTGAAACAGTACTTCATGGTCAAGGAAGCCAAATCCCTCCTGACCACACCCTCTTCGCAGCCAGGCATTCACCTCTAGGATGCATCTGTCTCTCCTCAGGCCTCTAGCCTTGACTGGAAGGATTGATGAGAACACCACCTATGCTCCAAACTCCTTCACCTTCACTCCCAGAGCCCTGAAGTCAGCTTTGATCTGCTGAGCATCACTTCTTGCAGTATCATTGGTACCCACATGGATAAGAAGCATGGGGTAGTAGTCTGAGGGGCGGATGATTTTTGACAGTCCCTCCGTAACATCTCGCATACGGGCTCCTGGCAGGCAGCATACCTTCCTAGAGGCCTTGTCAGGGCGACAGATGGGTGCCTCCGTTCCTCTCAGGAGGGAGTCCCCAATCACCACAACCCTACGTTTCCTCTTATGTGAGGTGGCTGTGATCTGCCCAGCCTTTGGGGTGAATGGCCTCTCCTCTACCTCCTTCATCGTGTCCAGCACCGCATAACGGTTCCTCACCACAATGGATGGTGGGATGTGGGCAGGTATGGAGCACTGTCTGCTGCCAGAGGTGACCAGCTGCCACTTTCCTCCCTCTGCCATAGGCATCCCATCCTTTATCAGAGCTGTGGCAGTAGCTTTTGGCACTGGGATAGGGACCTCCTCCTTGCAGGTCTCATCGTGGACACTGTCAAGGAACTTTTCCAGGGCATATATACCCCGGAGTCATGACACCTCCTCCTGTAACTCTCCTACCTGTTTCCGGAGAGATGCCACCAGAAGGCATCTATCACATAGGCTCATCTCCCTAGCCTGATCATCAGTGGCAGGAAAATGAAGGCCACAGTCCCTGCAAATCCACACCAGGATCTGGGTGGAGATATCCATCGTCAGACACTCTGTCTGGCTACAAACAGTGGCAAAGGAAACAGCAAGGGCGCTGACACAAGCAGTGAGGCTCCTCTTCACCATCTTGGCTTCCCCAAACTCCTCCCCAAACTCCCCTGTTTGCAGTCCTCTGTTCGCAAGCTCCCTCTGGTCGCTCTAGCAGTGGCTTTGATGTGATTATTCCTCTCTATTCAGCACTGGTGAGGCTGCATCTGGAATACTGTGTCCAGTTTTGGGTTCCCCACTACAAAAATGACATGGACAAATTAGAAAGAGTCCAGCAGAGGGCAACAAAAATGATCAAGGGGCTGGAGCACAAGCCCTATGAAGAAAGACTGAAGGAGCTAGGCTTATTTAGCCTGCAGAAGAGAAGACTGAGGGGGGATTTGATAGCAACCTTCAACTACTTGAAGGGGTGCTCCAAGGTGGAGGGAGCTCAGCTGTTCTCAGTAGTAACAGAGGGCAGAACAAGGAGCAATGCTTTCAAGTTACAGCTGGGGAGGTCATCTGTTAGTCTCAAAGTGCCACACGATTCCTTGTTGTTTTTTTGCTGGACTAGAATAACACGGCTATCCCTTTGGAAATTGACGAGGTTGGATATCAGGAAAAACTTTCTTACTAGGAGGGTGGTGAAGCATCGGAATGGGTTACCTAGGGAGGTGGTGGAATCTCCATCTTTGGAGATATTTAAGGCTCGGTTAGACAAAACCCTGGCTGGGATGACTGAGTGAGAATGGTCCTGATTTTTCGCAGGGGGTTGGACTAGATAACCTCATGAGGTCCCTTCTAACCCTCTGATTCCATCTATCTCCCTATGCTAGCAGAAGGATAGGCAGCATAAGAGATACTCTGCTAGCTCTCATCTAGTACTAGAGAATCATCCTTTGCTGTATAGTTTAGTTTTCTATGAATACCTATTCAACTTCAGTGTCATCTTATGCTGGCATCACAGCACAGAGATGGCTGAAGGCAGGGAAGAATTTAGGTCTACTGGTGGATGTTACCCTAAGCTGCACGGCCACCCTGCCGCTGCCTGGCGTAGGGAACGCTGCCGGCCGTGCACAGCCAGCAGTTCCTCTGAGCAGGGAGTTTTTAAAACTCCTGCTCAGAGTAAGCTTTCACTGAGCAGGCGCAGACTGTCTGGCTCCAGCAGCCAGGTAAGGGGGCCCTAACCGCCCCCCCTTCCAACTCTGGGGGGCGGGGGCATCGGGGCCAGAGGCTGCTCCGCCCGCCTGCCTGCCCGGCTTCACCACAGCAGGGTGGAGCAGCCAGCCTGGCCTACCCCCAGCCGGCAGCACCTCCCCAGTGGGCAGAGGGAGCTGGTGCTGCACTCCAGCCTGCAGGGTTGGGGCCCTGGATTGGCCCTCCCAAAGAGTTTGGGCTGCTTCACCCCCGGCCCCGGCCCCCCAGCCTGAATGGGCCTGATCCATGGCCTAGGGGAGACTGGGGGTGAAGTGGCCCAAACTCTTTGGGAGGGCCACTCTAGGGCCCCAACCCTGCAGGGTGGAGCTTAGCCCTGGCCTCTCCACCCCTCGGGGAGGCATGGCCGGCTGGGGGTAGGGTGGGCTGGCTGGTCCGCCCTGCAGCTAGGAGACCAGGCAGGCAGTCTCTACTTCCCTGCTGGAGGTGCGACCGGCTGGGGGTAGGCCAGGCTGGCTGCTTCTCCCTGCTGTGGTGAGGCTGGGCAGACAGGCAGGCAGAGCAGCCTCTGGCCCCGACATCCCCCCACCAGAGGTTGGGTGGGGGGTGGTTAGGGCCCCCTTAGCTGGCCACTGTTGCCCAGCTGCGGTCCAGCCTTAGAGGGAACATTGACTGGGGTATGTCCATGCTTCAACTAAACACCCACCCTTGGCCTGGATTAGCTGAGTCGGGTTCGTGGGGCTCAGGCTATAGGCTGTTTAATTGTGATAAAAGCATTCAGGTTCATGCTCCGGTTTGCATTGGGTCCCATAGCTTGAGCTCTAGCCTGAACTCAAAACTCTATATTGCAGTTTAATAGCCCCACAGCTCAAACCGGGGGAGCTGAGTCAGCTGTCAAGGGCTGTGGGTGTTTAGTTGCAATGTAGACATGCCCTTGTTATGCACAGAAACTAGCACTTAAGAAAATATGCTGGAGTTACACCAGGGATGAATCTGGCTCAAAGAAGTCAATGGAGTTAGGCTAGGGTTTAATTTAGTTTATTACATTTTTATCATGATTCTTGGTCATTTTTCACATAGTAGTTTAAAACAATTATCCTAATTATAATGGAAGATTGCAGTTTATGAGACACAGCTTGAAAGTACAGACCCACAAGCTTTTCATTTAAATGGTGAAGTTTCCTTTAATAGCTTAGATAAGACAGGACAAACCTGTCATTATATATTTTAAGATGCTCTCAAAATTACAATGGACCTCTATCATCAGGCTAATTGTTCTAAACAACCATGCGAGTAATCTGTATTAACAGTGATGAAAGGTAATTCATAATTGCATTTGAAGAAACACCACATGTTCTTAAAACATCAGGTTTGAGAATGCCATTCTTTTGTATATGTGGGAGTCCCAGGCAAGTCTATAGGAATGTTTAGTAGGAGCAAAGGTGGCTTGAGCTATGTCATAGGGCAAAATCCTGAAGCCCCTATTAAGACAGAATTCCAAATTGAATCAATTAAAGTTTTTGGGGATTTTTTTCTCCCTCAGTAATGACTACAAGGCCCATGTCCAAGTGCATATGAATCAACTCTTCCATGTGAACCCCTGGTCAGACCCCTCCCACGTCAGCTTAGCTAGCTTGGGGGCACCACAGTAAGTAGCTTGGCTGGGGCTTGATTGCCTCAGGGGAGGCATCTGTGTGTAAGGACAGACTGAGCAGCATGGGGATGGAGGGCTAGGTTGATTAGGCCATTAGCTGAATCTTCCCTAAGGGCCCACTAGAGCAGTGTTCATCAAAACATGGGTTGCTAACTTGCAACCCAGAACTGGATTGCAGACTGGTTTGTACCAGGTCACAGCACTGCCTCTGGGAGGGGTTGTTTGTTCCACTCAGCCAACTTAAAAATCATAGCTTTGGCCAATGGCACCTTCCATTGGTCAGCCCCCACCCTTTCCCAGCCTCCCATTTGCAGCTGGCGATGCCTGTCAGAGCCTTCAGTGCCACCTCCCACCCATCTAGTTGTGCTGGGGTGTTTTCAAGTTGCTGCTGCTACAGGTAGCTGTGGGTGGAAGAGCATCTCTGCAGTGCATGCTCTGTTGCCGGGGCTCGACCTTGCCTGGCTTAGAGCATGGGGTGGTTTCTGAGCCATGCTTTTCTCATTGCCACCGTCCACACTCCTTCTGGAGCCACAGAACATAGGGTCCTCACTTTTGTCTCCCGAGTGAGCTAGCCTGTCCCACACTGCCTGCCTTTGTGCTCACACCGCCCCCCCCCCCCCCCCCCCCCCCCCCCCGTGCGCTCCTAGAGCTCTTTCTGTAAAGCCCTTTGGTGACCTGGGTAAGTTTGGACCCTCCGTACTGCATACTCTTGAAAGCATGTTCTGGGGAAAGGGGCTGCCTGCTCCTTCCCCCCTCAACCTCCTTAAGCACCTGGCTGCTACCCTCAGCTGCTGGGGGCAAGGTAATGTCCCGCCTTTGCTGAGTGCACACACCAGAGCTACTTTTGAGCAGTGCCTTCAGTAAGGGTCTCTGGTGCCTAGGGGGACCAACAGGGAGTTTGGGTGGGTTGGGGAGGGGTGGAGGGGGGCATGGGGACAAGGAGACTGCGTGGGGACTGGTGGTTCCTGGGTAGTGGTGGGGGGGCCATGAAGAGCTGGAGTGGGGACAGGGTGTGGGGCCAGTGAGTGATGGAGGAGGTTGGGGGGCTGGAGTGGGGGCTAGGGATGGAGGGGGCTGAGGAGGTGTTTGGGGGGCTGAAAGGGAGTGGAGTGAAGACAGATGGGGGGTTAGGAGGGCTGGAGTAGGGGTTAGGGGAAGGGAGCTTACGGAATGGGGATGAGGACATGGGGAAAGAGGGGTCTGATTTGGGCACTAGTGAACAAGGTTGGGGTGATGTTGTGGATTTGAGGCTGTGCTTCATGTGTGAGAAAAGAGCTGGTAGGGATCAGAAATGCCTAACTGGGTTGGGGTCCACACATGCATGAAGGGGACCTGGACAAATGGCAGGGGGCCCAGAGATTAGGAGGGTTCTGGGGCCCATCAAATTATACTTTAATTGTTGGGTCATGGTCATAAATATTTTTTTTCAGCTGGATCCCAAGAAAAGAAGTTTGACAGCCACTGCACTAGAGTTTTTAGACCAAGCTCCAGGAGTATTGGGAGGTGAGAGGAGAAAGGACGTGGGGACAGGACATTCTGTCTGAGTAGCTCCGGTGATATCAAGGTTCTGAATGCTGGTGGGAGATTCCTGTGCATGCTGTAAGTGTAAATAAACCACTGGTGACTGCAAGCTTGAGGGTGTCTTGGTCCTTTGAGGCCTAGAGGGGCGCTGAAGAGAAGGCTGGTAAGAGGATACCATGCTCTGTGAGGCTTATGTTGAATGATTCGCTAGGTGGTCTGATGTGGCTGTACAGAAGTGCAGACAAGACACTTTGGTAAGTATTGCCTGTGACAACTTTGGCAAATGTCTGTATTATTTCTTATAAATATTACATATACCCATTTCCCTGATATGTTTTGTACTTTTATACTTCGAAGTGTCTGATGAAGGGGGATTTTCTTCCATGAAAGCTCATGCGAGAAATAAATGTGTTAGTCTTCAAGTGCCACAGGACTACTTGTTTGTTTTGTACTGTTACTTACCTGAATGCCTAGTCCAATTAATGGAGGCAGTAAAAGGCGTAACAATGAGAGTCCTGTGGCACCTTACAGACTAACAGATTTCTTCGGGCATAAGCTTCTGTGGGGTCCAACCCCCTGCGTCTGACGCAGTGGGTTGAAGCCCATGGAAGCTTATGCCTGAAGAAATCTGTTAATCTATAAGGTGCCACGGGACTCTCATTGTTTTTGCTGTAGACAGACTAACATGGCTACCCCTCTGATGAAAGAAAGTAAAAGCAGAGTTGACGAGGAACCCAAGAATGGTAAAAAAAAAATGACACAGATAAGAGCCTCTTCTAATTTGTGCTTCAGAGGAGCAGTGGTGATGTGGCTATTAATTGGGGATGGGTAGGAAAGAACCTAGCTGGCTGACACCATTCAGATCAGGATGTTTTCTCTTCCCAAGGCTAGGGATTAAGATCAAAAGACCCTGAGGGGTTAAAAAGATGCCTTCAGCAGAAAAGGGGGAGGAGTGATTAGTTCAGCAGGAAGCAACTGACCTGGACGTGGAGTCAGCAAGCAGTGAGAGTAACACACAAACTTAAGAGGTGGGATCTACAGCTGTGCAGCTGTAACTTAGTGCTCAGAGAGAACCAGAGACAGCAAGGTTAAATACTTGAGGAAAATGTCTAGCATAAGTATAAAGATAGGTAAGACAATATATATATAGATAACTTTATTAGTTTTAAGTCTGCTTCTTTCAGCTCTCTATGCTATTTTAACAAATCATACTTCGTTTTGAAGAAATTGCTTCTGTGTTACTTAGTGGTATTACTGACCACGGGACCTTAAAGGAAATCTCTAGCAGAGTCCAAGATGAATGAAATCTGCTCAGTAACAAGGTTGGCAGCCAGGGATGGTGACCCAGCTGGGGAATGATTAGCCTGTAGGATTCAGCCCCAGAGAGAAGTGGAGGTATAGATCTGCTGCTGGAGCAGATCTCAAAAAGGGCAATCTATCCAAGAATTGACACACTTGCCCCACCCCATGAGTAGTTGACTTAGGGCTTCTTGAATCATGGCCTAATGGTGAGAGGGTGAAAGGAGAGATCATGAGGTCTATGACCAGTACTTGTCCAGTATGAGCAAATGGGTAGGAAAGGGAAATAAAGAGGGTGGGGAATGTATGTAGCTACGTGTCATGGGATACGCATCTTTGCACTCATGGGCTATATGATTTTTTCTGTTCACTTTTGCACTGTGACTGTATGATTTAATGCCAGTTAGGCCATGCAAAGTTTCATTATGAATGTTCATAACATATTTTACATGATTATTAGGGCATGAGCTTTCCTGTAGCATCATGTATGTGTGCTCATGAGAAGCAAGTTACATGGCTTAGTGGGAGAGGGACAGACAAAACTCTCTTCCAGCAGCAAGTAAAGAGCAGGGAGGCTGGGGAGATGAATCACAAAGTGGATGCAAATTCAGTGGCCTAACTCAGGTGGGACAAAAGAAATCACACAGCAGCACAGAGAGGGAGGAGCTGAGAGGAGACTGAAAAACAAATACAGACACTTTGAATGAGAGAGAAACACTATCTTAGAAAGTTCCAAAGGGGCAGCTGTGTTTAGTCTTGTTCAGCAAAACAAGCAAGGAGTCCTCCTGTGACACTTAAAGACTAACAAATGTAGTTATCACATGAGTTTTTGTGGGAGAAAATCCCACTTTCTCAGATGCTTTGAAGATGGGGGAATTTACAGAATGGAAGGAAAATAAATGTACGGGAGTGTAAGTCATGGGATCAGGTCATGGTGTAACAGCAGATCAAAGCAGTTGTTAAGGTGCAAACCCTGGGAAACGGTGCACAGAGGAAGGTGAAGTCAAATCTCCTATTGTAAGGGGAAAAGAATCCATAGTCATGATTTAATCCTGCTTTCACACAATTGAATCTGCATATCAGTTCTAATTCAGCTGTTTCTCTTTGAAGTCCTGATGTCATGTTGACTTTCTTGAGCACAACTGTTAACAAATCATCCACAGAGTGTTTAGAAAGATGGAAGTGCTCAGCAACTGGTTTTTGAATGTTGTGATTTCAGATGTTAGCTTTGTGCCCATTTCTTTTGCACAGAGATCGTCCTGTTTGTCCAATGTACAAGGTGTGGGGGCATTTCAGGCACATGATGGCATAAATCACACTGGTGGATGAGCAGGTAAATGAGCTCTTGGTGGAATAGCTGGCTTGATTAGGTCCTATGATTGTGTCTTTTGTGCAGATATGTAGGCAAAGTTGGCAGTGTGGTTTGTTGCAGGGGTATGTGCCTGCTTTAATGGTTATGATGTTAGGTCTGCAGTTGCTGGTATCTGTTTAAGATTAGGGGGCTGTCTGTAGGTGAGAAGAGGTCCATCTCCCTCTCTCAAGCCTTGATTGCTGTTTCCTCTATGTTCTGTTTCCCAGTGTTTGAATCTTAACAACTGCTTTGATTTGCTGTTACAGTATTACCTGATCCCATGATTTACACTCCCCTGCATTTCTTTTCCTCCTCTTCTGTAAGTTCCCCCATCTTCAAAACGTCTGAAGTGGGATTTTCTCCTATGAAAGCTCATGCAGTAACTACATTTGTTAGTCTTTAAGTGCCACAGGAGGACTCCTTGCTTGTTTTGCCATCTTAGAAACAACTGCAAGATCCTGAGCCTACCCACATGGCCAGATAGGGCTACGCTGGTTGAACTCCACTAAACAGACAGACTCGTGGGTAAGACCAATGAGAATAAGTTAAAGTGTGATCCTAGATAGTGTCATTAGATTAGTAAGTAGTTTATATCCTTTATTTTTGATTGTGGTAACTTTGACTTCTTTATTAAATGATTGTTCATTGAAATGAAATATACTCAAAATCCTATCCTGATCAATAAACTAGTCTTTGTTTTACCTAAGGATGTGTGGACTTTCGGGGCTTTTAATGAAGAAGGCTGGGCCAATCCATTTCAGTGCTGAATGAATGTGTGTTTATGGAGGTTGGGAGGTGGGTTCCAATCTCTGTAGGACAGGGGATTCCTATGAGGGAACTGAAGACTGAGAGTGCTTGTTTGGGGACAGCTCTGTGGGCGGACACCCACTGTTTGGGGCCAATTACATTCAGGAGGCTGGTATGGACTGACTCAGGAGTGAATAGCCACTTGGCAAAGTGGGGTAACGGTGGGTTACTCACCAGTAACCATCCTTCTTTGAGATGGGCTGCTCAGATCCATTCAGTAATAGGTGTCTCCGTGCCGGAGCGCTGGATTGATCGGAAAACTTTTGTCCTAGCCTGTCAGGAGAGAGCAGGCAGCCACCACCCACCACGCCACCCTCTGGCTATATATATGGCCGCCTCCCGACCCCTCCCCAGTTCCTTGGAGTCACCAACTCCAGATGCGGGGATGGAGGGAATGGATCTGAGCAGCCCATCTTGAAGAAGGATGGTTACTGGTGAGTAACCCACCATTCTTCAAGCACTGCTCAGATGCATTCAGTAGCAGGTGACTACTAGCCATGCTGATGGATAGCAGGTGGAGTTGGCTCTTCTGCCTTCAGCATAGCAAAAACCTCAAACAGGAGGAAGCCCAGCGAACAAGATTCTAACAGGAACCAAGAGACCAGCTAGGCTCTGGGCCTGGTAATGGAGAACTGACAATGTGGGCTAACCCAAAGTAAGGGGCAGGTCCAGTCCTGCCGGACCAAGTTTGCGTGGGCTGGGCAGACTAAGGTCACCTTAAATGGGATTGAATAGCACAACCAATAACATGGAGGGATGCATTTGGTTGCTCTACCTAAAGGGTATAGCTCAAGGTATTAAGGCCAGAAGATAAATGCCTGGTCATAGGACAGTCCAGCATGAACTTGGAAGAAAACGCTGGGGCCAAAGTGTTATGAGGTTAACCATGATGATTGCGGCCTACTCAATAATAATTGAAGGGATGGATATTATCCCTTGAACTGATCACATCAAGGCCTGAGCTGGAAATCAAGGGGTCACAGGCCTAGCCGTGCTGGCTGCGGCCTACACAGATAGCCATAGGAGGGGTGAACCTTATCCCTTGAACTGGCCACAACCGGCTCTAAAGGTGTCTGGTTAAAGAAGGTAGGAGTTAAAGTACGTAGCCGCACTAAAGAGTATGTACCACCAAGTTCAATCGAGAAGGGTCTGGCAGAAGACCCTCCATGCCAGTATAATGAAGGCCAAAAGCCAAAAGTGGTGCAATGAGTGGCACATGGCATGCTGGCCAAAGGCCCTCAAGTTACAAATGCAGGCACTAGCTTCCCAGCCGTCTATAGTATCAGAACCTTGGGTTTCTGCTGGAAGGGTACTTCAGATCGCTAACACCTACAAGGTGACATGATGGCCTTAGTCAGTGCTGTTGGCTTGGCACCAGTAAGTACCTCAGTAAGCGTGAGGACTCATGGGAAGAGACCACCTATTGGGCCTTATAATCCCTTCAGGATCCCAGCATCAAGAAGATTGCCTGGAGAACAGGGAATGTATGAAGAAGAAGAGAAGGGAAGGTGGGGAACAAATCCAAAGTCACCTCTTGGCCACTCAGTATAGGTGGCCATAGGGCTCATGGAGATCTAGTATCAGGAATAAGATCTTGAGTGCTTAGAGCACCGCCAAGGAAGGTTATTGTCACAACTATACTGCACCTACACGTGCACCAGGGATAGGGACACATTGAGGTTGGACTATCCCAAGATATGGGTTACCGGAGGAAGGAGAGGTTTCCTCCCAACCCCCTAGGAAGTGAAACCGCTCTCAGAGCATCAACTGCGGTACAACAAAGGTACTCTGGGTTTAGAGGAACCAGTCGGGGTGGATTACCTCCATCTGGGGAATCATCTGAGTGGCATTCTGCATGAAAGGATACAAGCCTCTGAATTTCCAAGCACTACGGAAAACAGGATGCTCCAACCTATCTTCTCCTTGTGTGTATGTTTGTATATATATATATATCTTAATCCCTCAAGAAGGGGAAGGGAACCATGGTCTTGGTAACATCCTTACCAGCGTCACATGGAGATGGCCCAATGGTTTGAGTCTTGGATCCCCGAACAGGTGTAACAAGTTGCCTTATGGCCAGGGAGCAGTGTTCCTGGCTAAGACATGAGCAGTTGGGTGGGCAAGGTGGGCTAAGGTGGGACACGTACAAGCATCCTGGTAGGGGAGCCTCCATGCCCGGAGTGCGGCATTGCGCATGGGGCTTGTTAGCGGACTAGTGCCACGAAGGTGGAACGTTAGTGTGGGAGGTCCAAGATAAGTTCTTCCCACTGCTGTTCCTCTGTCTTCGGGAAGAGGCATTGCCTCCTTCCACCCAAGCGCCCCTAGTTGGTAGAACCCATGTCAGGTGTACTAGGTTACTGCTTCAGGGGTGCAGGGGCGGAGATATGAAGAGGGTTTCACCACCGCTTTCATGGTAGGGTGGGCCTATGGTGAGGATTCCTGGGACAGGGGGTCCTGATACTAACCGAGAGTGCCTGAGAAGGGGGAAAAAATGTTACAAAGCCTCAGCTTTCATCATGTAGAGAAAGCGGTAGGGTAGCAGGAGTTGGACCACTCTGCCTTGGCCTTCCCTGGAGTATAGGGTCCCTTATGATAAAGTGAATCATGTTCCCACCTGGTGGTTAGGATGGTGGAAGGTCTCTTCTACTGTAGAGGTGTCTGAGGACCCAGTAACGCTGGCCTAACCAGCGTGCTGACCCATATGTTAGAGAGGGGAAGGCGTCCAAAGTGTCTCTCCCCGACCTAGGAACGAAAATGGGTCCTACCTTATGTAGGACAGTCGAGTAAGCGGGAAAGGTTCTGCACCTCCAGATGAGCACCCGCATTTGTACATCTCGGAGCCTCTGCAGCCGTGGCTGGACTACCACAAGACGTGCTTCTTGGTCCTGGCAAAGCCCATCTTTCCGCTTACGAGCTCTGGTCGACTGTTGAGGGGTACCTGAAGGGGGTGGGGGGGCTTTGTTCCCTCTCTGCAATAAGGGCCTGAAGGTATAGATGTCTTGATGGTTTAGAGGGGCTTGAGTTACATGGCCCGCATCCCTCCAAGACCGGAGGGGAGGGCCAAGGTCTGGCTCGCCCATTTGCAATGTCAAGACCAGGCTGGTCCTGATAAGTTCCCAGTTCCCCCCTAAGGGAAGGGGAAGGGGTACCAGTTGCCCACTCCGATGGTGCACTGGAGTGAAGCACCCTAGAAACAGGGTGACAGTGGTGGAGGGGGGAGGGTTTTAGACTTTATCCCCACGGTCATATATTTATGTGGGGGAAGGGGTCCTGATGGGAGGAGGCCAAGGTATTTGACCTCTCCCCTAGGATGCTGCACGGTGCCCACCACAGTTAGGGTTTCGGGAGGAAACAAGATGTTCCCTCGAAAGGGCAGGTCAAGGACCGCCTGCTGTGCAGTGGGGGGCATCCTAGCATCCCTAAGCCAGGCTACTTGGTGGATAGTCACAGCCGAGGCCATAGTGCGGGCAGCTGTATCCACCGCGTCTCAGGCCGAGAGAAGAAGATCCTGGGAGGTTAATCTACCCTCCTCTAGAAATGTGTCGTGCTCCTGTCTGGCCTCTGTTGGGAGCAGGCATTGGAATTCTGTGACCGACTCCCACACGTCCAGCAAATACCTGCTGGTTAGGGCCTGATTATTCGCCACCCTGAGTTGGAAGGCTGAGGAAGAATAGACTTTATGGCCCAGGAGATCTAATTCCCTGGCTTCCCTAGAAGTCGGGAGGGGGTCGCTAGAAGGCTCACCTGGGCCTAGCGCCATTTGCACCATGTCCCTAGGAGGGACTGGGTGATCGGTGAGGAAAGGGAAGTCCGACTCGGGAACCTGATACTTAAGGCTCGCCGTGTCTGAGACTGGGGCAGTAGAACTTGGACTCTGCCACCGGGAGGATGTTAGATGCTCGGGTGGAGTGGGACCGTCAGCGGCTCTGCCAAGGCAAAGGCTGGCCCAAACAGGGTGTCTGGAAGGGGACCGGACTGCAGCTCCATCCCCAGATGGGCCATAGCACAGTGCAACAAATCAAAGTGCGCCAACAGGTTGCCAGTGTAGGAGCCCGGTGCCGGAGATAGAGCGGTACCGAGTGTTAGGCGCAGGGGAGAAGGGGTCTCCTGGGGGGACCATTCTTGTGGGCAAAAACGGAAAGGCGACGGCGCTGAAGTGCGGCGCTGAGGTCGCTTAGAACCCCTCGATGGGCCCTCCTCCGGGCTTGAAGCGGGGGAAGGGCTTCGAGATTCCATGGGCGGTACAGGTGATGGTAAAGTAATATGTTGCCATGGGGACAGCCCTACGGTACTGGGACCCAGTGGAGTAGAAGATGGAGGACTATATGGTGAGGGGAAGCGACAACGCCTACGCTGGACCCAGGCCTTGGAAATAAAGGCCAGGTTGCCCCTTCTAACTGGGGTCAGGGAAGGTGGTATGGGGAGTAAGAGGAGAGCCTGAGTGGCCTCCACTGCCTCCGGAGTTGATGGCACTATGAGCGACTCTGAACAGGCCTGAGGCAAGACCCCGCCTGGGGAAGGGGGACTGCCTGGTTGAGAGAGCTCTCACTCTGTCGGTACTGGGCTGTACCGAGCCTGCAGTGCCAAAGGTGATTGTGGCCAGTGCCGGGGGTGAGCTCGGCACCGGCGACACCAGGCTGTAGCGGGCCTGTGGGGCCAGGGATGGAGGTGATCAGCGCCGGGGTGAGCCAGGCACCAGTGGTACTGGGCTGTGCTGGGGTTGCGGTGCTGGGGGTGACCTCAAATGGTGCTGAGGCGCTGGGTTGGCGCCAAAGTGCCGGAGTTGGCACTGAGGTTGTCCGGCGGCGGCCAATGGTGGCACGGTTCCATGTCAGGTCTGGTTCCGAGCTGGGTCTCAGCGCCGGGCGGGAACCTGAAGCCTCAGGTGAAGAGTGCCGATCCTGTTCAGGGGCTAGGGCACGGCAGCTTTGTTCCCTTTCCTTGATTGTCCGAGGTTTGAAGGACATACACAGGGAACAAGCTGAGACCAGATGGTCTTTGCCTAGGTACCTGAGGCACTTCCTGTGGGGATCATCCTGAGGGAAGGCCTTGCCACACTCAGAGCAGGGTTTGAACCCTGGCATGCTAGGCGGTAGTCTGCAATGTTCCGGCCCGACGGTGGAAGACTCCTGTGATGGAACTTTGTCCACGAAGAGGTGCTCCTAGTCGGGCGAAAAGCTTACAAAAGGAGGACAAGCTGCTTGCGTTCGCAAGGAGCGGACATTCCAGATCCAACACACAAGGCGGAAGAAATGAAACTGGGGAGGGGTCGGGAGGCGGCCATGTATATAGCCACTAGGTGGCATGTGGGGTGGTGGCTGCCTGCTGTCTCCTGACAGGCTAAGACAAAAGTTTTCTGACTGGTCTGGCGCTCCGGCACAGAGACACCTATTACTGAATGCATCTGAGCAGGACTCGAAGAAGAATCTGGGTTCAGGAGTGAGGACTGGGGAGTCACAGTGGCACACAGGACCAGAACCTTGGGAGCAGCCTGTTACACTATGGTGCTGCCTCTCCAAATGTGCTGAGAAGGATGGCTAGCCAAGTATGAATCATAGAAATAAGGTTGGAAGGGTTATCATTATGTGCTGAATCAGAATTAAGTGCATCTTCTAGACCAGCTCTGAAAAGTGTTTGCCTAACCAGTCCTTGAAGGCATTTAAGAACAGGGATTCCACAACCACCCTGGGTAACTTACTCCCATGTGGGGAAAGCAAGTTGCATCCTGAAAAGCAGTGGTGGCTTTTGGGGTAGGCAAAGCAGGCGGCCGCCTAGGGCCCCAAGCAATAAGGGGCCCCGTCTTCAATCTGGTAGACAGAAATGAAAACATAGAAAAATATAGAAATTCTTCCCATCTAGCAGAGTTAGTAGGGCTGGAAGCCTAAGCACTTTTCACTCTTGGCTCATTGAGGCAAGCTATCATTTGGATCTGTGTTCATCTGAAATGCAGATTTCACCATTCTCTGTCCATCACCTTCACACTGACATGCTAAAAAAGCAGGAGCAAGGAATAGAAAGCACAACAGCAGGAACTTTTCCAGTGGCCTCAGCTTTTAATTCCTCAGTATGGCCATTTATTTTGCCATTTTTTAATTTTGTGAAATACTGCCTTTTTCTTTTCTTTTTTGCCTGTTCTTTTGCCTTTTTCTTTGACTTTGTGACAATTTTTACTTTGGCTTTTTTTAGCTCAGGTTACCAGGTAGGTCCATATAGGCTGCTACATCTAAATACAGTGCTTCCCTTAGGCAATCATTACACCTGTGTGTGATGTCTGTGCTGTATGTCTTTCTTTTGATAAGTAATTTTTTTAGTTTCTTTTGTACTTAACTATTTAATATTTCCGAGGGGGCCAGAGTCTTATAAACTTGAGTACTTCAGAGAATTTCATTGAAATTTGGTGTTTTTCATTTATAGCTAAACAATAGAAACCTCCTTTTCACTTATTTTTATTTATTATAATTATTTGTGTTAAATATCTCTAGTGCACATAAACCCAAGCTTATATGAAAAATTTGTCAGATTTGACTGCCAAAATTTTAAATGTGGTATTTTATTTATTTTTGAGCCATCTGTAATGTTACTACTTATTTATTAATTAATGCTCACATTTTTTAAAAAAAATTAAAATGTTCACTTCAACTTTCTAGTTCAGCATTAGCTGATTTATGTTAAGTGAAAGATGATCAACTTACAAGCTTTGTGACGGGAAGATCTTTAAAAATACCATACACAAGAATAATTTATGAGTTCCAGAGGGATAATCATATTAGTTCGGTTCAGCAAAACAAACAACGAGTCCTGGGGGGTGATATGGGGCAGTTAAGGGTGCAGGGGGGACTGGGGCCACAGGGAAGGTAGCAGTGGGGACCAATAGTGGGCCCTTTAGGGGGCCCCACAATGGGCCTTCACCTAGGGCCCCCAATTGCCTAAGGCCGCCTCTGCTGAAAAGGGATGAAATACTTTGCCATTTACCCCCATAGTGGAGGGTAGCACAAGAGGAACTGTGCTTCCTAGAACATTTTGTAGGGTAACACGAGTATGTGCTTTTCCCCTTCCTCAGAACTGAGCCTAAGGGCTCCAGTTTGGCCCTTTAAATACACTGTTCAAACTGAATATTTCATGGGAAAATGTACAGTCTTGTATAAGTCTTCATCACACTTTAAACACGCTTTATTTTTTTCTTGTGTGTGGACAAACCCATTTTCTGAAATGACAGCTGGAAAACCTTTTCCTCTCAGTAGGGCAGAAATGTTCTCTCAAAAATAGAGGAGTCTATTATCTACTGAAAAGTGCAAACAATAATGGAGTGAAGGATCATGATTTCTGTGGTGTTATAGAGATGGGCTGATTGCAGCAAAGTAGAGTCTCTGACCTTGATCTGATCATGGATGTTTGAACTTGAAGATGTTATCTTTATAAACATATCAGGCTGTCTTGTTTTATTCTGGGCTTTAATATATGTTCTTGTGAAAGTTTCAAGCAATTCTGTTTATTGAAAAGGTGTGAAATAGTAAAGGAGGCTTACTCATATAAGGAAATGGTTCTCCACAAATACAGAATAAGAAGGCCTTGAGTCAGTGAAGACTTAAGCATGTTTGTAATCTTACTCTTGGGAGTCTTGCAGTTACTTCAGCATGTATCATCTTTTGCAGGATGTTGACATAAGCTACTGGTGATCACACTATATTTCATACAATCAAAAATTTTAATAAAATCATTCTAATCACATCAAGTGATAACTGGAATAAATGAAGAGAGGATAGCCTGCTTCTTTAAGGCTGGGATTCTGGGCTGAAGGAGCTGCTTGCCTTACCGTTGATCTCTGTGACTGATGGAACTGACCACAATTTTCAGACAAATCATTCAGTCACATAATGAGACTTTAAAAGGCAAATGATGAAGAGAAACAGATACATGACAGTCACAACATTTCAAAATATTGTCCCCAGAAAGGCTGAACAATATTAAACTTGAGATCACTTTTTCACAAAATTTTTTGAGGATTCAGAAAAACCAAGGTAAGATTCAAAAACTTGTTTGTAGCAGGAGCTGAACCTGACATGAAAAGGTTATGGTGCTGGAGGAGGGACGAACACAGTCCCATGGATATCCACAGAGTTGCAGGGCTCTATATGTGACTGTGCAATCATCCTCCACTCTTCAGAACATGAATTACTTTTGAACTGGTGAAATTTAGTATTTTTGTACTAGTGAATTACAAAATGGGCAATATTTATGTAAGCTGTTCACTCAATTATTTGAACTCACACATTTAAGGAATGATTTTTTTTAAGTTCCTATTTTTTGTACAAAACTGAGCCTTTTCTCAAATGCAAATGCATTTTTCAATCTAAATATCTGTACCAACATATAGCAATGATAGTATTTGTGTCCACAGTTGCAGATACACCACTGTGCCTACAGCTGTCAAGACTTCCTGGGTTTGTAAGTGTTGCAGTTCAACCTTAATGTCTGACACATAAACCCAGGTTTTTATCCTACAAACACCTATGCAAGTGCTTAACTTTATACACCTGAGTAGTTCCAGTGAGCTCCAAAACAATTAATAAAATAAATGCACGTTACAGGATTGGGGCTTTAATGATCTAAACGGGGCCGTCTGCAAACTACATACAGCATCAGTAATTTAAAACATAGCTAATCACGAATCAACTTTAGCCATGTTGTCCCAAATTTTCAACCAAGTTTAACAAATGTGTTTATACAAATATGGTTTAAAATTCAACTGTGGCTGAAAACAGCTTTAATTTGTTCTCACAGCAGGTGGATAGTGCAAGTGGATCATTTTTATAACTAAATTCAAAAGCATGAAAGTCAGAGAGCCAACACCTTTAACTTGTTCCAACCACAGACATGTTTTAAAATGGCTCACATACCATTACCAAATTCTACTAGTAGTATATTTTCTCAGGCCCAGGGACATCCCTAGGGGGGTGCGGGGCCCCAGGTGAATCACGCACTGCAGGAACCCCCCCGTGCACCCCCCCCACCCCTGGCACTGGGGGGGGGGGCGGGGCTGACTGACCCAGGGGAGGGGCCGGTCCCTTCGCTGGCTGTTCCCCATCCAGGGGACCAGGTGAGCCAGCCAAAAGCCTCAGCTGCGTTCAGTGCTCCCGGTCCCCCTCCCCTTGCCATGCTACTCCCTCCAGTGTCCCATCCTGGCTTAGCTCCGGCCCTCGGACTAGGGGCTCGCCCGGCGCTGCTCCCCTCTCTATCCCGTTCCTGGAGCCTCATTGCCCTGAGTGCTCTATCCCGGCTCAACTCCAGTCTGGCCCCCAGGCTGGGGGGCTCCCCAGCCATCCTCCCTCCCTCTCCTTCCTGGAGCTGCATTGCCCCAAGTGCCTGGCCGTCCCGACTCGGCTCTGGACCGGCTCTGGCCCCTGGGCTGTGGGGCTCCCCTCCTCCTTCCTCACCAGCTGTGGACAGAGCCCTCCCTCCAGCTTGCCCTCCTTCCCTGCAGAACTGGACTGGCTGGCTGGACTTCAACCTGCTGCCAGTGCCTCAGTGGGACTTGGGGCTGTGCTGGGGGGTGGGTGGGGAACCTAGTTTTGGTTCCATCACACAAGGAAGCCCCAAGCCCCCACCAGCCCCCTTTACTTGGCTGGAGTGGCCACCATGCCACAGACTGCTCCCACCCTCTGGGTGGGAAGGAGATTTAAATTCCAAAGGTGACACAAAGCTCCTTGTTGGCTGGAAGATGTCTTCCAGCCAGGGCCAGGTAGGAGCTGCACTGAACCACATTGCCCTGCTGGCTATGTGACTGGGAACATGGCCCTGCCTAGCCCTGCGGCCATACTGCTGTTCCTCTCCCTGCCTTTGGCTGCAGCACTGGCCTGATCCTGCAGGCTCTACGTCCCATGTGGCCCTGGGCCTGATCCTGCCTCTCCTGGCCCAATCCTTCCTCCAGCCAGCCCTGCCCCCAAAGCGTGGGGCCCTGGGCAGCTGCCCCTCTCGCCCTACCCTAAGGACAGCCCTGCTCAGGCCTATGCAAACTTTTCCCCAAACTGCAAAAATACTGACATCTGGCTTTATCACAAGTCAAGTATTTTTCCCACATGTTCATACCTCACTCTACATTAACTTTTGCAATATTAAGTGGTGTAGCTCCAAAAACCTGTTTAATAGTAAGTTCCACAAAGCAGTTAAGTGTCCTTGTGACAACTCAGAAGCAGAATAAGGTACTTGGGTACTATGGCAAGTATAGCACAGGGTTTGTCAATTTAGGGTGAGTTGGTGAGTAGCCATGTTTACACAACATCCATTTTCCCAAGCCGCACCCTTATTCATAAAACAGTTGCAGTTGTTTCTTTCTGTAGACAGACTTTTTACTTCCCAGGCATAATTGTTCTGCTTTTTTCCTCTTGGTGCATAGTGGCTTTCTGCTATCAAAAGATGGGACATTCTTAACTTTTTGTGTACATTTATATTCATTTGGATCTCCTAAGTGCATTTGTTTCACAGACCCTGATTTAGCAAAACAGTGAAATACGGGTTGTCAGTCCTCCAGGATTATCCTGGAGTCTCCAGGAATTAAAGATTAATCTTTAATTAAAGGTAAAGTCATGTGTTGAAACCTCCTGGAGCATGTCCAACCAAAATTGGCAATCTTGACTGAAATATATGTTTATCTTTTAGCATAGTGCAGTTGAAGCAGAGTGAATTTATGTTATGTAATGGGCTTAAAGATAAGTGCATACCCATTACTAAATCTATATCAGGAATTTATTACCAGTATAGGAACACTATATCAGCAAAATATTCTTAGCATGGACAAAATTATACAAACAAAACTGTGCTCTGTACTAATTTAGCAAAACCAACCACTGTAAGTGAAATAAGCTACCTAGAAAAAGCACAGTTTTACCAATACAACTGCATCTTCTACAATGGGCCCTTTTGCTGCCACAGTTATGCTAGTTAAAGATCAAACGCCCTGACCAACACAGCTGCGCTGCCAGATGTTTGCAGTACAGACCTCACCTGAAGTGTTTTGCTGAATCAGTGTTCTAATGGTGACAACACAAACATAGCCAACGTGGATTGATAGGAAAATATTGGCCTTTTGCCTTATCAAGTCCAGTCTTGGTGTGATGCAATATAGAGATTTTATATTTTCAAAAAAAAATGGATAAAGAGACCTGAATAAACTATTAGTTATTTTCAGGATGCTAGCAAAAACAGTTAAGATTAGGGTGACAGTGAAACTCACTAGCTACCACATTACTGTTCCATCTATATATTTAAAAACCTAAAGGTCTAAAGTCATTCATCTACCATATGCCACATAAGAGCACAGGGGAAAATGTAGGATGGCAGAAAAATCAAAGACCTCTTCTTTTATGAGAATTATGGAATGAGGTTTTATATGAAAAGCAGTTTTATTATAGGGAGAACGTAAAGTGTTGGTGGAAAGAAAGGCTACTGAGTACATATATTTTAATTTAAAACACTTTTCTTTTAATTGGAAGTAATATGCCTTCATACTCTATTTGTACTTGCTATTGCATTTATATTTTCACCTTCATCTTTCTTGCTTTTCTTACCTGAAACACATTGCAAACAAATTGTTTCGCAAGGGCATGAGGAATAACTTGCAGGACAGGGGGCTTAGGCTTGAATAAAGGAAATATCCCTACTCAGGAAGGTTGCTTAAGCATACACTTGAAGTTAAGCATGTGCTCTCTTAGATTGGTGTTTTATATACCTCAGAGATGGAAACTGCAGAGAGCTAGAGAGAGCTACATTAGAGTATACAGTGGTGCAACCGGATTGATGCTGCTGTATGTAGCACTGGTAGGGCAGATGCTGAAGTCCAGTGGTTCCCAACCTGGGGCTGCAGACCCCTGGGGGACCGCAAAGTCCCTGCAGGTGTGCTGCAGACAGCTTGGGAGCTGGGGTGGGATGCTGCTGGGCAGAGGTGGCCTTAGACAATTGGGGGCCCTAGGCAAAGGCCATTTATGGTGCCCCACTATAGGCCCCCAATGCTGCCCTTACTGGGGCCCTGGGCCCCCACTTCTGCCCTAACCACCCCCCCACCATCCCAGCTCCCACAGGGGGGTGGTCCCAGACCACCAGGGCCAGAGGCTGCACCGCCCATCCACCTGCCCACCTGGCCTCTCTGCAGTGGGGATCGGAGCAGTGCTCCCTGCCTACCTACAGCCGGCCACACCTCCCTGGGGGAGGGACGAGAGCAGCCAGTGCGGCACTGCAGCTTGCTGGGAGTGGGGCACCCTGGAGCCGTCCACTCTGAAGAGTTTGGGCCGCTTCTCCCCCGGCCACCCCAGGCCAGAATAGAGGCTGCTTCACCCCCAGGCCTTGGATTGGGCTTGTTCAGGCGTGGGGTGGCCAGGGGCAAAGCAACCTGAACTCTTCAGAGTGGGCCACTCCAAGGGGCTCCACTCCCGGCAAGCTGCAGAGCTGCGTCAGCCACTATCCTCCCTCCCACTGGGGAGGTGCAGACAGCTGTGGGCACGTGGGGACTGCTTCTCTGTCCCCGCTGCAGACACACTAGCGCAGCTCCTGGCCCTGGCAGACCATCTCCCTGCTCCCTCACCACCCCGTGAGTGCTAGCGTAAGTGAAGCAGGCAACTGCTACGGGGCCCCCTTACTGCTCGGGGTCCTAGGCAACTGCCTGCTTTGCTTACCCCAAAAGCTGCCTCTGCTGCCGTGGTCTCTGGTTGCCAGGGAGATCCAGGCTTCCCACCAGCAGAGAGCTTCCCCCCCAGGCAGGGAGTTTTTAAAACTCCTGCACTCAGAGAGGGTAGCCTGGGGGGTGGCCAGGTGGCTGCAGCTTCAGACAGGTAAGGGGGTGCAAAAAGGGGCCCTGGGGGTTGGAGGTCAGGGATGGAGAACCAAGGGAGGTCAGGTCAGAGAACAGGCTGGTGAGTGGGGAAGACTGGGGGGGGGGGGTGGAAATCAGGGCAGAGGGAGCCATGGCAGCAGCAGCTCTGCTCACAGGCAGTAGCGATGGGGGCCTCATTCTGATGGCAGGAGCTGGATCCCACTGGCGGGGGCTCCGCCGGAGCGGCGAGTGCCACGTTCTGTGCTGCAGTAGCACTGCTGCTTTTGACAAGGGGTCCCCAGCCTGGGAGAGGTTGGGAACCACTGCTCTACTCTAATGGGAAAGAGCTCTCCCATCACATCTCCCTGTGAACTTTGTTGGTAAGAGACATCCTGTTAATTTCAAAAGGATAGCTGTGTTAGTCTAGTCCAGTAAAAAAACAACAAGGAGTTGTGTGGCACTTTAAGACTAACAGATTTATTTTTTGCATGACCTTTCATGGGAGAAGATCCCACTTCCTCAGATGCTAAGTTCACCCATCTTCGAAGCATCTGAGGAAGTGGGATCTTCTCCCACGAAAGGTCATGCAAAAAATAAATCTGTTGGTCTTAAAGTGCCACACAACTCCTTGTTGTTTTTTAAGAGACATCCTGCCCTTGACATAGCACTGTCCACACCAGTGCTTAGCTCGGTGTAGCTTACATCATTCAGGGGGATGGTTTATTCACACCCCTAAGCGACATAACACGTCCATGTAAGACGTAGTGTGTACATAGCTTAATATCCAGATTCTGCTGCCATTAACCTTTATGAATTCACTAGGCCTACTCACATTATTCATATGGTTAAATTATGTGCAAAATTGTTTGCAGAATCAGGTCCTGATATAGAAAGCTGTAATTGAAATCAAAGAATATTGTCAAACGTGGATCAAACTTGTTTTGTTTAAAAACAATCTTTTACAGAACCCAAGATTAATAGAAATGTTTAGAAGGGGCCTGGGGTGAAGCAGCATGCAGTTCTTTGGAAGACATTTAAGTATGTGGTGGTGCGTTTACAGGGTTGCCAGCTCTTGCACTTTTATCACAAATATCACATATTTGCTCTCTTCCAACAAAAGCGGTTCCCAACATTTTCACTGCCCTGCCACCTTGCTACCTTCAATTAATTAGAGGTGCACCACCATATAGTTTCTGAATGAACTCATGAATATCCATAAGCCAATGAGCCAATCCGGAGCTCTTTGAGTAGTTTTTCAAAAGAATTTGTGGCACACTTGCTCAGACTTGACAGCACACTGGTTGGGAACCACTGCTTTAAACCACAGCTCTTCAAGTCTTGTGATTTTTGTAAGAAATTCAGCTTTTGTTTTATTTTAAGAATGTTTCTTTCCCTGCTGATAACATAGAAATGCTTGAAAACATGAACCTTAAAGGCTGAAAAACGAGAAGCAAATAAAAACAAGCAACTTCTATTATTAAAAAAAATATGATTTTAAACTCATTTGGGGCTTTTGATTCAGGGTTTTTGAGCTTGTGATGGTGTCAAGGCTGAGAAATCTAGTAAAATTGACTAGCTATGGGTTACAATCAGTGAACAAGACTACTGCCCAAGTAGGTCATTAATATAAGAAGCAAAACTGGCTAATTGTTGAATCTGAGAGAGTGCTACAAAGAGTAAAGGCTACATTCAGATGGACTATAAGTCATTTAATTGCCCCTCCCCGGTGCCTTAAAAGAAATAAAACCCAACTCCTATAGAGCATCTATCTCAGGATGCAGTCTTCAAGGGACTCATAGCAAAGACTGTGCAGATTACCCCCCCCCACATATTCAAATACAACTGAGAACAAAAGTAATGAATGTTAACCACTAACTTTATAAATCTTTTATGATGAAAGAAACAATAACATGATGGGGTTCTGCTGTAAACCCACATTCACCCTTTCGCAGCTTTCCTTCTACAACACAAACAAGAAAAGTAAATTAAATTAAACAGAACAGTCCCTACAGAAACGCTATAAGATGCAACTTAAGCGTTCCCAAAGTTTAAATGAAGTTCACCTAAATCTCAGCTATAGTCTCTGTTCACCAAGTCCAAAGGTTTGAGTTGAAAGAAGCAACTCCTTCTCCTCTTCCTTGGAGGGCATGAATCTTCAGTAGAAATTTCTGTAGGGAAGGCTTCCTCCACTGGAACCAGCATCCAGTCAGCTTATTGATTAACCAGCACTCAGTCACACAGACACATGAAGAAACTCTGCTGCAAAATTCTGCACAGTAGGAACCAACCAGTTTGCTGACCACTCCTGGCTCAGCTTTTCCCAGTCACACACTGAGCACACAGGCTCCTCTCAGTGCAACTCCTATTGCTGCTACTGTCATGCCTCTGACCACCACACCAGCAGGAAAGCTTGTGGCGCAACCTACCACACGCTGTTCCAGAAATTTCTGGCTCAGCAACAGTAACCCAGCCTCAATAAGTTTCCTGAAGAAACAGTCTTCAATGAGGCATACGAGTTACATAAATAGCATAGGCTGCAAAGTGTATCAACATTCAGTCTGAAAATCATTTACCTGTTATCATATTTAAGTTAGTATAAAAGGAAAATGATTGAAAAAAAAGCAAACTTGCAATATTATTTTGGTCAATTGACTTTGTGCATGTACATAGTGAGTTTTAATTTTTCTCTGTCTGGTCAATTACGCTCTGAACCTGCATTAAGCTGTTTTGATAGCCTGATCCCTGTGTCCCATTGACTTCAGTGAGACTGGATGGCCCCAGAGGCTCATCATGAAATAGGACTGGTGTTTCTATTAAGCAGTTTTCTCTGAATGGCTTTTTCATAAAGCAACGCAAAACATGTTTAAACAAATGAAAATGTGATTGTAACGCAGGAGTCTCAAACTCAAATTACCACAACGGCTGCAAGAGGACTAGTAGAGGACTGCCTGAGGACTGGTACGTTAGCCCAAGGGCTGGGCCACTGAAACCTTTCCATACAACAATACTGCAAATATCATTAACAGCAGTGTTGCTGTGGGCCACATGAACTAGTTTGAGGGGCCGTGTGTTTGAGACCCCTGTTGTAATGCCACAAAACTACATGGAAACAAGTAATTTGAATTCATCCTCCCTCTGTATGCTGTTCCCTAAAGTCTGAATCCTTACAAATGCTCTGATTTGCTGTTGCAGTATGACCTGATCCCATGTCTTACACTCCCCTGCATTTATTTTCATCCAATTCTGTAAGTTTTCCCTCTTCAAAGTGTCTGACAAAGTGGGCTATTCTCCCACGAAGGCTCATGTGGTAAATAAATCTGTTAGTCTAAGTGCCATGAGACGCCTTGTGTTTTTTGCTTTACTAGACTAACACGGCTGCCCGAGAGCCCTACGAATCCACGGATATCCACAGATATCTGCCTTATATCCACATCTGTGGATACAACATGGATATCCGTGGACCATTTCTTGAGGGTGCACACTGAATACGGATCCACATAGTTTTATCTGCACAGAGCTAGAGCCCTGCAAATATGTGGATATCTGCATCTGTGGATACAACATGGATATTGGCAGGCCATTTCTTGCAGATGCCAGTTGGATATGGATCCACCTATTTGTATCTGTGCAGGGCTCTAGGCTGCCCCTTTAAGTCTCCCTGGAAGGCTGGAGGTAGGTGTAACGCACCAAACCATTTTGAATTTTTTTTTTTTTAAAAAATTGCTAGATTTCAAATTGACTGCATCCCTTTCCTTTTTAAATAGCCTTTACATTTACAAGCCAGGCAATTACCCCATTAATCAGCATATTGTAATATTTTTAAGGGATTCCGTCTGGCTTCTCACCCTGCAACACGATCAAGGGGTGTGGTTGCAGCAGGCGAGGCGTTAGCGTTGCATGTGATGTAAATAAAACCCAACGTGTCCTTAAAGCGTCCGTGGCCCAAAGGAGTCACGACCCTAGCGCTTCGGCTTTCCCCGGGGGGCGTTTCCGAGAACAAACACGGCGGTGAGGGCTGTAAATTCAGCCGAGGGTAGCTAGAAGGGATTCCCCATCAGCGTTATACCACTTCAGCGAACACCCCCTTGGCAATTTCAAGTCCTGGGGAAGCACAGTGCCACACGACTCTTTTTTTTTTTCTTTGCTGGAGCGGAGTGTGCGTGAAAACAGTAGCTGGGGCTTTCCCCCCCGCGGCTGTCATTTGCCTGCTCTCCTTGGCGCGGCTCCAGAGCCAAGTGCAAGTAGTTACTCCCCCGCGGGAAGGCGGAGGAGGAGGAAGGGAAGTCAGCTGCAGCCTGAGGCTGAGCCGTGCCTCTCTGGGGAGGGGCTGGGGCTGGAGGGGGAGCAGGAAGTTTGGAGAAGAGCGGCCGCTGCTGCTGCTGCGCTGGAGCCGGGCGGAGGAGGCAGCGCGCGCCGGAACGCGCGAGGCGGGGAGGCGCCCGGGCTTTGTTCTCCTCTCCCGCGGGTGCGAGCCGCCAGGTAGCGCCTGCCCCTTTCCGCCGGCAAAGCGGGGCGCCGGGCCGTAGCGGGGTGCGCGCTTTGTCCCCCAGCGGAGCAGGTCTGGCGTGGCTGGGGGAACAGCAGCGTGGGGAGCCGCTCGGCACCCGCCGGGGGGCACGGGGGCTGCTGGGGCGGGGTTTGGCGGCTGGGGGCGCTGGGGTATGTCCCCATGCGCCCCCCGCACTCGCCGCATCCTCTCAGGGCAGCAAAATGCGCGCGCGGCGCGGCTGCCTGCTTCGCGGGCAAATGAGCCTCGGGCCCGCCGCTTCCAGCCCCGGGGCCGGCAGCTGGCGCGGGAAGGAAACACCTGGCACGTCTCAGCTTTGACATCGCAGGCGGGGACGGGCTGTTGCTTCCACAATGCCGGGTTTCCTGGAGGGGGCTGCTGCTGCTTCCTGCGGGGTCGCCGGGGGAAGAGCCGGTGTCCCCCCCCCCCCACAGTATTTCTGCAAGGGGTGGGTTTCGGAGTGAACGCCAGTCCTTTCTTTCTGTTCGCTGGGGAGGAGCAAAATCCGTCAATTTAAAAGCTGTTGGGGGGGCTGCTCCCCCGCTTTGTCGTGCCCCTCTCTTGGCACGCCAGGGCTGCACAGATGTGGGGTGTGTAAGTGACGCCCGCGCCCAGGCACTCGGCGCATCTGGTAATTAAGCACGTTGGGAGTGATGTGTTTGTGAAGAGACCGAGCAAGGTTCAGCTATTTTTGTCCACAAAGAGCTAGGGGTCGCCAAATGAAATGAATAGGCGGCATGTTTAAAACAAACAAACCAAAAAAAAAAAGGGGGGGGGGGTTCTTCACAGAGTGCGCAGCCAAGCTGTGAGATTTTTTGTGGGAGGATGTTGTGGTTTGACAGGGTTCAAAGTAGACTTAGGTAAGTTCACAGAGGATAGGTCCATCAATGGCTGTTAGCCAGGATGGGCAGGGATCAGTCTTCTCCGCAGGACTTGAAATTAGGGGGAGGCGTGTGGGGGTGCTGACTAAATTGGTATCACACTGTGACTAGCTGACATCTGGGAGGGTGTTGGGAAATTCAGGGGAGTGTAGGGGAAGTTTAGGGCAGTGTTGGGCTGCTCACTAATTTGGTATTACACTGTTACTAGCTGACAAGTGGGGGGGGGTGTTGGAAAGTTCACGGGGGTGTAGGGAGAGGTGTGGGGGTGCTCACCAAATTGGTATAACACTGTTAGTAGCTGACAGCTAGGGGGTGTTGGGAAACTCAGGGGGGTGTAGGGAGTATTGGGGGTGCTCACTAAATTGGTATAACACTATTAGTAGCTGGCAACTTGGGGGTGTTGGGAAATTCAGGGGGGAGTGTAGAGGGGTGTTGGGGAAATCCCTGGCAGGGATGCAAAACCATGCCCTGAAACACCCTTAGCCTCTGCTTGCCAGAAGTGGAGATGAGCAAGGAAGGATGGATCACTTGATTACTGTTCAGTTCATTCCCTCTCCTGAGGCGCCACCCTTGGCCACTGTTAGAAGACAGGAATCCTGGCTAGATGGTTCATGGGTCTGACCCACTATGGCCGTTCTTGTGTTCTTACTTTCTGTTTTGCTACGGTTAAGTATGATGATCTTTAAATTAATCTGAGTAAAGGGGAGAGTTCATACGTATAGCACCAGAAACAGTTTTTAACATACCGAACTAGGAAAGCTCTGAATGTTTTAATATACGTTGTCTGTTTTCTATCACATGTTGTTATAGCCAAAATGCATGATGTTTAGAATTTGTAGAGCTTTATTCCAAATAATTATGTATTTTTATTAAACTTGACTAACTGCATTAATTTTGAGTCAGTTTGGTTCTGGTGACTGTTCATAAAGCATTTAAAATGTGACCAGTCACATTCATATATATTTCCTTGTTTGGAAGGGATACTTTTCCTGTCTCCCTCTTGGAGTCCTGACAATCTCCCATTCCCCTGTCCATGTTTTCTTTCCCTGATCATGAAGGCCTTGTGTCACAGCCGTTATCCTTCTGGTTAAGGAAGGGAGTATGTGTTCTTCAGAAACTGTCACCTCCTATCCTTCTATCAGCCAGTGAGTCAAGATGATTCACTTCATTTCCCCTTGTCTTCAGAAGGCCACGAGTCCACTAGCATAAGGTCAAGGGGCCTGGAACAAAACTTAATTCAATTTTGTGCTGGTTCTTGGCATCTATTTTCCCTTTAATTGTTAATTGGAAGATTGATACAGTTGTGAATTAATTTATTTCTTAGTCTACCATTCCTATCGTTGTCCATAACAAAAGTGTGGGCAGATGATAACTTGAAATGGTCTATAATAAATCATAATGAATGGTTTATTTAATGATGATCAATACTGATTCTGTAGCAGTAGTAGTCTTTGTCTCTCTGCTCCCTTCATTGAGGGAAATGCCTGACCCTTTTGGTTCAGGTTTCCGCAAGTGTTTGTTGCTCAAGCCTATAGCTAAATTTATAAAGGAATTCTGTTAGCTTATACAAAGCTAAATCTGGCTGTAGCAACTACAGGGGATGCATAATTCACTGTGGATAGAAAGGTATGATATGTAACTGCTGTAAGCTTTATTTTTAAACTTCTCATTTTTGTGGCATATAGTTTTTAATTCTCAGAACTTTTCAAGATATGGGTGGATACTTTGGGTGACAATGTACACAGAATATGAATAAAGTGAAACCTTGCTAATTCCACAGAGGCTTCTTTTAGAATAGGGGGTAGGGGGAATTGAAGATTTTGCCCCTGGAGGGCATTAATTGATCCCCGTATACATTCAGATCTTCATTTTTTTTTTTTAATTTAGCCTTTTCCTTTCTCCCAGATTTGACAAACTAGAAACTATACAGGATGCTCTAAGAATGTTTCAGTAGCATCAGTATTAAATATTTGTCATGTTACTATGGTGTATCCATACTATTGGATATTTCTAAAAGTTTAAGTAGACTATGTAGAGTGGGGTGTTTGTGTGTGTGTGTGTGTGTGTTAGAATGTTTAGTATTTCATAACATCCGTCATTAATATAGTGTATAGTCTTGCAGACATTTTGCCATAGTTCTTTTGGTCTTTTTTTTTTTTTTTTTTTTTTTTTTTTTAAAGAGGGAAGCTGTATTAGAGTGAAGACAGAGTACACCTTTCAAATAGCTTTGAGTTTTGGGTCAAATATTTCTCATTGTTAAAATCCTATGCAACTTTTTGAAAGCTTGCTGTAAATTGTCTTTCTTTTAATAGATGGTGCAACAAGATTTCTTAACTAGAATGGCTTTTAATTGTGAGAATCACATTTACAGGGAGAAGTTAGAAATGTAGCTTTTTAAAGGGTAAATCTCTGTCCAGATTGTTAGCACTTTGAGGAACAGGGAGAGAAATTTGTTTAACTTGCATTTTTATGTGCACCTTTGAAGTGAAGCCCAGGTGGAAGCTGATTTAATACCTGGCTTCTGAGATGTTTTCAACAGAGGGCCTCTGTTTCCATTATGATTTCTATAAAAAAGTTTATAGAGAAGTAACCTTTCTTGCTGTGAGCCACCTTCAGCTTCTTACATTTTCCTGAAGAGGGTGCAAGAGTGGGATCAGTAAAAGGACTTAGGCTTGGTGTACACTGAAAAGTTGGATGGATCCGTCTACATTGTTTTGTGTAAAATCCACCAAGGAAGGGGAGTGAGGAATTCTTCCATCTAGCTAGCTACCACCTCTCAGGGAAGTGGATTACTTATGCTGATGAGAAAACCTCTTCTGCTGGTATGATGGCTGCATGTCCATTCTGAAGCATTATAGTAGTGCTGCTGCAGCAGTGTTTCGAGTGTAGACAAGCCCTAGTGTGTCACAGTGGTCACAGGGACACTGCTGAAGTTCACAATGTTTATGTAGCTACCTAGAATTTTTACACAATGACTGGGAATGGTAAACAGCTAAGTATCTGATCCATGAAAGCCAGCCTGGTAGTCAGAGAGAGATGCCCAAGTTAGTCAGTCCAAGATGCTGATAGGAGGAGTGTGTTTTAAGCCTTGCCCATCTCACTTACATAGGTGCCTCCCAAGAGCATATATCTGCTTAGCAATCCAGACAAGAACCCATCATCTGCAGTCAGTCAAGCACTTGTGGCGTTTCTTGCAGAGATGAGTGAGGCACCTGCATTGCTCCACACAAAAAGGTGGAAGGGGAGGAGGTGGGCCTATTCCACACCTTATAACGTTTAGCCTGGTGGTTAGAGCAGATGTTTGCCAGAGGGAGAAAGGATATGAACAGGGGTCTCTTACCTCATAGGAGAGTGCTCCAATCAGTGGAGTATGGGATTTTCTGGTATCAGGTGGTCTTAGTTTCTCCTGTTGAAGCAATTCCATTGTGGATAAGGCAACAAATATTGACTGGCGCAGGTGGGCTGGGTATGGGGTCTTCCGCCATTCTTTCCCTTGCTGACTTCAGTTCCACTGTGGATAAATACTTTAGTAGTCTTTGGAGAGAAAGAGGGAGAAAGCCACTGGAATACAGTCAAAGGGAAGGGTCTCAAAGATGTGGCCCATGGGCCACGTGTGGCCCCTAAAGTTGTTTCCTGCAGCCTGCAATGACACTTGTTACTGATATTTGCAATATCCTTGTATGAAACAGTTTTAATGGTGTGGCCCTCGAGCTAACGTACTAGTCATCGTGTGGCCCTGTACTAGTCTTCATGCAGCCCTCATTGCGATTTGAGTTTGAGACCTCTGGCTAAGGCATCCACCTCAGGATTGGAAAACACCCGTTCAGGGAAGCATATTCAGAAAGGGTGCTTAGCCCGTATTGAAATAAATTGGACGTAAGAAGTTGGGGCTTTAGACTATAAACTTTCTATTAAGATATAGTACTTGGCACAGCAGGCCTTTAGATCCTCATTGAAGCCTTGAGTGCTACCATAAGACTTACTACTACTAATTCTGAATAAAATCAGATGAGACGGTAGAAATGCTGGTACTCTCCCTGTAGTAGTACACCTGTGGTCGACGTTACTGATTGATCTTCGTTGGTGTAGACTCATCTTCTGATATAGTGGCTTCGTCTACAGCCTATGGTTAGGAAAACAGTTGAAGTCTAAGCAAAGATACCGTATACTGGAGGACACAAAGTCTTTCTAGTGTTTTAAAAGAATGCTGTCATAGATTTATCACAATAATACACAAGTTTCAAATTGAAATGAAGTTGTATATACCATTTGTCTCTGTGCAATTCATAGATGTCAGCTCTCTGAAACTTAAGGGTGCAGCACTGGATTTTGTGTTTTAAAAGAACTAACAAAATATTCAGAATGGGCATGTGATAAAATGTGTAGTAAATGCCAACACAACTATAAAAATAGTCTGAAACATGGAATTCATGTTTTTTCTTTTTCTAAAAACCTCAAATCAAAGCATTTAGTAAGACAAAGGAAACGTCTGTAGGGTTCCTCCTGTGAAAAATAAATCTGAGAAAGTGTCTATAAATCAACACTTACAGTTCTAAGTTAGTTTAATGGAATTTGACCTCTGCACAAAAAGGAAAATATAAACAGAAACCTATAAGAGAATAGTTACTGGGTGAGTATTAGAGAAACACATTTTACCTGCATTTAAGTGGTAAAGCAAGCTAATTATTACTGTAATCGAAGTTAAATTGCTTTAGGCTACTCAGAAACCAAACTTGTTACAATATGTTATTATGTTTGTTAATAAAAATACATTAGAAGTGTGTAAAATAGCAACAACCAGTAATATACTATAAACATGACACATTTGAAGCATGGCATTATTCTGAAAAGTAGTGGTAGAATATGGCATTAATATGCAGCAGGTGTATTCTGTGACTCTTGTCAGAGTCTTTATACTTGCTGATGTTAGTAAAATAATGTTTTACTACCTTTTTATTTCCTCCATGTATTAGTACAGCAATTTTCAGAGATGGTAAGTAGATGTCACTCCATCCCTCTGATAAACTTGAATTAAATAGGACCGTAGGAGTGTCACTCAACACTTAGTTTGGCATGGAGAACATTTGTTACTGTTGGTGATGATCATGGACTGAATTTGCAGGACTGCTAATGGGGAAGGATGTTGTTTTACCTGCAGAATGGGAACATCTGATTTGAAAATCACCAAGAGAGGGCAAACAATATCCCTATGATATCATGTAATTTTCTTACAAAGATGTTTCTCAGAGAAGGACCATATTTCAAACAAACTTTTATTTAACTGAGGTTTTTTTTGTTCTGGGGGTCCAGAGAACTAGCTAAGCTATTTTGTATAGCGATGACAGCTTTTACAACTGAAAATGTTTTTTTTTTTTGTTTTTGTTTTTGTTTTTTTTAATTTAAAATCATGGGTCAGGTTCATGGCTTTAAAAATCATGAGTTTTTTGTTTTTGTCCCCCCACCCCATGGTTTTTGAACTGGGGGATGAGAGGTGTTCTATTTTCCAGCTTTTCTCTGCAATCAAATGAATCAAAACTTAAAAAAAAGCTGAGATTCCCATGTATTAACATGATTCCAGAATTTGGGGCTTTGAGACAAACATCAGCTGTAATGAAAGTTGGGAGAGTAGCCAGACTGATGAGAGAGAGGATCACAAGTACATAGAAAAGTTGAATTTGAGAGGAGTGGAAGAAAGAGTAAAATCTCAACATTTGAGCTTGTGTGAGAAGTGGACCTGCATAACTTAGGTCCTACCTGTGCTGGATTTTCATAACATTGTGCAAACCAGTTCATGTTAATTCTGTTTCAACAGGGTATGCTTGACTATATCGGTTTGCTGCAGTGTCAGAACCGCATTCTAGCCTGGATAAGGATCTGGGCTAGAACTCCTTTTTCAGACATGATTCTGTTGAAGTTTAAACTTGACCAGCTCGCTGACCAAACTGAATTTTAGTAGAGTTAGCCAAAATTGACAATGGTCTGTGACTTTAAATGGTTGTTTATATTGATGAGAGGCCTGTGGGGGTAAAATTACTGCTGTTAATGTGGAAAGCCTGAAAGAATCTTATTAATTGTTCAGGCAAGTCTATGTTGTCTATGACAACATAGTTTTTCAGTCTGTGCCATGCTCAGTTGCTGAGTGAATCTCCTTTTGAGGTATTTGTAAGGCACTCGTATCACAGCTGTTAGGGAATAAAAATACCTAGACAGTGTAGTTTGTCTTCTACCTGACTGGCCCCTGGTTTGCAGATAAGCCTGTCTTTGAAACTGGCTGCTGCTTAAAGGCTTGATCTTACAAGATTCTGGGTACCTACCCTCATATGTGGTTTCTGGCTAGTTAATGCCTCACATCCAAGTAACTTAATTCATAATATTTGTTTTGAACTTGGCTTTACATGAAAACCTTTAGTTTGTATTAGCCTCTAGCCCAAGGTCCTAAGGGTAATTCAATAAATAGAAAAACTGAAGTAACTGGATTTGCAGATTTTCAGACTTTGCAAGGTTGAACCCCAATTGCTATTATAGAGCTGAAGTCTGCACTTATGGATTGTATGTGGAACCCTGTGCAGATACATATATGTGGATCTGCATCCGACCTGCATCCGCAAGAAATGGTCAGGGGATATCCACGTTGTATCCCTGGATGTGGATATGATGTGGATATCCGCAGATATCCTTATTTGCAGGGCTCTAGCCCCATGGTCAGCGGATATCCACATTGTATCCATGGATATGGATAAGATGCAGATATCTGCAGATATCCTTATTTGCAGGGCTCTAGCCCTGCACAAATAAAAACATGTGGACCTGTATCTGATCTGCATCTGCAAGAAATGGTCCATGGATGTCTGCAGATGCAGATTTAATATGGATGTCCACATATTTGCAGGGCCCTAATTGTATGAATCTATGGAAAGTATGAGCACAACCTGAGAAGGGGGTTGTTGCAGGACTTGTTGAATAGCAGCACAGGTGTCCAGTTAGAGCTGCTATAGATTAAAATTTTTGATAGCTACAGCTGGAAAAGAGGAGGTTCAGACCATCTAGCTTATCCTCCAGAGACAGAATAGAATCATAGGGTTGGAAGGGACCTCATGAGAGCATTGAGTCCAACCCCCTGGGTCTTGAACCCAGGACCTTCTGCATATGGACAACTTTCTTTGAGGGTGTATGGTTCTGTGTGTAAGATAAAGGATTGGGAGTCAGGAGAGCTGAGTTATTACTATGCCATATTACTGACCATATGTGTGACCTTAGATAAGTGAATGCTTGTCTCTGTGCCTCAGTTTTCTTATGTCTGAAATGGGGATAATGCTACTTCTCTCCCATTAGAAAGCACTGTGAGATCCATGCATGAAAGAAGAGCTGCTTTTTATTATACAGTTCTGTTCTTCTCCATCACAAATGAACAGGATTCATTTTACCATGGGTGAAGCCTGTTGTCTGTTTCAAGAGTCAGTATTTTAAATGATCAGTGTACAAAGAAATTAACTGGGTGCAGCTGACACTAATATGCTGCAACTTATAAGATGGAATACCACAGTTTACTTACTGGTGTCTGTTGATTAGCATGATGTCTGGTTCATAATATCAACTCTCATGCCTCTGTATCTGTATCACAATTTCACAAACATTCATTCAAGTTTTTCTGCCTTTGCCCTGTTGCTGTGTCTTTAGAGAGGTGAATTTTCCTGCATTACTTAACTAAACATGGGTGAGAAGATGGGTGAGATCTTTTTTTGGCTCAATTGTTGCTTGTCTCTCTCACCAACAGAAGTTGGTCTAATAAAGTGACTGAACTACTCTGTTTCATGTCCTGGGAACACCACCACTTCAAATGTTAATTAAATCACCTGAGTGGTAACAAAAAGATGCAGTGTTTGTTCTTTTGCTATTACTTAATTTTAGGTGCACCACACACACAAGTTTCTGCTCTTCCAGGATTGCTTCCTAGGAAAGACTTTGACAACTCTGCTTTAGGAATCCAGTGGTAGGACCGGAGCGTGGGCTCTGGGACCATCCCACCTTGCAGGTTCCTAGAGCCAGGCTCCATTCTGAGTCTAGAGCCTGCAGAGCAATGAAACTGCCCTGCAGCTCAAGCCCAAGCTGGCTAGCAGAGACTGTCTGTGGCTGTCTAGTTGCTGTGTAGACAGACCCTAAAAATCTTCCAGAAAACCTGCTGGTGGCTAATTTCATTAATCCATTACCAGCTGTGATGTAGATTGGCAGCAGCTTGATGCCATGACAACTGGCAACTGCTGAAGACTTCTTGGTGTTGGCCCTCAGACCTGAGTTAGTTACTAGTGCACAACCTTTTTGGCATTTATTTGTGTTACTCAGATGCATAAGGTGACATGTTTGGGACTGGTAGTCCAGGAACAAGATGACTTTAATGTTACTCCAATATTTGCTTCTGTCAGGTTTGTCAATGCTGCTTCATGATCATATTGTTCTATATAAGATAATGGCACATTATAAAAATGCACTAGACTTTAGGTTAATAATCAAGACATGTTAATTTTTACTTTAATGCTCAATGCAAATTAATGAGTCTGTATGGCTAATGTCAGTAACTTGTGTTAGTAACATTGGATTATTTAGAATGTCGATGTATATGAATTATTTTAGGAAAAATATTAGTGTTGTTTTTAAAAAGCACTGTATTAGTGGCTTCGACCAGGATGTTTTTGTGGTGCATGCAAATGAACCAAACCTTTTGTTCAGAGGGGCCTGGATATCAGAATTAGTTGGGGACAGCATGAGCTAACAGGCTGCTTAGATGCACTGGCATCCCATTTGCATGAGTGTTTTGGAATCTGATTGAATTATTTGGCAGACTGGAATACCATTATATTGGGTCAAAAGTGAGACTGTTGGGTGGTCTTGGTTTGATTCCTCTTTTGATAACCACATTAGAGTAGGGTAGAGAGAGAGAGAGAGAGTGCCACTAATTTAACACATCAGCTTTTAAAATATATTTTGATGAGATAACTTCTATGCTTTTGGATATTTTTTTTTAAGAACCTCCAGTATTTCACTCAGTGCCCCAGTTGTGATCCATTTGTGTATTCCAATGGTAAGTTAAAAACAGATTCACAGTGCTGATTTTGTGATGAGGATGATTTCGAAGAGTATTGTGAGAACAGTATATAGTAGGTGCCCTCTTATTCCTGGAAGTTATTTTGGCTCTCTCCCATCCATAATAGGTTCTGGAAGCAACCTTTGTCCTGAGATTGATTGATTTTTTTTTTTTTTTTTTTGAGAATAAGGTTTTTATATTTCTCATTTTGTTTTTGTTTGTTTGTTCAAGTTGCCAAAATGTTTTACCTAGAACATTGTCACTGATGCCAAAGGTTTATTTCACTTAAATAATGTCTTCATTTAGCTTTCTTTACTAGTTTTATTTAATTTGGTTTCTCTTTAGGTTTGAAATACTCCTAGTTAGATTTCAGCTCTCAAGGAAACTCCTGCAGTCTAGAAATATCTGTTATTAATGTCTTCTAAATGCTGTATGTTTGCTAAGAGGAAGCTTAGTATGCAGTCTTATTATTAGTTGTAGTGAATTTCCAGAAAAACTACTTTTTAAATATGCATAACTGTACAATTAACTGAAATATTAGCCACAGTATCAAGTCCTAAGGTACTAGATGGCTAACTGGTTTAACGAAACAACCTGCCTCCTAAATTTTCTGCACAGTAGTGAAGAATGGCTTTTATACTAGTGTTTGAGATGAACTCTGTACCTGTTGACAATATAGCTACTACTAGGATGCCTGAACAAACTCATTGCTCTAGAATTTGAAGAGTCTCTTGTTTCCTGGAGATTTTGGAAACCGGAGAAAAATATGAACTAAATGGAAAAATGGAGGGAAAAAAGTATGCAAGCCATTTGTTATCTTAGTTGTACTTTAATTATAGCCAAAGTACAACCAGGCACTTGGACACTTGCAATATTGCAACTGTTAGAATATAATCTAAGAGTAAAACTTCTGAAGTTACTTTCATGTTACTGTTTCCAACCTCTGAGAAACTTTAATGGCAGTAATTCAACATACTTCAATAGAGTAGAAAACTGAGGTAAACGTTCTCAGGACTAAATTAAAAAAATGTATTTATTCTCTTCAGGTAATTTTTATAGAGAAAAATGTTTAAACAAGACTGCTTTCTTTATTGTTAAGTCTGTTCTGAAAGCCTTTTATTGTTTTCATCATTGTTAGTGCTGTACATTTAAAGCACCTGACGAAGTGGGATTTTTCTCCCACAAACGTTCATGCAATCAATAAATTTGTTAGTCTTGCTTTGCTGTAAATTCAGTAATTAGATTGTGATTTTTTTTTTTTTGTTAGCACCTCATAATTAGTGTCTAATGTGTTTGGTGTTCTTTCGTGTTTTTCTTGAAAGAATCTGTTTTTGACAGGAATCAGCTCTTTTGGTAAGACTGAATGGAAAGCCATACTGTTTTATAATACAGTTTGTCAGCTTTAAGGAACTTTTTAAGATGTAGAACATTGCCTGTTTATGGTTTTGGTTCCCTCTAAACCAAAGTAGCTTGGAAGGTCAACAGGGATTCTATTTATTCTGGCACAGGAACAAGCATCAGGCAGAGCTTTCTGATCTCAAGAACTGGTAATGGTAGGAGGCCTCTGTAATATTGCCAGCCAGCTAAATGCCTGCAGTATTTTGCCATACAGGAAATCAATTGCAGCTGAATGTGCACAGTTTCTGTTCCAAATGCATAAACATACCTTACAGTGATTTTTTTTTTGTTAAATCTGTTTTTTATCTAGAGTCTTACTTTAATAATTACTTGAAAGTTCACAGTCAGAAGACTTGATATTTTTTTTTCCAAGGAATCTACACACACTCTGGTCTTGGCATTAATCATGATGGGATAGAAGTATGCAATACAAGTCCAGAAAACACACACACTTATTAAGGTGGGGTAGTATCTCTGGACCATGAAGTGCTGAAAAGTATGTCAACTTCAGTGAGTGGCATATTGAGAATGCATTAATAAAAGGATGAACATCTACTCTACTTGTTCAGTTCCTGGTTGTATAACTGACTGAAATATGATAATCTGAAGATGAGCAAAGATGGTGGAGTTGCAGATATACTTCATATGGATATACTTGAAGAACTGCTCTTATTGGAGAATCTATTTTCTCCATAAAAACAAACAAGAAGTCCTGTGGCACTTTTAAAGACTAACAAGTTTATTTATCACATGAGCTTTCATTGGAGAAAATCCCACTTTGTCAGATGCTTTGAATGTGGGGAACTTATAATTCTACAGCCTTGGAGCCTAGGGGTCAGTTAAGTAGAATATGTTGGCTACAGCACCACTTTACCAAAATAGATATCTGATCTTGCTTTTGACAAAAAACCTGAGTGTGTTGGTATTGATGTGTACTTTACTTTGAGTGGCTCCCTTAGAATATCCTGCTTAAATGTGTATGCCAGTTAGAACAAATCTTTGAAGGTAATTTGGCTTTAGTGGTTTTGAGGCCTTCTTGAACACACAGCTTTTTATATCAAATACTAATTCACTGACTATCCTTTTTGGGTAGGTGCTTGCTTTCCCTTAGACTTGTCTGCATAGACTTGTCAGAAATATCCAGGGGTTAAAGAATAATTTGACAGGCCCTGGAACCCTCCTAATCGGTGGGCCCCCTTCCTGCATGTGCAGGCCCCAGCCCAGGAAGGATGAGGGCATGGGATGTGGAGGAATGGAGAAGGGGTAGGAGGTGGGGCTGTTGAAGGGGTGGTTGGGGGCAGGGGCAGGAGATGGGGGCAGTGAAGGGGAGGGTGGGAGGCAGGAGGTGTGAGGGTGGTGAAGAGGGGCATGGGCAGGAGATGGGGCAGAGAAGGGTTGGATGATGGCGGGAGGTGGGGGGGCAGAGACAGGAAGTAGGGGTGCTGAGGGGGGCAGGGGCAGGAAATGGGGCAGAAAAGGGGTGGGTGGCAGCAGGAGGTGGGGGCAGGGGCAGGAGATGGGGCAGAGAAGGGGTAGAGCAGGAGAGTTGGGGGCTGGGGCTATATGGTAAGGGGACACTGGGCTGCTCGCCCACCCAGAACCCTTCTGCATCTGTGGGGAGCTGGGGGCCCTGGCCCACCTCGCCTCCCCAGGGCCTGTGCTTTGGAGCCGGAGCAGCCTCGGCCCCATATTCTCAGTTCCAGCCCCAGCCCACCTTGCCGCCCTGGCCCACCACAGGGGCCCCTCACCTGGCTGCTGGAGCAGAGCAGCTCCTCCTGCCCTGAGCCAGCACTGATTGAGCATGCTCAGTCAGAGCAGGCTCAGGGCAGGAGATTTAAAATCTCCCAGCCTGGGGGAAGCACTCTGCCGGCTGGAAAATAGTAGGCCCTGGAATGCTGTTCAGGCTTACTTTAACCACTGGAAATATCTAGCCATAGAGAAAGGATGGTCTGCCAGTGAAGGTGATAATCTTTTGAATTTTAGGCTAGCTTCAGTTTCTTGCTTCACCACAGACATAGTGTGTACCCTCGGATAAGTTATTTAGGGCCTTTTTTTTAAAAAAAGGTATTTAGGTACTGAAAGATGCACCTAAGTATCTGTATTCTCTAGTTCCAGTTGTTTTTCAACGGGAATTGGGTATCTAGGCATACTTTTTTTAAATCTCACTAGGTGCCAACTGCATCTTTAGGTGCCTAATATCTTTAAAAACTGGCTCTTAGGGTATTAAGGTACAGAGATACTATCTACAAATCAAAGTAGTGTACTTTCCTGACTCACAGGGGATAAATACATTTTAGGTGGTGAGGAGCTAGAGAACTACAGCAATGGCAGAAATAAATACAACGTAACATCTAAAGGGATGTGTTAGGATGCTATCTACAGTATTAGACCTGGCCTGTACTAGGACAATAATTGATCGTAACAACATGCACTGTTGCCAGCTCCAAACATTCAAAAAGCCATGTGGTAGCACTTCCCATTTCTTGCGCTCCCAAATCATGCGGCAGGTTTAAAATCTAAAACCAGACCAAATTTCTGTTTTGAGCTCTTTTTACATGCCTTCTGGACCTTGAGTCTTAATGGAGTGTTCAAGTAATGTAGGCCTTCACAAATGTCCCACATGCCTAGGTGCCCCAAGTTTTGGGCTTGTGCCTAGGTGTGTGGCACATTAGAGGGCCCCCACACTGTCACTTTCAGTGGTGATGCAAACAAAGAGCTTCTCCTCCTCTGCAGCCAAAAAAACTGCTGCAGCTGTGGACATTTGTGGCAGTGGTCCACAGTGCTGCTGCCATGGGTACTTGCGGCCCCTGTTCGGGGGGGGGGCAGACAAAGAGCTGCACACCCTTGATGGTGTGTCCACCTTCCCCCCCCCACTGGGGGAGTTTCACCCCCTATACTACGGCGGAGCATCTAAGCACAAGGGCACAATTCCTGGTGACATGGTGCCAGGGTTTTGTGTCTGAGTGTTTTTTTCCCCCCATATCTGTTAAGGTGGCTAGTAACTTAGCTTAAGAAAAAAGAGCTAGAATCTTTGTAGGAGGGGTTTTGATATGGCATCAGAAGTGTCAGAAACACCAGTATCCCAAGAGTTGGCAATATGACAACATTTGTTTTTTGGTTTGGTTTGGTTAGGTTGGAAAGCATGAAAGGAGCCAAACTACATTTTAACAAGGTTAAAAACTGTATGATGATGGCATGTAATCTGGTTCAGTCATAACAAAACTTAACCACCGTTGTTAACCTCAGCTGTCTTCCTGTGCATGTAGGACCTTGGAGGTTGTATGCGTTTTGCGTGATCAACATTGGTCTTAGAAAGATGCACCAAGAAGGACCTCTAGTAGAGATCATGTGATTGAAACTGCTCAAGAGGAAATGATGAATCTGTTCCTAATACAAAGATGTTTTTTCTGATATTATGCAATCATTGGCATAGTCCTCTGTGTCTTAGTCTTTTTTATCAGTTATATTTCTGAAGACAAAGTGTATTTTCTTATCAGGGAGGAATGATCTTGTGACTAAGTACAGGACTAGGACTCAGAAGATCTGCATTTTGTTCCCAGTGTTTCATTATATGTTCTGTGTGAATGTCATGCCCTTTCAGGAGCAAATTTATAATCATTAAGGTTAAAGGACCATTATGAGGATCTAGTCTGACCTCCTGCAGGCCACAGAACCTCACCCACCCATTCCTGCAACACTCTCATCTATGACTCAGTTACCGAAGTCCTCTGATAATGTTTCAGAGATTTGGAGCTATAGAGAATCCATCAGCAAATGAATGTGCCCCATGCAGGAGAAGAAAGTGAAAAACTCCCGGGATCTCTGCCTTTCTGCTCAAGGTGAGATTCCTCCCCAACCCCAAATATGGCAGTCAGTTAAATCTTGAGCATGTCGGCAAGGCTCGCCAGCCAAATATTCAGAAGAATTCTCTGTAGTAACTCAGAACCCACCCCATCTAACATCCCATCATAGGTAGTTGGGCATATTTACTGCTAGTAAGCAAAAGATCAGTTATTGACAGATTAAGTCATCAAATCATACCATCCCCTCCGTAAACTTGTCAGGCTCAGTCTTGAATCACTAGAATTTTTTTGTCCTCACAGCTCCCTTTGGAAGGCTATTTCGGAACTTCACTGCTCTGATAGTTAAACTTTCATCTAAGTTCAAATCTAAACTTTCTTATGGCCAGTTCTATCTCCATTAGTTTTTGTGGCCACATTGGCATTGAATTTAAATAATTCCTTTCCTTCCCTGTTATTCAACCCTCAGATATATTTTATAAGAGCAATCATATCTGTTGTCAGTCGTCTTTTGGTTAGGCTAAACAGGCCAAGATCTTTGTTTCCTTTTATGACAGGTTTTCCTTTCTTCAGGCCCATCCTAGTAGCCCTTCTGTACACTATTCCAGTTTGAATTCATCTTTCTTAAACTGGGAGGACCAGAACTTCACACAGTATTCCAGGTGAGGTCTCACTAGTGCTTTGTATAACTGTACTAACACCTCCCTGTCTCTGCTGGAAGTACCTCACCTGATGCATCCTGGAACCGCATTAGCTTTTTTTCACAGCCATAGCCTTTTGGTGGTTCATACTTATCCTGTGATCAGCCAATATGCCCAGGTCCTTCTTTTCCTTTGTACTTTCAACTGATGCATTCCCTGGGTTTTTTTTGGGGGTGGGGTGGGGGTGGGAGGGAGTATTAGTCCCTGAATGCATGATCTTGCACTTTCCACTGTTAAATTTCATTCTATTTCTGTTACTCCAGTTTAAAAGGTCACCCACATATTCTGGTATAATATCCTGGTTTTCCTCTGTATTAGCAATACATTCCAGCTTTGTTTCATCCATGAACTTTATTAGTACATATCCACTTTTTTTGTCCCAAGGTCAATTTCTGTCCAGACTTGTGTTCTCAAAGACTATAGGTTCTACACCCCGTGATAGAATTATGATTATCTGAAGATTTTGGAGGATCTCGGATCCTTCTGGATAATAGGAAATGCTTACTAGACGGAGTCTAGAATCTCAGAATAGACAGTTTCTTCTCCCAACTGTTCAAAAAAGCCTGGTGTTCCTGGGGGCTTTAGATTAGCAAAATGGGGATTCTACAGTAAGTGTATTAAACTTGGCAGCTGGTCATTGAGATGATTTCACCCCAAATCTCGAGTCTGGCTGTCAACTATATGCCAACAAAAGAGGAGCTTTTTAATGTTTTGGAAAAAGTGAATATTCAGTGATAAGCTTTGTGGGCAACTCCATAGGTACTGTAAAGGCAAAACCTTTAGAGAAAGCCATTACTTGTAAATAAACTAATCTTAATTCTTTCCAGGTGAAGTTTCTAAAGCTGAAGCCAGTATGTTGTGAGTGCATGTATAATTTTAACAGCAAACCTTCTTACTAATGCAGAGGTCTAGAAATCAGAGTTGCAAATTTAAAAAATAAAGTTAGCTAAGATGGTAGTGGTAGAACATTAATTTTAATAATATCATTCATACTGGCTCATGCCAGGGTTTATAACATTTCTGTGCTTTGTCAGATGTCAAAATGCATTTAAGAACGTAACCAATTCTTGGTGAGCAGCAGCTTCGTGGCAGAGCTAGTGAAGAAGAAACGAGGGTTTGCTTTGATTTTGGTTGTATAGCGTTTAATTAAAATGAAATTCTTTCTGTAACTTGCGTCTTATGGGAATGAGAGAGGTTTTCCGCTCTGTTAGATCAGAAGAATAACTATCATTTTAATTAACAAAATGTTTCATAGAGGCCTGAGAACTAGCAGAAATTCTTTGTGTATTTTTTCTTAAAATAGCAATGCTTATTATGCTGCATGTTTCAATACACATTTTTAAAAAAACCATTATGCTCTCAGTTGAATATATTAGCTGTTTGTTTGTTAAAAGACAATTACAAGCAGATTTACTTGACCATAGATGTTGTGTATATACATTTATAAGCTATACAGAATAAAATATTTTATCTGTGTTCAGTATGACTTTTTACACATATGCCAAAATGCACATTGATCTTTCACTCTTGATCTGGAAAGCTAGTGACTTTCATAAATTATTTGTCAACTCAAAATACTCATTCCAATTCAGACCTCTACTTAAATCTAACCTTTTCAAATTCCGATGAGTCTAATGTGTTCCAGTGATGAACAAGGAACAAAAGTGGCTAAAATAGACTAACAAGGGCTCTCAGATATTCTCCTCTTCACTGGTCTCTGAAATAGTAGTGCTCAAAGAAACAAATGGATTTCTATAGTTCTTTGGGAAAAGTGAGAGAGACCTTTTACAGTTTAAACAGAGAGTCCTCTGACACTTAGACTAACCTCTTTACTTTTTGCATGAGGTTTTGTGGGAGAAAATCCCACTTCTTCAGATGCTTTGAAGATGGGGGAACTTACAGGACTTTACAGTCCTGTGGCACTTTTAAAGACTAACCTCTTTATTTTTTGCATGAGTTTTCATGGGTGACATCCCACTTCATCAGGTGCCAGAAAAGTGGGACTTTACCTACAAAAGCTTATGCAATAAATGAGTTTTTTAGTCTTTAAAAGTGCCACAGGACTCCTTGCTTGTTTTTGCTGAAATATGCTATCACGTCTATCCCTTTGGAAGTTTAAAAATAACACTGTCATGCAGAGCCTGATCTTTGGGAAAGTAATGGGAACTGTTGGTGCTCAGCACCTCTGAAAATCATGCTGTCTGTGTAATGGAGAAGGAAACATCAGATCTGTGCAGTTGCTCGAGGAATTCAGAGTATATATTTTATATGCAAAGTGTCATCTTAAGTCCAATGTACATTTTTAAAAATGTCCATAGCTTAGCTGTGCATCACTGCATGCTTTATTTAGGCAGCATTTAAGCTTTATTTCTTGGGCCCTAAAATCAAATATACAAGATCTGAGAAAACTGCACAGGAAAGGAGGGGTACTGTACACCTATATGCTTGTATGGAAATTGGTCTCTTAAAGACCTATTCTGCCATTAGTGTATGGGGAAAGCACATAGAAGGAGCAAAAATTGTTTCAGCTATGGTTATATGTATCACTTATATGTGGATATCTTTTTTTACTAGGTCCCTAATCTGGTAGTGCACATAATTAACTTTTTAAGCACACGGGTAGTTCCAGTGATATCTATGGGATTATTTAAGGTACTTGAGTTTAAGCATGTGCTCAAGTATTTTGGGAGATTGGGGTCAAAGAACTTGGTTGAGTCTGCCAACTAATTGTAAGCGGGCCATCCAAATATCAGTCAGTTGTAAATGACTTTTTGTGTTACTGATGGTGGTGAGTTGAAATAATATCATTATGGACAGCCTAACCCATTTTGTCATCTTGATACTTTTGTTAAGCCTGCAGCATTCCTCTTATTAACTACATTCAGTATTCCTCTTATTATTATTATTCCTCTTATTAACTGTACATATTTTATTTTTTAAAAAATTGGCTTTGCAATTGAAAGGCAGTGTGATCTGTACTTAAAGCTGATGCTGTCGAAAACTGTGAACAGAGGAAAATGGGCTGTCTTTTAGTGGGAGGGGAAAGAAAACAATTAAGGGCCATCACTGTTTTGCAGTGTTTATTATAAGACTTTGACATTTAAAGTCACCTGGAAGAAAGTCACTTTCATCTGTAAGCCTATAGAAGGACAAGAAGTGTCCTCCTCAACTGGTCTTGCAAATAGTGAGCAATTAATACAAGGATGCCACTAAATTTGTAACCCACTCCAGTTGGTTGTCTGCTGTTCTCCAGCAAGAGAAGAGGGACCATGTACAAATAAAACCTAATGTTCTTGTGTGATAGTTTATCCTGGTATACATGTGCTGTGGATTTTGGTGGCAGTTGACAGAAGGTTACATAAGCTTCATACAGTATCTCCCATTGGCTTTTTAACACCTACTTATGCTACTTGCTGTGGTGGTCTTAATAGATCAACCTCCAGCTACTTCCAGGTCTGATTGTGTGTCTTTACCAACACTCGATCAAACTCGCAAAATAGATCCTATGCTACTGGCAGTGCTGTTGGGAATGTAGACTTGGCGTTATTCTCAGGATACTGTAGCCACCTACCCCAGAGCATCACTCTAATTTTGAAGACAAGGTGGCCAGTGAAAATGATCTTTTAGCAAAAGTGTCCATTTAAATGGCTGGAGTTTTAAAAAGATGAATGTAATGTGAAATGTAATGGTCAAAATAGTATTTGTGCACACTTGTGTTGGCAACATGTTCTTAATCTAAGATTTGGCATATGCACCTTATTGAGGCAGTTATTCCTGCTTAAAACAATGATTTGTTAAGTTTAAATGGTAAAATCTGTTGTTCTGAGACAGCTATGTGACTATCTTGTCAATTTCAGTGGGAAAAAAATTCTGCCTTTTTTTATTTTTTAAGGTAAATTCAGAAAAACAGTGTGATGAAATAAGAAAATCTCTTGGGCTATCAGGGATGATACCCAAATGCTGTTCTTCTGTGTTCCTGTACTTTGGTGATGGGACACTGGGGTGTGATAGCTGTAAGAACCACTAGGGGGGAAGGGGCTTAGACAGACCTTACCTGGACCCCCAGTTGGTGACAGGTTGTGGCTGGTTTGGATCAGTGGGAGGTCTGCTGGCTCGGGATGGGAACAAAGTTTTGGAGAGAGGAGGTGGTGGTGGGTAACAAGGCTCAGAGAGGCAGGATCTCTGAGGCTCGTCTGGGGGGTTTACTGCTATACCTCCTGTTTAATCTGAAAGCCAGCTGTCCTTGCTGCTGTGCAAACTGGATTGCTAATAAACCCTCTGACTTCTTCACTGGCTGAGTGTCACTTCTGATTGGGACGGCTGGGACCCTTCTGGAGGGAGGAACCCTCCCCAAAAGAGACTGGACAGAGCAAGGGTCGGACCCTCTGAGCCTAGATTTGGGAGCTGGCTACACAAAGCGTGGAGACCCAGGTGCTGGACTGGAGAAGGCTCCACCATAGCAGAGTTCTGACTGACTGTGAACAGAGGGGATCCAAGAGTGCTTTTCTGGGCTCCGTGACAAACAGTCTGAACCTTATCCCACCTCTGTTGATATCAGTGGGATTATGAATAAATTCTGTATGTGTCACAGGAGGCACAGGCTATGTCAGGGGTCTCAAACGCTCAGCCTGCGGGCTGCATGAAGCCCCTAAAGCTATTTCCTGAGGCCCGCAAAGGCACTATAGTTACCGATATCTGCAATATCGTTGTTTGAAAAGGTTTTAGTGGTGTGGCCCTCGGGCTAACATACTAGTCCTCATGTGGCCCTCTTGGTGATTTGAGTTTGTGACCCCTGGGCTATGTTCTGTAAGATTTTTTTTTCTGTTCAGTTTGCACTGTGGTTGTATGACTCGATGCCAGTTATGCCATGCAAGATTCCTTTATGAATGATCATAACATATGCTACATGATATCCATAGTATCACATTTCCTGCAGCATCATGTGTGTGTGACCACATGAAGCAGATTACATGGCTCAGCAGGAGTGGGGGGGTCACAGAACTCTCTTCTAGCAGCACATGAACAGCACAGAGGCTGGAGAATTACATGATGAAGGCAACGTACATTTCCCTCCCTGCCTCAGGTAGATGCAAAAAAAAAAAATCAGTGCAGCCAAGAAAGAAGGGGAGCTGAGAGGGTTTTTGGAAACTGAGAGACGCTTTGAAGGGCTTGAGGCTTTTGGCCAGAGACATTCCCTCTAGACTAGAGGCACCTACAAGAAGGACTGTGCTCTGCCTAAAATAGGCAGGGATGGCTGCAAACCATCTCAGTTGGAATGAAATAGTGAGAGGTGCATATGTCTAATGATGTTATAAGGCAGTATGTGTGTTAACAACTTTTATTCACTTATGGTCACTTCTGACTCCTTTATTAAATGATTGTTCTTTCCTGTATATGCTTAAAATCACATCCTGATTAATAAACTAGTAGTTGTTTTATCTGAAGCTGTGTGGACTTTAGAGGGTGTGATTGAAGGAGGCTGGGCAATCCATTTCAGTGTTAAATGGACAAACGTGTCTGTGAAGGTTGGGGGTGAATTCCAATCTCTGTAGGATAGGAGTTCCTGGTGTGGTTTCTGGGACTGAGGGTGCTCACTTGGAAATTGCTCCATTGTTGTCTAGTGGGCACACACGCACTGCCTGGACTGATTACACACAAGAGGCGGGTATGGACTGACTCAGGAGTGAATGGTCACCTGGCAAAACGGAGTAAGTCAGGGTTCAAGAGTGGGGGGGGGGTCACAGTGGCACTCAGGACCAGTTTTGGGGAACAGCCCTTCACTGTATGTCATATAGTCAAAAAGATATTTTGCCAAGAAGTTTTTATACATGAAGGTGTCAAACAAAATTAATTAAAACAAAAATGCCAAGACACACACTCCGCTTGCCTGTGTATATGCAGGGAAGTAGACAGCACTTTCTGTTGTTACAGTCAAATGACCAGAAAAAAAGCATGTACTTCCTTATGTGTCCAATAGATAGGAATTCTTAATTAGTGACCATTACTCTTTTTTCTCACCTAAGGGAAATGAATAGGATATAGTTGATTATTGTGGATCTGTTGTTTTGTATCAAGCATCCTGTAGAGCAATAAAACTTTTGTGAAGATACTTTTTTTTTTTAACATTAGTTAACAGAGGGGATATTAGTTGCATCTGATTACATTGTTTTCGAAACGTAGCTATAACCAGAACACAGGAAAACAAAACGTAAGCTGGAGGGTGACTTGACTTGTACTTTTTGTAAATAAATATATATAAAAAAAAGCTTGTAAAGGCTTCAAGGACATACTGAGTTATGTTTGTGTCATACTAGTGAGTCATGTTCTTGCAATGTGATTACTATATTGTGTATATATACAGTGCTTCGGATCACACTGAGCATGTTTTCCACTTGAGAAAGGAGAAGTAAGTAATTATATTGTTGCACGTACATCAATACCAAAATGTTGTATTACTTTTACTACATAAGATTTTCAAAAGTTTAGAAATAACTCATCAGACCTATGATCTCTATATTTTATTGTGATATTTGCTTTTTGTCTATTTGTAAAATGTCTTAAAGTGTCTCTTTAAAAAGTTTGTTACCAAATACTCCTATGACTTGTAAATGTGGATTGCCACTGACAAGTTTCAAATCTTCCTAAAAAGAATATAATCAGAAATCATTAGAATAAGCACCATGACACTATTCTTTGAAAACTGTGCAAATAACAATAACATGGAATTCAGTTGTAGTGGTTGTGGAAGGGTGAAAACTGGGAGAACTTTTATAAAGCAAGTACCACCTATGTTGCACTCTTCCACATAAAATGAAAAATAGCTTCCTAAAGTTGTCATAAATCACTTCTGCTATGTTTATCACATTGTTTCGTGTGTTTTTACTGTTCCATCAAAAAAGGGATCAAATGTAGCTGTGGGTAGGCAGGAGCGTTGCTACCTCCAGGAAGGACCTTGGGCACTGGCCCAGGCCTCACCCCCTGACTGCAGGACGTGTCCCGGCCGGGGACAGGGCAGGGAGTGGCAGCTGCGGCGGTGGGGCGACCGGGCCTAGGAAGGGGCCGGAAGCGGCTGCTGCCGTCGCAGGTGACCGGGCCCCGGATCTCTGGCCCAATCTGGCCGGAGACCAGGACAGGCAGGGGCCTCACCAGGACCTGGGGCACTGGTGCCGGGATTTGGGGCACGGGCCCCATGTGCCAGGTGCCAGCGACGCTCCTGCAGGTAGGAAAATAGAGCAGAACTTGCAAAGAGATCTGTGCAGACACTGCATTTGCCTAGAGTTGTAGAACAGTGGCTTTGATGTTATTACATTTCCTCAAGTTCCAAAGGTGCAGCTGTGTTAGTCTAGTAAAGCAAAAAAAAGCAAGGAGTCCAGTGACACTTAAAGACTAAAAGATTTATTTATTGCATGAGCTTTTTGTGGGAGAAAATCCCACTTCATCAGACATGAAGTGGGATTTTCTCCCACAAAAGCTGATGTGATAAATAAATCTGTTAATGACACAGGACTCCTTGCTTTTTTTTTTTTTCATTTCCTCACATTCTCTCTCCCATGAATTTATACTGTATAATAATGGCACTGTGTGTTGTTATTTTGTAAATGTTGACTCGATAGTGACTTCTGCTGTTTAAATTCATGCTCATATCATGAGTATGCACAGATTTTCAGTCTAAGTGTGAATTCATGGCTAAGGCTGCCATCACTTCCAAAAGTAGGGCCCAAAAGAATGTCAGTGAACCAGACTTGATGCTGGGGTGTGTGCAATAAAAAGATCAATTGCCATAAATGAGGAAGTTCTCATGTTCTTGGAAAATCAAGTAGCAAACAACGTGGGTGTGTCCATATTATTAGTAGTAAAGCTGGCCTATCTTCCTATAAACTGTTGTCCAATGGTAATTTAAACAATTAAATGACCCCCTTGCTTTCTGAGTGTGAGATGTGAGGCATGAACAGAGAGTCTGCAACTGTCAAAACAAACATACAAGGAGTCTTGTGGCACTTAAAGACTAACAGACTTATTTTTTGCATGAGCTTTTGTGGGAGAAAATCCCACTTTGTCAGATGCTTTTGCTGGACTAGATTGACGGCTGCCCCTCTGGAACTTGACAAGATACAACTGTCAAGCCTTTTAGACATTTTGCATAGCCTCACAGAATTTCAGACTAATCTTGCATCTGTTGGCAAGCATTACACAGTAGCTAAGTATTAGTCATGGCACCAGCCAAGTAATACAAGGTTAAACCCATAGAATTAATTGTTACTTATTTGCACAAGTGTTTGTAAAATCTATTTCAGCACTGTCTTAAAGGTACACTTACACAGTAAATTTTTATATTTATGTGGCATCTTAACTATTGAAGTTTGTTTAAAATTTGAGAGATGCATTTGTGTCAAATGTTATATGGGTTAGTATAAACTTTACCTATATGTATAGCTCAGTAGTCCTAATAATACTTTACGTGTTCAGACTCCAGCATGGACGCTAACTAAAGCACCCTTTTTTACTGTTGTGATGGTACTCTCACTTTGGAATAAAATGTAATTTTTTTCTAATGTATTAAGAAATAAAACAAAACTGCAACTTTTGCACCCTTACCCCAAGTGTGGTTAAAAGAAAGCATCTTAAACTGACCCAGGATACGTTAATTTATTATAGATAGACAATGAAACACATGTTTTTTCAAAAGAAATAGTAGAAAGTACCAGCAACTGACAGAACACTTTAAGATCTTGTGGATTGTATCCATATGGTAAAGGAGCTGTAAGGAACACTTCAACATTCTAAAAACACTTTATTGGCAACAATTGAGTTTAGAGAAGAAATTAAAAAATGTGCTTTCCTATGAGAATATAATATTTTCTTTCGTTTGACCTTTGGCAAAGTAAATACATTTTTAACCAGTTGTCTGGAGGACTTTCCGAATGTATTTTATGCATGAAAAATAAGGCCTCTGTGATGTATCTATGTCACTGCATAGCTGCATGTATTTTTTTTTTTTTTTATTTTGCTCCCATTTTATAAATTCCCCATCTTCAAGCATCTGACAAAGTGGGATTTTCTCCCATGAAATCTTATGCAGTAAATTTGCTATTCTTTATAAGAGCCACCAGACACTTTGTTTTGTTGAACTAGACTAACACAGCTGCCCCTTTGGAACTTGCATAGCTGCAGTACATCAATGGCTTGTTTTGGTTTTGTCTGTGGGGATCCATTGTAATTCAGAATTGTGCCAGCACGGGAACACAACAGGAGTAATAATTACCTATTTCCCAGAGGAGAGGATAATCCCCCCCCCCCCATATTATGAGGATGAATTCAGGCTTGCATGTTTTCCTTTATTGTTATAAAGAAACTATAATTCACACCAGTGTATATTGGCAATAATTTAGATATGTGAAGTAACTTCATGAGAGATACCAATGTTCTGTATTAAATATTTTTTGCAGCTTGTAGTCTAAATGTACTAAGCTTTATGGAAAGCTGACCTTTTAGCCTTTTCTCAAAGCAGAGCTGAAGACCATATAACTATTTTACAAAACAACAAACAAACAAATTACCAGGTATTTTTAAGTTTTCCTCCAATGTCCAAAAAATGTAACGCTCCAAAAGTATTTTCAGGTATCAACTATGCTGACCTATGGGACTACAGTGAAAACTGTGTTCTGTACATATGAAGAGTAGTTTTTAACATTGCGATTGGTTTAAAGCAGTGGTTTCCAACCTGGGGTGCTGGGACCTCTGGGGGTCCATGGACAAGTTGCAGGGGGTCTGCAGAGCCTCTCCCTCCTGGGGCCGGAATCTAGCTGCAGCCCTGATGCTCCCTGCTACGGCTGCTTCTCCCCACCCGTGACTGGATCACGGCAAGGGGATGGGGCCACGGTGACTCCCCAGCTGAGGCAAGGGCAGGGGGCCATAGCCACTGTGGCTCAGCTCACCAGCAATGCGGGCCATGGGCCTTGGTGCTGCTCTCCAGCTGTCCCAGTGGCACTGCCAGAGTGGCACAGGCCAGATTATGTGATCAGCCAGGGGGGCTGGAAAGATATTTTTTGTTTTAAAAAGGGGCCTTAAGCCTGATAAAGGTTGGGAACCACTGGTTTATAGGCTTGGGGTGTGTTTGTGTGTGTGTTACGAAGGACGTGTGTTCACCTTTGCAATGTAACATTTAAAGAATGAACAGCTCGTTTACAAATAAAAATGAATATTAGTCTAAAGAAAAATTTTTGTTTTTCTTTATTGTAAGTACTTTGAATTTAGAAATCTTTCTTGTGCAGTGAGCAAATAGTCTCTCTTTTTATTCAATTTTTTGTTAAAATGCATTTTCACGTCCATAAATGTTCCAAAAATCCAGTCATTAGCCATTAAAAAATTAAGGACCTGGTCCAAATTCCATTACAACTAAACTGGACTTTTAGGAAGGGTTTTAACAAAAAAAAAAAGTTGAATAGTGTCTAAATTGTATTGTGCTTCATAACTTCATCATTTTTATTTACTGAAGAGTGCCACCACTCAAAGGTCAATAAATAATGGAGCACGCTAAGCTGACGCGTTTCAGAAGGATCTATGCCGTGTTTATGCTTTTGAGTAGAGAATTGTTTGATCATTTTGTTTTCTGGGTCACTGATGAAATAAGATACCAATTCTATTTAAAATGTAAATTAAAAACCTGGTCAAACTTTTTTGCATATTTGTATTGAAAGCAGGTTTATAGTTTGGCTTACATAACAATATTTATAAGCAATTACAGTATATCTGCTCTTAATGCAATGCCGTATATTTGATTCCACTGTGTTTTCTAATAGCTTAGCAGGTGTCCTCAAGTTGGATAAAATGACTTCTTTATAAACTGGGGAGAATTAGTCCATTTAATTTAGTTTGCTACTGAATTAATTACGAATAAGATTAGATTTATTTTGGTAATGACCATCTGTTGTCCCTAGAAATGTTTATCAGGCTTCAAGAAGCTGAGATGACTTTAATCACAAGTCTGTACTGAATATAGTATACATATTGTCATAATTATCATCATAGGGAAAGAAAATAAAAGATGGATGAAGACATAAGCATAAGATAATGTTAGTAATTGTTTTATGAAAGCATTATCTTCCCCTTCACTTTCCCATTTTTCTGGACTAATGATTATTTACTTGTTCGTATACGCAAAGTTCCAAAGCGGTAGCTGTGTGAGTCTAGTCCAGCAAAACAAACAGGGAGTCTGCTGGCACCTTTAAAGACTAACAAATTTATCTGTTGCCTAAGTTTTCAAGAGAGAGAATCACCTAATGAAGTAGGATTCTCTCCCGTGAAAGCGAAAGCAATAAATAAATTTGTCTTTAAAAGTGCCACCAGACTCTTTGTTTGTTCATGTACGTATATCAGCATACATTAATGAAGTGTAGAGCAGCTCTTGCAAAGGGCAAAATTGGATATCTTCCATCACTGTTTGCAGTGTGGTAGCTGTGTTGATCCCCGGATACTAAAGAGAGAGAAAATGGGTGAGGTAATATCTTTTATTGGTGAAAATGACAAACTTATTAGCTTGCATCAAATAGAGCTTAGTGTAAGACTGAAAGTTTATCACTTTTTTCAGCAGAAGTTGGTCCAATAAAAGATATTACCTCACCTACCTCATCTCATGAAAAGGGGTAATTCCTTTTGTTCCTACTGGACTAAGTAAAGGTTGAGGGCACTCCGTACCCTGTAAGAGGAGTGCAAAATCCCACAGAGTCAGGTCTACTGTTTTTTGTATCTTCTCTATAACCTTTTAACTGTTTCAGAAGAGACTAGAGTGGTGGTTTTCAAACTTTTTTCCTCGGGACCCAGTTGAAAAAAAATCATATATGACTGTGACCCAACAATTACATCTTTGAGCAATAAATTGTAGTGTTTTGATGGCAGCAGCAGGGTTGCCGCAACCCAGTACGTGAGGGTCTGTGACCCAGTACTGGCTGCTGACCATAAGTTTGAAAACCACTGGACTAGAGATAATAGAAGACTGAATGAGGTTACTCTCTATGACCAGAGGAGCCATTCCACATGTTAAAGAACTCTAATGTTGTCCATCTGCTTTGGTTGCTTTAGTACAGTATAGGATACTTATGATGACTAGAAGTGCCCCCCGGCTTGTTCTTTACCTCACCTTGCTGCCGTCTCCTTCCTTAAAGCATCTGGCTGTGGTGCAGCCCCTAGGGTCTGTTTTAAGTTATAGCTGTAAGGTTAATTTACTCCATATCATTCATTTTGTAATATGGAGTTCATTTGTTACTTTGCACAGGCAAATCATATTTTAAGTTCTAGGATCCTAAGTCAGGAGAGTGTATATATCACAGTAATAAATTTTTATATAGATAGCTATATAATTGTAAAAGAGCTATCTGATGATTTTTTTTTCTACTCTACCTTTAAATAGGTGGCTTTTTTAATCTGTGTGCTGGGATGGGAGCTATTGAAGATGAGATGGCTGATACTGTGTAACAAACATGTATGTGCTTGCATTGAGCACTTGTGATTTTTTTGCTCACTGAAATAACCAATCCAGATGAAACTACATGTTTTAGTCTTTCTACATGGGGAAAATATGACACTTGCTTGTAGTAACATCTTAAATCATTGTAAGTAAAATAATTTTAAAATCTGATTTTTACTTTCTACAGTTTGTACAGTTTAACTTCTTGCACTTCACTCAGCTTGGATGATTCAAATAAAATAGTCAATTTTACTTGGAGGTTCTTGTGCACAAACTCGGTGTTGTGATAGCTGGATTGCTAAAATGCCTTTTAGAGCAGATATTTTTAATGTGCAAATGGCCATATTGTCTTGACTCCATAGTAAGAATGAGAATAGACAAAAAAAAAAATTCCCAAAAGGACTTATTCCGTATTCTGTGCAACAAGTTGCTGTTACTCAGAGGGTGTTGAATTTCTGCTGGTGTACTGTTTGTTTGTTTTTTTCTTACAAATGACATTCCACAATAGTAGGCTCAGTCATTCAGCTAGGATATTTTGATAACTCTAGATACATTTCAATAATGTTACATCTTGAGGGTAAAGGGAAGAAAATATAAAAGTGTTTTAATTGGCTCTGATTTATTTGTTCAGCTTTGCCTGAACTTCAGAGAATTTTAGTTTGTAATGTCTTGGATTATGATTACTTAAACCTGCTGACATTTCATGGTGAACTATGGGAGAAAAATATAGGATGAATGGTCTAAGTAGAACATCACATGTTGTATATTTCTCTGCTCTTTAAATTGTTATGGTTGTTTAGATAAAACCAGAGTTCAACTCCTCTCCCCCACTGGGTTTTTTTTGTTTGTTTGTTTGTTAGTTTTTGATGAGGAAATCTGATTTAGTGGAGTTTTTCTAATATTTAGTCAGGTTTTTCTACAGTTTTATTCTTTAACTCGTATATCAAGCTGAGATATTTACATGAGCATTTATGTATGAGCATATAATAAACATACATATATATTTATATAGAAAACAAAATTGCCAATTCCAAAAGTTTCAAAAGCATAAATTAGACCCCCACCACCTGCCAAAAATTGTGGAATTGGCTCCCAAATCTTTCGCAGGAAGTAGGGAAAGGCAGCCAGCCAATGCTTTCTCAGATGAAACTTCATTTTGTGGCAAGACTGGCACAAGACTGGGGGACCAAAATCACACTGCTAATAATGAAATTGAAAGAGTTGACAGCACTTCAGCCTGAGAGAGAAAACTTTCCCTTTTTTTTGAGAATTAAAAGGAAAGTGATGAGAACAATAAGCATAGTAGGTACTTTGATAGACCTCTTTAAGAAAATTGATGAGGGGGAAAGGGATGGAGGCAATAGGAAATAGAGGTACGGCTAATTTGTGGCAGTGTTGGATGTTGATGAGAGGGGATTGAGTAGAGTAGTGAATTTGTAGGCTGGATTTGTTTCTTCATATCTAGAAACGTTCTCAAATGTGGGCAAGATACCTGACAAAGTGGCTATCTACAAAGTTGAGAAGATAATCTTTCCTTAGCCTTCACAATATTGAATTCATTATGTGGTTGTTTCTTATTCTACCTGGAATAAAAGTGTAGGTTGCTGATCAATACGGCAAATGTTTGGTTGTTACTGAACTTCACTCTAGACAAGGTGAATCAGAAACTTAGAAAGTTAAAGGATTTCAGCTAGCAGGTAAAAGGCAAGCAATTACATGGATTGAAGTAACAAACAGTTAATTCTAATATAAATATTGAGTTAAGGAGCGAGATAGATTTGTGCTTATCTCAAAAAAATCAGAAAATTGGTTTATTTGGATTCCTCGAGAGCAAACATACTACTGAATTGAATTTCTGTTTGAAGTGGAAGAGTGGAATATTGTGTATGATTTTTGAGACTGAACTGTACCATTTTCCTACGAGAAAGTCTCCTCCTATTCCTTATCTCTCCTGCTCTCTGAGATACATAAGGGTTGAGAGTTATTGGATGTATAGTGTGTTTGGGAAGCATACTGTAATGATGCCATGTAGGTAAGCAAAACATAAGTTACTAGGCTGCGAAGATGAAGCCTTTTACCATCACTAAATCAACTGTTGTGTTGGCTAATTTAGATTTAGTTAATTTGCTGTATGATATTCATGAGCCATGTCTAATTGGGACTATGCTGATCTATTTTTTGAAAAGTACATCAGTGGTTTCTCAGTACAGTATTGTGGATGATGTTTCATTTGTCACTGTGCTGTGTTTTAATAAGCTGTGGTTAGAAAAAAAGCAAGTTCATAGAACTTTTAGAACATGTGTTCTACTCTTGTAGGGACTTTACTGAGTGAAAAAGTGCTTTAGAGACTTCTGTAAAATGTGAAAGCCCTGGATGGAGGGGAGCAGCCCGGTGGATAACTGATGGATAGTATGTTGACCAGTAGTGGGGATGAGAGAGAACAAAAATCCGTGTTACTAAGAAAATTGCTATAGGTTCTTTAATGTTCATGAAGAACGGACAAAATTCTAACTTGAGTAGTAAGGCGCAATAAACTTTGTATATCTGAGTCACAACCTACACTAAATTTTGGATCCAGATATGAATGCCACATGCGTGAACTGTTCTCCATTTTAATATGTGGAAGGATGATGGAAAGAGTTATCCCTTCTGGGTTCTAAGTTTATGGTTATTGTTTATTAGAGTTATTTCAAACCTCATGCCTAATCAGTCACCCTAAATAAATTGTCTATTTGAGCAGTCCATGTTTAAATATGAAATGTTCTTTAGTGTCCTCCATTTTTAATACATCATTTTTCTTTAATTGAAATGATACACCTATTTCAATTGGTAAGCTTTCAGTAACCTTTAAGCATATTATGTGAATGAGTTTTGTGGGCACACTAATGGATCAGTTACTCTACCAGGGGTGTCCAAACTTTTTGGATGAGGGGCCACTTTGCAATTCTTTTCTCACTCGGAAGCTGGTGAGCAAGTTGGTGGGTTGTTTTTTTTTACATTCCTAGACCTGCACAGCCCACCCAAATGCATGCAGTGGCTTGGTGGGCTGGGTAAGAGCCCTTGGCAGGGGCTACAGGGGGTGGACAAGCATGCTCTAGATGTTTGAGAAACTCACTTGGGAAAAAAATGACTGAAGCTGAAAGAATACTTGGTTCTGATGACATTTAAGTGTTGTTGAGAAGTAACAGGTGGTTTACTTTGGGCTTAACATACATCAGCAAACAGTTTCTTATTCAAAGGATTGTGCAGCTAGTTCTCTAGAACATGGATTACAGTATTGTATTTCCTCAGAAAAGTCTATTGAATCATTAAATGAAAATACAGATTTATAGAGCATTCTGTTTTGGTTTCTGAGGAAGTGATGATTGTTAAGGAAAATATGTTGTGGTGTTATTAACTAAAAACAAATGATTTAGACAAAAATGGTTTCAGTTATTGGTTAGATACATCCAGAACATTATCTGTCCTTCTTTTCTGCCATGTACTCTTAGAGACAATTGCTTAAGCACTTCTTGTAGCTAAGCAAACATAAGTTATCGTGTGCTTAATACAGTGTGTAAATTATATGCAAGTCGTGATTTCCCCCCACCCCACACACACAATGCATTCTTTTCAAATAAAGTCAGATCATAACAGTTTAACAGAAGCAATGCATTGTATTGATTATACATTGGGTCAAATTTTTTAATTTTTACAAACCTTTAAAAGGTGTCTAGTAATTTTGGGTACATCTGTTGTTGAGCGTCCAACATGAGACATCCGAAAAGGGCCTGATTTAAAGAAAGTGCTGAATGTCCACTTTCCGCAATATGTCCTTGCTAAGTCCAGGCATTCAAAATTCTAGTAATATTTATGGATCTTGGCCTTGGTTCTTGATTAGACTTGCAGTGCATCTTAGTATATACATATGTACCCTTGAGGGAGGGTCAGATTCTTAAAGGTCTTGTCCAAGGGTGGCCAAATTTATGGAACTCAAGAGTCGCACAAGTCGATTATTAAACCTTTGAGAGCCGCACTGAGGCATATAACCACATATTTTTACCTACTCCAAAATTACTAAGCTTAAAATTCATTGCGCACTTTAATTTTATCATAAAAATAGGGCAAATATTGGTCTAATAATTATTTAAGATTACCATGAAACTAGGTCTATACAGTAAAAATTTAGCTGTTGCTAGATGTAAAACACTACAGGCTTGTGGCAAGTTTGTTTTTTTTTTTTTTTAATCTGGGCAGCAACTTGTCAATGCAGCAGGTAAAAACTCTCTGAGATGCTGATCTCTTAAGTATTGCACAATGTTTTGAATTTCATTGTGGAATATGATGCTTCACAGCAGTAAGTATGCCAAAAATTGAAAGTAATCTATGTTCAGTTTTACACTTTTCTCCTTTGTATTTTCATTCCTTAGTATTCCACATCATGTTTAGGACTTGTAAAACATGATTTTATTTTAACAATGAGTAAGCTGCATTAGGGCCTACGAGAAAATCTAAACATGCTATGGGTTCTCTGACCATGTCATGCTTCTCTCCCCCACTCCCCGTTGCTGCTTCCCTGCCGTCTCTTACCACACTGCTGCTTCTCTGCTCTCCCCAACCATGCCGCACTTCGGCCTCTCATCCCATCCTGGCACCTACCATGCCCCCGCTTCCCTGCCAATATTTCTGCCAGTAAACTTGTTCACTAAAATACTCATGGACAGTAAAGACAAAAGGTCTGAGGTCTCAGACACAATTAACTTTAAAATGAGAGTAATAGTAAGGGAAAATACTGCTCTCATCTTAATCCTGTGAAGAGATGCACACAGGGACATCTTTTTTAACTGTTCAGAATCACAACAGATCAATGAGAATTTATTGGGACAGAAAGTGCAAGATCAGAGCCTGTTTCAGTAAGTGCTTTGGAGTCCATGGACAGAAAATACTATGGAAAAAAATCCCATTGAGTTTATTCAGTTTGGGGTCAGGCCCTGTAAAAATTCTAAATATCAATATTTGGTTTTTATAATACAAAGTAAAATCTTTATTGGTGAGAAATTTTTTTTCCAGCTGGTTTACAACACAATTGTCCATCCTCAGCCCTTCACAACAATTACTCTCTTGTCTAATGGGCTCAGATATGCATAGAGGCATTCATGAAGACTGCACTGAAATATAAATAGATTTTGACTATACGATAGAAAAGAATTAATACATGTTGAATGCTATTTAATCAGCAGAAGTATAGTGCTGCTATTGAACTTTGCAGTGAATGTAAATTATCTTGGTAACTGACGTAGTTATATTAATTAAAATTTTCTTATAAAAATAAATGTGCTAGCAGTTCCTTCTGCAAACAGGTGACATACTGATGTCTCAGGGACACTTGTTCAATGGACTCAAGGAATTTTTTTTTTCTAAAGCCAGTTTTCAGTAGTGGTGGTCTATCTTAAGTCTAAATCATTTTGCATGCTGAAAATGAGCCATGATCCATAATAAGTACTTGTAACATTCTTTAAATAGAGGGGTTTTTTAAATAACCTTTTGACAGTAATCAGCAGTTTTGGATGTAACACTTGTGTCAATTTTCAGTCATTTCTGATGATTCTTATTTAATTCTCAAAATAGAAATACAAGAGAAATAATTTTGCATTATATTACAATATCTGGCAATGCCAGGTGATTTTTTTTTTTAAAGAAAATTAATTTACAATTGCTTTTCAGATTTAAATTGCTAATTATCATCACTTATCTGTAGTTCATTGTAGACTTGTTCTTGATCAATTTATGTTGCCAGTTTTAAAAATATTTACCCAGAAAACAATATCAAACAAGAAAAGTATTTAAAAAATCATGCACTGATGTAATTAAAGACTGTATCATTATGCACACAGACAAAGAGGGTAGAATTAATATTGTGTGGGTAAAATGTAGAATCTGGCAGTTACTTGCTCCGAGTGCTTCTCTTTACACCTAACTGAGGAGGTCGCTTTTCCCTGCGGGCTCTCACAATGCTGTCCCTCCCCTCCCGGCTCTGACCACACTGCTTTTTCCTGCAGCTCTCACAAGGCTGCTTCTCCGCTGCCATCTCTCACCATGCCCCCGCCTCTCTGCTGGCCCCGACCACTGCAAATTTCTCACCCCTGGCTCCTGTCATGCCACCCTTCCCTCTTGCGCTCTCCTGGGAGCCACAATTTTTCTTTAAAGAGCCGCATGCAGCTCGCAAGCCGCAGTTTGGCCACATCTGGTCTTGTCAATCGTAATCAAGAAATGCTGGTCTCTCTGAGGATGAATAGTCCAGTGCAATGTTCTGAATATTCACATGCTGAGAAACTTCCCTGTTGCAGCCCCATATATAAACTGTCAACTGTATGAAAATAGCATTTAACAGTGACTGACGTTTCTGAACTAACTTGCTGCTGATGTCTACCTGAAAGAAAAATGTATGTGTGACTTTGGCAGTGTAGGTGGTCATGAAAAAGATTGCAAATTAATTTATATCTTCTTTAAGGAATTTGTCCATCAAAACAACTTCAGTGTTAAAAAAAATCTGTTACAGGGTTTTGAACTATATCTTAAAGAACTTATTTGTTGTGCTGACTTTTGCTACCTTTGCCTGTACTTGATAATTGCACTGCCATCAATAAATCTATAAAATCTTTTATAGTTGTATTACTGTAGTGCCTAGGCGCTCTAGTCATGGATGAGGACCCCATTCTGCTAGGTGGTACACAAATACAGAAAAAAAAGACTGTGCTTGCTCAAAAGAATTGTAATTTTTAACTGAACCTTCCATGATCCTGTATAGCTACTGCAACCATTTTTGGGAGCATTAAATCTCTTTGTCATACCCACAAACAGCATTTCCCCTGGTTCTTGCAATCCCAATGGATTGTGGATACCAGTAGTTTCCAACCTGGTCCTCAAAGCAGGGACTTGTGGCTGAGACAATCTAGAAGAGCTGCTGTAGCAAGGTGATATTTATTTTTAGAAATGACCTCTATATGGAGGACCACCTGCAGGCTAAGTCTATGCTGATGGTGGCAAAATTGCTGCCATCAGTGCAATCTTCTGGGTTCAGTTGAGTGGCCTGTGTAGACGCACTCAGTTGATCTGGAATTTGCCCCTGCAATTCCAGTCCAATGTCCCTTGTAAGCCTGTGTGGGCAGGCAGGTGCATGGCCCCCATCACATACCTGCGTAGGGAGCAGTACCAGTCATGAATGGCTGGCAGCTGAGGCTCCTACTGGGGCAGAAGACGTGTCTTCTGGCCAGCAGAGAAGTTTCCCCTAGGCTGGGAGCTTTCAAAACTCCTGCCCTGAGTATGCTCAGGGTCGGGGGGAGGAGCCTGCGGCCTGGCTGCTTTGCTCTGTCGGCTAGGGAAGGTGGCCTTGGTGGGGGGGAGGGATTGGGGATAGTCTGGCAACTGGCGGGGAAAGGGTGTGGGGGGCTGGGAGGATGATGGGGTTGGGCCAGCTGGGGGGAGACTGGGAGAGCAGGTGGGTGGGTTAGGGTGGGAGGAAGGGATCTGTCTGGCTTGGGTGGGAGAGAGTGGGCAGGTGGGATAGCGTCACAAATTGCTGCTTAGCAAACACCATAACTTGCTCAGCTACATCAGCAGCTCAGAGGGAACATTGCTCCAGCCCCCTAATTGGAGTATTGGTGAGCCAACCAGAAGGCATTACCGACCAGTTGGCTTAGCGTAGTATGCAGGGAGTATTTAGTAATTTGTTGGGAAGTATGTAAGGTACTTTATGTACCTTGCACATCTCCTGTCAATTGCCAATGAAAAGTGTAGAAAGTATCAACTAGGGTGTGGAGGTGCAGCTGCAGCTTGCTTTTCCCCTGCAGCAGTACTGGATTAATGCAGAGCAATCCAATCTAGAGTGGCAGTGGCGAACCTCAGAAATGGAATTAAAACACTTCTGGCAACAGCAGCGCATCGTTTTAAGCCCCCTTTTGTGCAGCGGCACAAGGCGTGTTAAGAGCACAGCAGATGCTCATGACAGAGCTTGAAATCATATCTTTAAATCTTAACACCTGACAATGGGTCATTGGCATTCCCAGTTAGTGACAAATTGAAAAATGGCTCAGATCTAATTCATGTATTTTGTTGACTATCCACACTGTGATTGAATGATTATAAATAGCTTTCCGTTATAAGTCATGTTTTGTTGTGTGAATTAAACCACTGGAAATCACCCTACATAATTAGATTCACATGTGAATATAGACCCCTTATTACATGGATCGTCAGTAGGATTTGGACCGTGGACTATCCCCAACCCAGACCTGTGCTGTGTTAATTGTTCTCCTTCACGTTCACCAACTACTGAAGTTAGATGTGGCACGTGTTTAGCTGGAAATTACACAACTATTAGCAAAACACCAGTAGAATTTTGGGGAGTAGGAGACGTGCTCTCTGTCACAGGCTCAGAGATGAGAGAGGTCAGAGACAGAATAACCAATTCATGTCTAGATGACACACTCCTTTCAAAAGGCAGTGTGGTTTATTGGTTAGACTTGTGCCTGTGGGTCCTATTCCCAACCCTGTCTGAACTGATCTTGTGCAACCTCTCTTAGAGTAAGTCTATACTAACGGCGGCAAAATTGCCACTGACAGCATGATCTTCTGCGGGCGATTCAGCAGTCAGTGTAAATGCTTCTGGGACTAGTTTAGCTAGATTCTTTCATACTGTGTTGGGAAATATTCCCTCTAAATATTTATTTTTCTCAACTCATTCTGTGATTTTTTCCACTTCTCTCTTTCCAGCACTAGATCATATTACTGGTTAAGACCTAAACATGTTCTCATAGGGCAAGGTGCTTCAGGTGTTGTTCAGTTTGAACCTTGTAGTCTAGCTCTGTATTATATACATTTAAAAAAAAAAAACTTGATAGGTTGACCTTTCTATCTAGTTTTGGTGCAATGGGATTTTGCATTGAGCTGCTAAGTAGAAAATGTAGGGTTTAACCACAGATGCTGGTTGTCTTTAGCACTAGTCCAGTGAAAGTGTTTGTGTTATGAAAGATGACTTCTTTGACTTTTTGAAAGATACATGCCAGATGGCTACTTATACATGTCTGGCTCAAGAATGTTATATACAGAGATTTGATTAAGTTCACTTCTTCAGTTTTCTTTGCAAGTCTTGTAAGTACAGTTTTTAATACAGGACATGCAAACTCTCAAGAGAGTGTAAATCAGGAGCATTGCTGCCCCAGGAAAGGACCCGGGGCAGGAACAGGAGTGGCTGCGGGCAGATGGGCCCCGGTTCCCCAGGCGGGAGCAGCCGCGGGCTGGAGACTGGGAGAGGCGGGGCCCCACCAGACCCGGGGCACTGGTGCCAGGATTCGGGGCACGGGCCCCATGTACCCAGCGCCAGCGATGCCCCTGGTGTAAATATTGATACTGTCCTGTGTTTTGCCTAATTATGAAGACATTCATGTTTGCCCATGTTTTGTTTGCTGTTTCCCTTAATCATGAATTCTTCCAAGACCTAAATTACCATCTCTTTTTTTTTAAAGTAATTCTGAGTACACACAGTTTAGTTGAACAAACAAGGAGTCCTGTGGCACTTGAAGACTAACAAATGTATTTGTTGCATGAGCTTTTGTGGGAAGAAAATCTCACCTCATCTTCGAAGTGTCTGATGAAGTGAGGTTTCTTCCCATGACAGCTCATACAATAAATAGATTTGTCACTTTTTAAGTGCCACAGGACTCCTTGTTTGTTTTACTGAATTAGACTAACATGACTATCCTTTTGTATCTTGGCAACAGTTTAGTTGATGACAGTGATTCGTGTATTCTTGGCAGTTCTTGGATATAAGCCCCAGTTGCATGTGCTTTGGAATAAGGGCTATAATGAGCCACATGGAAAACTTAAGATATGATGATTTGTATTTGGTAGGCAAAGGAAAAGGCAAGTGATCCTTATTTCAAAGTCAGTAGTCCTGCCATGTCAATAAGAGTTGCAAAATTTTCTTCTATCTAACACAAGCATTGTTTTTGTACTGATCAGGTAAAAAGAGACTGGGTACAACTTTCACCATAAATCTCCATCAAAATATTTTTATTTTGCTTTCTTAATACAGTTGTTCCAAAATTTGAATTGTTGATCATTCATTTCAAGAACTTGAAGGAAATGATGAAACCCAAAAGAATTTGAAAATTGTGGCTGATCTTGAATACTATCCATATCATTTGGAGTAAGTAAAAGACATTTTTAGCTTGAATACTAAATTTCTGTGTTTCTGTAGCTTAAGGAATAGTCTTCATGGTCTAATTTTTTTAAATGCCTGAAAGTTAAATGAAACTGCTTGTCAATATGTATGCTGAATCTAAATCCATGATGTAATATAGTACATAGTTCATTTTATATAACTTATATGTTCAAGCATAGTGGTTTTTGTTGTGCGTTTTTTGTTTTTTAAACTAATGTGAGAGAGAAGAAAAAGGCATTCAGGTAAAGGAAATTACCTTTCCAAATAACATTTTTTTAAATGATGTAATTTTTCCTCCATATGTTTTTTTGAATAGAACTAGTGTTCTCATACAGCAGAAGTAGCAAGTCAGGTTTTAGCCATACAATGTTGAGCAGTAACTCCAGATTTTCTAGGAAAGTATTTGAGATAAGAAACTTCATTTATGGAATTACAGAGGCCATGGTGGGTTGGGGGGGGGGGGAGCGGGGGATTGTCTCCTTTTGGCTGGCAAGCATTGTATTTTAAACTTAATTTTTATTTAATGGCTTTTTCATTAATCAGGCATATTCTCTGAACAGACTTCCAGTTTCTGTTTAGAATATTGTTTTTCTTCAACTTCCTCCACAACATTTGTGGTTTTGGTTCTGCATTCATTGACCTTTCAAATTGCTTAACATATGTCCTAGAATGGGGGAGCCATGTCTCTCTCTCTCTCTCACCTTTCTGATCAATATGATGGCTCACATTCATTGTAATGGCAGCTGAATATAGTCATGATTCAACAAAGCACTTAGATGTGTGCTTAGGGCCCTTGCTATTAATCAGAATACTTAAGTAGGTGCTTATGTACTCTTCAAAACTGGGAACTCTGTTTTTAGTTTAAGTGTACACTAGATGAACTTTGTATGTGATAATGTGCAGACAGACGTTTGGCTTCCTCATGAAAATCAGTCAGTGACAGTTCTGTAGATAATAATTGCAAACTTAACTTAAGGAAATATATTATTTGCAAGCCTCACTTCAACAGTTACACATTTGTTGTTGCAGTTTGATAAATAACGTGTTGCTTTTACGGGAAATGTCCCCGTTAAATTGAGACTGTTTATTGTGGCAGATAGAAGCTAGTATGCACAGTGTTGTTAGTCATTTTTTTATTTCCTTCACTCTCACTATATATCCAAATATCTTGGTGGGAGAGAGGGCCTGAACTGCTAGTGCACAAGTGAAGCTCCTGGATCAAATCTGGAGGCAGACAGAATCAGCATTTGAATAACTGGAGCTTGTCTGGCAGTTTAACCAAGAACTGTTTCATGTTCTTTGTTGTGTATAGTTTTGATATCATACAGTGTTTGATCAACAGACAATCTGTGACACAATAAAAGCCCAGAAATCTGTATGAATCATTGAACATGATCAAAAAGATGGACAGTTATGTTCTTTGCTTCTCTATTACAGAAACAAATTTGTCTTAGTGCATCTGCCAAATATATCAATACTTGACTTTCTGTAACTTAGTTGGTCTGCACAGTTGTTTTTGGGATGATAACTCATTTGACTATTTCTGAAACAGCTTGTTTGAGCACTACATGAGTTTAGGTATTTTTATGTAGTTCACTGTCTGTAATAACACAAATACAGATTAAAAAAAAAAAACAAAAAAAACCACAAGCCAATCTGGCTATACCAGCAGTGTCCTTACAATTTATTTATTAAATGAGCATTCTTTTTTTCATTTTCTACCTTTAACATTTTGCAGTATTCAGTGAATGAGTTAGTGAAATAGGTGTGTGCAAAAGTGACAGTTATCCATTATTATGGTTTTAAATAAGTTTCTTGCTCATGAATAACTGTCAGCAAAACCAAACATTTCTTCTGCATCCTTTTTTCTCTTTTCCTAAACAGCTTGGGGGGGAGGGGGGCACAGATATGTCCTGTCTTTTACTCACTCTGCAACTAATCTGTTAAGGAAAACTTTCCTTTGGAGTAAATGGGCCTTCTAGACAACAACAGCTTTTTAGCATATACTGGCAGGAGTTAGGTCTGTTAGAGATTAGCTGGAAATTTAACAAATAGAATCAAATAACTCCCAAATACTTTAGACAGAGGAGATCATTAAAACTTGTTGGATGCATAGCTTTAGAATGCTGGGTGTACAGTTGTACTGGAGTAGATGCTGATGGTAACTTTTTTTTTAGTTTTGGCTTGATACACAGCATTGATTTTTGCTATAAACCGAAGTACTTTTGAATTTTAAAAATAGTGCATGGGCACATTCTTTAAAGTGTGTGTGTAGGCACAATATCCATTTGGTGCCAAGAAGAGTTTTATTTAGGAGTTGATTCATTTCATAAAAATTTCTTTGAATGTCTGGAATTTAATTCATAATGCTTTTATCTTGTGACAGCAGTATGCTCAGACCTGAGCCTAATTAAGGGTAGCTATTGAGGCTCCTTAGAAATCCTGACTATTTGTCTTCTGAAGTGGTGATTGATTACTTTAATACAAGATATTGATAAATAAAATCACCATATGTTAACTAGGAAGATCTATGGGGTTTTAAAGTCTTTCTCCTCTGTCTCAGTATTGCTGGCTTGAATCATTCAAAAACTGAGTGTCAGGTACCCAAAATCGTGAGATTTGTATTAAAATCATGACTTTAACTCCCTCTCTTCTTCCCGTTCTTCACAATAGGGTTTTTATTTGTCTTTTGGTTCTTGAGCCTTTCTGGTAAGTTTTGGAATGTGAAACAGGCATTCCTCTGAAACTACAAGAACCAGAAATTTAAACAACACAAATGAAAAGATGGGAGAGCCATTTGGGCAAAGAAACAGATCTGGATGAGTGGGTCTGTAGATGGAGAAAAGAGATTTACATTTTCAATTTGTGTAGCTCATAAAGAACACTTTTATAAATTTCTACAGAAACTGCATTTGACTCTAGGTAAGATCCATCATATTTTTGCTACTAGGGAAGTGCTCTGTTGGTATGGTTATGGGGGAAATGGCAGAGCCGTAACATGCTGTTTCGCTGCCTGGGGCACGTTCCGATTGGAACGTGCCCCTTGCCATTAGTGGTGCTTGGGGCCGGCGCCGTGAAACGCGCCTTTTAAATGAGCGGCTCTACTGAGCTGCTCCAGCACGCCTGGGGCAAAGCCCCATTGGCCCTGCCATAGTTACGGCCCTGGGAAATGGGAATATACTTGTACATAAATCCACTAATAGATGAATTAGGGAAGAAACGATTAAATTAATTTTATAATAAAATGTGACTTCCTAGAGAGCCCAACAGCTTTTTTAATGCTCCAATAAAGAATCTACATTTTAACAGAGTGACAAATTTATTCTTTTTATCGTCTGCTAGACTATATTGTATTGCACTTCATTAGAACAATGTGACAGTTCCTCCTGTGGAATTGTAGTATAGTAAAATATAGACTGTCCTTGTTGTGAAAGATTTTCGTTATAAATATATACACAAGAGAAACACAAAAAAGTAGGTATTTAGCAATTTGGTTAGCTTTTTAAATCTGCTCAGAGGAGATGTGCTCAGTGAGTAAGCCAGAATATTTAGTGAGGTTCTTTAAATATTAACCAGAATAAGTAATGTGTTTTGTCATTTTATTGTAGCTTTGCCTTAATAAATCGCTAAAAAATTGTTATTCTCATGTAATACCATGACTGTCTAGAAGAGAAACACCAAATAAGGCAAGACTGTCCGTAAACATCACAAAAGTTGGGAACGCTTCTATTTCCTTCATTAGATCAAACATGTAGGTAGCTATCGTAACACTCTATGATTTGAAGAAGGCTAGAAACCTTCAGTTTCAGAATGGAAGTCTGATGTACAAATGCCAGATGCAGTGTTATCAAGTGGCTTGCAGGCATATATTTACGTTTTCCCTACAATGGAGTATATTTGAAGGATTTCCCCATCCCAGTGTTGCATACTGCCATCGTCATTATGGCATTTGAGAACCTACATATTGAACTCCTAACCGTGATATACTGTATTTCTGAGTTTCTATTACTACTACTCACCTTGCTTGTTGCTACTTCCAGAATTCTTTTTGTTTGAACAAAGGCTTTGTTTCTTCACATCCTGTCTTTTTCCAGCAACTTAATTCTATGATGAAGTCATCTGGCAGAGTTTGTGACACTGCAGTCACTTTTTGGACAATGAGTTAAAATATCCAAGGGTCAGATTCAAGCAAAAAGAAACACTCCTTTATTAAAACAGAGTCTGGTGGCACTTTCAAAGACTAACAAATTTTTTGCATGAGCTTTCATGGGCAGAGAAAGAAAAAACTCATGTGATAAATAAATTTGTCGATCTTTATAAGTGCCATGGGAATCCTTGTTTGTTTTACTGAACTAGGTTAACATCTACCCCTTTGGAACTTTATTAAACTCTCCCATACAACTTCAATAATAGTAATAATAATAATAATAAATGGCAGAAGACTAATAATGCCTTATTTAGAAGTAAATCTCGAGTCTTCTGCCACCTATTCTACCTCACAGATGTCTGTCTGGGACATCTCCCTCTTTAAAGCTGCTTTTTAAGATTACTGGGCAGTTGCTAGCCATTTGTACAGGCAGTGTCTGTAATCTAGGGAAAACAAACAGGGAGTCCTGTGGAATTTATAATCTAGGGTTGGCTGTTGCTGATGATCCTTGCTCCAGACTCTGCTTGTAACATGAGAATAGCAGCAGTGGCAGCTGCCTCTTACTGAAATCAGCAGTTTGTGGTACAGGTGTTGGGAATTGGGAGAACCACATTTAAAAATTAATTCTAAAAGGGAAATGTCCATGTTTTATGTGTCTTTTTAGCCAAAGCAGAGTTTATAGTAAATTTTAAAGGTTTGTGGGTGTATGTGATTCTGGTGTTTGACACCAGTGAGGCTTATATTCGCATGAAGTTTCTTTCCTTAGGTGAATACTCAGTAAAGGCACTCATTATTGTTGAAGGAAATGGCTGCATGAGTATCGAAAGACTTTTGTTATAATCTAGAGTTACTGATCAAGTGTTGTCATAATTTAGTGTCAGTCAGTCTACAGATTTATGTGCACCAACCACACTTACTAGTGTTTAAATCTCTTTTCAGTTAAGATTGAATATATCTAATTGTTCTCCTTGTAGTTCTGTCTTTCTTGCATAGGCAATATATGTCTCATCAAGAAGATGAGATGCTCTGAAGATGAATAAATACCAAAGGTGCCTGTTTCAACTTGAATGAAGTGTGTGTATGAGAAAGAGATGAACTGCTACTCTGCCATTGTATGTATATGTGATCTTGACTCCCTCTAGTGACTCAATTCACTAGCTGTACAGCTAATTATGATATTGCAGAGCTCAACAATAACGGATCTATGCATTTCGTGTGGAAAGTTTCAGGTGTGATTCCACAATTGTTAAGTTTGTAGATGTACCATTGTTCTTTACTCAGCAAGAAAAGGAAGTATTCAGATTTGCATGCATCTTTTCTGCACTATAGTTCATGGCTTTCTTCTTCTTGAATTAAAAGTGGCAAATCTATTTAGGCTAAAAATAGATTCGAAGCACATTACAGAGCCTTTCCGGTCCAAATGCTAATGGCTCTTGAAAATGTCAGACCATTGTGTGCTAATTCTTGCCTATATTCTGGACTTTTGAATGGGTTTGTAGATTAGATTTTTAAATCTGATTTTCCTAACCTGGTTCTAGATAAGACCCAGCAATAAAACCTTTTTGAAAAATCAAGTCTTGGGAGCATAATGGAATAGAAATTCAATACCTGTTTGTTATTTTTAAAACTGTGTCCTAGTTACATTTTATAATGTAGACCACATTGTTTGGGTGTTACTGTGGAGACATGAACAGATGCAAAGCGTTGTACCTGGTGCTATGCCTTAAATCCAAATCAAATCAAACTAACACAGAACACATTGCCTGCTTGCTAACCAGTATATTTCATTGTTAGCACATCAGTAATGCTCTATGGTTTGCGCTGGCTGCTGTGTGCTTCCCTGGTGGAGCTTGTGGTGGTTTTTGTTTTGTTTAACTTATAAATCCCTAACCGATTTGATACATTGACTTTTTCTTTACATGATGCCACCATAAGGTGTATCCCAGGAAGGGCTTCGCCTAAGCGCCTTCTCTGAAATAGCTTGAATTTGTTGAACTTTAGGGTATGTACAAAGTCTGTCAAATTCTGTGTGCTTTGAGTGAGCAAGGGTATGTTCAGGACTGGTTTGTAAAGGTGAGGTGGGTTCCTTGTTTTCTAGTTTGTCTGCTTTTGGGGCAAGAGAAATTGAGAGGCTACTGGTTTTGTTTGCATCAATATAATTGTGCATATGAGTAAATATAAGGTAGTTTTAAAAAAAAAAAAAAAAAAGTTTAGAGCTTTGCATAGGAACTTCAACACTTTTTAAAGATTGGTGTGTTAAATCAAAGTACAGGTAGTCCTCACTTAGTGACCGGGTTCCGTTCCTGAAACCCGGTTGATAAACGAATTGGTCACTAAACGAGGAGCAGCCCTTACCGGTATTTCAGGCATAATGTACTTTACTGGTAGTGGGTTTTTCAACCATCGGTAGATAGTTTTAATGTCACCTTTGCATCATTTATAACATTTTTAATATATATTTTAAATGTTTTAAGCTCTAATGTACTGAACTTAGTTTGCATAGTGTACTGTAAATATAGGTAATCTGAGAGAGTTGATGCGAGTTCTCGTACATCGCCATAATACCAACTCATCAGAGAGCCGGTCATAACTCTGAGGGGTCACTAAACGAGTAGGTCACTAAGTGAGGACTAGCTGTAAATAAATAAGGTGTAGGAAATGGTTTGCTTCAGAAACTGTCCAAACATTGGGGTTAAACAGAGCTCCCTCAAATAGCCAAAAGCTGTATAAAAATGGTCCTGTTTTTTGGGAGGCTGACTGTAGCAATTGACTAACAGTACTAGAGTGTCCATAAATTATAAAGAAATAATACAATGCCATATTCTAAAGTAGTAGCCAGTGCCATCTGCAGGAGCTATGTTACTACAGGTGATCTCTGCAGTTCAGGTGTACAACCATTTTTAAAGTGCATATAGGAAGTCACAAACTGAATACTCTCGCATAAGAGGATGTTATATTTCCTCCATTACTATTTAGATACCATCATGATGGTACACAGTTCAGGATGAATTGTTTGGTTAAATAATCCCTAGACACCAGCACTAAGCATGGGGTGACATGAAGACTTATGTTGATTACATCAGGAAAAAACAGCATTTGTTCATTTATTGTATTGATACACATCGGTCAATACCGAACATTTTCCTGATTAACAGACTTATGTAACATGGTTCCTAGTATATGTTGTTTGAATTTTTATTTTTCTCTTTGCTCTTTGTTCTCCCTGGTTAGAGAAAGCTCTGATGTGGGTAGTTATACTTCTACATTCTGGGGGCAGCAGTTTTAAAATGAAGTGTCTCAGAACATAACTGTAAATTGGTCAAACGCTTGGTTAGTCTAATCTCATCAGGAAGTTCATTCTGTATTCCTTGATAAATAATGCCTTCTCTCCAGCTCTTGCATGCTTTATCCTGGATATCATGATGATCTTTACTTCAGGAAGGACATGCTGGATAGGCTTTTACAGATAGAGGTGTCATGGCTAATGTAGTCATGGGTTTGGAAATCACAAACAAGGCATTAAATGGGCTCTTGAAGTGTTTTAGTAGCCAGTGTGCTAATAGCAGGATGGCTCTTGGAGAAAGTCAGCAGCCACATTCGTCACAAATTGGAGTTTTTGCATTTTCAGATCAGATGCTGTCAGTTACAGTAATTGAGGCTGAATGTGACAAATGCATGGGTCACTGTGATCAGGTCCATTTGTGATGAATTGGTGAAGTTGCTTGGCAATCAGAAGAAGGAAAGAGATGTGTGTTTTGTCGCTGATGCTGTCTGAACTGTTAAAATCAATGATAGCTCAAACAATCATGAGGCTTTACACCAGGGGGTCTCAAACACATGGCCCGCAGGCCACATGCGGCCCCTAAAGCTATTCCCTGCAGCCCACAAGGACGTTATTGTTACTGATACTTGCAACACCATTGTATGAAAAGGTTTCAGTGATGCAGTCCTCAGACTAACATACTAGTTCTCATGCAACCCTGTGCTAGTCCTCCTGTGGCCCTCATGGTGATTTGAGTTTGTTGAGGCCCCCGCTTTACACCATTTTGAGGCAAGAGGGTGGTATGGTGATGTAGGCCTTCAGTTGACAGGGAGGGCAGCATCCCTCCTGGCTCCTCAGTGCTTTCCCCCTTGCACCACAGTAACTTAGATCTTGCCTGGACAGAGTTGGAACCAGTTGCTTTTTTGCTCAGGAGCTGGTCTCTTGGAGATGTTGTGACATCTTAGTAATAGTGATACTGACTGCAGCTATGGGGAAGAATATAGAGCTGAATGCTGTGTGTATGGTATGGACAGTAGAATTCATATCATCTTGCTTTAACTCAAGTGGTTTTTTGTATATTGTGATATGCAGGAAAGATATCTGTGTAGGATTCTGCACGGCCCTTGGGAAGAGAAACATTTTCTTATCAACATTATGGTTTCTGCTGGACAAAAATTAATGGAGCCATTATAGGGCTGTGGTGTCTATACAGGCAGAAGATATCACCATTTTAACACTTACTGGATGCAAGAACTGTATCTAACTTACAAGAAAGGGCAGGGGTAAAATAAGGGGGAATGCCCTGGAACACGGTTCTGATGCCCCTTATTTTTAGGGAGACAGCATTCTGGGCACCCTAAAAATAGGGGAACTCCTGAGAACGCTGTGTTCCAGGCACCCCCCACCCCCAAATAGGGGGACGCTCCAGAATGCTGCATTCTGTGGTTCCCCTAAAAATAGAAGGGTGTGCCAAAACACAATATTCAGGCCTAGGGGAATGCATTGGCAGAAGGGAGGCGCTGCTGGCTGGGACCAGCCCTGCCACTCGTCCCTCCCTTTCCTGGAGTCTGTGGCAGCTCCTGCCCTTCGGCTGGAGCCTGGCTGTGCGTGCGGCCAGGTCCCAGCCTCTGGCCCGGGTTCCTGTTTGCTGGCTGAATGGCTGGCCAGTACCGTGGCCTCCTGGCACTTGCCCAACTCTTTGGCTGGGTAAGGGGGACGGTGGGGCAGTTGGGCAGCTGGTGGGGAAAGCGTGGGGGCAGGAAAGGTGTGTGGGGAGGGGGAGAAGGGGTCGGGATGGTGGGCTGGGGAGGGCTTGAGGGACTGTAGGGGGAGGTGTGAAGATGGGAAGCTGGGAGTTAGGGGGTTAGGATGGCTGGAATGGGGGTGGGGAGCTTAGGGAGTGGGGATTGGGTCCGAGAAGGACATGGGGAAAGGGGTCTGATGGGGGTTGGTGTTTTGGGGGCAGTAGTTGGGGTGCGGGGCTGGTGTTTGGGTTCAGGAGCTGGAGTGGGGGGGTCCTGGACGTGCAGGAGTGGGCCACCAATTATACTTTAACCCATGAGAAAGGGGTTTTAAACTGGTAGGAACATAAGAGAAGAATTAAGGCTTTGGGGCATGCTTAACTCTATTTTCATGATTTCTATTCTTTTTTCTTCTTGCCTTTTTTGGCATTTTTGCTGCGTTTTCAGTGTGTTTAAGAGTAGGTTTGTTTCTGAAGAATGGTTTTTTAATGATTTTTGCCTATTATGGCATAGCAAAGGTGTTTTACCTGAAGGTTTTTATGACTCAGCCAGTGACAGCATCATTCATGAGAGAATCTATGACACCATAGGGCAAAGCTGGGGGTCGCTGGATGAGGATCCTCTCTTTATATGGAATATACTGTAGGTTCAGAAGACTGAGAGAAAACAGTATCTGAAGTTCAAGGATGAAATTGTGATCCCAGTAAAGTTGGTGGCAAAATTTTCATTGATTTCAGTGGAGACAGGATTTCACCCTTGTTTGTTTTCTTAAGAGAAGTGATGTCAATCATGAGTAAATAGAGTTCTGTGCAATAAGAGTTCATGTTCCTAAATCCTTTCTGGAATAGATGGGTCACTGGCTCCTGCATAGTAATTACTATGTTCTTTTATCAAAAAAACTACTGTTTTAACTACTGGTAACAGAATTCTTTTAAATTAATAGGAAGAGTATTGTTAACAATGAAAAAATTACAGTCTGAGCAAGTATTTCTAAAAATTGTCACTGATCGTTTGTATTGTGATAACCTCAAGGAGGCCCAGTCATGGACGAGGACTTTATTGCATCAGCTGCTGTTCAGAGAACAAAAAAACGCTCCCAGAGAGTTTACAAGTTGTTCTCACATCTCCCTCAAATAAGTAATGGAAGTTGGCAGGGACGAGAGGTAATCATCTAAGATTTACAAAGCATTTAACTCAGAAATATCTCCATTGGGAGGAGGGAGTGACATAAGATCTAAAGTCAAGGGGTACAGATGGGAACAATGATGCCAGGTGGCCCCCCAGCATAAAAGGGTATTCCTTTATACTCGCCTCCATGTAACATCACAGTTTGTATGACTTTTTCAAATTGGCTATTGTTGGAGTCATGCAGGAACCAGAATTTCCATTTCTGTAAGACATATTTACCATTCTGAAATTTGATTTGTTCGAATTTAGAATGAAAACAAGAAAACTCAAAATGTCCTATAAAATTAAATTTCCAATGTTTTGTATTTGTTTTGGGTCAATTTTAATGTTCCTTTTTGTAAATTGAAAAATCAAAATGTTCCACTCTGAAAATGCTGAATCAGAATCTTTTATCTTATCAAAACACTGTTCTCATTTTTGTCCAAAACAAAATTTGATCAAGATCAACCTGTTCCTGCAGGAAGGCTTGGTTTCAGTGAAACTGCATTTTCTAATCAATTTGAGGAATTCTAAATTAAATTTCTAAACAATTAATGTAAAGCTAATATTGGGTGGTGAGGCAGCAAAGCCTTTATCACAGGGATGGACAAAACTGGCTCACAGCTTGGTACCAGCAACTTTATTTTTGCTTGCCAGAGGGCGCTCTTCCCTTACATTTCTCCAGTGGAGCTAGATGACAGGCTACTAAAACTGGTCTCCACAGTGACCACAAACAGAGATTTGCCAAGGTCTGTTTTTATCCAGAGAAACCAGCACAGTTACAGGAGCAATGCAAAAGGATGTCCTCAGCCTTTAGATTGAAAGTATTTGATCTATGCATAATAAAAAGACTAGACTGTCCATGGTTCAGGAAAGTTCTTATTTGGGTGCTAAAGTCTACCCGGAATTAAGCATATGATTACAGGCTGTCTTGAATAGTGAAAAAACAATAAGGAGT
>ML682021.1:27376193-27393607 GCA_007922195.1 Podocnemis expansa
ACCAGCTGCTTTGCCCTGGGCTGGGGGACGGGGTTGGCCCCACAACCGTGCCTCTGCCACTCCCCTTGCCTTCAGCTTGCCACCAAGGGTAGGGGGCAGCCTGACAGTGTGGGAGTGCAGTGGCACGGGTCCCACACTGCTTCACCATCAGTGGGGCAGCACAGGGTTTGCAGAACTTCAGGCCTCAGGATAGTTGCCCCACTCCTCCCAGCCCCCACAATGGACTGTCCTGCCTATATATAGTAGTTAGAATCACTAGTACTTTAACTTTGTAAGTAGTGATAGACTAAGGAATTTTAAATGTTGTGTGGCTTAATAGTTGGAGTGAAAAGGACAGGAAGAATAATGTCTTGTCAATAATTGTAGTTAAAATAAAAGCATTCAGAAGGAGGTCCCTTGTATGATCGAAGTCACAACATGTTTGTAACTAGAGGTTCACTTTGAGATTGTTGTGTAAATTGAGTTATTTTGAGTAGAAGGTAGGAACCATGTTTAGTTTTTCTTCTATGTCCTATCTAGAAGAATATTCCCCAGTACCACTTTTCCCTATTACCAAAGGAGAGGATCACTCCCTTAATTTGTTAGCTAGGCTTGATATCAGAGACTTCTATTGACATGGCCAACCCCAAATACTTAAAATTCAAAAGTTAGCCTCCCAACACACATACGTAAGACTTGTTTTAAAATCATCATTGATGTCAGGCTCATATTTTAGTATTTCAAAGTTTAAGGTTTTTTACAATTGTGGTCTAGAAACTTATTTTATTTCTTAAAGGAAAGTGGAGATTCTTGCAGTTTCTTTCATCCAAGCATTTGTGGTTTTAAATAAGACATTGTGTACCATAAGACTCTCAATAAAATTGTGTTAAGAGGAACACTGTGTCTACTTTCCTTGCTGCAAAAGTTACGTAAAACATTGGAAAATGTTAATGTATGTCAAAGTTCAGGCTGTGTATTGATCATGATTTTACTATACTTAAGTATGCGAGTAATTTACTTACACAAGAAGTCCCATTGAGATCGATCTGTCTGTACAAACAGAATTGACTTTCAGTCCTCCACTTTGTAACTAACTTAAAAATATCTTGCTGCTGCACACTTGTCCTTTCGCCATCCTTGAACCGTGCCATTCTTCTAATAAAAAACAAAACAAAGAACTGAATTCTGTCTACCTAAATATCCAGCAAAGTGGAAGCTATTGCCTTGACAACTTGATGATGTCAGTTCAAAGAAAGAACTACCTTTCTTCATTGTCACACTGGACTCCTCTATTTTAAGGATGATAATAAACTGTAACCTTCACTTAGTCCTAGTCTGTGTTGCTCAGTGTAGATCAAAGAACTGCTGGCGTAGTAAGGTATGGACTGGTGTAAACTGGTGCTGCCGCTATTGCTAATGCTGTGAGAGTTGTGCTAGTAGTAGAGAGTAATGGGGGTAAACATTTTTAAATTGTCAGCGTAGAAAAAGTTAGGGTGAAAAGTAGTGCATTTAGTTGTTTATTGGTTTTGTGAAACCGTGAGGAAGTATTTCTAAATCAGGGTCTCAAACATGTGGCCGGGGGGGCTGCATGTGGCCCCTAAAGCTATTTCCTGCAGCCTGCAATGACCCTATCATCACCAATATTTGCAATATTGTTGTATGAAAAGGTTACAGTGGTGCAGCCCTCAGGCTACTGTACTAGTCCTCATGCAGCCCGCATGGTGATTTGAGTTCGAGACCCCTGTTCTAAACAGTGCTCTAGAAAAAGACTTTTCAAAATAAGTAATTGGGTTTTCTTAACTTATTGCACATTTATTTAGGTGAATAGCAATTTTAATATTACAGCCAATCATTCACTTCAATATCTCTGTTGTTATACTGATATATAGTAAATTGGTAAATAGTGAAGGTTTATCAGTGAAATGATGGTGTTGAAATTCATTTTGATTATCCAAGTGAGTTCTTTTAACAGACAGCAGTTAAAGCTGTTGAAAGTACAAATCAGTTTAATAAACACCATGCCTTGTGTCACGTAATTGAATAACTCTGCTTTTAAGTTAGAACTCTATTATGAAAAATGTCAGGGTCATTCAGATGCCAGCTTGAACCTTGTTTATTTTTGCAGCAAACAATAAGACGTGCTCAATGAAGAGATGGACACTAGCAGGTCATTAGAATCCTAAAATGCAAAAAAATTGACTGGTATATTATTTTATATGTAGTGGTTTTTGTAACCAATTGGGATATCACAAAGGCAAGGTTATGACTTTCTTTGTAAGATGAAGCAGAAGGGATTCATGGTCTATTCTGTGGAGCGAAAATGGACTGAATTTATACCAAAAAATCTGAGAACAAACAAAAAAAGAATCAGAAAGAAGACAGAAAATGACTGGTCAGAGAAATAGTTTCATGTGTAAATGTTTTTTTGCCTCTGTTTGGTCCCAGTACAAAGTTTCTCTTACAAAACATAAATTTTTTGAAAAGATTAGGTATTTTTCATAAAAGGATCTTTCACTTACTTGGATGATACATTAGTGATTAATACAACTTAAATGATTAATTCCATGGTGCTCAAAATGAAGAAACTGATAACTACATTTTACTATTATAAAAACAATTTTTCCTGATCCACAACTACTTTGTATTTGAAGAGGATCTATACCTTCAAGTCAGTGGCATGGCTATGAATACCCATGTGGCCCCACAGTATGCCAACGTTTTTATGATTGACCTAGAACATCACTTCCTCAAATTTCATCCCCGAGTACCTCTTGTTTACCTAAACTACATTGATGACATTTTCATCATCTGGACCCACAGGAAAGTCCCTTGAAAAATTCCACCAGAATTTCAACAATTTCCATCCCACCACCAACCTCAGCTTGGACCAATCCACAAAAGAAATCAGCTTCCTGGACACAGTACAAATAAGGGATGGTCACGTTATCACTCCCATCTACTAAAAAACACCTGACTGTAATATATATTTTCTTGCCTCCATCATTTGCAGTAAAGCTCTAATATATAACTGCACTTGCTCTGGTCCTTAGACAGAGACAAACACCCAGAGCAGGGGGTTGGTAACCTTTGCCAGCCTCTGTGCCAACCCTGCCCACTGCACCCTCCGGGAGTGCTGGGGGGGTAGCCAGACCTCTGGTTTGGGGCCAGGCCCAGCTCCCGCCCTCGCCGGGTAGGTGGTCTCCGAGTCCTGGCAGGGGCTGCCTCTATCCTCGGGGCCTTTGGGTCCCAGCCAGGGCTGCCTATCTTCCTGCTGGCAGGTGGCTTCTGGCTCCAGGGGTGGAGCCAAGAGGGTGTGACCCATCCCTCTCCCCTCCAGCCCTGCCCATCAGGGGGTGGGGCCAGCAGCTGTGAGTCATGGCTTCTTTGTCCCTGCTGGCCACACTCCCCAGTGGGGAAGCACAGACACCGGGAGCCTGGAGCCATTGCACACAACTCTTTCTGCTCAGCCGATGCAGCACTGGGGGAGCAGGGCCAGCGGGAGAGCCTGAGTGCTCTGCGTTCTGCTCAGGCTTGGCCCTCATGACATTTTTGGCACGAGTGCCAGAGGTTGCCGACCCCTGACCTAGAGGATCTCTGTTGAACATTCTTAAAACTACAGTACCCACGTGAGGAAGTAGAGAAACAGATCAACAGAGCCAGATGGATACCTAGAAGTCATCTATTACAAGACAGACTCAACAGCGAAATCAGCAGAATACCACAGGCCATAACCGGCTAAAATCTCTCCAACCATCATTAAGGATCTGCAACCTATCCTAGAAAATGATCCCTCACTCTCTCAAGCCATGGGAGGCAGGCCAATCCGTGCTTACAGACAGTCCCCCAACCTGAAGCAAATACTCATCAGCAACCATACAACACGAACACTAACCCAGGAACCTATCCCTGCAGTAAACCCCGTTGCCAACTCTGCCCTCACATCAACTCCAGTAACACCATCACTAGTCCTAACCACATCAGGCACGCCATCAGGAACTCATTCACCTGCATATATGCTAAAGTGCCATATGCTATTGTGCCAACAGCTCTCCTCTGCTATGTACATTAGCCAGACTGGGCTGTCCCTACATAAAAGAATAAATGGACACAAATCGGATATAAAAAATGGCAACATCCGTGAATCAGTAGAACACTTCAATCTCCCTGGACACTCTGTAGCAGAGTTGAAAGTTGCCGTACTTCAACCAAAAAAAAAATAAAATCAGAAACAGACTTCAGTAAGAAACTGCAGAACTAGAACTTGTATGCAGACTTGACATAATCAGGCTGGATCTGAACAGGGACTTGAAATGATTATCTCATCATGAAAAGTAATTGTCTCTGTTCACACATTCTCAACTTCTAATCAACTGTAGTTAATGGGCCTGATATATCCCAACTGAATTGACTTTGCATTTGTCCTCCACTTTTTATAATGTTTTTCAGGTGTATGTATACCCCTCAACAGTAGTTTCCACTTCATACATCTGACAAAGTGGGTTGCAGCCTATATAAGGTTATGCTTGAAGAAATTTATTAGTCCTTAAGGTGCCACAGAACTTTCATTGTGTGGGATTTTTTCAGAAATGCAATGTATGTTACCTTTTATTTATACAGATCCATTTTACAGGTCAGTGCTAAAATGTTTACTTTTAATTAGGGCTGGCAATAGGGATTTGAACAAACCCTGTGCATAAGATATGGGTGTAATGGTTTGGAAAAATTTAAAACTCCTTAACTGATTGACACACATTCCCTTTCCAAAGTTGTCACATGCCAAAGCTAAGATACAGAAGTCTTCCAATATGTTATATTTGGTGACCTTATAAATCATTCTCTGAAGTCCTAGGGTGTATTTATACCAGTAAATTAGTTCCCTTGTGTGAGGAAGCTGTTATAGACAGAAAAAATTGCATGTTTTTATATGCTTTTTTAAATGTTTAATGCTATAAATTGGGCAGCTATTTAATGCAAAAATGTATGTAGTACCATAAACTTCATTGCTCTTCATAAAACATCAACAAAGACATGTTCCATTCCCAAGTGAGTTCTTTGTTTCTCTGGTTGGAATGCAAGCTCTCTGGGGCAGAGAACTGTCCTTTCTGTTTTGTATACCTGCTATTAGAGCTTAACTAATAATAAGGGAACATCTGTTTAACTGGGGAAGAGAAAATGTCAAAATGTACATAGGCTTAAAAGTAGGACTTGAAAAATGTTTGACATATGCTCTAGCTCTAACGTATTAGCATAAACTAGGGGCAAAATCTTGTTGAAAAGCTCATTCAGGTTGAGAAACGGGAATTTGAAAAAGCAGGGATACTTGTTTTTTGTCTTCCAATCTATGAATTAAAACTAGATATATGAGAGTGACTGGTGGGGTGTATCAGCCTCCAAATGGTAAAGCAAGGGTTAAAGAAACCTCACAGGCTGAAGATGCACCCCCACCATCCATTTTCCAGGCATGCTTGGGGTATAAAAGTCAGCCACCCAGCTCAGTTGGGGCAGATGGGCAAGGAGGAAGGAAGCAAGCCATCAGTGCTCCTCCAGGCAAGCACACTCCTGCCCATGGAGGAGCGGAGCCCTGCCAAACCCTGACACAGGGAAGACTCCGAAAGGGCCTGGCTGCTAGGCCACACTACCCTGAAGGAGGGAAACCTTTACAAAAACTCTGGCTGCTAGGCTATGCTACCCCAAGGTGGGCAAGCCTCTCTCTGCAAAGGCTGTGCCCTTAAGCTCCACTATGCTGGTGCTGGAGAGTGGTTCCGGGGGCTCCTGTAGCACCAACCATGCCCCTCCCAAAGGAGAAGCAGATGTCTGAGCTTGCCCCATACAATGTAGAGACATACAGGCAGCTGCCCAGTCCACTCACGACTGACCCACTGATTGGCAAGACAGAGTAGCCTGTGACAATGACATATATCAGTTCTAAAATCTTGAAGGATATGCTGACGGGAAACAGTTCAATTCACTAACTACAGACAGGGCTGAACCTGGGGGGGGTGCAGGGCCCTGGGCAAATTAGCCTCTGTGCACCTCGCAGGCCTCAGCCCACATTAGGGTGCAGGGCTGGCTGGTCCAGGGGAGGGGCAGGCCCAGTCTGCCCCTGAGCCAGCTATTCCCCCTCTGGGGGACAGGGAGAGCCAGCCAAAAGCAGCGGCCAGGGTCAGCACTCCCACACCCCCTCCCCCCAACTTGCGCTGCCTTTAGCTCCATGCTGGCAGTGGGCAGGGGGCAAGAAGCACCCCGGCTGGGGGGCAGCGGTGGGGGCACCGTGCTGCCTCCAACCCCCTCCCCACTGCCTCCAGCACAGAGCTGAAGGCAGCGCAACGGGCTAGGGCTGGGAGTGCTGACCTGGCCACCATTTTTGGCCAGCTCTCTCTGTGCCCTGGATGGGGAACAGCACGGCTGGGGGGAGTGGGCAGTGGTTCGGGCCCTGTGCTGCACTGCTCATGGCAGGACGGTGCGGGGCCCATAGAACTGCGAGGCCCAGGCCAATGGCCCCTCTTGCACACCTCTAGGGATGGCCCTGACTACAGGTAATGCTTTATTTAATAAGTCAATTAGTTTTAAAGACACTCATTTTTGAGTAAAAAATAATTTTTATTCTAATATATCCAGAATATTTAAGGTGGTCTTATTTAATTAATGAAAAGATGTTTTTAAAATGCTGTTCTTGTGCATTTTTAATTGAATGTATCAGCCCAAATGCATTTTGCCATAAGTAAAAAATACTCTAGTAAATACGAAGTGCGTCTTTCCTATTTTCTAACATAATGAAATGTAAAAATTAAGAATTTGAATAAAAGTATTTTAAGCTATGCTTAAGTTGCTTAAAGAGATGTAGACAGACAGCGTGTACTCTCCTGATTTACCAAAGATATACTAACTATACTGTATAAAGTACTGGCAAGGCTTTAATTGTGAAATCAACATGTTTTAATGGCTACTAACAAGTGAGAGCCTCCCTCTTTCTTCAAGGAAAATAACAGAAAAGTACAAGTGCAAAACCAGATTAAAATGCATGATTTTTAAATCAAGATTTCCTGTTTGCTGATTTAAATCATACTTTAAATTGATATTTTAAATCACTATGATTTAAAACAGTCCATCCTTTTTAGATACTTATGCACTGGATGAAATGACTCTTGAAGCAAGGTGGTGGTGGTGACTTTATACAACCATTACAGATTAAAACCAGAGGAAAGTCAAAGTATAAAGCTGGTGCAAAGGCGTATAACTAGGGATGGAATTGAGAGGGAAGAGTTTGGATGAATTTCAGGAAGTGCCTCCTGACAGTTGATTTCATTAGGCTGTGGAATTTTTTCTCAAGGGAGGTGATTAAAAGCCCTGTTGAAGGGAAACACCTAGAAATAGGCTGGGCAATACACTAATAAAAACTGTGTACTGTTACAAAGGGCCTGTTCTATTAATTTACATGGAATATATGGGCCCAAAATTGTTAACATAACCCAGAAACTGTCCAACAGTAAGCAGTGTTAAATAAGGTCTGCTGAATACTGCCGTGAATGCATCATTAAAAATGTTTTTAACCTTTTTATGAAAGATAAAGGAAAGAAGGAAAAACAGTTAAAGAATCTGAAAAGTAAAGTATTGAAAAAAGGCTTTCATTTTAACATTCATTGTTCCCTTGCCTTTTAGTTAGAGAAAGTTTTAGAAGGAAAAACTGCCTAGTTTAACACTCTAGTAGCTGGTAATAAATGTCATTTTAAGGAGGAAGGAAGAAGTCAGCCAAGATTGCTGCAGATGTTGCTGATGTTAGTCTGATATGTTCCCAGGTGGTGGTTTGGGATTCAGGTGGAGCTGGAAGAGGTAGCAATATTCTGTGGCTCATGCTTTCTGGCTGAGCCTGTTCATGCTATCTCTCAGGATTGGAATGATGAAGGTCCAGTGTCCTAGAAAAAAAGTGGGAGTGGCAGCCATTATGGTGAAGCTTTTTTCAGTAGCCAGTCTTTGTTTCCATTGTTCTTTTTCATTAGGGATCCACAAAAGGAGTAGTGTGGGCAGTACCCTATTCCCAAATTATTTTGTTACCACCCAGGCCTAATTTCCAACACACTGATTTTCATTCATTGATTTCTGGTTCTAGCTTCACATGGTTACTAAGTGTGATCAAATGCCGGTCTTTCAGTTGTAGCAGTATGTCTCTTTTTTTGACTAATTCAGTTTGTCTCTCTTTTGCACCTTTCATTTGTTGCCATAGGTTATTGTGACATCTCCTGAACTTTCACAGACTTTTCACAGTTGAGCTCACGATTAGGGTAAATTTTTAGACCTCATTGTCACAACAGAGCCTGCAATGGTGGGGAGAGGAACAGTGTTCCCTGTAAGCTGCATGGGCAGGCAGGTTCACAGCCCCTGCCGCTCACCTGCACAGGGAACAATGCCCACTGCACACAGCTAGCAGCCGCAGCCCCTACGCGGCCAGAAGACACAGTTTTGCAGCCAGCAGAGAGCTTCTTCAGAGCTGGGAACTTTTAAAACTCCTGCCCTGAGCATGCTCAAAACTTCTGAGTTAGAGCATGCTCAGGGAGGAGCAGCCTGTGGCCTGGCTGCTCTGCTCTGCTCTGGTGGCCAGGTAAGGGGGCCCTGGGGATAGGGGATAGTTGGGCAGCTGGCAGGGAAAGAGCATGGGGGGGATTAGAAGGGAAGATGGGGTTGGGTCAGCTGTTGGGGGGACTGGGATAGTGGGCAGGCAGGTTAGGGTGGGAGAAAGGGATTGGGCCAGCTCGGGGTGGGGTGGGGTGTTAGCCTCAATTTGCCACTCAGCAAACACCATAACTTGCTCAGCTGCATGAGCAGCTTAGACGGAACATTGGAGAGGAATGTCCAAAAAGATCTTGTTCCTCTCTAAATTCTCTGATTCTGTTTTTAGACTGAGATCGCTAACCACTATATGGTAACATTTTGTTTAAAAAATACTTTTTCATAAAGGTTAAGTAAAAGCATTTTAAAACAAATGTTTAAAATGTCTATTTTGTAGTCTTTTTTTTTTTTAGTAATGTCAACCTCAGAGTAAAAATTTTGTTCAAATGCTTGCTAATGTGGATTTGAAATTAGATGTGCTTACGCCACCTGCATGATCTACTGGAATGTTTTCCCCCAGTACCTGCAGGGTTGGCTGTGGAGCCTCCTGGAGCCCTGCCTCCATGACGCCCTATGAAGAGCTATGCTGATCCTTTTCCTTCTCAGTTCTCTCTTAGCAGTCTCTCTTGCTTAGCAAGTGAATCTTCTCTTTTATTGCTTTAGATAAGCACCTGTAAGTAGTTGAGTGTTTAAGTAGCCAGTCAGTAGTTAGTAATAAGTAGTGTAGTTAAGATAGAGTCCTCTAACATCAGAGGCTTCAGTTCTTCCTGCCCTGGGCCCAGGGTTAGGGCATGCTTAGCTTTAAATTGTGAGAGTCCTGCAGAAAGCCTATGCCAAAAGACAGCCTGCACTCCTCCTGTCTTATGTGTTTGGGAGAAGCACATTTGTGGGATTTGTGCTAGATCTGCTGGAGCTTCTGCCCAAAGACTCAGAAGTGATGATGGACAGGATGAAAGAGGAGTTGGTGTCATCACAGCACATCTCATCCTGGATCACATCTTGCATCAAATGATGCTATGAGCAGGCAAAAGCGCCCTAACCCCGATAATAGCCCTTCCATAAGGGTGCAAGCATCCTCTGTGGCATTCCTAGCACAAGTGTTGGTCCTAAACGTTGTCAAGGTGGTGACATGGTCATCTGTCCACATCTTTGTTGTGCACTATGCAATTATCTGGCAAGCAAGGGATTATGCCACATCTGGAAGAGTAATTCTGTGATCTGCAAGCCTCTTACTTCTGATCCCTCCTCTTAAGGTATGGCTTGGGAATTACCTGGTTTGGAATTGACATGAGCATCTACTCGAAGAAGGAAAGATGGTTACTTACTGTAACTGGTGTTCTTTGAGGTGTGTCACTCATGTCCATTCCAAAACCCATTTGTCTAGCCCATTGTCAGAATGTCCCGCAGGAAGGTACTGAGGAGGGAAGGGTCAGCAGAGCCCCATAAAGGGCAATATGCTGGCCTGACTCTGGGGGGTGCTCAATAGCCAGCCCTGCAGGTACTGGGGGAAAAGCATTCTGGCAGATCAAGCATATGGTGTGCAGACAACTGATTGTGAATGATATGAGCAATGTATCTTGAAGAACACCAGTTACAGGTAAGAACCAATATAGAAAAATACAGTTAAACATATTTATGAATAACCCCTCCACTGACTGGCTGCTAAACAGGCTTTTGATTGAGAATTCACTTAAAAAATTGTAACACTTAGATTTTGTTTAACAATGACAAAAGAGAATCCCAAACCATTTCTATTTTGCTTCAATCCCCTTAAGTTATGTCATGTATCTATCAGGTTCCTTGCTACATCTCAGTGTTTATAAAGCCTTAGCACTATATTTATTAATCTGAGATTCATGTTACTCTGTTGTGCAACATTTGTTGAGATAAATGATATTCTTTTTTTGGAGTGTAGAGAGTGATTTAGACTGAAATTGTATCCCTAACCTGTGGAAGGAAAGATGTCCTTCATCTGCAATGTACTGGCTTTACTTTAGAATACTTTCCTTTTTTTTTTTTGTCCATCAGGTTTCACTAAACTCGTCTCCGCTGAGATGCCAAAGGAAACACCAGAGGGTTCAGAAACCATTTCCAGAAATGAAGGTTAGTATTATCATCATCTTGAGAAATCTTTCTCCTTTTCTCTGACTAAATATTGAAAGCAAAAAACCTTTAAGCCTTTTGTTCAGTCATCCTGTGAGACTTCCAAAAAAAAAAAAAAACAACAACAAAAAACAAAAAACAAAAACAAAAAAACAAACAAAAACCAGAGAGAGAGAGAGAATTATCTTGTCAAAGATATGACCTTTAGGAGAACTAGGAAAACTTTCCTATATTTATGTCTAAGTCAACACATTTGCTTATCAAGACAAATTTGTTCAAATAATGGTTAATTTTCACTTATTTGTGATTTATCCTCTTTTCCACTGTCTCTTCTTGATTGATTTTCAATCCATTATATTTGCAAAGACCTAGAGCTGTCCAATAACCTAATAATTTGTCTTTTGGAGAGAGTGACTAGTCTTCTGCAGCAAGAATAATGAGAATCTTTTTATTGGCTAAGGCTAATATTTTATCAGTGTGGAAGATTTCAATTAGCTCCCCAGATTTGTGTTTAGGCAACTAAATTAGTGGTGTGAACTTTCAGAGACCCTGAACATGTGTAGTTACCTTTGATTTCAATGGGAACTTCAAATGCTCAGTGTCTCTGAAAATCAAGGCATTTGTTTTTTGTTTATTTAGGTGTATTGACTTTTAGGTAGCCGCATGTGAAAACTTTGGGTTTGGCTCCTAATGGTAATTTGTCATAGTCGATATACCACATGCTCTTTGTACATTGAGTGGTCTCATCTTAGAATAGTCCCAGGACTGGAATTGGAAGGGTTTTCCAGGTCAGAGTTCATGTTTTCATAGTGTTTGTAGAGAAAGCTTGAAGAGCTTGTTCTTGCCTCTGATGTGTAGCACACATCTTTGCTTTAGTAATTACTGTATTCCTCATCTTTTAAAATAATTTGTTAGGAAGGTAATTTGTAATTCAGACATCTTTACCCTACTCTAAAAGCAGGCAATAATCTTAGAATTGGGATTTTTTAAAAAATATATCTATAAAGTATCCTTTTTTTTACCCTTGATCAGTGACATTTAGATCTCAGTTGTCACTTTTTTTACGTGACAGACATCATGCAACACTTTATAAATAACAGAAAAATAATTCCTTTTCCAAGGAAAACTTAATGTTTATCTCCAAAAAGACTGAGTTCTTTCTGATTAATTTACTATGTAGTTCAGCGTTCTAAATTCAAGATGGGACTCACCCAACTTTATACCAAACCTTTTAAATGATTGCACTTTAGTATGAACCCACATGTTTTTATGTGCCTCATTTACGAATGATGGATGTTGTGCAGTAAAAGCATCATGTGATTATTTAAGTATGCTTAGAATTGATATTTGTATTCTACTTATATTAGAAATTTTATTGGACTGTTTTGTTGTTACATAGTTTTGTTGACTTTCTTAAAGCCAATTACAATAACACGTTTATGGTTGTCCATATAGTAGCATTGGTAAAGTATGAGTGGCTTTTTATGATGTAAAATTAACTTAAATTCTAGGTAGAAATATCAATTTCAGCCAAACAAACAAGGGGTCCTGTGGCACTTTTAAGGGCTAACAAATTGTGTTAGTGCCACAGAACCCGTTGTTCGTTTTGCTGAATGGGACTAACATGAGTACCTCTTTGGAACATACCAGTTTCAGTTTCTAAATGTGGCATGAACGTCAATGTCACCACTCCTTTCCCTCCCAGAGAAGAATGGAGATAAACTAGTATTTGCATACAGAAACTATTGAAAACATTCAGTGCAGGTTGGGGGGAAGGGAGAAAAAAAACTGTGTAAAAGATAATACTCTAGGACATTTTAATTCACCATGTGCCAATGGTTTAGTAGATGGGAGCTTGTTTAATTTTGATTCTCTATCAGGTGGAAGAAAGGGACAGAGATTTAAGGGAGCTCAAAGAATAGAGGAAAAGGAAGCTTTTCAGTGTCCTTCCCCTCTAAAGCTGAAAAGGTAATAGTAATTGTTCTAATAGCATAATGGTACTAATTGTAGTATACTGAATACTGACAAGAATGTGCATTCTGTTGATTTCCTAGGCTCTTGGCACATGTCCATGAATCTTCTTGAAACCATGCAGTTTCCCTCCTCATTTTTGCTTCTAGACTATTCTTTCTGCTCCATCCAATATGTTCCCTTGCTTCCTAACTCCATGGGAGAAATGACACCTTCCTCGCCATTACACTTCTCCTTGATGTTATTGCTTGGAAGCATTTTATATTGACTTTTTTTTATAAAGATGCAGTAGAAGCCACAAGGCTGTCTTTAATGATTTTTTTTAATCTTGTGAATTCTTGAATTTAGAATGTTTTAGTTTGGTTTGAATTTAGCCAAAATATGAGGAGACCTCTAAAATGAGGACACATTTTTGGATGTGGAAACTGGACTTGTAGGTTCTACATATAGCAAGTAAACTGTCAATGAAGCAGAAGAAAGTCACTGCTGTTTTTATCAATTGTAGACACTCCATCATATTATTAGAGAGATCTCTGAGAAGTCCATAAATCTGAAAATTATAAACAATTTTGAAAAGTTTGTACCTGAATTGTAGCAGCAGATCCTAAAGTAGCTAAAGCATCTAACTTTGTATATGCCTGCCAGTACTGGTCTGTAAATCCAAGTAATAAAATGTGATTAGTTAAACCTGTGAAATACTGCACCCAATATGAATGCATTTTGAGAGGGGTAGCCATGTTAGTCTGTGTACAGCAAAAACAACGAGAGTCCTGTGGCACCTTAACTAACTAGATTTCTTCTGGCATGAGCTTTCATGGGCTCCAGCCTGCTTCATGCATCAAATGAAATGGGATGGAGCCCACAAAAGCTTATGCCCAAAGAAATCCTTTAGTCTATAAGGTGCCACAGGACTCTCGTTGTTTTAAATGTATTTTGAAAGGATTAACATCTATGCAGTTCTCTAAAATGTTTTTTTTGTTGGCTAAAGACTCTGTTTTTTAGTCTGTACTTTAATATCATTTACACAGGATATAAAATAAATTAAATGTCTAATGGTTTTTAATTTTTCAAACTTCTAAAATCTTTAGTGATTATTTCATGATTTCTTGCATGTCTTTTTAAAAATGTATTCCCACATAAATCTTAGTTAGCATAGGTAAAGGTTGCCACAGTGAATTAGAAAAACAAACAAACAAACAAACAAAAAAAAAACCCAAACCCCTAACAAGTGGATACATGATATGTCAATAACATTGAGTAAAAAAATAGATAATGGAAAAAAAATTAGAAATATGGAAGTGGTCAAAATGAATTTTCACACATTCCACTATCCCAATAGTGGATCTTACAATAATATTGAATTACAGAAACATATATATGCCAATAGTAACTTTAATGCTGATTCACAGGACAAACTTGCATGGACTTTTATTATACATTTCTAATTACATTTACTTTAGAATTTATATGGTTAAAGATAAACATTATAGTTATGCCTCTAATCAGCTACAGTCAATGTCTAAATAGGTGTAAGAGTAAATTGATTGTTTAAATGTGTATTGTTTATTTCAAAACAGTATTATTTCTATTTGAATATATGAATTATAAGGGAAATAAGAATAGAACACTAATTCTTTCCAGACTCTTTAATGTTGCTTTTTTTTTTCAAAATAATAATCACAGTGCAGTCTGTGTTTTAGCTGGGATATACCTGTGTTAGTTAAACCAGCTTTTTCTGTCAGGATAAGGGGTAAAAGTTTGACCGATGTGTTGGTAAGATGCTAACTGAATTTTTAGAACTTTGCTTAGCTAAGGATGTCATGTTAGTATGACTCTCCCCTTGCCCACACTGGTTAAATTGCTCAGCCTACAGAAGAAGACAAATAAGAAATGAGTTTCCTGTAATTAGTTGACTGGATAGCCCTGCAAATAGTGTAGTGGCTAGCACCTCTGCTTAACATGCAGAAGGTCCTGGGTTCAATTCCCAGGGGGTTGGACTTGATGATCTCATGAGGTCCCTTCCAGCCCTATGATTTGATTGATTGATTGATTGAAATTGGTCCTTGACTTGAGAGCCCCTGATGAGTGGGCAGATTGTTTGCTCCACTATTGCTTGCTCTGTCAAGCCCTTTAGAATCAACAAATAAACCTATACATGCCACTATATGCTTTAGGCCAGAGAAAAGCGAGAGATACTGTAGCTGTATAGTCTTGTAAGTATACTTACCAGCAATGTTCCCTCTAATTTTTCATAGCCTGTGTGCGCAAAAAAATTCTTCTGTGCAAATTTTCAGAACCAGTATCCAAATTTGTGCGCACTCTAGTGAGTGTGTTCAAACTTGTGAGTGCAACGAAGCAAGTGTGTATGACGCAAATATCTAAATTTTATTTTGATATGGTGATGGAAATGACTTTTATAAATTACAAAACCTTATTTGAAACATGCTATTTAAAACAGCCTTCTTACAGCAGCACAAAAATATTAGCACTGTTGAAATTTTTTGTGCATGCTTTATTTTGTTGTGTGCAGGGGCTTCCCAGTCTGTGTGCGTGTGCACATGCACACAGCTTAGAGGGAACATAGCTTACCAGATGCATGTGAACTATTTCTCAGGAAGTCTGTGTGTGCAACAGAGTCGTGGATAGGCTGCGTACTAAAAAAGAATCTACTGTGATCTACTTAAAAATATTTTACTTAAGTAAACTTATTTTACTTAAGCTGCATTTTGAACAAGGGAAGTAGACTGGAAAGGTTTCTGTGTTTTAGTTTGCAAAGCGAATTAGCATTTCTTTTGTGTCTGTGAAAGCAAATCCTATATTTGCTGAAATGTCATTCTGTAAACCTGTGACATAGATTTAATTTTTAATATTAAGCTGGTAGCAAAACTAATCCACTATATATGTTTCTCCCACATATGAAGAGTAGTAGATATGGTTCATGAACAATGTTTTATTGTAATTTATTGCAGCTGCGAAATTATATGAAACCTTTCTTTCAGTTGATTTAGGCTTTTTTCAGTTTGCGAATTACCCACTAGGAGGTGTATATTAAGAATTTCTTGTGCACAGTTTTTGAAAGATTGGCTAATGCAGCCATACAGTATTTTATCCAACGTGTGACTGGTGAGCTACTGGTCAATTAGAGTTGGGTTAGTAACTGATTTTCTTTTCTTATTTTGTTTGTCTGTCCCAAAAAAATACCAGAATTGAAAATTCTGAAAATAGTTGGCAAATTTCATTTGAGACCAGTGGTCAGCCTAAATGAGCTGTTGTGACCATAACTAAACTAAACAGATTTTTGCTGTGTAAAGAAAGGAAATGAAAGCTAGATTCAAGTGACGGGAGTGGAAGGAGGAGGAGGTACCAGTGCTCTTCTTAGAACCTTCTATCTAGCCCAATGCTTAAGGTGCTCATGTGGGATATGGGGGGCAGGATTCAGGTCATCCTGATGTGGAGAAGACATGTGAACTGAGGTCTCCCAATCCTCAGGAAAGTGCCCTGACTATAGGATATTCTGGTGTGAACCTCTGTAGGTCTCTCCTATTGAAGCTGTTCCATACCGGCATATGTTTCCATATCAAAATACTGAACTAGTTACTGGGCTAGACAGAGAAAATGAATTACTCTGTGGTGGTAGCTAGGGCACTTGCTGCTGGCACCAGCACCTCTTCTGTTTTATGAAATATACCTATATACTGTTTCTCTCCCCTCCCTAGCCACTTCTACTTCCAGTTGTTTGGATTTTTCTGTTTTGGATGAGACACATTTAGCAAATTTGTGTTAAATTTGCTAATTTTTTCAGATAAATTGATCTGCAATTTTTGTACATGCTAGTCATTGTCATTGCCTCAGATGGTTTGTTCATTGCCTCATATGGTTTGTTAGCTGTGTTTGGTCACTCAGAGGGTGTACTGGTGGAGGTGCCAGCTATTCCACTCCCCTGGCCAAAGAGGTGGCAGGTGGATTGTTTCAGCTATCATGAAATGCTACAGAAACCCACAGCTCATTTCAAGAGGTAGTGCATCTGAAATATTATGACACAATGGCACTAAATCACAGTTTAAGTATGTCATATTAAGTTTGGAAGAATCCTAGTCATTCAAATATTATGTTCTTCAGGAAGCCAGTTGTTTCCATGGAGTGCTGGTTGACTGCTGTCTAACCAGTACCCCAGTCAGCTGTAAGCTAATATGCCTTTAATCAGACTTGGAAAACTTACATGGCTTGAGCCATTGATTTTTCAACATGAAGCCTGCAGGTCGTTTGCAGCCCAATCAGCGCATAGCTGTGGCCCATGTGATGTCCTCAGTGCCATACAGGTAGTATTTTAGATGTGACTCACATTACATGTAAGAGGTTGTGAACCACTGCAGCCTTGAATTGTTTAAAACTGAGGTTTGGAAAACTGATGGCTTTTTTTCTGTTAGCATTGAACCAAAAGGATTTTTTATTGATGCTTGCGTCTCTTTCAAATAAGCTAAAGTATTCCTGGCTCTCAAGCAGTTACAGAGAAGTACTGTATATCATAGCGTATAAGCCAAAAATTTTGTGCCTGAAAATTGGCTTCAAAACAGGCTCTCAGCTTATACTCAAGAGGATACAGTAGACAGCCCCTCCCAGGAGTTTCCCAGACCATGTGGCAGGCCGGAGCCCCAGTGTTGCCGGGCGGCCATCTTGGGCGGTTGGCCGGGGCTGGGGTTGGAGTGAGGAGGGGACCCCAGCGTCTGGAGCGGCCACGTAAGGGGGCCTGGGGGGGG